>CM053037.1:183542116-184149616 GCA_028564925.1 Lithobates sylvaticus | reverse complement strand
TGAAAACTGGTTTTGGGCTATACATGCCGTATAAGACTACCCCCCTTCCGAGGGGAAACCTCTGACATCATAAGTTCATCCTCTGACATCTTGGGGGTTATTTACTAAAGGAAAACCCACTTTGCACTGCAAGTGCACTTGGATGTAAAGTCGCTGTAGATCCGAGGGGGGGGGGGGGGACATAGGAAAATAAAAAAACAGCATTTTAGCTTGCACATGATTGGATGATAAAATCAGCAGAGCTTCACTCATTTCAGATCTACCCCTTGGATTTAGAGCGACTGCACTTCCAAGTGCACTTGCAGTGCGAAGTGGATTTGCCTTTTCGTAAATAACCCCCCTTGTGTTCTATTTGTACGACAGCCATCATATGGCTCTAATGCCGAATCAGATGGTGTGGCATTTCCCCGTTCTGCCTTGTGTTATGACAGAGATCACTGCTTCCTGTCATCGAGAGCAGTGATCGCTGTCCGAGCCCATACCCCCCCTCGTTAGAGTCACTCCCTAGGACACACTTAACCCCTTCACTGCCAGTGTCATTTACACAGTAATCAGTGCATTTTTATAGCACTGATCGCTGTATAAATGACAATGGTGCCAAAATAGTGTCAAAAGTGTCCGTTGTGTCCGCCATAATGTCGCAGTCACGATAAAAATCGCAGATCACCGCCATTACTAATAAAAAAAAAAATTATAATAAAAATACCATAAAACTATCCCTATTTTGTAGACGCTATAAATTTGGCGCAAACCAATCAATATACGCTTATTGCAATTTTTTTTTACCAAGAATATGTAGAAGAATACATATCGGCCTAAACTGAGGGAAAAGAATGTGTTTTTATACATTTTTGGGGGATATTATTATAGCAAAAAATATTGTTTTTCAAAATTGGCGCTCTTTTTTTTACAGCGCAAAAAATAATAACCGCAGAGGTGATCAAATACCACCAAAAGAAAGCTCCATTTGTGGGGGAAAAAAGGACGTCAATTTTGTTTGGTAGCCACGTCGCACGACCGCGCAATCGTCAGTTAAAGCGACGCAGTGCCGAATCGCAAAAAAAAAAAGTGCTCTGGTCAGGAAGGGGGCAAATCCTTCCGGGGCTGAACTGGTTAAATACACCTACTCGCTGTATACACCATACATACATATTATGTATTATATACACCCACCCTCTGTATATACCCAACACACATACATACACATTATATATTATATACACCTACCCGCTGCTGTACACACCCCACATACATACACCTACCCTTTGTATATACCACACATACATGCACATTATATACACCTACCCGCTGTACACACCCCACATACATACACATTATATATTATATACACCTACCCGCTGTACACACCCCACATACATACACATTATATATTATATACACCTACCCTCTGTATATACCCCACATACATACACATTATATACACCTACCCGCTGTACACACCCCACATACATACACCTACCCTCTGTACTAGGGCTGAAACAACTAATTGATTAATCGACAACTAATCGATATGAAATTAATCGATTACTATTTTCATAATCGTTTAATCGGCCAGTAACATAATGGGGTTAAACTAAAATGAGCCCTTTATTAGTACAAAAAGAGAAAATCGCTACTGTAAAAATATTACTTTCACAGTTCTACAGTTAAAAAAAAAAAAAAAAAAAAAATGAACCCCTACAGTAGTGATTATCTGCTTTCTTTTTTTTTTTTGTTACTATAAAGGGCTCATTTAATTTTTTTTTAACCCCCATTATGTTACTAAACGTCTTAAACCTGGTTCATATCTATGTGTTTTTTGCAGAAACACACTACAGTTCATTTAACATGGCTTCCTATGGGACACATTCACATCTACGCTTTTTTCAGCCGCTGCATATATGGAAAGGGTCAGGGACTTTTTTTACCGCAAAACGGTGCTTTTTTTGGTTCAATATACTTAAACGGAGAAGCTGTAGAAAAGCATGCAATACGTTTTTTCAGCAATTTGTGTTATTTGCCAAAGAACTGTGTCTCTTTTAATAGTATATACAGTATATCTCCTCTAATAGCGTATATACAGTATATCTCTTCTGTCTGTTATTCTCAGAGTGGATTCAATATTTTGCTCCCTAATCATGGTTGGTTGTTTATATTTACCACTGCATAGAGATACAGTGTTTAAGAATGGATTGCCTTTTTTTTTAACTTTACATAATAAACTAAATTATACACCATACTTTTTTTTTTTTTTTTAAGGTTATTAACAGATTAATCGAAACAATAATCGGCCAACTAATCGATTATGAAAATAATCGTTAGTTGCAGCCCTACTCTGTATATACCCCACATACATACTCCTACCCTTTGTATATAACCCACATACATACACATTATATACACCTACCCGCTGTATATACCCCACATACATACATCTACCCGCTGTACATCAGCCACATACATACACCGACCCTCTGTATATACCCCACATACATACACCTACCCTCTGTATATACCCCACATACATACACCTACCCTCTGTATATACCCCACATACATACACCTACCCTCTGTATATACCCCACATACATACACCTACCCTCTGTATATAACCCACATACATACACCTACCCTCTGTATATACCCCACATACATACACCTACCCTCTGTATATACCCCACATACATGCACATTATATACACCTACCCGCTGTACACACCCCACATACATACACCTACCCTCTGTATCTATCCCACATACATGCACATTATATACACCTACGCGCTGTACATACACCTACCCGCTGTACATACCCCACATACATGCACACTGGGCCGTCTTTAATATTGATTGGACCCTGGGCAAAACTTTTCTTTGAGCAGCGCCACCAGGGAAAACATTCTCCTCATCCAGAACAGGTACTTTTCGGACGAAAAATCGCAATCGGCTGTCGAAAGCAACCATACCAACGATCCAAAAATCGCCAGATCGTTCAGACCAAATTTTATTTCTGCATCGTGTGTATGGGGGGGCTTTGGGATTAAATCTAGACCTTTTACCGGCTTAATTGATGAAGAAATAACGAAGGAGTAGCCCACACCTGGCCATGAAACCGCTTTGGATTCAATGGTCCAATTACTTGAAAAAAGGGGGGGGGGTTGGCTGTTAAGAGCTGTAATTCCTAAACCCTTCCTCCGATTTGGATGTACAAACCCTAAAAAAAAACCTGAGTGTGCACACTTTCAACCCATATCCATTATATAACCATAGCTTAAATAGGTTTTGGTAAATTCATTAAATTAGGGGGGAAAAAAAAATTGTGCCCGTGTCCAATTATATATGGATCCAACAGTATATGGATGGCCATAAACAACCCAATTCTGCTTCCCATCTAAAGGATTCACAGTCACAAAAGTAACAGTGGCTTGTCCCGCAGCTGAGGACAAGGGAGGGACATCTGACGTTACACTTCCATCTCCAGCTGCAGGACTAATCAGAGAGCAAACCACTCTGTGCTCATCACAACGCCTGTTCAGCGGGGTGGCTGACTCTACTGTCTGATATGCAGTTATCTAGTAAAAGGGAGAATCTACAAATGACTTTATGCCAATTAGCATGACTAAGAAATTGTTAAACCCCCCCCCCCTCCCCCCAAATCCCTCAGAATGCATTAATCCGACAGTGGTGACAAACCATTAATAAGACTCTAATGAGTGCTGCCTTATTACCATTCACACAGGGCTTCACGGCCTGCAACTCCTCGTGAGGAGAGGATTAGAGGCTTAATACACTCTGCTAGAGACTGCTGAGGAGGAAGACAACGATTCCGATTTAACTTAACGAGTTCTAAAAAGGGACAAAACATGCCAGGAGCCCCAACAGATCCGACTCCTGGGGCAGAACCTGCCAGGAGCCCCAACAGATCAGACTCCTGGGGCAAAACATGCCAGGAGCCCCAACAGATCCGACTCCTGGGGCAAAACATGCCAGGAGCCCCAACAGATCAGACTCCTGGGGCAAAACATGCCAGGAGCCCCAACAGATCAGACTCCTGGGGCAAAACATGCCAGGAGCCCCAACAGATCAGACTCCTGGGGCAAAACATGCCAGGAGCCCCAACAGATCCGACTCCTGGGGACGAGCATGCCAGGAGCCCCAACAGATCCGACTCCTGGGGAAGAACATGCCAGGAGCCCCAACAGATCCGACTCCTGGGGCAAAACATGCCAGGAGCCCCAACAGATCCGACTCCTGGGGCAAAACATGCCAGGAGCCCCAACAGATCCGACTCCTGGGGCAAAACATGCCAGGAGCCCCAACAGATCCGACTCCTGGGGCAAAACATGCCAGGAGCCCCAACAGATCCGACTCCTGGGGCAGAACCTGCCAGAGCCCCAACAGATCAGACTCCTGGGGCAAAACATGCCAGGAGCCCCAACAGATCCGACTCCTGGGGCAAAACATGCCAGGAGCCCCAACAGATCAGACTCCTGGGGCAAAACATGCCAGGAGCCCCAACAGATCAGACTCCTGGGGCAAAACATGCCAGGAGCCCCAACAGATCAGACTCCTGGGGCAAAACATGCCAGGAGCCCCAACAGATCCGACTCCTGGGGAAGACCATGCCAGGAGCCCCAACAGATCCGACTCCTGGGGAAGAACATGCCAGGAGCCCCAACAGATCCGACTCCTGGGGCAAAACATGCCAGGAGCCCCAACAGATCCGACTCCTGGGGCAAAACATGCCAGGAGCCCCAACAGATCCGACTCCTGGGGCAAAACATGCCAGGAGCCCCAACAGATCCGACTCCTGGGGCAAAACATGCCAGGAGCCCCAACAGATCCGACTCCTGGGGCAAAACATGCCAGGAGCCCCAACAGATCCGACTCCTGGGGCAAAACATGCCAGGAGCCCCAACAGATCCGACTCCTGGGGCAAAACATGCCAGGAGCCCCAACAGATCCGACTCCTGGGGCAAAACATGCCAGGAGCCCCAACAGATCCGACTCCTGGGGCAAAACATGCCAGGAGCCCCAACAGATCCGACTCCTGGGGAAGAGCATGCCAGGAGCCCCAACAGATCCGACTCCTGGGGCAAAACATGCCAGGAGCCCCAACAGATCCGACTCCTGGGGAAGAGCATGCCAGGAGCCCCAACAGATCCGACTCCTGGGGAAGAGCATGCCAGGAGCCCCAACAGATCCGACTCCTGGGGAAGAGCATGCCAGGAGCCCCAACAGATCAGACTCCTGGGGCAGAACCTGCCAGGAGCCCCAACAGATCAGACTCCTGGGGCAGAACCTGCCAGGAGCCCCAACAGATCAGACTCCTGGGGCAGAACCTGCCAGGAGCCCCGGCAGACGCGGACAGGCTGCAGGCCGCAGGCCGCCGACGGGCGACGCGGACAGGCTGCAGGCCGCCGACGGGCGACGCGGACAGGCTGCAGGCCGCCGACGGGCGACGCGGACAGGCTGCAGGCCGCCGACGCGGACAGGCTGCAGGCCGCCGACGGGCGACGCAGACAGGCGGACTTACGCCGCTCTGCTCGCTGTACTTCCCTTTTAATATAAATGTTTTTTTTCTGGCGGGAATAGAAGGCAGTGCCCCCCCAGCTCGCCATTCATAAATAAGGACAAGCTTGTCGCATTCAACAATCCCATTCTCCATTTCATTATTTATCTCTCTAACAGTCGGCAGCCATTCGGAAAATGCCAGCGCCACACGAGTGCTGCAATAAAAGTGGCTCCTGTCGTGAGAGGCGTGCTCTGCGCATCGGGTGCGGGAATTACGTCCCCCCACATCCAGCGCTTGGCTTTAACTTCTACTTTGAATCAGAAATCCCTTTAACCAGCCGGCATGATGTCCATTATGTACAGAGCAAACACCAAGCGTCAGCACAAGTCTCCGCGGCTCCAGAGAGGTCCCAGCGCTCCCCCTCCCTCCGCTCAGCACATCAGCCTTCTAATAGATTTTTACTGCAAGGATTTCTGAATAATGCGAGTTCAGGAAAGAGGAAACACACAATAAAAAGACACCCGTCATTGCGAGAGTGGGAGGCATGATAAAAATGGAAGCCATTACCTGCCCATCTGCATCAGTCTGGTGCCATGTCTCAGTTGACAGCGTGTGCCACCCCACCCCCACCGTGCTCATCCCATCGGACTAAGGACAGGGGATCTATCCCAATATGATGGCAACATAATGACATCTTCACATTCACCGGCATCTAAACCAGGGAAAATAATCTCATTCGTTGCAGCTTACCAGTACATACATGTCGGGGCTGCTTGGTGATCCTGCCAGTAAGAACTCCTGTTCTAGGGTGCCAAGGCTCTCTCATCGTACTGCATCTATGGAGGAGCAGAGTTGTATTCTAAGACAGGAAGTGTGCAGGGACTACAGAACACCTCCCTCCGGCCACATCTCTGCTTGCAGCATTTACTCAGGACAAAGGGGTCATGTCTGTATAAAGCCGACCCCCAGCCACTCCAGTGCTTCCCAACTGCTCCTTATTCTGTGGTCACCAGAGCACTCTAATGTGAAGGTTGGGATAGGTCACTGCTCCATCTGGGCTCCAACACCCCACCAGTCATGTGAAGGCAGGGTGACGTCACTGCTCCATCTGGGCTCCAACACCCCACCAGTCATGTGAAGGCAGGGTGACGTCACTGCTCCATCTGGGCTCCAACACCCCACCAGTCATGTGAAGGCAGGGTGACGTCACTGCTCCATCTGGGCTCCAACACCACACCAGTCATGTGAAGGCAGGGTGACGTCACCGCTCCATCTGAGCTCTAATGTTGGCCATACACGGGTCGAATTTTCGAAAGAACTTTCTTTTGAAAATCAGAAAATTTGTGCGTTTTGTGATCCTAAGGTGCCACCATTGATTTCGAAATTCGACCAACCAAACCTTCAATTTCACCTTATGTTCCTACAGAAAAGAATTTGTGTCTGGGAATCTTCTTTTCTTTCCGGGAATCTTCTTTTCTTGCTCATGCGCATTTCTTTTTCGACTACATTTCTCGCACGATTCTCCCATCATTGGTTCGAAAATCGTTAGTTTTTGAAAATTTTTTCCAACATGACGGATTTTTTAAATTCGATGGCCGCACAAAAAACGTCCGTTGCTGCAGCCCACTAATGGTGCGAAATTTATACGAAAATTCTTAGCTAACATTTTCGAAAGAAAGTTATTTTTCGAAATTCGACCCGTGTATGGCCAGCTTAACACCAGTGCACTGTTATATGAGGGCGGGGCGACGTCACCGCTCCATCTGGGCTCCAACACCAGAGCACTGTCATGTGAAGCCGGGGTGAATTCACTGCTCCATCTGAGCACTACCACCAGAGCACTGCCATGTGAAGGCGGGGAGACGTCACCGCGCCATCTGAGCACTACCACCAGAGCACTGTCATGTGAAGGCGGGGAGACGTCACCGCGCCATCTGAGCACTACCACCAGAGCACTGTCATGTGAAGGCGGGGAGACGTCACCGCGCCATCTGAGCACTACCACCAGAGCACTGTCATGTGAAGGCGGGGAGACGTCACCGCTCTATCTGAGCACTACTACCAGAGCACTGTCATGTGAAGGCAGGGAGACGTCACCGCTCCATCTGAGCGCTACCACCAGAGCACTGTCATGTGAAGGCGGGGAGACGTCACCGCTCCATCTGAGCACTACCACCAGAGCACTGTCATGTGAAGGCGGGGAGACGTCACCGCTCCATCTGAGCACTACCACCAGAGCACTGCCATGTGAAGGCAGGGAGACGTCACCGCTCCATCTGAGCGCTACCACCAGAGCACTGTCATGTGAAGGCGGGGAGACGTCACCGCTCCATCTGAGCACTACCACCAGAGCACTGTCATGTGAAGGCAGGGAGACGTCACCGCTCCATCTGAGCACTACCACCAGAGCACTGCCATGTGAAGGCGGGGAGACGTCACCGCTCTATCTGAGCACTACCACCAGAGCACTGTCATGTGAAGGCGGGGAGACGTCACCGCTCCATCTGAGCACTACCACCAGAGCACTGCCATGTGAAGGCGGGGAGACGTCACCACGCCATCTGAGCACTACCACCAGAGCACTGTCATGTGAAGGCGGGGAGACGTCACCGCTCTATCTGAGCTCTAATGCCAGATAACAATGAGGTAGGTAGGTGCTGGCTGCGACAGAGGAAAGAGTGGCCGGAGAGTGCTAGAGAGGTGCATAGAAAGCAGTCGCACCGAATGAAGAAGGTGACAGTTTCAATGAAAAGAGATTCAAGGCAGATATTAATAAATCAGATGGGCCGCGGTGTCAATGGGGAACCTGCTGATAGGAGGAGAGAACAGAATGACAGAGAGAAGTCAATAGTCTGCTGCTTCTCCTTTCACTGTCCAATCACAGGCTGGGGGAGGAAGAAGACCTGTAATCTTTTTTTTTCCAAAAGTATTTTAAAGTTTTCACACAGATTATGATATCATGCATAACAAAAAAACAAAAAAGGGGGGGGGGGATATACAAAACATGCCATACATTTTGGAACATAAAAGGTAGACTTTTGTAGTATATATTTTGACTTATCTGAAAATCAATCATAGGAAGAAGAAAATCAAACCAAAAAGCTTCCTCCTCCTTCCGACACCCCATATGGGATCAGACTGTAGGGGGGGTGGGGGGAGTCACACGCCTACGACGGTTAAAGTGGAGTTCCACACACTTTTACAACTCTTCAGCATCCCTCACTAAACTGTGCACTGTAAACAAATATGGATATTTTTTTTATTTTTTTTTCAGCACAGACTGTATATCTGCTGTATTCATTTTTCACTTCCTCCTCCCTGGCCGCGGCCCATCGCATCATTTCCTGTTTGCAATGCCTCCTGGGAAGGGGCAGCAACTTCCTCTCAAACTGCCATTGCTATGGAAACCTGACCTGAAACCTATTACACTGCTTATGCTGCACTGAGCATGTACGAGATCTGCAAGGATGAGATCCAGGAAAAAATACAGTCTGGCTTCAGATGCCCACACTTAAGATGGCCGCAGCCTGCTGCAAGTTTATAAAATAACAAACTACTGCTAAAAACTAACAAAACAGACTTTAGTTTACAGACTAACTTTACTAGAATACATTAAGCTTGTGTATTATAGGGGTATTTTTATTTAAAAAGTATAATTTCGGCCGGAACACCGCTTTAAGTTACCTAACAAACAGTAGTGTAATAATTTCTTAAGCTGGCCATTAACGGCTCAAATATCATCCAGTTCAGAAGCTACTGGCCGAGATTTGGTCCATGTATGAGCAGGACGATTCCACCCAACTTGATTCATGTTGGATTTCTAGCAATCATTGCCAGGGGTTATAGCTTCTAACAATAATCACTGTGTTCTCCTGGCAGGAACGTGGTTGCAAGAAAGAAAATTGCATCATCTATGGCCTGCCTTAATTGCAGCAGACAAAAAAACCTAGTCCCCTCCGATGCTGGACAGGGCTGTGCTGCAGAACTGAATAAATCTCAGGACTGGATGGTCAGAAAAAAAACTCCTTCAGCAGGTCATTCGGCTCCATTATATCTGAATCACCGGTGTGGTGCACTTCTGCTTGGGTTCCTCTGTATAAGTTATGACCGTGTGATTCTGTTTGCTTTTTTCAGAGACGTCTTTCTCAAATCAGCGATTATGCCATTATTGCTTAAAACAAGATAAATAACTAGCAGAGGCGAGAGGTAACGCTGCGCTGACACTGATCAATGTAAACGGAAAGCCTGCAGAGGGAACGTCCTCCCCAAAAACCGCCATCATCAGAAAACACTCATCCGTCAGTGTCCTCCACACGTCCCGCTTGATAAATCAGCCGACTTGCGCAGATCTACAGTTTAGAGAAATAATACATCCGACTCATTAAGAGGCAGCCTTTACCATCGCCGCGGAACAACTGCGCCGGAAAGGTCGCCAATTCGCACCATAGTTTTCATTGTATTAAAGGAGAACTCCGGGGGATTATAGTTTGTAAGGTGACACTAAACATTTGTAAGCTTTGGGATTCCGATTATTTTTCATCATAGATATCCCAAACAAGTCTTTTTACTGCAGATCGTTGGCCTGCCTGTCCAAGAAATGTACCATCACTGACCAAAAAGAAAGTTACTGCAAAAATAGGGAAAGTCAAGCCCTTGATGGATGTCACCATTAGGTAGGAGGTAAGTCACCCTTCATAATCTAGCCCAGTGCAATCCATCCGGTTCCTTCTAATTTCCCATCAAGCAGCTGGGGCAATAAAGGGGGAGTGGGCAATAAAAGCCTGGTGAGGGTTCTGACTCTTCAAACCCTGTAAAATAAAATTTTGCTTGCAGTTCCATGGTGTGAGAAGTCTATGGGCATGGCCAACACTCCCTGGCACTCTGTCACAATCTCTGTTCAAGGCATGCATATCCTTTGTGGATGTTGAGGACAATCTGAGGAATTAACCAAGATTTCTGTGCCATTATAAACTGTCAGGCGTGGAGCGCGGCACATTACCGGATACACCTGTTTGAGGTCCATCTGTGCCACCTGGGCCAGTTATTTCAGAATGAAACAAACTAGCGCGGGTCTCCACCTATATAAACAGGAGGAATATGGCAGATTCCCCAAATAGGACACATCTGCAGATTCCCGCAATGTACAGTATGACCTGTCAGCACACAGCTTACATACCTCCCTGCCTGTGCAGTGACGACACTACACGAGCAGAGCGTGCAGAGTTAGCACTCTACTGCTCCCTCCCAAACTGAAACTGATAAAGATTAGAACATGTAGCTCCAGTTCTCCATTCTCTATGCCGTATCTTTCACAGTCACAGAACAGAGAGAGGATCACTCCTCACGAAAGGGTCTTGTGCCCCTTTTCTTAATTAGGAGCAGAATCTTCCCCATTTTTTGTATGTTCAGAAGAGTGCTGCAAGCATGGAGCTGGCACTAGGGATAGACTGATATCGTTTTTTCAGTGTAGATATGATACCAAAATTTCGGCAACCTCTCAGGCCGATATTCTGTACATTTAAAAAAAAAAAAAAAAAAAAAAAAAGTTTACACTTTTTTTTTTTAAGTGCTGTTATTGCTGTCACAAGGAATATAAACATCCTTTGTCACAGTAATAGATAGTGACAGGTACTCTTTATGGAGGTATCGGGGGTCTAAGTATTTAAAACGTCAAGATCGGCATTATAGAATACTTTCTATTTTTTTAAAACAGCCGCCTTTGCGATGCCAGTAATCCGGCAACTGATGTCATGACATCGCTTCTGGGTTACTAGATCCGTGACCCGAACAATGCATCGGCTTTGTTCAGGTCTGCGGCCAGCCATCATACATGCTGGCTGGTTGCTCGGTTGGGAGAACCGGTGGGACAGGAGAGCCCGCCCCGGGCAAGCGGCGGAAGGCCGCGGGGGGGGGGGGGATGTCCCCTCCCGCAGTTTGTAATAACAGCCAAGCAACTGCTGAGCCATATCGGTTTTTATTACAATAAAGCCCTCCGTCCTTTCTAAAGAACGGTACCAGGGTGATCCCTGGAGCTGCATGCATCACCTGGTAAAACCCCTTGAAGCAATATCGGTCTAGTTTGCAGATAATAGTTTTTCAGAAAATGCTGATATTGACCAGCGAAAATTGGCCTTACCGATAATCGGTCGATCCCTAGCTGGCACCACTCCTTGTTACATCCCCAGTATGTGTACATAAAAATCTGTCCCCTCAAAAAAGGTGGGGGGGGGGGGTGTTGGGCAGAGTGGTAACTCATTGTGTCCAGTGACTTTCATAATAATTTCCATTAAGCAGAAGCACAGAATAGGCGAGTTATCTACTTACCGATCCAGCACTCTAGGCGGGCACAAGGTGTGGTCTTGACCACATCCGGAGGGTCCACTCCCACATTCAGACACAAGACGAGAGCCACGCTCACCGTTTTCATCTAAAAAGAGATATATAAAAAAAAAAAAAAAAACACAGCCATGAGAAAGGTAGGTGGACACAAAAGTCCAGAGACACAGATGCTGTTCATTAAAAAGGACCAGTCATGTATAGGCTCATGCAAGAATCTGTACATTTCCTCATTCTATCACTGTGCACTAGTACATAGCCGACGCGCTGACCAAAAAATAAAAAATAACAATTTGGATTCTGTAATGAACACCCCCCCCCCCCCCCAATCCTGGCACTACTAGAAAACACTGATCAGTGGTTGCAGTTTTTCCACTTCACTGTATGAAGGAAGTCGATTGTTAGAGTGAGGAAGACGACACACACAGGCCAATATTTGTCCGGTCCCCACTAAACCCCTCAAACGTCAATCCATCTAAGGCCAGCCTAAAGGTGCCTCTTTTGGCGACTAGGTTTAGCGCTCCATTACCTGTAACAAACAGTCCTGCAAGTGGTTTACATTCCTTTCTACTATATGGCGCAATTATGGTTAACAGCAATGCACACTAAAGGAGCTGGGATACGGCGTGTATTAAATACTTAGGCTCGGGCCTTGTTGGCTTCAGCCATGCACGTTGGGGGTTGTCCTTAAAGTGGGGTGCCCCTTAAAACAAAAAAAATGTAAAAGTCAGCCGCTACAAATACTGCAGCTGCTGACTTAATAATCGGACACTTACCTGTCTCAGGGTCCATTCCCCGCACCCCTCGCGGCGCCGGCATTCTTACTGTGGGCACAGCCGGGCACCCATTGCGCATGCGCGCCGTGATACGCCGCACAGTCATCTGGGACATGTCACGTGTCCCAGATGACTGACTGCGCCGAGGGGAATTGATGTCAGTGCCCGGGCACTGAAGGAGGCAGACTACGAGGGACCCCCCCTAGCAACAGGCGTTTAGAGGTGAGTGAAAAAAAAATTTGCCAATTATTATTTTTTTTTATGAATTTTAAGCAATTTTTTTTTTTGGGTGGAAACACCACTTTAACCTCCACTCAGATCACATTCTCTTCACTATTCTGTGCACTGTGGGACATCAGATCTCCAGCCCCTGCCTTCTGGAGCTGAGAAATGCTATGTAAATTCTGGACCTTGAACAGATGTAGAGAAGAGAAGACTGCAGATAAACAGGTACAATGTAGGAGGATTTGTTCCCTCTCAATGCATCACCTGAGACCAGTCACCTCACTGGGGATATGGAGGGTTTACACCTACTTTATGTCAGCAATTTCAACAACCATCGAACCTGCATCTTGTACAAGGGATTAGTTGGCATTGATTGTATCAGAAAACAATTAAAAATTCCCACAATTCTTTGGACCAGCTGACATTTAATACAACACTGTCCCTCTTGTCCAGAACACAAACTAGCCATTGCAAACAATGCAGGCAGTCATCCTTCCTATCCACACCGTGGGCTCTTGGCTTGGAACCCCCCACAACCCAAATCCGGCCGTGGCTTTCACACCACAGAAACGGTTAGCGGACAGATGAGTCTGCAAAAAACAAATCAACTTCTCTGTCCCGTACCCCGGCTCCTCTGACCCATAACCCCGGCATCTCCGAGCTCTGCGCTTGGATTGCTCCGGACCCTCGGGACAGCACTTATCAGAAGACATAAAAGGTAAATACAAGGCGTGTAGCCGATGCTGTGAGGAAGACTTCTCGGGGAGACGCAGAAGAGGTCATGCTATGAAGATGATTGGAAAACGTGAGACGCAGCGCCTTCGCGCAATAAGCGCTTAGAGTGTCACGCCATCTCTCACAGATGCCGAGAAAAATACCTTAACCGAATTAGAGAAGAGGAGTGGGGATGAGCGCTTCTATACATCGCACACGGTTTCGTATCTGCAGAGTGCAGTGCTTTGCTGGAACGACGGGGGTCAGTGCGGGCAGCGGTGCCGTCTTCTTTTCGGCACATTCTGATTGGCCAAACAGCATGTGGTCATGTCTGTCCACCATGAAAAGCAAAGACCGGTGTAAAAGGCAACGACGTGGACACATCGCTAGGGAACGGACAAAGTTTAATAAAATAGGAAATTACGTCATGCCCATCACCAGGCCAGTGGCAGTTCTGGAAGGGGGTCCATCGTGGTTTGTGACTCTTCAATCTCATTGGAGCTTTGGGATCCCATCTTATACCACACATGGTGGGTAAATGGATGACCCAACCACTCAGGTAGCATCACTGTAATTCAACGTGACCTTTATATCTGGAACCCATCTGACCTTTCCTGCCAGCTCTCATCATTAGTCAGTTTTCTGATGATGATTATTATATCGGATGCATGTAGCTCCAACAGAGAGACAGTGCAGGTACAATACAGGAGGGCTCTTGTGTAGAGAGCTTACAATCTAAAACGGAGGGGCAAGTGACACAATAACTACTATGTGAGACAACTTGATGGAGAAAGTTCAAATTTTTAGATGCAGGCTTCCCTGAAGGAGGGAGGATTCAGGGATCACCTAAAGATGGACAGAGTAGGCGATAGCCAGACAGATTGGCGTAGGAAGTCCCAAAGAATGCAAGAGGCTCTGGGTAGATTGGGGTAGGGAGTCCCAGGGGAGGGGAGAGGCTTTGGATAGATTGGGGTAGGGCGTCTCGTGGCATGGGAGAGGCTCTGGAGAAGTCCTGGTGGAAAGCATGGGATGGTGATGAGGAAGCTATAGAGCAGGATGTCTTGGGAGGAGCGGAGAGGACAGTTTGGGTGATATTATGAGATGAGGTTGGTGACGTAGCTGGGGGCAACTATTTTCATGGCTTTGCATTTTGCATACAGAGAGAAGTGGAGGGATTGGCAGTGAGGGCTGGAGGACACCGAATGGAGGCCAGTGGTGGGATTGGCAGAGAGGGGTAGAGAACACTGAGCAGAGGCCAGTGGAGGGATTGGCAGAGAGGTCTGGAGAACAATGAGCAGAGGCCAGTGGCAAGATTGGCAGAGAGGTCTGGAGAACAATGAGCAGAGGCCAGTGGAGGGATTGGCAGAGAGGTCTGGAGAACACTGAGCAGAAGCCAGTGGAGGGATTGGCAGAGAGGTCTGGAGAACACTGAGAACACTGAGCAGAAGCCAGAGGAGGGATTGGCAGAGAGGTCTGGAGAACACTGAGCAGAGGCCAGTGGAGGGATTGGCAGAGAGGTCTGGAGAACACTGAGCAGAAGCCAGAGGAGGGATTGGCAGAGAGGTCTGGAGAACACTGAGCAGAGGCCAGTGGAGGGATTGGCAGAGAGGGGTGGAGAACACTGAGCAGAGGCCAGTGGCGGGATTGGCAGAGAGGGGTGGAGAACACTGAGCAGAGGCCAGTGGAGGGATTGGCAGAGAGGGGTGGAGAACACTGAGCAGAGGCCAGTGGCGGGATTGGCAGAGAGGGGTGGAAAACACTGAGCAGAGGCCAGTGGAGGGATTGGCAGAGAGGGGTGGAGAACAATGAGCAGAGGCCAGTGGCGGGATTGGCAGAGAGGGGTGGAGAACACTGAGCAGAGGCCAGTGGAGGGATTGGCAGAGAGGGGTGGAGAACACTGAATGGCACTGAATGTGTAAGCAGAGTAGAGTTAGGAATACAGATACAAGGTTGCCTTGACGGGGCTCTGCAGCTTACACATGTATTTGTAAATGTGTGCAAACTAAACCCCTGTTTTAATGCATACTGTTAGACGGGATAATTTGGTTGGGTAACATTTTTAAAGGTTAGTAATATTTAACCTCGACTTCCATTTGAAACAGACTTTATTGTTCCATCATACAAAGACAATGTAGACAACTGTGCACTTCCAACCTTGTGGTAACAGTTTGGTGAAGACCCTTTTGTGTTCAAACCTGTCCCCCCCCCCCCAGTGTACAAAGCCAGCTCCATAAAGAACATGACTGTGCCCCCCCCCCACCCGTGTACAAAGTCAGCTCCATAAAGACATGACTGACTTGTGCTGAGGGGTGTGGCTGTTACTCAGCTCTGCCGGCATAGAGCACTGGAGTCTGAGTGCTGGAAGCAGCATTATCATTGTAAAGGCCCGTACACACGACATGCAAATTAGCTGTTTTGGACCAACATCCGACCGTGTGTACGCTCCATCGGACCAACTTTTTCCAGGTTTCATCGGACTTTTGTTGGCTGTGCGAACGGACCAACTTTCTGCCAACAAAAGTCCGAAGGACCAAAGTCCGACCGTGTGTACACAAAACCAAAAGGACTTTTGTACAAAGTACAAACACGCATGCTCAGAACCAATGCAAAAGATCAGACAACAATATAGAAGTTGACCAAAGGTGGCGCTGGAGTATTCGAACGTCCTCTTTTGAAGTGTCGTCAGTACGCTGAAACGTCACTACGTTCGTGTTTGTTGCCTAAAAAGTCAGATCGTGTGTATGCAATACCAACTTGGAGCCAACGACCTTTGGGCAAAAATCTACGGGAAAGTTGGTCCACGGTCCGATCGTGTGTATGAGGCTTTAGGCCCCTTTCACACCGGGGCGTTTTTCATGCGGTGCAGCGCTAAAAATAGCGCCTGTTCACCGCATGAAAAAATCCGGCCCCTTTAACTCCAGTGTGAAAGCCGGCGGGCTTTCACACTGGAGCGGTGCGCTAGCAGGATGACAAAAAAAGTCCTGCTAGCAGCATCTTTGGCGCGGGATAGGAGCGGTGTGTTCACCGCTCCTATACCGCTCCTTCCCATTGATTACAATGGGAGACCGCGGTAAAACCGCGGCAATACCGCGGTTACCACGGCGCTCTGCGGGGGGTGTTTAACCCTTTTTCGGCCGCTCGCGGGGGGTAAAACCGCACCGCGAGCGGCCGAAAACCGCGGTGAAAACGACGGTAAAGCAGCGCTAAATATATAGCGCTGCTTTACCGTCACCGCGGCTCACCGCCCCAGTGTGAAAGGGGTCTTAGGCATTCCTAGCAAAAAAACTGTCACAATAAAAAACACGAGTATACAGAATGGAGAATATAAAAAGTAGAAGACACAACCACAACTCCATATGTGCTCATAGAGACCGCAACCGATCAGCCTGAACACCAGACAGAGAAGGCGATTTCGCCAGGTATGGGGATGGCGGCTGAATATGAAAGGAGGAGGTGGGAAGGAGCACTGGAGGGGCGAGCACAAGATGCTCTGGGGCGGACCTTAGACAGACCCCTTCACATGTCCCCCAATAGTGACAAGGTCTCTTTAAGACCAATTCTTCCCAGAAGCCGATGTAAGGGAAGAGCGATATTGGATTGTACTTGTGTGAATGGATTAGAGGGAAGTGAAGAATGCTCCACCGATCTCCAGAGAGGCCGATAAACCAATCATCTCTATAAACGAATTAGCGGAGAGGCACTTCACACAGAAAGTTCCAGAACTGCCGAGATTTACAGCCGGATGCCTCCATTACCCGACACACCAAAATATCTGCTTACACTCAGCCGGGTGCTGCCAGTAACTTCCACGTCTATCACCGACAAAATGGCGGCCATGAAATGTGGCCGTGTCACCGGAACTCCGGCGTCTGCGAGTTCACAAATACAATTCTTCTTCAGATGTTTTTTAATTTATGTTTACTGCCCGAACAGAAGACGCGTGCACGTGCCGGAGGCAGAAACTGCATTGCAGAGGAACAAATCCATAATATATAGAGAGAGTTCAGCTGCTGCCATTCACCACCCAGATCTTCCCGCTATACACAATGCACAGTGCGGCCACCTTTCATGGGGTCTTCCCTGGGGGGGGGGGGGGGGGGACTGCGCTCCACACAGATATTCCTTCATGTCATCTATATTTACAGCTGATCTCTGAGATACAAGTATACATGCCCCAAACGTCCCGTTATATACACCTGATCTCTGACATACGAGTATACACACCCCAAGAACGCCTAGTGAGTGGCCCCCTGTGATTACTTTGCAGCAGGGCGGCTGCTCGGCATTGGATCCAAAAGACAGTGGAGGATAAATGTAGTGGTGGCTACTACAGGCATTCTCAGCTTCCACAGGGATGGTGTATACACAGTGCCTTGAAAAAGTATTCATACCCCTTGAAATTTCCCACATTTTGTCATGTTTCAACCAAAAAACGTAAATGTATTTTATTGGGATTTTAAGTGATAGACCAACAACAAAGTGGTACATAATTGTGAAGTGGAAGGAAAATGATAAATGGTTTTCAAAATGTTTTACAAATAAATATGTGAAAAGTGTGGGGGGCATTTGTATGGCGCCCCCCGGAGTCAATACTTTGTAGAACCGCCTTTCTCTGCAATTACAGCTGCAAGTCTTTTTGGGGATGTCTCTACCAGCTTTGCCCATCTAGAGAGGGACATTTTTGAACATTCTTCTTTGCAAAATATCTCAAGCTCTGTCAGATTGGATGGAGAGCCTCTGTGATCAGCAACTTTCATGTCTTGCCACAGATTCTCAATGTGATTTAGGTCTGGACTCTGACTGGGCCATTCTAACACATGAATATGCTTTGATGTAAACCATTCCATTGTAGCTCTGGCTGTATGTTTGGGGTCGTTGTCCTGCTGGAAGGTGAACCTCCCCCCAGTCTCAAGTCTTTTGCAGACTCTAATGCTGCGTACACACGATCGGAATTCTCGTCGGAAAAAACTGAAGTTTTTTCCGACGGAATTCCGCTCAAGCTGTGTTGCCTACACACGATCACACCAAATTCCAACGGTCAATAACACAGCGGCATAGAAAAACACGTTCGACAGCACTATAAAAAAGGGAAGTTTAATGCTTCCGAGCATGCGTCGGAATTTTGCGTGACGGAATTGCATACACACGATCGGAAAATCCGATAGAAAGGTTTTCCGTTGGAAAAATTGAGAACAGGTTCTCAATCCAAAGTCCGTCGGAAATTCCGACAGAAAAAGACCGTTGGGCATACACACGGTCGGAAAATCCGATGAAAAGTTACCTTCTGACTGTTTCCATCGGAAATTCCGACCGTGTGTACGCCGCATAACAGGTTTTCTTCTAAGATTGTCCTGTATTTGGCTCCATCCATCTTCCCATCAACTCTGACCAGCTTCCCTGTCCCTGCTGAAGAAAAGCATCCCCACCACATGATGCTGCCACCACCATGTTTCACAGTGGGGATGGGGTGTTCAGGGTGATGTACAGTGTCAGTTTCCCCCCACACATAGCATTTTGCTTTTAGGCCAAAAAAGTTAAATTTTGGACTCATCTGACCAGAGCACCTTCTTCCACATGTTTGCTGTGTCCCCCACATGGCTTCTCACAAACTACGAATGGGACTTCTTGTGGCTTTCTTTCATCAATGACTTTCTTCTTGTCACTCTTCCATAAAGATCAGATTTGTGGAGAGCTCGACTAATGCCGCGTACACACGGTCGGAATTTCCAATGGAAGCAGTCCGATGGGAGCTTTTCAACGGATTTTCCGACCGTGTGTACGCCCATCGGTCTTTTTCTGTCGGAATTTCCGACGGACATTGGATTGAGAACCTGTTCTTAATTTTTCCGACGGAAAACCTTTCTATCGGATTTTCCGACTGTGTGTATGCAATTCCGACACGCAAAATTCCGACGCATGCTCGGAAACAATTCGACGCATGCTCAGAAGCATTAAACTTCCCTTTTATAGTGCTGTCGAACGTGTTTTATGTCGCTGTGTTACTGACCGTCGGAATTTGGTGTGACCGTGTGTAGGCAAGACGGTTTAAACGAAATTCCGACGGGAAAACCATCAGAGCTTTTTCCGACGAGAATTCCGACCGTGTGTACGCGGCATAATAGTTGTCTTGTGGACAGAGCTGTGGATCTCTGCAGCTCCTCCAGAGTTACCATGGACCTCTTGGCTGCTTCTCTGATAAATGTTCTCCTTGCCCGGCCGGTCAGTTTAGGTGGACGGCCATGTCTTGGTAGGTTGGCAGTTGTGTCCATACTCTTTCCATTTTCCGATGATGGATTGAACAGAGCTCCGTGAGATGTTCAAAGCTTGGGAGATTTTTTTTTTTTTTTTTTTTATAACCTAACCCCGATTTATACTTCTCCACAACTTCATCCCTGACCTGTCTGGTGTGTTCCTTGGCCTCCATGATGCTGTTTGTTCACTAAGGTTCTCTAACAAACCTCTGAGGGCTTCACAGAACAACTGTATTTATAATGAGATTAAATTACGATCAGGTGGACTTCATTTACTAATTAGGTGACTTCTGAAGGCAATTGGTTCCACTAGATTTTAGTTAGGGGTGTCATAGTGAAGGGGGCCGAATACAAATGCCCCCCCCACCCCACACTTTTCACATATTTGTAAAAAAAAGTGGAAACCATTTATAATTTTCCATCCACTTCACAATTAAGTGCCACTGTGTGTTGGTCTATCACATAAAATCCATTTACTTTTTGGTTGTAACATGACAAAATGTAGAACATTTCAAGGTGTATGAATACTTTTTCAAGGCACGTTGTGTATGTATGTGTATATATATATATATATATATATATATATATATATATATCTATATATATTTATATATATATATATAATATATATTATATATATATATACACACACACACATACATACATGGGTCTGAGACACAGTAGCCACGCCTATCTGGAGTTGAGCGTTAAATCTTCTTCCGCGGTCCCTGGGATCAGGTGTGAATTCTCCCCGACATCAATAGAAGGATTACTGCTTCCGGCTTCTGGTTGGAGTCGCTCTTTATCAACGCAGACATGTTAGGAATTAACCAAATGCGTTTCTCCTAAAACCGCCAACAAGCAGTTCCCGCACCTAAAGTCGCTGTGTAATATCAAAGCTCTGCATTCCAGGCACTTCATATCAAATTTAATTGGAGGGATTTAAGGCATTAAAAGTGTGAAATACAACTAATTACACCGCGTGCGACAGACAGTGCCCGGCGCATTACCGGAGGCTTATCGCTGAATATAGAGGAGGAAGAAAAACCCAACTCATCTATGGAATATTACAGTCCCTTCCATCACACAACCCCCCCCCTCCCCTACAGTCCCTTCCATCACACAACCCCTACAGTCCCTTCCATCACACAACCCCTACAGTCCCTTCCATCACACAACCCCTACAGTCCCTTCCATCACACAACCCCCTCCCCTACAGTCCCTTCCATCACACAACCCCCTTCCCTACAGTCCCTTCCACCACACAACCCCTACAGTCCCTTCCACCACACAACCCCTACAGTCCCTTCCATCACACAACCCCTACAGTCCCTTCCACCACACAACCCCAACAGTCCCTTCCATCACACAACCCCTACAGTCCCTTCCATCACACAACCCCCTCCCCTACAGTCCCTTCCATCACACAACCCCCCCCCTCCCCCCTACAGTCCCGTCCCTCACACAACCCCCTCCCCTACTTCCACCACACAACCCCCTCCCCTACAGTCCCTTCCATCACACAACCCCCTCCCCTACTTCCACCACACAACCCCCTCCCCTACAGTCCCTTCCATCACACAACCCCCTCCCCTACTCCCCTACAGTCCCTTCCACCACACAACCCCCTCCCCTATAGTCCCTTCCACCACACAACCCCCTCCCCTATAGTCCCTTCCATCACACAACCCCCAGTCCCCACACAAAACCCCCCCCCCCTTCCCCATCACACAACCCCCCCCCTCCCCTATAGTCCCTTCCACCACACAACCCCCTCCCCTATAGTCCCTTCCATCACACAACCCCCTCCCCTACAGTCCCTTCCACCACACAACCCCCTCCCCCTATAGTCCCTTCCATCACACAACCCCCCTCCCCTATAGTCCCTTCCACACCACCCCCTCCCCTACAGTCCCTTCCATCACACAACCCCCCTCCCCTACAGTCCCTTCCATCACACAACCCCCTCCCCTACAGTCCCTTCCACCACACAACCCCCTCCCCTATAGTCCCTTCCATCACACAACCCCCTTCCCTACAGTCCCTTCCATCACACAACCAACCCCCAATCCCTACAGTCCCTTCCATCACACAACCCCCAATCCCTACAGTCCCTTCCATCACACAACCCCCAATCCCTACAGTCCCTTCCACCACACAACCCCCTTCCCTACAGTCCCTTCCATCACACAACCAACCCCCAATCCCTACAGTCCCTTCCATCACACAACCCCAAATCCCTACAGTCCCTTCCATCACACAACCCACACCCCTACAGTCCCTTCCATCACACAACCCCCTCCCCTACAGTCCCTTCCACCACACAACCCCCTCCCCTACAGTCCTTACAATAGAGTCCTCCATCACAGCCCTTCCCCCACAGTCCCTACACCATAGGTCTTCATCTTCCCTCCACCTGCAGGTCCTATCACCCAAATAGCAGCAATATATTCGGATCAACAACGGCGGGGAACTGGCCACTTCAAACCGTACAGACACGGCAGCCAACACATGATTAACGAGAACGTGTCACAGGAAATCTTTACTTGCAGCATTTATCCTTTCCAGAAATGATATTTTATGAACTTGCCATTTTTCCTTTCAAAGTTCTAGGGAAGATATTCTCCGGGAAATGTCCATTGCCTGGCAGAGCCCTCTCCCCCCTTACATGCCACAGCTCTCTCCTCCTCTGAAAGTGTTTAACTGCTGTCTGTGCTGGCCTAGCTCCTTTTCCCCTCCCTCTAAACAATCCGCTGTGCTGCTCCTTCTATCAGACTGACTCAATGGCGGTCACCCCGACATGGTCCTTCCAGTATGACACGCGCCTTCCAGGGGAGAGGACTGGAGCTATGTCGGAGGGAAGGAACGCATGTTCTGGCCTTCCACGAAGAACGGCGTTCCTGGAATCCCTCTAAATATTTCTCCCACCAGCCACCCTCCGGCCAGGTACATCTGAGAGGATGCCAGGTGTGCGCTCTGTGATGGCGCCGTCCACAGGAAACAGATTATTAATATTTGGATACTGCAATGTATTTGATGTCAGTACAAAGAGCTAGAAAGTTCTAATATTTTTTCATTTAAAGTTTGCCATTTTGAATGCCGAGGCTTGAGAATGTTCTGTCATATTTTATAGATTTATTTTCTGGTGGTAATCCAGCTGCTGAACAACCGCCGAGACAAAAGCACATTAGGACAAGTCTCCTAGAGACCGCATTCTTCTGAATCGAGACGATGATCTTCCTACACGGAAAGATCGAGCAAAGCACAATCACGGCCAACCAATCAGGACAGCCAGTGTGATCAGTGACTATGACTGCCAACCAATCAGGTCAGCCGGTGTGATCAGTGACTACGACTGCCAACCAATCAGGACAGCTGGTGTGATCAGTGACTACGACTGCCAACCAATCAGGTCAGCCGGTGTGATCAGTGACTATGACTGCCAATCAATCAGGACAGCCGGTGTGATCAGTGACTACGACTGCCAACCAATCAGGACAGCCGGTGTGATCAGTGACTACGACTGCCAACCAATCAGGACAGCCGGTGTGATCAGTGACTACGACTGCCAACCAATCAGGTCAGCCAGTGTGATCAGTGACTACGACTGCCAACCAATCAGGTCAGCCGGTGTGATCAGTGACTACGACTGCCAACCAATCAGGACAGCCGGTGTGATCAGTGACTACGACTGCCAACCAATCAGGTCAGCCGGTGTGATCAGTGACTACGACTGCCAACCAATAAGGACAGCCGGTGTGATCAGTGACTACGACTGCCAACCAATCAGGACAGCCGGTGTGATCAGTGACTACGACTGCCAACCAATAAGGACAGCCGGTGTGATCAGTGACTACGACTGCCAACCAATCAGGACAGCCGGTGTGATCAGTGACTACGACTGCCAACCAATCAGGACAGCCGGTGTGATCAGTGACTACGACTGCCAACCAATCAGGACAGCCGGTGTGATCAGTGACTACGACTGCCAACCAATAAGGACAGCCGGTGTGATCAGTGACTACGACTGCCAACCAATCAGGACAGCCGGTGTGATCAGTGACTACGACTGCCAACCAATCAGGACAGCCGGTGTGATCAGTGACTACGACTGCCAACCAATCAGGACAGCCAGTGTGATCAGTGACTACGACTGCCAACCAATCAGGACAGCCAGTGTGATCAGTGACTACGACTGCCAACCAATCAGGACAGCCAGTGTGATCAGTGACTACGACTGCCAACCAATCAGGACAGCCAGTGTGATCAGTGACTACGACTGCCAACCAATCAGGACAGCCAGTGTGATCAGTGACTACGACTGCCAACCAATCAGGACAGCCGGTGTGATCAGTGACTACGACTGCCAACCAATAAGGACAGCCAGTGTGATCAGTGACTACGACTGCCAACCAATCAGGACAGCCAGTGTGATCAGTGACTACGACTGACACCCAGTCAGAACAGCCAGTGTGATCACCACTTTAACCGCTTAAGGACCGCCTCACGCCGATATACGTCGGCAGAATGGCACGGCTGGGCACAATCACGTACCTGTACGCGTCTCTTTAAGAGCCCAGCCGTGGGTCGCGACCCGGTCCTGAGCTCCGTGACCGCGGGACCAGCGGACCTGATCGCCGCTGGTGTCCCCGCGATCGGGTCACAGAGCTGAAGAACGGGGAGAGTGTCTGTGTAAACAAACCTCTCCCCGTTCTTCCTAGTGACGCTGTTACTGATCGGCTGTTCCCTGTCATCGGGAAAGCCGATCAGTGACGTCAGACGCAAAGCCACGCCCCCCTACATTAAAAAAAAAAAAAAAACATCACACTTAACCCCGCCCCTTAGTGGTTAACTCCTTCACTGCCAGTGTAATTTACAAAGGAATCAGTACATTTAAATAGCACTGGTTGCTGTATAAATGACAATGGTCCCAAAAATGTGCCAGAAATGTCCGATGTGTCCGCCATAATGTCGCAGTCACAAAAAACGCTGATCGCCGCCATTACTAGTAAAAAAAAGTATTAATAAAAATGCTATAAAACTATCCCCTATTTTGTAAACGCTATAACTTTTGCGCAAACCAATCAAAAAATTTTTTTTTACCAAGAATATGTAGAAGAAGAATACGTATCGGCCTAAACTGAGGGAAAAAAAAAATTTTTATATATTTTTTGGGATATTTATTATAGCAAAAAGTAAAAAATATTGCATTTTTTTTTCAAAATTGTCGCTCTATTTTGTTTATAGCGCAAAAAATAAAAACCGCAGAGGTGATCAAATACCACCAAAAGAAAGCTTTGTTTGTGGGAAAAAAAGGACGCCAATTTTGTTGGGAGCCACGTTGCACGACCGCGCAATTGTCAGTTAAAGCGACGCAGTGCCGAATCGCAAAAAGGGGCCTGGTCCTTTGGCTGCAAATTGGTCCGGGGCTGAAGTGGTTAAGTTGAAGGTTGTGTTACGGCAATCCAATGTATCGCAATGCACCAGAACACACACAACGCTTTCTTCCATCGCAGTCACCCCAACATGGCCGTTTATTACATGCACAGTGCCTTGGGCCGCCATCCACTATGAAAACGCACCACAAACCAAGCCGGATACTGATAAGCATTTACCTAGCTGACTAAAAACACAATTGTCTGAATGGGCCCTCCAACCCAAAAGGAGACCTGTCCACACAGCAGGCATCCAAGGAGCCACTAGAGGGCGCACCTTCAGATCTATATATTGACATGCAAGTATGAAAATATGTCAAAAAAGGACAAAATTAACGATTAATTTGAAAATTTCTTCACCAGCCGCCTTCAGGATTACCCAAAAAAAAAGACAGAAACTTTCCCTTAAGCCGCTTCCACTCTCTACACTGACCCAAGATGCTCTTCAGCTGCCCAAAAAACCCATAAAGCCTTCTTAAAAGATTCCCTCGCCTTTCTTTATGGCATAAGACTGCTTAAAAAAAAAAAAAATAAAGAAGGGATTTAATGTCTGTGCGTGTACAACAAGATTGGAACAAGCTGCCGGAGAGCGGGATTTATGTCTCTGCAACTATCTGTACGGCTGCCAATAGTCCTCTATGTGCGGCTCGCCAGGGAAAGGATGGCGATGTCATTGCAGCTTTCTACCCACAACGCATCCAGAGGGGGGGGGGGGGGGACGACACCTATTTTTATTTTTTTTACTTTTGCATGGTGTCAGCTCACTCACACCTCTGTGTGTAGGAGAGGCGGCGCTTTTTGTGCAGCTTAAAGCTGAACCACTTCACCCACAGAAGATTTACCCCCCCTTCATGACCAGGCCACTCTCTGCTATTCAGAAATACGCTGCTTTAACTGGTAATTGCGCGGTCATGCAACGCTGTACCCAAAATGTAATTTATATAAAATTTTTATCACACAAATAGAGCTTTCTTTTGGTGGTATTTGATCCCCCTGGGCTTTTACTATTTTTATTATTATCGTATATACTCGAGTATAAGCCGAGTTTTTCAGCACTTTTTTTTGTGCTGAAAATGCCAAGACCCCCCCCCCCCCCTGGGCTTATACTCGAGTCAAGCATTTTTCTGCTGCAGAAAATGTCATTTTCCGAACCGACTTTGGCCCCACGTATCTCAGGGCCACTTGGTGCTAGGAACCCCATATCCAAAGCTGGGGTTCCTAGCATCAAGTGTCCCCGAGATATGGGGGCCCCAAAGTTGGTTCAGAAACGGTCATTCTCTGCTGCAGCAAAATGCTTGACATTTTCCAAACCGACTTTGGGGCCCTGTATGTCGGGGGCCACTTTGTGCTAGGAACCCCAGCTTTGGATATGGGGTTCCTAGCACCAAGTGGCCCCGAGATACGGGGCCCCAAAGTCAGTTCGGAAAAATGTCATTTTCTGCTGCAGAGAAGTGCTTGACATTTTCCGAACCGACTTTGGGGCCCCGTATCTCTTTTGATATTTTATAGTGCTAGTTCCACTGGGTTTTCACACCAAATTTGGGGTTCCTAGCACTAAGTGGCCCCGGGATACGGGGCCCCAAAGTCGGTCAACTGTGTCCATCTGCAGCAATGTCATTTCGGGACCTTTTGGGTCCAGAAACCCCAAATTGGCAGCAGCTAGGGGGCATCTAGGAACCCTTAACTACCAAGTTTGAAGTTCGGGGGACCTATGGCTGCAAAATGGGCACAGTGAGGCTGCAAATGGGCATTGTTGACCCTCTTTTCCACTTACAGTAGCTGCGCATTTCTCACCCTAGGCTTATACTCGAGTCAATGCGAAAATTAGTCAAAATGAGGTGCTTCAACTTATATTCGGGTCGGCTTATATTCGAGTATATACGGTATATAAAAACAGAAAAAAAAAAGGCCAAACATTTTTAAAGAGAAAAACACTATTTTCTACTGTTATAGAAAATATCTCATAAAATAAAAAATGTCTTAAAAATTTTGGCCAAAATTTATTTTACTACATGTCTTTGGTAAAAAAAAAAAAAAAAAAAAAAAGTCCCAATAAGTGTATATTGATTGGTTTGTGTGAATGTTCTAAACTCTACAAGCTATGGGATATATACTGGAATTTACACAGCTTTGACACTACACAGGTAATGGTGACTTATAGTGGGACTGTGAGTGGGGGCAGTGCGGCGGGTAGAGCTGAACGATTAATCGTTAGAAAATGGCGATCTGGATTCAACCCCCCCCTCACGATCTTAAAGCACCCAAAAATTGAACTTCTGCTTTAAGTGATAGTGACCCCCTGATATGCCACATTTGGCATGCAATTATTTTTTTTTGGGGGGGGGGGGGGGGCGCATACCCTCTTTTTAGAGGGATCCAGCTCACACTTCCCCCTGGGGCACCACGGCGCTGGAAGGAAGATCCTCTCCCCCCTCCCTTCTCGGCAATCATCTGGGACACGTCACAGGTCCCAGATGATTGCCCAGCCAGTCACAGCGCGGCTCGCCCATGCGCAGCGCGTGCCCGGCTGTGAAGCCACAGCTGGGCGCCCAGTGGCAATGCCGGCGCCGCAGAGAGGAGGGGGAGATGAGCGGGACTTCGTTCGCATCGCTGGACCGTTGGACAGGTGAGTGCCCGGATTAATAAAAGTCAGCAGCTACACTTTTTGTAGCTGCTGACTTTTATATTGGTGGCACTCCGCTTTAATCCACAATTAATGTAACATGTGCAGAGCGGCTCCCTGCTCACCGCTGTCAACAAAATGCTTGCAATGTTTATCAACAATATTGCTCAGCGCTGAGAGATAAAAAAGAAACATTGTATCTTCTGTTCTTTTAGAGATCAAAAGGGATGAACTTCGGTCTGCAAATGAGGTCAGTTTAACCACTTAAAGTGATTGTGTAAAGTATTTTTTTACCCTATAAAAATAACAAACATATAATACTTACCTGCTCTGTTGCAGTGATTTTCGCTTCTTCTCGGGTCCCTCTTCTATGATCCTGGCCCCTCTCTCCTGTTCAGTGCCCCCGCAGGACACAGCTTGCTACGGGGGGCGCCCGAGCCGATTCACAGATCCCTGTGTCCATTCAGACACAGGAGCCCCGGCCCCCTCTCCTGAGTGGCTAGCTGACTTTGAATGATGACAGCAGCGGCAGCCAATGGCGCCGCTGCTGTGTCTCAGCCAATCAGGAGGAAGAATCTCGGATGGCTGAGACACTCGTGAACATTGCTGGACATAGAGGGACCTCCGGAAAGAATTAGGGGGGGGGGGGGGGGGGGGCGGGGACTGCTGCACACAGAAGGCTTTTTCTCTTAATGCATAGAAAGTACCTTCTGCCTTTACAACCACTTTAAAAAGACAAAGCCTTTTCTAAAACGTGTTGCTTACAAGTTAAAATCTGTATTTTTTGCTTGAAAATTACTTAGAATCCCCCATACATACATACATACACACACATACATACACTATATATATATATATATTTCAAACGCAATATTTTTGGGAAACAAATTCACTTCAATGAATTTAAAAAAAAAAAATCCAAACAGTAAAGTTTGCCCAATTTTTTATTTTTTTTCCTCCGACTCAATATATCAATTCTGTGCTGCAGGCAGCTGGTCTGCGCCTCGCCCGTCGGGAGGACACGGAACACAATCGCTGAAAGTAGAACAGCAAACCTACTGATCGAATCTCATTACTGGAGCCGCCGCTTCATTAAAGAAGAACCCCGCTTTGCACCAACAATAGTCACACAGCCCAGAACTTTGTTATGGGGCTCCTCACTGCCGGGTGCAGAAATATCCACCGTACCTCAAATATACGATAGCTGTACCTTCTGACCAAAGAAACCTCCCATCCGGCCTCCCTTCAGTCTTGTATCCTCCACCCCCCCCCCAACCTCCCTTCAGTCTTATATCCTCCATCCCCCCCCCAACCTCCCTTCAGTCTTATATCCTCCACCCCCCCCCAACCTCCCTTCAGTCTTATATCCTCCACCCCCCCCCAACCTCCCTTCAGTCTTATATCCCCCCCCCCCCCAACCTCCACCCCCCCCCCCCCAACCTCCCTTCAGTCTTATATCCTCCACCCCCCCCCCCCCCCCCCCCCCCCCAACCCCCCCCCCCAGTCTTTTATCCTCCATCCCCCCCCCCAACCTCCCTTCAGTCTTATATCCTCCATCCCCCCCCCCCCAACCTCCCTTCAGTCTTATATCCTCCACCCCCCCCCCCAACCTCCATTCAGTCTTATATCCTCCATCCCCCCCCCAACCTCCCTTCAGTCTTATATCCTCCACCCCCCCAACCTCCATTCAGTCTTATAGCCTCCATATCCCCCCCAACCCCCCCTTCGGTCTTATATCCTTCACCCCCCCAACCTCCAATCAGTCTTGTATCCTCCAGCCCCCCCCAACCTCCATTCAGTCTTATAGCCTCCATATCCCCCCCAACCTCCCTTCAGTCTTATAGCCTCCATATCCCCCCCCCCACCTCCCTTCAGTCTTATATCCTCCACCCCCCCCCAACCTCCATTCAGTCTTATAGCCTCCATATCCACCCCCCCTCAACCCCCCTCTCTTCAGTCTTATATCCTCCATCCCCCCCCCTTCAGTCTTATATCCTCCATTTCCCCCAACCCTTCAGTCTTATTTTCTCCGCCCCCCCCCCCTCCCGTCTTACATCCCCCCTCCAACAGAGGAGGGGGCCGTGATATTTTCAGGAAGCTATGAACAGCCCTCTGCCAGCCCCTCCCACCAGCCATGATCTGCCTGCTTCGCATAGAGAAGCGCAGAGAAATTACCAGACAGAACTAAAGTAAGGTAATGAGAATTAAATATTTCATATATGAAATGTGCAATGAAATATGTCAGGCAGTGAAAGGGTTTTCCCTGTATGGAGGGAGTGCAGACGCTCTGCCAGGCAGGAATGCGATTTCTATGAAATGCGCACACCGGGCCGGCTGGACAGAAATGTTATTATAGGAAAGGAATAGCAGCCATTAGTCAGCAATCAATGTGGAAGGGAAGTGAGCGGCAGAGGAAGCCGGCTGTCAATTGGGATTGATTGCTGGCTAAAAAAACGCAATCAGCCATAATCGATAATTGCGGCAGCTATTGATCCCCTGCTGATGAGGTACCCGGCAAGATTTCGCAATGAAGATATTTCAGCGCTGGCAGATCGGCGGCTCAATTAGCAAATACAGAAATCAATTTCCCCGGACGGTCCTGGCCGCAATCACACGCCATGAACGAATGACAAAAAGGTTCTAACTGAAGATCCGGGGTAAAAAAACTGCTCCGTACTCCGTATGCATGCAGCGTTTGTGCCAGCGTTTACATACGCACAGCATACCGGGACCCGATTGGCTCCTGATCAGTGCTGACATGTAAAAGATGTAGGCAACGCCGCCGCCGATTACGCTCTATTGAGGGTTTACATTTCCCCCTGAATGAGTCGCCATTGGAAGTGGCACCTGTGCCGAGAGGGTCGCCCCCTAATACTGCCAGCGCTGTTCACATGGTTAGCAATGCGTTAAAACTGAGCCGACGCGTAGCGTGCCAGGCGCCCTGCTTCTAACAAAACATGCCCACCGATGTCAATGCACTGAAAAAGTGTCACAGCTGCCTCTATGGCACTTACAGCGTGTGAGACGCCAGGCTTCCCGCGCGCTGCAGGAGACCCGCCAGGCTTCCCGCGCGCTGCAGGAGACCCGCCAGGCTTCCCGCGCGCTGCAGGAGACCCGCCAGGCTTCCCGCACGCTGCAGGAGACCCGCCAGGCTTCCCGCACGCTGCAGGAGACCCGCCAGGCTTCCCGCACGCTGCAGGAGACCCGCCAGACTTCCCGCACGCTGCAGGAGACCCGCCAGACTTCCCGCACGCTGCAGGAGACCCGCCAGACTTCCCGCACGCTGCAGGAGACCCGCCAGACTTCCAGCACGCTGCAGGAGACCGGCCAGACTTCCCGCATGCTGCAGGAGACCCACCAGACCGCAGACATTCCATGGGTCGCAGTCCGTACTTCAACATTAACGATCAGATGAAAGGAAACCAATGACAGCAGACGGACAGCGCAAGAGCGAATGAGAGAACTGGAAGTCAGTGTGAAGAGTATTTTGCTTCTCTGGCTTCCAGCCAGGACCAAAACACAGAGCAGAGGTCCCAATGTACGATGGGTGACAAAGGGCCCCAGGTGAGGAATTGGGGCCCCAGGCATATATAAACTCAGGAAATGGGAGTCCCAGAGTTCCTGGTGAAGCAGTGAAGTCCAATGTACAGGAAACTGTCAGAACAGAGACGAGAGGAAAACCTTCTCCCGGAAAGCAGCGGCCAGGGAAGAGTTTTTGTAGTTTTTGGAGCGCAGTGTTGTGAGCGAGGAGGAATAAAGCGATCGCGCACACAGCTCATTCCTCTCCATGTAAACCAGTTCTGTCATCTCCCAGGAGGGAGCAGGCAGGTAACTCAGCTAGAGGAAGTTAATTGGACATATTCTCACTAGGCCGCTTTAATGTGACAGACATCACTGGCTCCCCAGCCTCTGCCAGGAGGAAAAAACCTCAAAGAGCACAGCGCCTGAGAAGGAGAGGGGGAGGGGCTGATCGGCAGAGGATGCCGGCCTGCTGTCACCCCATGCTGTATTAATTGCTGATGGAGGAGGAGAACATCACAGGTAATAGAACGTTACAGAAATCACCATCTGAGAATGACGCAGTTCTAACCAGACAGAAGAAAATGCCACTTTCCCGGCTGCTATGTGGATCTTCAGCTTTGATGTTGTGTCAGGGGATGCGCATGCAGATCGAGGGGTAACGTATCTCCAGGTAACAATGTAACATTTCACATCCCAATCCTTCCATGTGGTGGAGACATTCCTTTTCTCTTTTCCCTGGTGATCCTGCCAGCAGCGCCCTGTACCGAGTGTCATTCTCCGGGATTACAGACATTAATACTTCACTGGCTGCATGCTTGTAGCAATCAGTGACGTCGATTTCACACTCTCCTGTCCTGGCTCTAGAAGTATCCGGTATTCCCTCACAGAAATGCACACATTTTGTGTATTGTCAGTCTCCAACCAACATATAGCAAAGCAGCTGCTGGCACTGCATAGCGAAGCGCAACGCAGATCTTCCACAGTGCGGTGCAGTGCTTTGTGAAAATCAGATCATGCGTGTTTTTTTCATCCCCCGCAATGCATAATCCAGCGGACAGCAACATATGCTATGACGTGGCTTAGTGCACACGCATTAACTTTCTCAGTTGGAAGCACCAAGTAGCGGATTTCATCTTGGTATTGGCCTCTTCCAAACAACTGTACAGTCTTGTACAGCAGAGCTCACAGAAGGGGAGGGAGAAGCAGCACCAGGGGCCAGTCAGGCATGCCTTTAGGAGGAGACAGCAGGGTAAACAAGTGAGCTCATTAGTGTGCTGAACCTCGCAGGGAGACGGTGCCCTCCCTCACCGGGACCTCGCAGGGAGACGGTGCCCTCCCTCACCGGGACCTCGCAGGGAGACGGTGCCCTCCCTCACCGGGACCTCGCAGGGAGACGGTGCCCTCCCTCACCGGGACCTCGCAGGGAGACGGTGCCCTCCCTCACCAGGACCTCGCAGGGAGCCGGTGCCCTCCCTCACCAGGACCTCGCAGGGAGCCGGTGCCCTCCCTCACCGGGACCTCGCAGGAAGCCCCACTCCACTGCCTCCCACACTTACAGCTTACAATAGTATGAAAGGACTCTTATGGGAACTTTGATGTAAGGGGGGATTATAATGCGGACCCCAATATAAGGAGGAGGGGAGGGGCTCTGATGTAGGGGAAGATTACGATTGGTTCTCTGATGAAGACCTTGAGATAAGGGGGGGGGGGTGGGGTTCTGATTATTTGGCCTGTGAATACTTGTAAAATACATGATGTGGCTGTCGTATTCATCCCAAAAGAGGCCTAGGAACACCAGACCAGACCAAGAAGATCATTGGGGGGGGGGGGGTATGAGGGTGAAATCTGCTTTGATACATCTTCAGGCAGTTGGAGAATATTGATGTATTGCAGGTCAGCAGTTCCTGAGAATAGTCCTTGGGGTTTGGTCAGGGTTCTCGGGGTGCGGCCCCCCTGGGTCCTTGTTTGGTGGGTTTGTACAGAGGTCATTATTAGGGCCCATTACAGGTCTTGCTGGCTGATTATAAGAACAAGGAATTCGTCCCGGAGCAGAAGAACCTTCAGAGGTCAATCAGGAAAATCCACTTCCTAGAAGACTTCACACAGCCGTACGGCATCCAATCGAGGACATCATCGCCGCCAGCAGAGAGAGCGGCGGAGGTGTGAAATGAATTTCACAGAATTCTCCGCACACGTCACACTTAAAGGGGAACTTCCAGCAAACGTAGAACTCAGCCCAATGACCCCGTTCGCCTTATACTGCAATGCTCTGTCATAATAAAATCCCCTTCCCCGCCGGGTCTCTCTAGTAACATGTCATAAAGACTCAGACGACTCCTACTACCAGAACAGAAGGGGGGCCTCAGCATCAAAATTTTATTTATGTTGACACGAACCGCCATCCATTCACAGAAATCTCTTCCTCAAAAGGCTAGAAATGCGCTCTGTGCACCCCCAAATCCCTCTACAGACCCAGACATTACCTGTAAAAGTAGCAGTGACATCACTGGGATAGGACATATTCACTATGCATGCAGCCGCTGACGTCAGAAGACACGCACGCGCGACTCCGGCCACTCACATCGCAGGAGCCGTGAACCCGGAAGCCACGCCAAGGGTAACATGTCAGCTCCCACAGCGGTGACCGGGATCAGATGCCGATGTCTCAGTCTAAGGTAAGCATTTCATAATGAGCTAGTATGCGCTGCATACTAGCTCATTATGCCATTGCTTTACAGTTTTTATATTTTTGCATGGGTATACAACCGCTTTAATGAGAGAAGCAGCCAAGAGGTCCATGGGAACTCTGGAGGAGCTGCAGAGATCCACAGCTCAGGTGGGAGAATCTGTCCACAGGACAACTATTAGTCGTGTTCTCCACAAATCTGGTCTTTATGGAAGAGTGACAAGAAGAAAGACATTGGTGAAAGAAAGTCATAAGAAGTCCTGTTTGCAGTTTGTGAGAAGCCATGTGGGGGACACAGCAAACATGTGGAAGAAGGTGATCTGGTCAGATGAGTCCAAATTTTTACTTTTTGGCCTAAAAGCAAAACGCTATGTGTGGGGGGAAAACTAACACTGCACATCACCCTGAACACACCATCCCAACCGTGAAACATGGTGGTGGCAACATCATGTGGTGGGGATGCTTTTCTTCAGCAGGGACAGGGAAGCTGGTCAGAGTTGATGGGAAGATGGATGGAGCCAAATACAGGGCAGTCATAGAAGAAAACTGCAAAAGACTTGAGACTGGGGGGGGGGAGGTTCACCTTCCAGCAGGACAACGACCCGAAACATACAGCCAGAGCTACAATGGAATGGTTAAGATCAAAGCATATTCCTTTTTTTAGAATGGCCCAGTCACAGTCCAGACCTAAATCCAATTGAGAATCTGTGGCAAGACATGAAAATTGCTGATCACAGACGCTCTCCATCCAATCTGACAGAGCTTGAGATATTCTCCAAAGAATAATGGCCAAAAATGTCCCTCTCTAGATGTGCAAAGCTGGTAGAGACATCCCCAAAAAGACTTCCAGCTGGAATTGCAGAGAAAGGCGGAGAAAGGCGGTTCTACAAAGTATTGACTCCGGGGGGCTGAATACAAATGTTCACATATTTGTAAAGTGTAGCAATTGCCATTTTATTCCCTAGGACCCCTGCTAAAATTTATATTTATTGAGATATATATATATATATATATATATATATATATATATATATATATATATATATATATATATATATATGTTTGGGGGTCCCAAGTAATTTTCGAGCAAAAAATATTGGATTTTAACTTAAAGTGGGGTTTCCCCCTAAAAAAAAAAAAAAAAAAAAAAAAAAAAAAAGCCTTAAAATTCCTAAAAAAAAAATAAAAAAAAAATTGGATTTTTTTTTTTTTTTTTTTTTTACATACCTCTAAATGCCTGTTGCTAGGGGGTCCCTTGTAGTCTGCCTCCTGCGTAGCCTCGGCTGGTGACATCACTTCCCCTTGGCGCAGGAAGGGCTCCCCAGTCATCGGGGGACCTGTCACGTGTCCCAGATGACTGTGCGGCCAATCGCGCATGCGCAGTGGGTGAACACAGCCGGGTGCCCACAGTTGCAATGCCGTCGCCGCCAAGCGGATCGGGGGGCTAGCGGAGCTTCGACCCCCTGCATCGCTGGATCCTGGAACAGGTAAGTGTGATTATTAAAAGTCAGCAGCTGCGGTATTTGTAGCTGCTGACTTTTAATTTTTTTTATTTTTTATTTTTTTTTTAAGGGATACCCCTCTTTAAGAAACAAGTGTCAGAAAAAGATTTAGACCACTTTCACACTGAGGCGCTTTTCAGGCGCTTTCACGCTAAAAACAGCGCCTAAAAAGCTCACGAAAACGTATTTCCATTAAAATCAATGAACGCTTTTACACTGGGGCAGTGTGCTGGCCGGGCTGTGAAAAACTCCCCTCCCCATTGAAATGAATGGAAAGCTCTTCAAAAGCGCTCAGTGTTTTTACTGGCAGTTTAGAAGCGCCTCAGTGTGAAAGTGGCCTTAGACTAAGTGGTTGAACTTCCTGCATTTGCACATTGTTAAAAACTTGGCAGACTGCCTGGATTTTTTTCTTTACACACAGAAGTTTCTCCCTTTGATCTAAGAAGGGAGCGTTAGTTACAATGTTTCATGTTAAAAACTTGGCAGACTGGCCAGATTTTTTTCTTTGGACAGCTGAGTGATCAGATAAGTCTCTCCACTTGTTATATGAAAGAATCGGCAAACTCTGCAATAGAGATTGTCAGGGGGGTTGAATCGAGATCACGATAGTTTAACGATTAATTGTGCAGCTCTACTATATAGTCCACAATCCATAGTCCACGATCCATAGTCCACGATCCATAGTCCACAATCCATAGTCCACAATCCATAGTCCACAATCCATAGTCCACAATCCATAGTCCACAATCCATAGTCCACAATCCATAGTCCACAATCCATAGTCCACAATCCATAGTCCACAATCCATAGTCCACAATCCATAGTCCACAATCCATAGTCCACAATCCATAGTCCACAATCCATAGTCCACAATCCATAGTCCACAATCCATAGTCCACAATCCATAGTCCACAATCCATAGTCCACAATCCATAGTCCACAATCCATAGTCCACAATCCATAGTCCACAATCCATAGTCCACAATCCATAGTCCACAATCCATAGTCCACAATCCATAGTCCACAATCCATAGTCCACAATCCATAGTCCACAATCCATAGTCCACAATCCATAGTCCACAATCCATAGTCCACAATCCATAGTCCACAATCCATAGTCCACAATCCACAATCCACAGTCCACAATCCACAGTCCACAATCCACAGTCCACAATCCACAGTCCACAATCCACAGTCCACAATCCATAGTCCACAATCCATAGTCCACAATCCATAGTCCACAATCCATAGTCCACAATCCATAGTCCACAATCCATAGTCCACAATCCATAGTCCACAATCCATAGTCCACAATCCATAGTCCACAATCCATAGTCCACAATCCATAGTCCACAATCCATAGTCCACAATCCATAGTCCACAATCCATAGTCCACAATCCATAGTCCACAATCCATAGTCCACAATCCATAGTCCACAATCCATAGTCCACAATCCATAGTCCACAATCCATAGTCCACAATCCATAGTCCACAATCCATAGTCCACAATCCATAGTCCACAATCCATAGTCCACAATCCATAGTCCACAATCCATAGTCCACAATCCATAGTCCACAATCCATAGTCCACAATCCATAGTCCACAATCCATAGTAAAGTTCATGATCAATATTCCATAAACTATAGTTCATGATCAATCTTATTCCTTTATTCTGGCCGGTCCCTTTATCAGCAGCTGACGGCCATGGACCTGGATGAGTGAAGTTTACTTTCTGCAGAGACAGCGCTCGCCTAGCAGATAAAAATTTCATGTTTCCTTCCGGACACTTTCATTCAAACATCTTAGAAAACCACAAAAGCTCATTAATGTTTAACGCTAAAATCTTCTGACATAATGATGCATGAAACAACGTTATGCTCTCCTCACATAGTCTGCCCGCACACCACAGGGCATCCCAGCAACAAGGACGGGAAAAATAAACACAGTCGGTCCTGATCCGGAGGGCCCGGCAATGACGAGGCTCGCATGATGGAGATACAATGTTAAGGTGTCCCCGAGCCCAACACTGACATGGATTGGTGACCTTGACAAAGAACAGCAAAGCTCTTACCAGCGGTTGTCAAATCAGCATACAGGACCTAAAAGGAGACAGCTGGCCGATGGAAAAAAGCTTTTCAGAGTTGGACGCTTAAAATGTCAAGTGCTTCGGTTTGACATGGTGGAGAGGTCAACGAGGCGGCATCAATTAGGCTCAAAGACATAGGCGAGCCTCCCGAGACATGAGGGCTCTTAGTTCTCCGCCCCCTAACCAGAGGAAATGGGCATCTTATTGACCTTGAGCAGAGGTTCTGAAGATCGTTCATAGACACCGGTATGGTCAACCTTGAATTATTGGGAGAGGACGCGGGGGTATCAAAATCAATACAGACACCGGGGCTTCTCTACACGGGTCATTGTAAGGAATCTTAAAAGAGGTTGTAAACCCCAATGTAAAAACAAAAAAAACAACAACACCTGTAAGACAAAGGCATAATGAGCTAGTATACTAGTCCACTATGAAATACTTGCCCAAGAAGGAAGCCCTCCAGCGGCACCCGCACACCCCTGACATTTTTCCCAGTGTTTCTTCCGGGTTCGCGGGCTACGGCACTGTGACTGGCCAAAAGCACGAAGACGTCACTCCCGCAAAAGCGCACGGGAGCCGCCGGTCAAGACACAGGCCCTGAAGAAACGGCACGGGTGGCCATTCCTTCAGAGCACATGCGCCAATGACATAATAGCCGGCGTATACAGTAAATATCTCCGAAACGGTGCAAGTTCAGGAGATATTTACAGCACCTATTAGGAAAGCCTTACCTATAGGTGAAAATAAAATAGGGAAATTTACTTCTTTTAACTAGGATGAAGCAACCTACAATACACCAAAAAGCATTTGTGATAGATCTGGGTACAAACTAATCATTATCGAACTACAAAATACACGAGGTCATGTTCTGCGAGCCACTAAAAAAATGCGATTGCTGGTAAAATGATTCAAAACCAATAATATTGTCTCTGTTACAGTCAGTTCTCCAGCTAACGCACAGTTACACTATATGGAGAAAAGTTTGGGGTTACCTGACCATCACACCTATATGAAGACTTTGGACATCCCATTCCAAAACCAGGCATTAAAGCCATCTGGGAAGACTCTAGGGGTGCAACGGATCTTCATCGATCCGTGATCCGAACAGGTCACCCTGTTCGGATCGGCACACCCCGCGATCCGCGGCCTAGGCCTTAGGAAAGGCCGCGGCTTTGGCCTAGCTCCGGAGCGGCGGCCATCTTGGTGCACCTGTCGGCCGTTTACAATGTGATCGCTCCGTCAAATGACGTAGCGATCACTTGTAAACAAACCGGCATCAAGATGACGCCGGTTCCTCTCTCCCCTCTGTGTACAGATCTGTACAGGGGGGGGGGGGAGAGAGAGATCGAATGGCAGCAGTCAATTGCAGTCGCAGCCACCCCTACATACCCTGCCAATACTCGGCGATACCCAGCCATGCTCAGCCAATATTACAGTGGGGGAGATGTATATTACAGTGGGGGAGATTGTGGACATTACAGAGGGGACTATATGGTGGTGGAATTTTCACAGGTTTTTGCAAATTCAATTATTATTTGCTGATCCGAAAAATTATCCGATCCGTAACTCTGATCAGAGGATCGCTCCGATCCGTGAGTTTTTTGATCCGTTGCACCCCTAGAAGACTCTCCACAAGATTTTGGAGGGGGTCTGTAGGAATTTGTCCCATTTGTGAGGTTAGGTACTGAATGTTGCATGAGAATACCTGGCTCACATGTTGGGCACCAACAGAAAACCTGGTTTGCAGTCAGCGTTCCAATTCATCCCAAAGGTGATCAGTAGGGATGAGGTCAGGGCTCTGTACAGGACACAAGTTCCTTCACACCAAACTGGTCACTCCATGTCTTCTTTATGGAGCTGGCTTTGTACACTGGGGGGGGGGGGGGGCAAAGTCATGCTGGAACAGAAAAGGGTCTTCACCAAACTGTTACCACAAAGTTGAAGGAGCACAAATTGTCTACAATGTCTTTGTATGATGGAGAATTAACAGGAGCCTTCAGGTACTTATGAAGGATGAGAAGACCTGGATCACCATCGGTGTTCTAATTTATCCCAACGGTGTTCAGATCCATATCCATTTCAATCCCTCCGTCTATCTAGAGCAGCCTTTCTCAACCCTTTTACTCTAGAGCAGTGGTTCTTAACCTCAGTCCTCATTACCCCCCACCAGGCCATGTTTTGGGAATTTCCCTTAGATAAAATAGCTGTCCAAAATACCAAGCCATTGACTTAGATTTAAAGCACCTGTGCAAGATAAAAGGAAAGCCTGCAAACATGGCCTGGTGGGGGGGTAATGAGGACTGAGGTTAAGAACCACTGATCTAGAGGAACCCTTGTAATAATATTCAGGTCTCAGACAACACTTGCTAAAACCATTCTTCAGGAAACTGTGGCAAACATGCCCCTTAGATTGGTGGTCAGTGGGAAGATTGCCTCCCCCTTACAGGTAGCCTAAAACACTGTAGTCATGCCACCAACTTTGGCATTGGCCCAGTAAATATGCAGGCACCATCGAATAGAAGCTTATCCAGCCACAGCTGAAGGAACCCCTAGCAACCTCTGGAGGAACCCCAGCGTTCCACCAAACCCTGGTTGAATATGGCTGATCTAGACCATCTATCTATCCAGGGGTCTCCAAAACGATGGCCCTCCAGTTGTTCAGGAACTACAATTTTCATCATGCTTAGTCATGTCTGTGAATGTCAGTTTTACAATGCCTCATGGGACGTGTAGTTCCGCAACATCCGGAACGCCGTAGTTTGGAGATCCCTCATCTATATCGTGCTTGGAGGCTCTAGCAATGAAGGGATAGGGCACAACAATAAAGAGGACTCACCAGAACACACGCCTTATTTTACAAAGCCTTCAGTAAAACAGTTCTTCTATAAATCTCTGAAACCATTTATTTAGCCGTCCGGATGGAGTTGCCCTCCCCGGCCTTTTTTTTTTTCTTATTAAACAAAAGGGATGAAAGCGGGGACTCATATTTTATGTAATGATCTCGGATACAAAATGAGTTCATCAAAAGATAATAGAAGGCTTAACTTAACTTAAGATGAAGTCGGGAAGTAATAGGCAATGGGTGCATGAGATTAAAATAAATCCACTCTATCAAAACGTCAATTCCTCTACTAAGTGAATCTTTGATTTCATTGCACCATGTAATTTGTATTGATTATTGAGCCGGCCGTTTGAGTGCTTTTCTTTTGGCACAAAATGTACAACATCCCGGGATGTGGGACAGCCAATGAAACAAACCCATTACACAACGCCGACACGTGAATGCGGGACCTGTAAGCCGAACACGAGGGCTGCATAGACATAGAGCCGAGGACAGTCTGAGCCTATAGGTTCCTAAATCGGAACTTAAAGTAATATCAAAGGCTTAATTAAAAAAAAAATAAAAAGACAGGTTATACTTACCAGCTCTGTAATGGTTTTGCACGATCCTCCTCTTCTTGGGTCCCTCTTCTGTGCTCCTGATCTCCCTCCTACCAAAGTGCCCCCATAGCAAGCAGCTTGTTGTGGGCACATCCAAGCAGGCTCACTCCCGAGCCGCTGCTTTGCGTGTCCATTCACACACACACACACAGAGCTGCTGCTCAGCCCCATCATCTCCTGATTGGCACACTGGCTGTGATAAACAGCAGCAGGAGCCAATGGCTCACGCTGCTGCCTTAGCCAATGAGGAGTAAGTGTCCCTGGAGAGCCGAAGCACTAATGCACATTGCTGGATAGGGATGGAACTCAGGTAAGTATTAGGGGGAGGGGGGGGGGGGCTGCTGCACACAAAAAGTTTTTTTCCTTAATACATAGAATGCACCTTCTGTCCTTACAACCACTTTAAGGCTAGTTTCACACTGGGGCGTTGGGGGCGCTGGCGGTAAAGCGGCGCTATATTTAGCGCCGCTTTACCGTCGTTTTAGCGGCGCATTTCGGCCGCTCGCGGGGCGGTTTCACACCCCGCAAGCTGCCGAAAAAAAGGGTTAATACCGCCCGCAAACCGTCGCTGCAGCGGCGTTTTGCGGGCGGGTTCGGAGCGCTGCCCCATTGTTTTTAATGGGAACGGGCGCTATAGGAGCGGTGAATATACCGCTCCTACAGCGAACCAAAGATGCGGCTTGCAGGACATTTTTCAGCGTCCTGCAAGAGCACCGCTCTGCAAGAGCCCTCGGGCTTTCACACTGAAGACACAGCAACAGCTGTTTTCGGGTCGGTTTGCAGGCGCTATTTTTAGCGCAATAGCGCCTGCAAACCGCCCCAGTGTGAAAGGGGCCTAACTGTATCTGAGCAAGGCAAACCGAAAATGCTGTTTAACCCCTTCCCGCCGAGCGTACGCAGATGTGCGTACTCGGATTTTGGGGGCTATACCGGTATGATGCCCGCAGCTGCAGGCATCATCCCGGTACCATTGTTTAGAGACGGCGATCGGCTTTCCAGGGATAACAACCGATGCGGCTAAAAGCTGCTCGATTGTTATCCGGAGGAGCGGGAGGGGACATCCCCCCCTCCCGCCACTCTTCCCGGGCCTCCCGTCCCACCAGTATACCCGAGACACGATCTGCCGATTCCGGCGGCTAGTGACAGACTAGCACGAACGAAGTCTCTTGAATGTAAGCACGGAAGCGACGTCACAGCGTCACTTCCTGTTTACTCGGCTGCCAATGGTGGCGGATTTTAAAAAATATACAGTATTCAGATACACCGTTTTCGGTGATCTGAATACTTTGAAGTGCAAAGGAGGGAATCGGAGGTCTTTTAGACCCACCGATCCCTCTAAAGAGTACCGGTCACCACCTATTACTGTACACAAGGGATGTTTACATTCCTTGTGACAGCAATAAAAGTGATTATTTTTTTTTTTTTTTAAACACAATTTAATAATATAAAAATAAATAAGAAAACATTTTTTTTCTCAAAGCGCCCCATCACCGCGAGCTCGCGCAGCAAAGAAAGCGCATACACAAGTCGCACCTGCATATGTAAACGGTGTTCAAATCACACATGTGAGGTATCGCCGCGATCGTCGGAGTGAGAGCAATAATTCTAGCATTAGTATCTGTAACTCTAACCTGGTATCCGTAAAAAAAAAAAATTTAAAGCGTCGCCTATGGAGATTTTTTTTTTAGGTACCAAACTTTGTCGCCATTCCACAAGTGCGTGCAATTATAAAGCGTGACATGTTTGGTATCTATTTACTCGGCGTAACATCATCTTTCACATTATAGACCAAAAATTGGGATAACTTTACAGTTTTGTTTTTTTTTTTTTTCAATTCATGAAAGTGTCTTTTCCCAAAAAGTTGCGTTTAAAACACCGCTGCACAAAGACCGTGTGACATAAAATATTGCAACAATTGCCATTTTATTCTCTAGATTCTCTGCTAAAAAGATATGTTGGAAGACTGGCCGCAGGCTAGCCTGAATTTGTAGGAGTCTGAGGGCTATATATCCCTCCTCCTCCTAGAGATCCTTCGTCGGATCATTTCCGGGTTCCCACCCACCCGTTCCCCCATACTTTTATTATTTAATTTACATTTCATTCATATTCATTAAGGGTATGCCCTCTTTTAGGCATACTGACCAGCCAGGCCAAGGCACACCTCAGGTCTTGGTAGTTAGGGTTATCGTAAATCCAAGTGAAGACTGACTACAAAATATAGTATATTATATGTTTTGGGGTTCCAAGTAATTTTCTAGCAAAAAATAGGGATTTTAACTTGTAAACACTAGAATGTCAGAAATAGTCTTAGTCATAAAAGGGTTAATTAATTTCTAAATATTTAAAGCAAACGCCCCGCCCCCAATGTCTCCAAGATTTATGGTCGTCGAGAAATCATTTTTAAAAACACCCCCCTAGTATTTCTGGCCACGACCATCTTGAGTAAGGAATGACTTGTATAACATTTACTTCCTGGAATCCATCTCCCCTCAACTCAGGCATGCATGCAGGAGGGCATGCTTAGCTCAGAAAGCCCCTTCTCACATGAAGACTCCTGGGATGTATGACATCATTGTGGCCTGGGCCAGAAAACCAGAAGGTAACTGAAGAAATGTAAAAAAAAAAAAAGTTTAAAAATAAAAAAAGTAAATCTCATCTCCCATCCTATTTACTAATGCTAAGGATTGCACAGAGTACATGGTAAGGGAAGTTTTGCTCCCCTTTAAAGAGGAGGGCCCCTTAAAAAAAAAAAAAAAAAAAATTTAAAAAAGTCAGCAGCTACAAATACTGCAGCTGCTGACTCTTAATAATCGGACACTTACCTGTCCCAGGGTCCAGCGATGCGGGGGAACGAGACCCCCCCCCCACTGTTCCCCGCTCCGCTCGCGGCGCCGGCATTCTTAATGTGGGCACCCCAGCTGTGGCTTCACAGCCGGGCACCCACTGCGCATGCGCGAGCGGCGCCGTGATTTGACGCTCACTCATCTGGGACATATGACAGGTCCCAGATGACTGTGCAGCGCCTAGGGGAAGTGACGTCATTGCCCGGGCAATGAAGGAGGCAGACTACGAGGGACCCCTAGCAACAGGCATTTAGAGGTGAGTAAAAAAAAAAAAAAAAATTTTCCCAATTATTTTTTTTTAATGATTTTTTAAGCCCAATTTTTTTTTTTGGTGGCAACACCACTTTAAGCACCCTTCCAATCCACAGCATCAGGTAAAATAAACTCTGCTCCACCTATCAGGGAAAGCCTCTCCCTTCTGCTCCGGTATTCAGAGACATGTAATCAGATAGAGAAGGAAGCACTTTGTTCCTGGAAAGCCTCCAGTGCGGGATATGGAGCCGGAAAGGGTTGTGTATGAGCGCTCTTGTATATTGATATAACATCTCCGCCTGAGGGAACATGGCTGTGCAAGTCACGCTCCAAGGGAGACACAATGTCACATAAATTATGTTTCACATTTTTAGGTTTTAACTTACAAAATCATTTGACAGAAAACAGGAACATGCAAACAAAAAGCTGACCTTCCTAAAAACAAAAACAAAAACAAAAAAAAAAAAACAACAAAGGCACCTGCCGGAGAAGAGGAGACCAAGCCGTGACATTTCTATGGGGAAGGAACCACCTCCCGGGGTCCGCTGACCTTCATTTAGGCAGAGTCACCCCATGCCATACAAGCCCCCCTGCGACCAGTCATCTGGTGTTCTGGGAAGACAAAGCCACTACAGAAATGGAAGAGTCACGTGGTGTTAAAGGTTAGAACCCTGGTGTCCAACCTGCCGCCCCTCACCCAAAGCAGCCCTTTGGTACTTGGTGCGTGGCCACTAAACCCAAGCATTTGTTAATGGAAGTAGCAGAGTTGATTTGTAATGAATGAATGATTTGTATAGCGCTGCAATTGCGAACTGAATCGCCTTAAGGCGCTCGATCAGCCTGTGTTGTCTAGCTTCTTAGAAGAGGTGGGTCCTGAGTTTGTTCCTGAACGCCTGATGGGTTTCTTCCATACGGACGCAAGTCGATAGAGCGTTCCACAGCCGTGGTCCTTGGACTGCGAAGGAGTGAAAAGGAGCGATCACAGTGATCTCTACCAGCCTCAGGTCCCAAATTCCCTTTGTAGCATGTCCTTAGTCTCCAACCAAACTTGTAACATGTCCCTGGCACCATTTCCTACAGAGGAATCGGACACTCCTCTGTAGCGTTACATGTGTGGCCCTATGGTGATGTCAGGAGCCACAGTTGAGGCCCCTATACTTAACAGAGTGGCAATCACTGTAGAAGAGAAGGAGAAGGGTTGGGTACGCTGAGCCCCGGAGTATGAAGTACATTCAAGGGAGACAAGTGCAATTAGGCAACTCTCAGACACAAAGGGCCCCAGAAAGGCACAAAGGAGTACAGAAAAAGGAGAGCCACAACAATAGTCTGGGGTCCAAAAGCCAATGCGTTTCAGAGGGTCCTGAATGGTCCCTGCTTCTTCAGGGTTCAATGTTCTGTTTAAAATGGGATTATGCCAGACTGAGAAGAGTTAAAGGATCCACAAATATAAAATACTCTACTTTAACCCTTTCTCTACCAAGGTACACAAATGTCCTGGTATTCAAGGGGTTAAAGCTCAAAGCTGTTGCTGTAGCCGTGAGTTTGGTATTGTTATTTTTCAGCCAATCAGCCCTCATGTAAAAGTAACCCAAACAATCGTTATTATGGCTTGTTAAGCAGGAAGAGCTCAGGAACATCCGCCATCTTCTCTGCCATGAATGAACCCAGAGGAGACCAGCCAGTCTTCACTCCCAGATTACGGAATCCGGGTAAGCAGGAAGAACATCCGCCATCCTCTCTGCCATGAATGAACCCGGAGGAGACCAGCTGTTGTTCACTCCCAGACTACTGTAGCCGGGTAAGCAGGAAGAACATCCGCCATCCTCTCTGCCATGAATGAACCCGGAGATCAGCCATTCTTCACTCCCAGACTACTGTAGCCAGGTAAGCAGGAAGAACATCCACCATCTTCTCTGCCATGAATGAACCCGGAGGAGACCAGCCAGTCTTCACTCCCAGACTGCTGTAGCCAGGTAAGCAGGAAGAGCTCAGGGAACATCTGCCATCTTCTCTGCCATGAATGAACCCAGAAGAGACCGGCCGTTCTTCACTCCCAGATTACTGTAGCCGGGTAAGCAGGAAGAGCTCAGGGAACATCCACCATCTTCTCTGCCATGAATGAACCCAGAGGAGACCGTCCGACCGTCAGACTACTGTAGTCGGGTAAGCGGCTAATCAAGCACCATCTTCAGCTGCAGTGAAGGGCAGAGGAGACACTATGGATCCAACAGACCCCTGATGTCTCCAAAGAGAATCTGTCACCTGTCTATGCTTCACATAGGGGTCTTGTTGCCTTCCTTGTGTAGCATCAGCAAGTTAAACGAAAATAAATAAATAAATAATAATTTGTAATTGAGAGGAAAAAAATAAAAATAAAACACATAAAAAAAAGCACCCATCTCCCCACCTGTGCCTAAAAAGGGGTTGTGCTGGATTATGTAAACTGTGGTTGTGCCACACATGAGGTATCGCCACAAACTCCACAGTGAGAGCGTCACGGGGGGGGGGAGGCAATCCGGTGGCCTCCAGTACGGTGGGGGGGGGGGGGGGGGGAGGTAATCTTGGCACCCTGCTGTTTTGGGACTACAAATTCAATGAGACAATGCAAGAACAAGGGTTAGGGTTGAGGTTGTCCCTTGAAGGTCAAGGTCAGGAGGCATGGCATCCCTCCATCAAAGTGTGCTTGCCAATGTACAGACCCCTATATAGAAAGAGCTTTGTAATCTGCAGGGAAGAGTAGGGATTGGCCAGAGGGGAATCACTGATGCAGTTGGCCAACTTGAACATGCCCTGCAATATACATGAGCTAAGAAAGGGTTAATATGTGCTTACACCATTTTAGTATTGTGTGCTGAATATACTGAAGCCATCTATACTAATCACCATTTCTACTGCAGGTCAGCAGTGATGAGGGCCGGGAGGTCAGAAGATCCGTATATAAGTAAATAGGGACGCTCTGCGTGCTGAAAATATTATTTCGAGAGCAGGAAAGTCTGGCAATGTGTTTACATTAATGGCACAAAAGCATTCCAGCCGCCTTCAAACATGGCGCCATCCATGCTTTATCTAGGCGGTCAGCACAGTTGCTAAGCAAAGTTCAAGGACAACCTGCACCGCCAGTTCCATTCCATGGAGTTGTTTTCCCTCTTCCCGGCTCAGATCGATCAGAAGGCTCAGGCGTCCTTCCTTCATAGCGCCAGCTTTGAACAGGCACACAGCGTTCCATGCCAACTGAGAGTTCGCCTGCCCGGCGTCCGATTCTGTGCAGACAGAAATCTGCAGACTAAACATGGAAGAACGCTCTATGAGGTGGTGTAAAGTGCACGGCGGGTAGAAGAGAGAGGAAATCGGGATTTGACGCGCACTACACCAAGCACAAAGCAGACTTCCATGTTGTGCAGCTTCATGATTTACCAGCAGTGGTGGTGGGGTGGGAGTAGGGATGTGGAACAACCTACCACTCTTTCCATGTGTTTTCAGGATTTTTCCCTACTTAAAATTGTATCTACTCATCCTGCCAGAAGTACACTCTGGGACAGGACTATAAAACACCTCCCCTCTAGTCGTCATAAACATAGGGATTGTAGTGCACAGCAGTGATGAGCATGAGTGCAAATGAGGATCAGAACCCACCAGGAAGTGGTCACCTGTCCGGGCCAATCATCTGTGACCAGGGTGTTTCCCGAACACACACACACACACACACACACACACACACACACACACACACGTCAAAAGTATTGGGCCCCCCTCTGAATCATTTGGTGGAGGCGGGATTATGGTGGGGGTTGTTTTTCAGGGTTTGGGCTTGGTCTCTTAGTTCCAGTGAAGGGAACTCTTAAAGGGTCACTAGAGGAAAAGTTTTTAAAATAACAAACATGCTATACTTCCCTCCACTGTGCAGCTCGTTTTGCACAGAGTGGCCCCAAACCTGGTCTTCTGGGGTCCCTCGGCAGCTGTCTCGGCTCCCTCCTGCAAGGACTCCACAACTTCATGCGAGCTCCCTCGCATAGTGTAGAGTGCTTGCGGGCGCGCTCCCGTAATACAGCTGGCGGCCTTAGCCACTCACTGTATCACTCGGCCAGCCCCCCGGCGCGCCGCGTCATTGGATGTGATTGACAGCAGCGCGAGCCAATGGCTGCGCTGCTTTCAATCCATCCACTCTAGCCAATCAACGGCCAGGATGAGCGGCGAAGAGGACGGCGGGGGCGAGCGCAGGAATTTCAAGGGGTCAGGTAAGTAAAACGGGGGGCTGGACAATTTCATGTATTTTATGCTCCCAACTTTGTGGGAACAAAACATGGCTGTTCCAACATGGCTGCACACCAGTGCACAATGCAAGGTCCATAAAGACATGGATGAGCGAGTTTGGGTGGAGAAACTTGACTGGCCCACACAGAGTCCTGACCTCAACCCGATAGAACACCTTTGGGATGAATTAGACCGGAGACTGTGAGCCATGCTTTGTCCAACATCAGTGCCTGACCTCACAAATGCTCTTCTGGAAGAATGGTCAAACATTCCCATAGACACCCTCCTAAACCTTGTGGACAGCCTTCCCAGAAGAGTTGAAGCTGTTATAGCTGCAAAGGATGGGCCAACTCAATATTGAACCCTCCGGACTAAGACTGGGAGGCCATTAAAGTTCATGAGTGTGTAAAGGCAGACGTCCCAATACTTCTGACATTATAGTGTGTGTATATTGTGGGCCAATCACAGCATAGGAAACACAGCTAATAAGAAGGAATTCATTCATAACAGCTTTGTTGATATTGTGATTACACGATTGCCGGGCCCCGAGTACTGGGATTCTGTTGGCGATTAGACCTGAACATGCCATCCTGCTGTAGTATATGTACTGTGTTCAGTCAGCAAGTGGTTAAAGAATTCAAGTCATTCCTTTTTTAAATCTGTATCTTTTATCAATCTAATCCCTGCTGATGGTACCATGAAGACTCCTGTGTAGCACTTCCTGTTACATTCAGACAACATGATCAATGTCTCCTAATTGCGTAGCTGTGTTGTCACCATGTGACACACTGGCAATACGATGCCACACTTTACACAAGCTTTTGTCACCATCAGGCTCTTGTCACCACGTGGTGACAGCAGGTGAGTGGATGCCCGCCAACAGGCGCTGTCATGATGGATCTGAAATGACAGGTGCTCTTTAAACGCAAGGACTTGGTAGTTAGAATATTTTAATATTTGCAAACAAAATTAAGAAGGTTTCCCAAATAGAATAAGAAGCTGTCAGGTTAGTAACAGCGATATCAGAACCGATTCAATCATACAGTTTGTAGTGTACAAAGATTTGCAAAACAATGGGATAAAGGAATATTCCTGAACTACTGTTTTATCTCATGGTTACTGTGAAATTCTGTGAAAGCATCAATGCAGCTTGCAGACCTTGGATTCATTGAATTCGTTTACCAAAAATTTAAATATTGCAGAATATGTAGCATGAGGCTTAAAGAGGAGTTCCCCTTAAAGAAAAAATAAATAAATAAGTCAGCAGCTACAAATACTGCAGCTGCGGACTTTTAATAAATCGGACACTTACCTGTCCCGGGTCCAGCGATGCGGGGGAACGAACCCCTCGCTCGTTCCCCCCTCCGCTCGGCGGCGCCGGCATTCTTACTGTGGGCACCCGGCTGCGGCTTCACAGCCGGGCAACCACTGCGCATGCACGAGCGGCGCAGTCATCTGGGACCTGTCACGTGTCCCAGATGACTGACAGGAGGGAGGGAGCCCTTCCTGCGCCGAGGGGAAGTGATGTCACCAGCCGGGCACTGAAGGTGGCAGACTACGAGGGACCCCCTAGCAACAGGCATTTAGATGCGAGTAAAAAAAAAAAATAAAAAAAAAAAAAAGGATTTCCAATTTTTTTTTAATTTTTTTTAGGAATTTTAATTAAAAAAAAATGTTTTTGAGTGCAACACCACTTTAACTACTACCCACCCGGCCAATGTATATATATACGGCCGGGTGGGAGCCTTCTACTTCTGACTGGACGTTCCTGAACATCCTTCAGAAGGAGGGGGATCGCGTGCCTGCGCAGCGGCGCGATCCCGATGCGCTCGTGTCACCCGCACACGGCGCATCTCGGAATCGGCAGTAGAGCTCTGCGATTGGCCCTCCTGATCACATGACGGCCGTGTTGGCAATCGACTCTCCTCACACGGAAGTCGTCGCTGAGGAGAGTGGATCGCTGCAGCCGGCTGGTGATCAGTGAGTATTAGCTGTTTTTTACTCACTGATCAACAGTCTAGTGTAAAACACTGTAAACACACGTCCCCAAATAATAAAAACACACGTCCCCCACATATGTCCCACTAAAATTACATGTCCCAATGATTATTTTTTTTTTTTGTAGCAGAATAAATTTTGGCTTAAATTTATGACAAAATTTGATTTTATTGGATTTCGTTTAAAATACAAAGAAAATAGTATTGTTCTCCGAATTTCCGCAATTTTTTCGCTTATAATCGCAAAAAATAAAAAAAACGGAGTCGTGAATAAATACCACCAAAATAAAGCTCTATTTGTGCAAACAAAATGATAAAAATGTAATTTGGGTACAGCGTAGCATACATAAATGTACCCCAGTTGAAGCCTATGTAGGCAAAACATGTAGGGTTAAATGCTTGTCTAAAGCCACCTAGAGATTTTATCTGCGCCATTTTTAAAAAAGCTTTTTTATTATTTTTATTTTCTGTTTGAGATTGAAAAATCCCAAAATAAAATTACTTCTCGCTTTTGGAATTACACTATGAGGAGTTGCTTCCTTTTTTTCCTTTTTTTCGGTTTCTCCTTGTGAGCCACCTACGCCAGAGAGCACTACCTAAAATCCTTCCACCCTGGAATTGGATACCCTGCTGGGGGTGAGTATTGGAGGTTCTCACTACCTCAGAAAAGGAAGCCCTCCAGAGGACACGTTTGTCTGCAACACTATCCTGATATATCCGGTGGATCCGGTATATGCCCGTTTGACTCACCACCGAGAGGTCTGTGAGTCCACCTGATCTGGTAAGAGTACCTCGAATAGTCCATGTTTATATTTTAAGGAAAACTACTTTAGAGAAGGTTGAACCCCCTTGAAGCCAGGAATTACTACAATCATCTGTTACCTCCTGGGGACTGTATCACTATAGGCCACCTTTACTATCGTGTGATTCCACTCATAGAATTCCTTCTATGGTTGACTGTGGACAAACGCAACATCTACAGTGGAATATAGTGGATCAGTACAACACCATCAGTGGAATATACTCTTGGGGTCATCTTACCCTGTGGACATAACCCACTAATTGTTGCATTCATTTCAACTGGTTGACCACATAATTGACAAGCCTTCTTCCTAAATTATACTTGCTATTTCTTTTATTTTGAAAATGTATATGTTTTTGCTATGTTCTATATTATGTGCGATTTCTAAATCGCACACCCAAGTAAACTTCTGTAGTGATATAGACTAGCTACCTTCTCAATCATACCATTACTTTTGATTATTTTTTAAAATTTATGGTTTGACTCGAAATTTATATATATGCGATTTTTTAGAAATCGCATAACTTATTTGTTGTACACTTTATGAATCACACTATAGAGAATCATCCAATATTGACACGACTATCTGGGATTGCTTGGAATATGTGATTGCATTTTTACCTTATGAATAACATCATAATTCTGTACAGCTGAGTAGATTGCAGCTAACACTACTACATTTTTTATTTTTTTATTCATGCAAAACACTTACTCGATTTGTGCCAACTCTATCAAGACGGCCCGACAGGCCGCTTTTTTTGTTATTATTTTGCTCATTTTTGATTTTACAATTAATTATCACATTTTCTTGCGTCTAAACTTATAAGAAGTCGCATGATCTTTCACAAGATTTTTATTGTTTAGTTTTGTGTAGAATTGTACACTTCATTATTATAGAGCCTATGGGAATATAGTCTAGACCTAGGATAGGAGTTAACATTCCATATATCCATATCACATTGAATTGTCTATTTTGATTTGCACCTTATGAGAATACGACCCTTCCTACAGTTGGGCCGCTCTACAGATATAAGTTGTCAAATCCCCCCCCCCTTTTTTTCCACTCACAAGATAAGAGTGATTTCTCATTAGTAATATACCTGCCATGCATTGTCGCCCATAGGGTCTAAATCCCCTATGTCGCTTTATGCAAAACAGGGACACTTATATATTTTTTATTCACGTCTTTATTTTGACGCATTATAGGGATATATTTCCCTCTATTCACGTTTATATTGATTTTTTACACAAGCGCTGCACTTTATAATTTTAAGTACAGCGTAGCATGACCGCGCAATTGTCATTGAAAGTGCGAGAGCTCTGAAAGCTAAAAATTGGGCTGGGAAGGAAGGGGGCGAAAGTGCCCATTATTGTAGTGGTTAATAACTAAGCACCATTTCATGCTGAATAAACTAAAATTATTAAAAATAGAAAACTATTTCCATAAAATGCTTTTTGGAGGAGTAAAAATCTATTAAAATAAATTTGATTTAATTAAAAGAAAAAAAATTAAAAGCGTATTTAAAAAAAAAAAAAAAAAATCAATTTTTTAAATCACCCATCCTGAACACCACCATTCAGCCATTGCTTGAATATATGTAGAAAGGAAGAGGCCACCAGAGATCAGCGGCACAGACGCAGAAAAAGAATGAAGAAAGTTGTGGAGGGGAGGATTTTATATGAAGAAATGTCACTTATTCATGTTTGGGTTTATTTTTTACTGTAAGATATACAGGACTTGAATGGACTGTTCCTGTAAAGGGCATCGGGTGCTGCAGCACGTGGCAGAAGCAGAGAGGACATATTCTCATCATCAGACACAATATAAGATGTTCCGCTACACAAGTCAAATATCTGACAGCTCCGCTGCAAAAAGGCCACTTCAGCTGAATGATTCACGCCAGGACACAGACAGCGCGGGTCCCAGGCCCTGATCTGTGGCTTAGAGCGGGAACATGAAAGACACTTTTATTCGATTATTTTCCGAGAAGCGATTCCACATGACAGAAGAAAGGACATATATACAGCGACTTGTATGAACCTCCCGTCACATAAAAGGACACTCATCTTCTACAGACCGTACCATGGAAAGACGAGCATCTACCATTGTAGCACAGAGCAACACGAGGGAAAATACTGAACACTAGGGCTGCAACTAACAATTATTCTCATAATCGATTAGTTGGCCGATTATTGTTTCGAATAATCGATTAATAACCTTTAAAAAAAAAAAAAAAAAGTGTGGTGTATAATTTAGTTAATATGTAAAGTTTTAAAAAAAAGGTTTTATTCTTAAATATCTCTATGCAGTGGTAAATATAAATAACCAACTACATGGTTAGGGAGCAAAACATTAAATCCACTCTGAGAATAACAGGCAGAAGAGATCTACTTTTTTGGCCAATTAGTTGTTGGGCAGATTAACCACTTCAGCCCCGGACCAATTGACAGCCAAAGGACCAGGCCCCTTTTTTGCGATTCGGCACTGCGTCGCTTTAACTGACAATTGCGCGGTCGTGCGACGTGGCTCCAAAACAAAATTGGCGTCCTTTTTTTTTCCCACAAATAGAGCTTCCTTTGGTGGTATTTGATCGCCCCTGCGGTTTTTATTTTTTGCGCTATAAACAAAAATAGAGCGACAATTTTGAAAACAATGCAATATTTTTTGCTTTTTGCTATAATAAATATCCCCAAAAAATATATAAAAAAAAAAAACATTTTTTTTTTCCTCAGTTTAGGCCGATACGTATTCTTCTACATATTTTTGGTAAAAAAAAAAAAAAAAAAAAAAAAAAAATCGCAATTAGCGATTATTGATTGGTTTGCGCAAAAGTTATAGCGTTTACAAAATAGGGGATAGTTTTATAGCATTTTTATTAATATTTTTTTTTTTTACTAGTAATGGCGGCGATCAGCGATTTTTATTGTGACTGCGACATTATGGGGGACAGATCGGACATTTTTGACACATTTTTGGGACCATTGTCATTTATACAGCAATCAATGCTATTTAAATGCATTGATTCCTGTATAAATGACAGTTGTAGTGAAAGAGTTAACCACTAGGGGGAGGGGTTATGGGCTCTGACGTGTGTGTTTTTTACATTAGGGGGCGGGGCTGACGTTTGACGTCATTGATTGGCTTTCCCGATGACCGGGAACAGCCGATCAGTGACAGTCAGTGTAGGAAGCGCGGGGAGAGGTTTGTTTACACAAACCTCTCCCCGTTCTTCAGCTCCGTAACCCGATCGCGGGACACCAGCGGCGATCGCTGTCCGCTGGTCCCACAGGCAGGCATTTAAAGGGCCACGTACAGGTACGTGGTTTTGCCTGCCCGTGTCATTCTGCTGACGTATATATGCAGTGGGCGGTCGGGAAGCGGTTAAAAAACACAAATTGCTGCACAAACGCATTACACGCTTTTCTGCAGCTTCTCCATCGAAGTATATTGAACCAAAAAAGCACAGTTTTGCGTAAAAAAAGTCCCTGACCCTTTCCAAACAGCAGCGGCTGAAAAAAGCATAGATGTGAAGGTGTCCCATAGGAAACCATGTAAATGAACTGTAGTACGTTTCTGCAAAAATCACCAAAAAAACACATAGATGTGAACCAGGCCTGAGACGTTTAGTAACATAATGGGGTTAAAAAAAAAGAAAAAATTAGCCCTTTATAGTACAAAAAAAAAAAAAAAAGAAGGAGCATATAATCACTACTATAAGGGTTAATTTTTTTACTGTAGAACTGTGAAAATAATATTTACAGTAGCAATTATTTGCTCTTTTTGTACTATAAAGGGCTCATTTTATTTTTTTTAACCCCATTATGTTACTGGCCGATTAATCGATTATGAAAATAGTAATCGATTAATTTCATAATCGATTAGTTGTTTCAGCCCTACTGAACACCCTGGCCAGAATCTCTGATATTACTACAAGTCATGTCCCCCCTCCCCAGGGTGGATAAAAATCGACGATTTAAAACAATATTAAAAAAAAATTTAAAAAAAAGAATAAAAAAAAAATATATGAAATGAAAAAGGAAAAGGAAAAGGAAAAGGAAAAGGAAAAGGAAAAGGAAAAGGAAAAGGAAAAGGAAAAGGAAAAGGAAAAGGAAAAGGAAAAGGAAAGAAAAATCTGATTTTTTTGTTTTAAAATCAGGTTTTTTTATTTAAATCTGATTTTAATAAAATGCTTTTGGAGTAAAAAATCTAAATATAGTTTTCTATTTTAATAATTTAGTTTATTCAGCATGAAAATGGAGCTTGGTTATGTGCCACCTTGGTGGTTTATATAGGACACTGCAGTGGCATTGTCGGACTGAACCCTGATAGGACAGGGCAGTCCTGAAGCTCCCCCGTCCAGGACCGTAGGGCCAGACGTACTGCCCATAACTCCTGGACGTTGATGGGCAGGATCTGTTCTGTCCTTGACCATTTCCCCGGAGCTGTGGGCCCACCTAAGGTTGCTCCCCAGCCTGAGAGACTGGCATCTGTAGTCAGTACTCTCCAAGTTACCAGGGAGGAAGGATCTTCCCTTTCACAAGTTCTGATGCTGCAACCACCAGTTTAGGCTTAAGCATGCCGGAGGAGATAAGAACATTGTATAATCCAGGGCTTGTCCTCTCATGTTCCAAGCCAACAAGATGTCTTGTTGTATAGGCCTGGAATGGAATTGGCACTGCCTCGAAGGAGGACACCATCCTTCCTAGAAGACTCATACAGAGCCGAATGGAGGGTTGTCTGGTGCCCCTTATCTGACTCACCTGATTCTTCAGGGCACAGATCCTTACGGGTGGCAAAAATACCCTTGCTTGGACCACATCTAGGATCAGACCTAAATACTTCAAACTTTGAGCTGGTCTCAAGGCTGACTTTTTGGTATTTAGCCTAAGCCTAAGCTTTCCAAATATCGCACTGTGCAGGTTATGCTCTGTTCTAGAGCCTGTAGGGATTGCTCTCAGAGCAGGAGGTCGTCCAGATACCCGAGCATCAAGATTCCCTTGGGTCCTTAAATTACCAAGTACTGGTGCTGGGACCTTTGTGAACCCCAGGGGAGCTGTGGTAAGCCCGAAGGGTAGAGCCACAAACTGAAAATGACATTCCTCTACTGCAAATCGTAGGAACCTCTGATGAGGCTGAAAAAGATAGGTATGTGTAAATACGCATCCTTTATATCGATGGAGGCTAGAAAGTATCCCATCTGGAGCGAGGCTACAACTGAGTGGACAGACTCCATCCAAAATAACTGGATTAGTAGATACTGGTTCAGGGACCTTCGATCCAAAAATGGGCCTTGTGTCCCAGTTTGGTTTTTGAACCGTAAACAGGTTCGAATAAAACCAGATACAGGAACCTGTACAATCACTCCTTGATGCACAAAATGATGTATTAGTACCTGAAACAGTAAGTTTCTTTTTGGAGGATCCAAGGGAACACTGGATCTTAGAAACCTCTGAGGGGAAACCCCACGTAACTCCAGCTTGTAACCTCGGGATATAGTCGAGGTGACCCACTCGTCCTGAACCACTGTTCTCCAATTGTCCGCAAAGTGCAGCAGCCCCCCCCCCCCCCCACCCGATAGATGGTGCCGTGTTTAGAAGAGCTTTGGACCCAGGGCTTTTTCTGGCCCTGGCCTTGCCCCTGGCTCTAGCGCCCTGTTGGCGGCAGAACCGCCTTGGCGCTGAGACACCTGGGAAAGCATTCCCTGAGGTTTTAAACAAGGGACGCCTGGTGCTTCTCTTCACCGGAAGTAGAGAACTCTTCCCTCCAAAAATTCCAGAGGGGCACAGGCAGGCCTGAGGCGGCTGGGCACCAGGCGGACCCAAGACGGACCTGTCATTCACCCGCTCTGATCAGCAAAAAGATCCCCTGCTGAGCAAAGCTGGCCCGAGTGTGAAAGGGGCCTAAATCTACAGTTCCCAAACTACCAAAACCTCTGGTGATCCTGCCATTAAGATCCTTGGTTCAGGCACTTCCTGGTGACAACAGTCTTTCTGTTGTGTTCCTGCATTGACCGTCTGTCACATGACCCCCCCAAGTTCAGACTACAAGCTGCCGTGCCACAACACATTGCACAGGCATGGTCCAACCGTTAGGAGAGAGAGAGAGAGAGCAGCGCCGCTCAGAGTAGTGGGTCTGATTACAGTGGGAACTGTATGTGAAATTAAAAAGAAAGTATGTACTCACACTTTGTTTAAAAATATCAGGCACGTAGCGGTATCTTTATTTTGTCTGAAGTCCTCGGCCGTCCTCCGGTGTCATGGCTATGGTGGGGAAACGCAACCCGGTCCCTTGCGTCTCGTGGTTCCGAGGTGAGTGCGTCCCAGGATAGGCACGTCAGCAGGATTGATGACGTTGGTGGGCGTGGTTGGAAGCGCTCGCGTTCGGAGCATGCGTGCTCCATCAGGCGGTGTAAAATGGTCCAACCGTTGTTACCGCCAGGAAGCCGGTCCTGAACATGTAGACAGGGTGTGGATGGGAGAGTCTGGTGACCTCTTATATGACCCCCCCCCCTTTCTGAGCTCGGAATAGGAAAGGAACATGAAGACAGTATTTTATGAAGACATGGTGCTTGTTTACTGACATGCAGCGTCTCAGCAGAGAAAATATCATCCCGCGGATTCAGGTCACTTCAGTGGAAGCTTTCCATCATCTACTTTATGCACAGTCTTCAAGGTCGGAACTTCGGCTCTCTCTGAATTGGAAGTGGCTTTTTCGGATGAGTCAGAGTTGTCTGAGAGGCCTCCATGTCATCTCTCTGTTGGAGTGTTTACTGCAGGAGCTGGGAATACAATTTCAGCCTCAAAATTCTCTTCTAGGTGTTGCTTCCTCATTCTGCCCTTTACCCGTCACTACTCACTCTATGTTAACCTTTTCTTTACCAGGCCATTTTTTTCAATTTTTCACATACGATAAAATCTGCTTTTTGCGCTGCAAAATAACTTGAAACGCCCCCCCCCCCCCCACCCTCTAAACAATTGTATAATTTTCGGGAAGCCGAGGCCCTGGAGAACACAATGGTGGTAGTTGCTATTTTTATTTATTTTTTTTATGTCGCACAACCTTTGTGCAGCTATTTATCAAACACAAATTGTCATGTTAAAAAAAAAAAAAAAAAGTAAATAGATACCAAAACATGTCAAAAACTCAATGCGTCCATCAAAACGGCCACAAACTATGGTGCCGTGCCAACAATTCTTCATAGGCGATTTATTTTTTATTTTTTTTAATAGTTGACACTTTAAAAGGGTTCAGAAACTAGAAAAATGCCTCACATTGATCGATGACTGGATGACCACAAGCTCCCTTAAAACTCAATGGATCGATAACAGAGCTTCTGCTCCTCAACGCAAACCGAAATACAAAAACTAAGACCCCCATGGACACCACCCACCATCCTTGGACAGACCATCCTCCCAAGCACCAAAGCCAAAAGTCTCCGAGTCATCTTTGACTCAGAGAGGTCTATGGAAGCACAAATAGGATCAGTAGTCAGCGGATCCCACCATCTTCTCCGCCTGCTACGTAGACTCATCCCCTTCATTCCAGAAAAGGAGAAAGCGGTAGTAGTTGGAACAATCATTAAATTCGCAACTCGACTACGCAAATTCCCTCTACATAGGACTACCTAAATACCAGATTGTACGCCTACAAGTCGTCCAAAGCACAGCAGCAAGACTAGTCGCGGGAAAAAAAACCTGGTAATCCCTCTCCCCATCCCTAAGGACCCTACATTGGCTAACGGTAAAGGATAGGATCACATTCAAGACCCTCTGCCTCACCCACATATGCACACAAGGAAACGCCCCTCAATACCTATGTGATAAAAGAAAACACTACACACCCAATCGCAGCCTCCGATCAACAAACCAAAACTGCCTCCTCATCCCCAAGTCCCGCTACAAAGGGAGAACGAAGATTCGCAGTCCAAGGACCACGGCTATGGAACGCTCTACCCACCAACATCCGCATGGAAGAAAACCATCGGGCCTTCAGAAAAAAAAAAAAAAAAACTCAAGACCGACCTCTTCTAAGAAGCAGGACAACACAGGACGGAGCAAGCGCCTTGAGGCGATTCAGTTCGCATTTTCAGCGCTATACAAATCATTCAGGTGGTCAGTTTAGGGTAAACCGTGAATGGCGGCCCTGGAATTATTGCTCTTGGACATTCATGTGCGTTTGCATTCTGTGTGTGCAGAAGGTGAAGGGGGGGGGCTTTAATTTCTTTTTTTTTTTTTCAATTATATTTCAATTTAAAAATTATAAAAAAAAAAAAAAAATTTATTTTTTAGAAGTGGAAGAAAAGCCCAACACTAACTATTCTTAAACGTTTTCTCACCTCCCTTCCTCCTACCTACCCTGACGATTTTTAAAAAAATTTTTTTAAAGGAAAAGTGAAATTTTATGAAATTTTCAGCGATAAGGTACCATTGTGTAAAGCAATAACGGTTAGTAGGTTACTTATCCCAATACAATAAAGTACAAGGTACAACATATGTCCCATAGTACACCAGGCTCATCAGCAGACACGGCCAAAGTACAACGTGAAGAAGTAAATAGAGAGAAAAGAAAACAAATAAGAACAAACCAAAAGCAACACTTCTGGGAAAATATTTCACAAAGAGAGCCCCAAGCAAGAGTAACACATACAGGAGGAGGCGCCATTCTAGAATATCATATGTATAGAATAGAGGGATCCAGACTGTACATTGAAAAGCCACCCCAACCCCCCTGCTGAGGGAGAACTGTAATCATGGCTCATCCCACACATCAATGTCACCGGAAAGGGACGTCATCCACCCTGACCCCATTTCTTTGGGCAGCCTCTGGAGGCAGAAGTCATTTTATACACAGGTAAACCCATATTTATTGAGTCAGCCCAGAACTGAAGAGTGGGGGGGGGGGGTTGTACCTATTTTTAATCCGTTCCAGTCACATGATCATACAGCCCCAGCTCCCCTGTGTCAGTGAATGACTGCTGCAGGGGAGCTGGGCCATGATAGCCTACATGTGACATCATAGCACCTGGAATATCACTCCCGGAGGAGGAGAAGGAGAAGCTTTTTAAGAATAGATCATGTTAAGGCTTTTCTTCCACTAGCTATACTGCGATCACAAGTAAGCGAACAAGCATTGGGCAGGTGACTGGTCCTCTTTGGAAAAAAATCAAGGGCCTACTAAACCCCCAATGTCACCACTGCAGCTAATAAAGCACAGGTCATGCTTGATTAGCTACTTTGGCTACAGTAGCCAGGAAATTACAGCTCTGAAACCAGACATAGTGACAAAAGCCTAATTTCTCAGTTCACACATTGCAGAGGAGATCAAAGAACAGATAATTTTCAGGAAACACCTAAAAAAGGCAGAGAGTAGGAGATAACCAGACAGATTGGGGTAGAGGGATCAAGAGGATGGGAAAGGCTCCAGAGCAATCCCAGGAGGTGTGCATTAGAGGAGGTGACAAAGAAGCCAGAGATCAGGGGGTCCTGGGGAGGAGGGGATGTTTGGATTATACTCCAAGATGAGGTTGATGATGATGTTGCTCGGGGCAAAGTTGTAGGGATATCCAGGAGGCCAGCATGCGAGGAGGTGACCAGGAAGCCAGCGATCAGGAGGTCCTGGGAGGAGAGGATGGTTTGGGTTATATTCTGAAATAAGGTTGGTGATGATGTAGCTTGGGGTAGAGTTATGGAGAAGTCCTAGAGGCGAGCATGGGAGGAGGGGACCAGGAAGCCAGAGATCAGAAGGTACTGGGAGGAGGGGACGGTCTGGGTTATACTCTGAGATGAGGTTGGTGATGTTTCTCGGGGGAAGAGTTGTGGAGAAGTCCTGGAGGTAAGCATAGGATAAGGTGAGGAAGCCAGAGATCAGGAGGTCCTGGGAAGATGATGGTTTGGGTAATACTTTGAGATGAGGTTGGGGATGTAGTTATGAATTATGGAGAAGCACTGGAGGGTAAGCATAGGAGGAGGTGATCAGGAAGCTAAAGATCAGGAGATCCTGGGAGGTGGGAATGGTTTGAGTGGTACTTTGAGATGACGCTGTTGATGATGTTGCTCGGGGCAAAGTTATGGAAAAGCTCTGGAGGCAAGCATGGAAAGGAGGTGACCACGAAGCTAAAGATCAGGTGATACTTTGAGACGAGGTTGGTAATCTAATTAGGGGTAGAGTTATGGAGAAGCCCTGGAGGCCAGCATGGGAGGAGGTGGTGAGGATGTCAGAGAACAGAAGTCCTGAGAGTAGGGGATGATTGGGTAATAGTTTGAGATGAGGTTGAGGATGATGTAGCTGGGGGCAAAGTTATGGTGAAGTCCTGGAGGAGAGAATAGGATTTGATGGACTTGTGACTTTTTTCAACCTCAGCTACTATGTAACTATGTAGGAGGAGGTGACCAGGAAGCTAGGGATCAGAAGTCCTGGGAGGAGAGGACGTTGTGGGTAATACTTTGAGATGAGTTTGGTGAGGATTAAGATCCAGGCAGGAGTTATGGAGAAGTTCTGGAGGTGAGCACGGGAGGTGGTGAACAAGAAGCCAGAGATCAGGAGATCCTGGGAGGAGAGGACAGTCCGGGTTATACTTTGAGATGAGGTTGGCGATGATTAAGATCCAGGCAGAAGTTCTGGAGAAGTTCTGGGAGGTGAGCACGGGAGGAGGTGAACAAGAAGCCAGAGATCAGGAGATCCTGTGAGGAGAGGACAGTCCTGGTTATACTTTGAGATGAGGTGAACAAGAAGCCAGAGATCAGGAGATCCTGGGAGGAGAGGACAGTCCGGGTTATACTTTGAGATGAGGTTGGTAATGATGTAGTTTTGGGCAGAGTTATGGATGGCATTGTAGGTGGTTGTTAGTATTCCAAATTGTATATGTTGGGTGACTGGAAAGCAGAGGGGGTGATGGACGCTGAGTGGTAAGGTAGGTTCATGGTAGCAGCATTCATGATAGACTGCAGGGAGGATAGCCTGTGTAGAGATTGGCCAATGAAAAAAGAAGCTGCGATAGTAACCCCAAAGCCCCTCTACAGTATACGAAGACTGGAAGTTTTGGGTCATGCCAGATGGGAGTCCACTTAGAAAAACTTGTTTGAATCCACTTTTTTTCCTCAGATAAAGAGCAACTTTTTTTCCTTCAAAGTTAAAGTTTCCTCCTCTGAACCTCTATACCTGGGTGGCTTCTTCCGGCAGATGCTGGTACATGTCTCTGCTGAGAAATTCCACAGTTCAAAGAGAAAAACTTTTTTTTTTTTTTTTTTTTGTAGAACCGGGAGGAATATTACAGAACATCTGATATCCATAATTGATCAAAGTGCGGAGGGAGGATGACATTCATATGGTGAGACGGGCCAGGCGTGTGGATTAGCACCCAAATCAAACGGATTTTTATCAATGAACATTCCTCATGTGATCAAGCATTAAACCTATTTGGGGACGTCAGCCGGGGGGAAGATGTATCGGGTGAATGAGTCATGCTAAAGATGAATTACAGATTGAACATTTTATTTTAGAACGTGCTGTGCAGAATATTAATTACTGGGCCGCCTGTGATGTATATTTTACCACTTTATGAATTATAATGTTAAGCCTCGTACACACGATCAGATGGTTGGGCCAACCGAGCGTCTGATTTTTATCCAAAAGGGCGTGTGCCAGGAACTTGTCTTGCATACTAACAGTACACAATTGTCGGCCAACAAACACGAACGTAGTGAAGTACTACGAGTAATTTCAGCTCCAGCGCCACCCTTTGGGCCCCTTCTGCTAATTTCGTGTTTGGTGCGCATTGATTCCGAGCATGCGTGTTTGTACTTTCAACTTGTGTGCGACGGACTTGTCTATTGACCATCAGAAGATCTGACAACAGACCACTGTCCGTCAAAAATGTACTAGCAAGTCATCCAACATTTGTTGGCAGAAAGTTGGACATCAATTGTCAAAAGGAGCGTACTAACGGTCAGATTTTAGGCCAACAGTCTGTCAACAATCTGATCGTGTGTACGAGGCTTAACCACTTGCCGCTCGCCATATAACAAAATGACGTCGGCAAAGTGGTTGCGATATCCTGACCAGACGTCATATGACGTCTTTCAGGATATCAAGCCGCTGCGCAGCGATCGTTGTTGCAGCATTCAGCCTGACACACCGCAACTACGATCTTGGTAAACAGCCCCTGACGGAGGCTCTGTACCACGTGATCAGCCGTGTCCAATTACGGCTGATCACGATGTAAACAGGAAGAGCCGCTGATGGGCTTTGCCTCACTCGCGTCTGTCAGATGCGAGTAGAGGAGAGCCGATCGGCTGCTCTCCTGACAGGGGGGGTCTGTGCTGACTGTTTATCAGCACAGCCCCCCCTCAGATGCCTGCCCAGGACCACTAGGGATGCCACCCTAGACCACCAGGGATGCCACCCTAGACCACCAGGGACATAATCAGTGCCACATTAAAATGCCTGCCAGTGCCACCAGTGATGCCCGTCAGTTAAATCCAGTGCCCATCAATGCTGCCCATTAGTGTCACCCATAAGTACCCATCAGTGCAGCCTTTCAGTGCCCACCAGTGCTGCCCATTAGTGCTATGAGGCCGCCTCATCGGTGCCCATCAGTGAAGGAGAAAACTTACTTATTTACAAACAAAAACAATTTTTTTCAAAAAATTTCGTTTTTTATTTATTAGTTTAGCAAAAAATAAAAACCTCAGAGGTGATCAAACACCACCAAAAGAAAGCTCTATTTGTGGGAACAAAATTATTTAAGCATGACCGCGCAATTGTCATTTAAAAAGTGACAGCCTTGATAGCTGAAAATTGGCCTGGGCAGGGAGGGGGGGGGGGCAGTATTGAAGTGGTTAACAGACTGGCAATTTGGAGGAAAACATCGAATAATGCAGAGAAAAAACTCCACTAAGTTCAATACTAAATGACGAGAGCAGAGCTGGGAATTCTCTGTCTGGACATAGGCCGGCCATACACGGTGCAAATTTATTCCTGCAGCCAATGGTTGCAGGAAAGAAAATCATTCGATGCCCCCATCAGCACAGACAGTGTTGACAGGGAAACCCCTCCTGCCGAGCCATTGTCTGCTCCTGGCAGGGTGGGGTGGGCAGGGGAGAAGACAGTGGTCATCGCTAGCAGCTATAGCAGCCACTTGCGATAATCAGAAGCAGGCTGCTTGTGTCCAACTTGATCGATCAACTTGGTACATTCAACCAGCTCATTAATGGTAGGAATCTCGGCTGGTTCCTACTGAACCGGCCGAGATTCGAACTGTTTGTGGCCAGCCTTAGCACACGTTCACACTTGTGGTTGGGGGGGGGGGAGATAAAACAATTGGTTAAGCTGTAATTTTACCAAATCCCCCCCAACTGTAACCACCCACCCTAAGCTGCAAAGTCAGCAGACAAGGGTATTCCTGGTCGCTTTGCGCCAAAAACGAATCCCCCACCATTGTATTCAGCTAACAGCACTGCTATCAAACACGTCCCATTCACATGAATAGGGCCATGCCATGACTGCTTGTAATGCACAGGGGTATAGCATGGTGGCACAGCATTTAGGCTCGATTCACACCTATGCATTTCTAGTGCTGTTTGCATGTTTGCACAACAGAACGTGTTCCATAGGACACCATGTTATATGGACTGTAGTGCAAATCTACAAAATGTAAAAAGTACTAAAAAAATGCATAAGTGTGAATCGGGCCTTATGGGGTTAAATATATCACTTTCAATTCCAGCAGCAGATGGAAGTTGCCTGCAACGCTGGGGAAGATGGCGCAAAAAGACAAAGTGGTGCGCCCATTTTTTTGTTGGTTCTTTATATCCACAAGTGACTGATTGGCTCGCTGCATCTGCAACTTTAGAATGCGCTTCAAACAGCAAGCCGGCTCAGGTGGCGGCGGGAACCGACCCGGCCCAGGGGGGGCGGCGGCGGCAACAACCGACCCGGCCCAGGGGGGCGGCGTCGGCGGCAACCGACCCGGCCCAGGGGGGCGGCGGCGGCAGGCAACCGACCCGGCCCAGGGGGGCGGCGGCGGCGGCAACCGACCCGGCCCAGGGGGCGGCGGCAACAGACCCGGCCCAGGGGGGCGGCGGCGGCGGCAACAGACCCGGCCCCGGGGGGGCGGCGGCGGCAACAGACCCGGCCCAGGGGGGGCGGCGGCGGCGGCAACAGACCCGGCCCAGGGGGGGCGGCAGCGGCGGCAACAGACACGGCCCAGGGGGGGCGGCGGCGGCAACAGACACGGCCCAGGGGGGGCGGCGGCGGCAACAGACACGGCCCAGGGGAGCGGCGGCGGCAACAGACCCGGCCCAGGGGAGCGGCGGCGGCAACAGACCCGGCCCAGGGGAGCGACAACAGACCCGGCCCAGGGGAGCGGCAACAGACCCGGCCCAGGGGAGCGGCGGCGGCAAAAGACCCTGGCCCAGGGGAGCGGCGGCGGCAACAATGACCTTTCCTCCAACTCCACAATGCAATAGCTTTGTACTTATAAGGTTGGCCCTATGTAGTCTCTCTCTGTAGGTCAGCAGAGTCTGATCTCTTTCCCAAGGATGGAGAGACAGCTCTAGGCAGGCCAGCCTTTCAGTACTACGCAGTGGTGCAAATTATTCATTTTCACAGCCAAACTGGCTCTCTATGAGGTTCCGCATACCTCCCTCTCCACTTGCCAGCTCCGGGACTACTACTAAACATCATTACACCAGCAACCCTCAACACACACATACCGTATATACCCCCCCCCCCCGGAGCTCTTGCTTCCTTTACCTACACGTTTACCTCACTGCACTGGTACTACACACCGGTCTGCACGTCAGATCTTTCGGCGTCATCCTACACAACCCCCCCCCTGAACATCTCACTAATTAATTCATACTATCAGAATTAATGAACTCACATGTGTCAGGACAGCTTGTAGAAAGAAAAGACCATCTAGCCGAAAGTCTGAAGATTACTGACCTGAATATTCTCTAACCTGAAGCTCATCCCTGACAGGCCGACACCACAGCAAATATGACAGATGTCTGCAGAGGACAGCGCCTTCCGCTTCCGCAGGGATCAGGACTCAGGAATATTTACGGCTAATTAAAATGCCGGGTTATCTGAATGATAAGTTCACTTCGCAAAAAAAAAAAAGAAAGAAAAATACATTTCTGCCCCCTGACCTACCACACTATGTGTACTTATGTCACACCATCAGCGGGGTTCTGCCATTTGTTTACATCCAGCACTGCCCCGGCTCCGCCTCCTGCATATTCAAGTCCTGAACCCCTCACGTATGTTATTGTCACCACGGTTGTTACACTAAGATGACCGTTCTATTTTAGGACTTGCTTTTCCTACCCTATAATGGCCTATTCTTATTTGAAAGCTCAATAAAGATACAAAACAGACATTCCAGTCCCATAGACTTCTATGGAGGTGTCCTGAGCTCTGAGAGAATAGTCCCATAGACTTCTATGGAGAGGTGTCCTGAGCTTTGAGACAATAGTCCCATAGACTTCTATGGAGAGGTGTCCTGAGCTTTGAGACAATAGTCCCATAGACTTCTATGGAGAGGTGTCCTGAGCTTTGAGACAATAGTCCCATAGACTTCTATGGAGCTCTGAGACGATAGTCCCATAGACTTCTATGGAGAGGTGTCCTGAGCTTTGAGACAATAGTCCCATAGACTTCTATGGAGAGGTGTCCTGAGCTTTGAGACAATAGTCCCATAGACTTCTATGGAGCTCTGAGACGATAGTCCCATAGACTTCTATGGAGAGGTGTCCTGAGCTTTGAGACAATAGTCCCATAGACTTCTATGGAGAGGTGTCCTGAGCTTTGAGACGATAGTCCCATAGACTTATATGGAGAGGTGTCCTGAGCTTTGAGACAATAGTCCCATAGACTTCTATGGAGAGGTGTCCTGAGCTTTGAGACAATAGTCCCATAGACTTCTATGGAGCTCTGAGACGATAGTCCCATAGACTTCTATGGAGAGGTGTCCTGAGCTCTGAGACGATAGTCCCATAGACGGCTGTAATGCGCAGGCGCTGTCAGGACAGTGACTTGTACCTCTGGATGTAAACAAGCAGCGCAACTGCAACAAGACAAGTATCTATCTGTGGTAGGGTAGGTCAGGGGGGCAAAAATAATAAGTGCATTTTATTTTAAAGCCAAGTGAACTATTAAAGTGGACCTACACGACATTTGCACACAACAAATCCAAAAACGCAGTTTTATTCATTTTTTTTATATTCAAAGCAAACAGATCAATTCGTCTGTGTCTCTATGTGTTGTTTGGCTGAGAAATCACTTTAAAAAAAAAAACACCCACTTAGTGAGTCTGGCTGCAGCCATCTTCAGTAAGGGCAGAAAAGGAATGTAGCATTTACTTCCTGGAATTCCTTAGCTCAGGCATGCAGGCAGGAGGGTGTGCTTAGCTGAGAATACACGAATATGAGAGTATACAGAGGGAGGAGGGGTGGGTGTGTGTATATTATAGTATATACCGTATTTATCGGCGTATAACACACACTTTTTCCCCCTTAAAATCGGCGGAAAGTCGTGGGTGCGTGTTATACCCCGATACCCCCCCAAAAAAAAAAAAGTGACAAAAATAGCAAGCGCCGCGGAAAAAGACCGAATCGCTGCCGAAAAAAAACTGAAGCGCCGCCGGAAAAGACCGAAGCGCCGCCGGAAAAGACAGAGCCGACTGTTCGGCTCCGCTCGTAGTCCCGCCTCCCTGCGCTCGCCCTGGAAACAGCAGGGAGGCGGGACCGCGAGCGGAGCCGAACAGTCAGCTCGGTCTTTTCCGGCAGCGCTTCGGTCTTTTTCGGCAGCACGCGCGGTCTGTCTCGCGGGAAATTTAAACGCGGGCAAGGCTGCAAATGACGCTGGCAAGCTACAATGACACTGGGCAAGCTGCAAATGACACTGGGCAAGCTGCAAATGACACTGGGCAAGCTGCAAATGACACTGGTGCGTGTTATACGCCGATAAATACGAATAAATATATATTATATATATATAATATATATATATATATACACACACACACATACATATACACACACACACAGTCGGTGGTCAGAATGTTATGGGCGATCGATGTATATAGGGGGGGGGGATGTATATACATTGAATACAATCCAAATATTATGGCCAATTGGTGTGAGCATGAATGTAAAATGCATAGGAATTGAAATCTTAAAAACGCAGAGCAGCGGTGACAAGAAAGCTCATTCAGCGCGGACACTTGCAGCCATTGGCCGCTCTCCCTGGCGCTCACTGCAGGGAAAACAAATATGGCGACCGCTGGCAGCGGCTGTATAAAACACAATTCTGGAATCTATAGACTTGTAATTCCCAGATTCATGTAACAGACGTGAAAAATCTCATTTCAAAACTTCAGCTGAGCGGAAACATTGACCGCCGCTAATTGCAAAAAAACACAATCAATGTCCCATCTCAGGGATTATTGATCAGATGGGAAAGGTTCAATGGCCATAAAAAGTCACGATATAAACAAATCAGAGGAATACGCACTCATTATCTCATCCGATTTACCTCTAATGACCTGTCAGCCAAAGTCTTACCGCCTCACATCGCTGACAGTTCGCATTGTTCTCAGCCATCTCTGGACTACAGGAAAGTTGTCAGAGCTCGGGCACTATCGGGCACAGTGAGAGCACCTGGGGGAGGGGTAGGTCACCTAGACCCAGTTCCCCTCTTCTGTCTTTATTTGTGGCTAGGATGCAGGTGGACACTGCTGCTTAAAATCCTTGGTTGCTAGGACCCCCGCCACTAGCACACTTGGTTGCTGGGACCCCCGCCACTAGCACACTTGGTTGCTGGGACCCCCGCCACTAGCACACTTGGTTGCTAGGACCCCCGCCACTAGCACACTTGGTTGCTTGGACCCCCGCCACTAGCACACTTGGTTGCTTGGACCCCCGCCACTAGCACACTTGGTTGCTTGGACCCCCGCCACTAGCACACTTGGTTGCTTGGACCCCCGCCACTAGCACACTTGGTTGCTTGGACCCCCGCCACTAGCACACTTGGTTGCTTGGACCCCCGCCACTAGCACACTTGGTTGCTTGGACCCCCGCCACTAGCACACTTGGTTGCTTGGACCCCCGCCACTAGCACACTTGGTTGCTTGGACCCCCGCCACTAGCACACTTGGTTGCTTGGACCCCCGCCACTAGCACACTTGGTTGCTTGGACCCCCGCCACTAGCACACTTGGTTGCTTGGACCCCCGCCACTAGCACACTTGGTTGCTTGGACCCCCGCCACTAGCACACTTGGTTGCTTGGACCCCCGCCACTAGCACACTTGGTTGCTTGGACCCCCGCCACTAGCACACTTGGTTGCTTGGACCCCCGCCACTAGCACACTTGGTTGCTTGGACCCCCGCCACTAGCACACTTGGTTGCTTGGACCCCCGCCACTAGCACACTTGGTTGCTTGGACCCCCGCCACTAGCACACTTGGTTGCTTGGACCCCCGCCACTAGCACACTTGGTTGCTTGGACCCCCGCCACTAGCACACTTGGTTGCTTGGACCCCCGCCACTAGCACACTTGGTTGCTTGGACCCCCGCCACTAGCACACTTGGTTGCTTGGACCCCCGCCACTAGCACACTTGGTTGCTTGGACCCCCGCCACTAGCACACTTTGTTGCTTGGACCCCCGCCACTAGCACACTTGGTTGCTTGGACCCCCGCCACTAGCACACTTGGTTGCTTGGACCCCTGGCACTAGCACACTTGGTTGCTTGGACCCCCGCCACTAGCACACTTGGTTGCTTGGACCCCCGCCACTAGCACACTTGGTTGCTTGGACCCCCGCCACTAGCACACTTGGATGCTAGGATGCAAGGTGCCAGGCTGCACAGCGTTATTGGTTCTTATAGTGTAGGCAGTTGCCTGCATCCTAGACACCATGAAATCAGACCGAGTCAGAAGTACAGTTAAATCACCCTTGTTTAATAATAAAAGCAAAAAGAACAAACGTAGTCAAAACAGAGCCAAAGTTCAGTAACCGGAACAGATAGTCAGCCAAGCCAGAAGTCAGGGACCAAAGTAGTGGCACAGCAAGCAGGATCCGGAGGCAGAAGGGATGTCAGCAAAGCCAGTCTTTGAACAGGAACGCAGGAGATAGTTTACCCACAAAAGTAAATTCCGTCTGTATATGCAGTAAAGCATGCTTGTTAGACTCACTGTGGAACCTAAGGGATTAATCCTCTACATTGTGTAAAAAAAGGCTGTTTGATCCCGTCTTCTCTGATCCTCCCCTTCTTCAACTGTCCCCTAATAATTTCCTGAGTCTACGGAGTCGAGCTGCTCAGTTTGGAGTGTATTGCTAGAGAGGTTTTTATTTCTCTTGGGGGAGTGCATGTGATCAGCACAGGGCCAATCAGCACTGTCCAGAAAGAGGGTCAGGGGTCTTGCAGTCTCGTAGGACAGTCAGAAAACTCCTCCTACAAGCTTTAACCAGACACTGATAGAAGTCACAAGACTGCTATATACTGCTGACGAGAAAAGGTATTCAGCAGTTTATATTTACTAAAATAATTGCATTTCCATGTTCTGTGTACTGGGGAGACCAGATATAGTGAACGCAGGGTGCTGGGGAGACCAGATATAGTGAACGCAGGGTGCTGGGGAGACCAGATATAGTGAACGCAGGGTGCTGGGGAGACCAGATATAGTGAACGCAGGGTGCTGGGGAGACCAGATATAGTGACTGCAGGGTGCTGGGGAGACCAGATATAGTGACTGCAGGGTGCTGGGGAGACCAGATATAGTGACTGCAGGGTGCTGGGGAGACCAGATATAGTGACTGCAGGATCCTGGGGAGAGCAGATATAGTGACTGCAGGCTCCTGGGGAGAACAGATATAGTGACTGCAGGCTCCTGGGGAGAGCAGATATAGTGACTGCAGAGTCCTGGGAGAGCAGATATAGTGAATGCAGAGTCCTGGGAGAGCAGATATAGTGAATGCAGAGTCCTGGGGAGAGCAGATATAGTGAATGCAGAGTCCTGGGGAGAGCAGATATAGTGAATGCAGAGTCCTGGGGAGAGCAGATATAGTGAATGCAGAGTACTGGGGAGAGCAGATATAGTGAATGCAGAGTCCTGGGGAGACCAGATATAGTGAATGCAGGCTCCTGGGGAGACCAGATATAGTGAATGCAGGCTCCTGGGGAGACCAGATATAGTGAATGCAGGCTCCTGGGGAGACCAGATATAGTGAATGCAGGCTCCTGGGGAGACCAGATATAGTGAATGCAGGCTCCTGGGAGACCAGATATAGTGAATGCAGGCTCCTGGGGAGACCAGATATAGTGAATGCAGGCTCCTGGGAGACCAGATATAGTGACTGCAGGCTCCTGGGGAGAGCAGATATACTGAATGCAGGGACCTGGGGAGATCAGATATAGTGAATGCAGGGTCCTGGGGAGAGCAGATATAGTGACTGCAGGCTCCTGGGGAGAGCAGATATAGTGACTGCAGGCTCCTGGGGAGAGCAGATATACTGAATGCAGGGTGCTGGGGAGACCAGATATAGTGAATGCAGGGTGCTGGGGAGACCAGATATAGTGAATGCAGAGTCCTGGGGAGACCAGATATAGTGAATGCAGAGTCCTGGGTTTAGTAACACTAAAGTTGTGCATGTATAAATGCGAGTTAGGGACCTTAGATTGTAAGCTCCTGGGGGCAAGGAGTGATGCGAATGTACAATGTACATGTAAAGCGCTGCTTGAATTGACAGCTCTATACAAGAACCTGAAATAAATAAATAAGTGGGAAATGGGATTTGCTGTGGGGTCACCGAGGTTAAATCATACAGAGGTACACAGACCCCAGACACACTGATCCCGGGAACTCGGGCTTTCCATGTGGGAAAAGGGATTTGCTGTGGGGTCACGAAGGTTGGACAGAAAACACATTTCGGCGCGAGAGGTTTCTGTGGAAACATGCCGCACAGCACGATTCATTTGTTAGGCTTCTTCTGAACTTTAAAGGGGACTCGCACACAGGTAAGGCTCCGATGGAACCAGACAACGCATGTTATTTCTGTGGGTTTAGGGCCCATCCAAGGCACTGCAATCAAAATGTTACCCAGCTTCCAGCCTCGCCCATTTCAGTCTAGACATGCTGTGTTTTGGGTCACGGCAGACCTTACAATCCAAAACGGAAGGTCTGCTCCCCGTCCCCCCCCCCCCCCCCCAACCCACCCAAATCCCCACCAAACAATCTGTAAACCATTTACTACAGAAAACAAAAAACTGACCTTGACCCAAGCCTCTGACACTTCCGAGTCTCTCCAGCCCTACAATCAGCTGGAGGGGACTCTCCCGGGTGACGTCACCACGCCCCCGCTGGAAGCAGAGATCCTACAATGGGCTTAAAAGGGACTCACCCCCAATAGACATCACCACACGTCCCACTGGAAGCAGAGATCCTACAATGGGCTGGAGGGGACTCTCCCAGGCGAAGTCGCCACGCCTCCCTCTGGAAGCGGAGATCCTACGATGGGATTAAAAGGGACCCCCCCCCCCCAGGAGATGTCACCACATGTCCCACTGGAAGCAGAGATCCTACAATAGGCTTGAGGGGACACTCCCAGGCGACGTCGCCATGCCTCCCTCTGGAAGCGGAGATCCTACGATGGGATTAAAAGGGACCCCCCCCCCCCCAGGAGATGTCACCACATGTCCCACTGGAAGCAGAGATCCTACAATGGGCTTAAAGGGACTCCCCCCCCCCCCCCCCAGGAGACGTCATCACATGTCCCACTGGAAGCAGAGATCCTACAATGGGCTGGAGGGGACACTCCCAGGTGACGTCACCACGCCTCCCTCTGGAAGCGGAGATCCTACGATGGGATTAAAAGGGACCCCCCCCCAGGAGATGTCACCACATGTCCCACTGGAAGCAGAGATCCTACAATAGGCTTGAGGGGACACTCCCAGGCGACGTCGCCATGCCTCCCTCTGGAAGCGGAGATCCTACGATGGGATTAAAAGGGACCCCCCCCCCCCAGGAGATGTCACCACATGTCCCACTGGAAGCAGAGATCCTACAATGGGCTTAAAGGGACTCCCCCCCCCCCCCAGGAGACGTCATCACATGTCCCACTGGAAGCAGAGATCCTACAATGGGCTGGAGGGGACACTCCCAGGTGACGTCACCACGCCTCCCTCTGGAAGCGGAGATCCTACGATGGGATTAAAAGGGACCCCCCCCCCAGGAGATGTCACCACATGTCCCACTGGAAGCAGAGATCCTACAATGGGCTGGAATGGACTCTCCCAGGTGACGTCACCATGCGTCACACTGGAAGCGGCTATCCTACAATGGGCTGGAATGGACTCTCCCAGGTGACGTCACCATGTGTCACGCTGGAAGCAGAGATACTACAATGGGCTGGAGGGGACTCTCCCAGGTGACGTCGCCACGCCTCCCTCTGGAAGCGGCTATCCTACAATGGGCTGGAATGGACTCTCCCAGGTGATGTCACGCTGGAAGCAGAGATCCTACAATGGACTGGAGGGGACTCTCCCAGTTTATGTCCCCCACGTGTCCCACTGGAAGCAGGGGTCCTACAATGGGCTGAAGAGGACTCTCCCAGGAGACGTTGCCACGCTTCCCTCTGGTAGCGGAAATCCTATCATGGGCTGGAATGGACTCTCCCAGGATTTCAAGCACCCAGCTCAGCCAAAAGGCACAGTGACGTCACCCTGACACCAGGATATGTTGGAGGCTGGGCTTTCATTTTTTATTAAGGGGGGTGGGGGGAGAGATCCAGTTATCACCAGCTTTTTAAATTCATGTGTGATGAGAGGTTTGCAAAAAAAAAAAAGAAGAAGAGGCGACCTTCCATTTGGTATGATCTCTGAGGTAGGTACTGAGGGGCGCCTGGTACTAAACACACATTAGACGTCCTTCTGAAATATTTATTGGCCAAAAGCATTAAATATGCAGCCAACACATTTCAGGAAAAGATCCCTCTTCCCTAGGGCTAATGTGCCCGACACGGTTTAGGAGATATTTGTAAAAAAAGACAGGCACCGCCGTCTACAGCGCATGTGCCGTAGACAGCGGCGGGCAGGCGCACCGAGCACGCTGCTGCCAACTGCGATATTCTGCTAGTGGCGGCTCCCGTACGCATGTGCGGGAGTGACGTCATCGTGGCTCCGGCCAGTAACAGCGCCGGAGCCGCGCTACACAGAAAGAAGATGGAGGCTCCATAGAAGAGGGGACAGCGGTGACTTCGCTGGCTCCTGTGTCAGGTAAGTGACACATAATTGGGCTACTATGCGATGCATAGTAGTTTATTATGCTTTATCTTTGCAGGGTTTACTTCCTCTTTAAAGTGTATTTTTTTTTTCCAAAAATACTGTGTTTTAAAGACCACTGCGCAAATATAGTGGGGTATAAAATATTGCAACAACCACCATTTTATTCTCTAGGGTCTCTGCTAAACAAATATATAAATGTTTGGGGGTTCCAAGTAATATTCTAGCATAAAATACCGTTGTAAGCAACAAGTGTTAGAAAAAGGTTTAGTCTAAACCCTTTACAACCACTTTTTACTACAGGCAGGCCTATAATTAGGCTTACCTGTAGCTACACCGGATATCTCCTAAACCTGCACGGTTTAGGAGATATCCCCGGGTATTTGCATGTGCCGCTGTCATCAGCACATGCGCACTTAAGCGGACTGAAGCAATGGCACGTAGGTGCTGTTACTTTAGTTTGGCCGGAGTCGCCGGTAACGGCACAGTCTATCCCCAGCACCGGAGCCGCGATAACCGGAAGATCTCAGGTAAGTAATTAATAATGAGCTAGTATGCTATGCATACTAGCTCATTATGCATTTGTCTTGCAGGTTTTATTTATTTTTTTGGATTTTTTTTTACAGTTTACAACCACTTTACGTGGTTAAACTGACCTCATCTACAGACAGAAGTTCATTCCTTTGATCTGAAAGAATGAAACGTTACAATGTTTCTCTTTATCTCTGACTTAGGCCCCTTTCACACTGGGGCGTTTTTTCAGGCGGTACAGCGCTAAAAATAGCGCCTGTACAGCACCTGAAAAAATCCGGCCCCATTCACTCCAGTGTTAAAGCCTGCGGCCTTTCACACTGGAGCGGTGCGCTAGCAGGACGGTCAAAAAAGTCTTGCTAGCAGCATCTTTGGAGCTCCTACCTATTGATTTCAATGGGACACCGCGGTAATACCGCCGGAAAGCGCCCCAGGGGGTTAAAACCGCACCGCTAGCGGCCGAATACCGCGGCTAAAACTACGGTAAAGCAGCGCTAAATATAACGCTGCTTTACAGTCGCCGCCGCTCCCGCCCCAGTGTGAAAGGGGCCTTAGCAATGTTGTAATAAGACTTGGCAGGCTGCCTGTCTTTTTTTTTTTTTTTTTGACAGCTGTCAGCTTGAGCATAGAACTCTCTGCACTGAATCGAGGAAATGCTGTGTTAAGATCTCGAGGGGGGTAGAAACACGATCTCGATTCTTTAACGATTAATCGTGCAGCTCTAGAACCACGCCTCACTTCTATTGGTCCAGCACCATCACACAATCATATCAGACATTTCCGTTATATCATGGAAAATTCTAGGGCTGCAACTAACGATTATTTTCATAATCGATAAGTTGGCCGATTATTGTTTTGAATAATTGATTAATAACCTTAAAAGTGTGGTGTATAATTTAGTTAATATGTAAAGTTTAAAAAAAAAATAAAAAGGCAATTTATTCTTAATTATCTGTACGCAGTGGTAAATATAAATAACCAACTATATGGTTAGGGAGCAAAATATTTAATCCACTCTGAGAATAACAGACAGAAGAGATCTACTTTTTTTGTTCAATTAGTTGTTGGGCAGATTAAAAAACACAAATTTCTTCAAAAAACACATTACATGCTTCTCCATTGAAGTCTATTGAACCAAAAAAGCACAATTTTGCTTTAAAAAAAAAAAAAGCCCCTGACCCTTTATAAACAGCAGTGGCTGAAAAAAGCGTAGGTGTGAACGCGTCCCATAGGAAACCATGTAAATGAACTGTAGTGCGTTTCTGCAAAAAAAAATCACCAAAAAACACATAGATGTGGACCAGGCCTGAGACGTTTAGTAACATAATGGGGGGTTAAAAAAAACTAAAATTAGCCCTTTATAGTACAAAAAAAAAAAAAAAAAAAAAAACAATCACTACTACTACAATCACTACTGTAAGGGGTAATTTTTTTTTTTTTACTGTAGAACCGTGAAAGTAATTTACAGTAGCAATTATTTGCTCTTTTTATACCATAAAGGGATAATTTTAATTTTTTTAACCCCATTATGTAACTGGCCGATTAATCGATTATGAAAATAGTAATCGATTAATTTCATAATCGATTAGTTGTTTCAGCCCTAGAAAATTCGCTGTCAAATAGCTTCTGTGATTATAGAGCGCCCCCGCTCACGCACAATAAGTCCACAACATTCCGTTACTACTGGAATAATATCAATACATGGTTTATACAGACAGGATTTATTACCATGTAAGGTAAGGGAACTGGGAAAGGGAAATCCTGGAGCTGATCCTTTCCTGTCCTCTCTGCCCCTGGACTGGTATCAGTTATCATTGCTCCATATTATCTCCGCAGACTACAAAACACTTCCCCTGTTATTGAGAAGAGAGGGAAGGGTTATGTAGTCCTAACACAGTGTTGTGTAATCCGGTCCTGGGGTGACAACTCTGCTCAGTGAGGCAGTCACCCGAGTACAGGAAATGAGTCAATGGCAGGATCACCAGGATAAGGAAGAGTGAATAAATATTGCAACCGCCATTCTAGGGAGCACTGCAATATAATGAATTGTTTCCCAGGTTTACACGGACTTCAGTATTCTGGACAGGACAGGTGAGGATTTCATGGCCTGCTGTAGTGATCTTTCCTCGCCAGGTGAAAGGAAGGAGGAGGATAATAATAGAAGAGGTCAGAGCATCACTTCCTGTATCCGTGACACCATCGTCACCACCAGTGTCACAACAATGGAGGAATCACAAGAGAGCCACAGACTGAACAATCCTGTGGGGACAGAACCCAGACACTCCCACATGGAGACACCGCTAGAGCCGAAGGGACACTTCAATCCCCCTGTGTGATCGGGGTTTGTTCCTTACTGCACCGAAATTTATCAATGGACATCCGAGGAAACTGAAGATTCTCTACATCAGTGATGGGAGAACCTTGGCAACCCAGATGTTTTGGAACTACATTTCCCATGATGCTCAGCAACACTGGAGAGTGCCAGAGCATCATGGGAAATGTAGTTCCAAAACATCTGGGGTGCCAAAGGTTCACCATCACTGATCTACATACACAGAACTATAGAATAGAATCCGTCTATACCGAGCATCACATGGAAAGAATACAGAGAACCAGAGAATAGAATGTAATCCTTCTATAGAGAGGAGAGAGAACTGGAGGATGTATCCAGAGAATTCTCCAATTCCCATATTTATACAATAAATCCACTGAGAGCTCCATGTGATGAGGAAACTTCACTACAACCCCCGCCAATCACTACAACCCCCCGCCAACCTTCCCTACCAATCTCTACAACCCCCCGCCAACCTTCCCTACCAATCTCTACAACCCCCCGCCAACCTTCCCTACCAATCTCTACAACCCCCCGCCAACCTTCCCTACCAATCTCTACAACCCCCCGCCAACCTTCCCTACCAATCTCTACAACCCCCCGCCAACCTTCCCTACCAATCGCTGCAACCCCCCGCCAACCTTCCCTACCAATCGCTGCAACCCCCCGCCAACCTTCCCTACCAATCGCTGCAACCCCCCCCCCCCCACCAACCTTCCCTGCCAATCGCTACAACCCCCCGCCAACCTTCCCTACCAATCGCTGCAACCCCCCCCCCCCCACCAACCTTCCCTGCCAAATCGCTGCAACCCCCCGCCAACCTTCCCTACCAATCACTACAACCCCCCGCCAACCTTCCCTACCAATCACTACAACCCCCCCCCCCCCACACCAACCTTCCCTACCAATCACTACAACCCCCCCCCCCCGCCAACCTTCCCGCCAATCACTACAACCCCCCGCCAACCTTCCCTACCAATCACTGCAACGCCCCCCCCGCCAAACTTCCCTACAATCACTGCAACCCCCCCGCCAACCTTCCCTGCCAATCGCTGCAACCCCCCGCCAACCTTCCCTGCCAATCGCTGCAACCCCCCCCCCCCCCCCCCACCAACCTTCCCTGCCAATCGCTGCAACCCCCCGCCAACCTTCCCTGCCAAATCGCTACAACCCCCCCGCCAACCTTCCCTACCAATCGCTGCAACCCCCCGCCAACCTTCCCTGCCAAATCGCTGCAACCCCCCGCCAACCTTCCCTGCCAAATCGCTGCAACCCCCCGCCAACCTTCCCTGCCAATCGCTGCAACCCCCCGCCAGCCTTCCCTGCCAATCGCTGCAACCCCCCGCCAGCCTTCCCTGCCAATCGCTGCAACCCCCCGCCAACCTTCCCTGCCAATCGCTGCAACCCCCCGCCAACCTTCCCTGCCAATCGCTGCAACCCCCCGCCAACCTTCCCTGCCAATCGCTGCAACCCCCCCCCCCCCCCCACCAACCTTCCCTGCCAATCGCTACAACCCCCCGCCAATCGCTACAACCCCCCGCCAACCTTCCCTACCAATCGCTGCAACCCCCCCCCCCCCCCAACCTTCCCTGCCAATCGCTGCAACCCCCCCCCCCCCCCCCCACCAACCTTCCCTGCCAATCGCTGCAACCCCCCGCCAACCTTCCCTGCCAAATCGCTGCAACCCCCCGCCAACCTTCCCTGCCAATCGCTGCAACCCCCCCCCCCCGCCCCCCCCGCCAACCTTCCCTGCCAATCGCTGCAACCCCCCGCCAACCTTCCCTGCCAATCGCTGCAACCCCCCGCCAACCTTCCCTGCCAAATCGCTGCAACCCCCCGCCAACCTTCCCTGCCAATCGCTGCAACCCCCCGCCAACCTTCCCTGCCAATCGCTGCAACCCCCCGCCAACCTTCCCTGCCAATCGCTGCAACCCCCCGCCAGCCTTCCCTGCCAATCGCTGCAACCCCCCGCCATCCTTCCCTGCCAATCGCTGCAACCCCCCGCCAGCCTTCCCTGCCAATCGCTGCAACCCCCCGCCAGCCTTCCCTGCCAATCGCTGCAACCCCCCGCCAACCTTCCCTGCCAATCGCTGCAACCCCCCGCCAGCCTTCCCTGCCAATCGCTGCAACCCCCCGCCAGCCTTCCCTGCCAATCGCTGCAACCCCCCGCCAACCTTCCCTGCCAATCGCTGCAACCCCCCGCCAGCCTTCCCTGCCAATCGCTGCAACCCCCCGCCAACCTTCCCTGCCAATCGCTGCAACCCCCCGCCAATCGCTGCAACCCCCCGCCAACCTTCCCTGCCAATCGCTACAACCCCCCGCCAACCTTCCCTGCCAATCGCTACAACCCCCCGCCAACCTTCCCTGCCAAATCGCTACAACCCCCCGCCAACCTTCCCTGCCAAATCGCTACAACCCCCCGCCAACCTTCCCTGCCAATCGCTACAACCCCCCCCCCCCCCCCCCCCAACCTTCCCTGCCAATCGATACAACCCCCCGCCAACCTTCCCTGCCAATCGCTACAACCCCCCGCCAACCTTCCCTGCCAATCGCTACAACCCCCCGCCAACCTTCCCTGCCAATCGCTACAACCCCCCCGCCAACCTTCCCTGCCAATCGCTACAACCCCCCGCCAACCTTCCCTGCCAATCGCTACAACCCCCCCGCCAACCTTCCCTGCCAATCGCTACAACCCCCCCGCCAACCTTCCCTGCCAATCGCTACAACCCCCGCCAATCATGACAACCCCTGCCAATCATGACAACCCCCGCCAATCCTCCCACCAATCACAACAGCCCCCGCCAACCTTCCCACCAATCACGACATACCCCGCCAACCTTCCCACCAAATATCTGATCACAATTCCTCCAATACAGTGATCTATACATCATACCCCCCTCAGTGTCCCCCAATATCTCCCCCGGGGTGTCTCCTCACCCGATCCTTCATCCTCCAGCTCTGGGCCAGGGATTTGCAGCCCTCGATCTTCTCGCCGTGTCTCTTCTTCATGAAGGCGGCCGGGAGACTCCAGTCACTGAGCTCGGTGTCCTCCTCCTCCCCGGGGAGTCCCGCCAGTACCGGGCTCTGCACATCCATCCTGTCCCGGTCACACGGTCGCTGCTCCTCCTCCTCACAGACCGTGTATGGGCGCCGCCATGTTGGCCGCTCCCGGCGTGCACTGCGCGGACGGCTCCTCCGGGGGACCAAAACATTGCCCTCCGCGATTGGCTGAACACGGAGAAGAGGCGGGTCTTAGGATTCTCCCCGCCCACCTATACTTACTAATACTGACTTGTAGTTATTGAAATATTATTATTATTATCATTATCATTATCAGAGCTACGAGGAAAATAGGAGCCACAACACATGTTATACCTAAATTAAGAGGACTGAATTTCATTATTATAAGAGGGAGCCATTGCCAATTTATTTATGTAATACTGAGAGCTTCTATTGGTCAGGAAATCTTCCTATCACCATCCAGAGAAGCCCCACACCACTTCCTTCCCACAGGAGATCCTCCAATCACATCCTGCAAGAGTTCCCCAAATATATGTCCACCCATTGTGTGAAAGACCAACGTACCCACCTGTACCAACCCGTACCTACCCGTTAACAACCTGTAACTACCCATTACCAACCCGTACCTACCCATACCTACCTGTTACCTACCCGTTACCAACCCGTACCTACCCGCTGCCAACCTGTACCTACCCGTTACCAATCACTACCCGTTACTAACCTGTACCTTCCCGTTACCAATCACTACCCGTACCTACCCGTTACCAATCACTACCTGTACCTACCCGTTATCAACCCGTACATACCCTTACCTACCCGTTACCAACCCATACCTACCCATTACCAACCCATACCTACCCGTTACCAACCCGTACTTACCTGTTACCAACTCGTACCTAGCCGTTACCAACCTGTACCTACCCGTGACCAACCCGTACCTACCCGTTACCAACCCATACCTACCCTTACCTACCCGTTACCATCCTGTACCTACCTGTTACCAACCCGTACCTACCCGTTACCAACCTGTACCTACCTGTTACCAACCCGTACCTACCCCTACCTACCCTTACCTACCTGTTACCAACCTGTACCTACCCGTTACCAACCGTACCTACCCGTTACCTACTCATGCCTACCCGTTACCAACCACTACCCGTACCTACCCATTACCAACCAGTACCTACCTGTTACCAACCCGTACCTACCCGTTACCAACCCGTTACCAACCCGTACCTACCCGTTACCAACCCGTACCTACCCGTTACTTACTCGTGCCTACCCGTTACCAACCACTACCCGTACCTACCCATTACCAACCCGTACCTACCTGTTACCAACCCGTACCTACCCGTTACCAACCCGTACCTACCCGTTACCAACCCGTACCTACACGTTACCTACCCGTTACCAATCACTACCCATTACCAACCTACCAGTTATAATGTTTGGGGGTTCTAAATAATTTTCTAGCAATAAATTATTTTAACTTGTAAACACCAAGTCTGAAAAATAGGCCCGGTCCTTAAGTAGTTAATCTATTCCTAAATCCCTCCCGTCTTTCCTCTGTGTTCCCTATTTCAAGGATTTGGTCCCACTTAATATCCTGCAGCATTGAGTGCAGTTTAGAAAAGTTGTCTCTTTTGAAATGTAGCGTTCTTGTACTTCCCTCGTGCCTTCCTTTCCTATGATTCATGCGGAATGTAATAATTCTGTGGCCGCTAGTTCCCAAGTTGTCCCATATTTCCACATCTGCAATTACATCTGTATCATTTGTAATTAAAAGATCTAGCAATGCGTTACTTCTGGGCAGGGAATCCACCAATTGGACCATGAAGATGTCCTGTAGAACATTTAAAAAATGACGGGCCTTTAATGAGTGGGCTGTCCCTTCCGCCCAGTGGATGTTGGGATAGTTGAAGTCCCCCATTATGATGACATTTCCCTGTCTTGCTGCCATTTCTACCTGTGAAAGGAGATCCAACTCCACCTTTTCCCTCAGGTAAGGGGACCTGTAACATAACCCCACTAGTAATTTCACACCTTCTTCCACCCTTTGGAGTTCCACCCATATGGACTCCACCTCCCCCCTTCCCACAATCAATATATCTTCCCTTCCCTGCATACAATCCATCAATATATCTTCCCTTCCCTACATACAATCCATCATCAATATATCTTCCCTTCCCTACATACAATCCATCAATATATCTTCCCTTCCCTGCATACAATCCATCAATATATCTTCCCTTCCCTACATACAATCCATCATCAATATATCTTACCTTCCCTACATACAATCCATCATCAATATATCTTCCCTTCCCTACATACAATCCATCAATATATCTTCCCTTCCCTACATACAATCCATCATCAATATATCTTCCCTTCCCTACATACAATCCATCAATATATCTTCCCTTCCCTACATACAATCCATCATCAATATATCTTCCCTTCCCTACATACAATCCATCAATATATTTTCCCTTCCCTGCATACAATCCATCAATATATCTTCCCTTCCCTACATACAATCCATCAATATATCTTCCCTTCCTTACATACAATCCATCAATATATCTTCCCTTCCCTACATACAATCCATCATCAATATATCTTCCCTTCCCTACATACAATCCATCCTTCCCTACATACAATCCATCAATATATTTTCCCTTCCCTGCATACAATCCATCAATATATCTTCCCTTCCCTACATACAGTCCATCAATATATCTTCCCTTCCCTACATACAATCCATCATCAATATAGCTTCCCTTCCCTACATATAATCCATCATCAATATATCTTCCCTTCCCTACATACAATCCATCATCAATATATCTTCCCTTCCCTACATACAATCCATCATCAATATATCTTCCCTTCCCTACATAAAATCCATCATCAATATATCTTACCTTCCCTACATACAATCCATCAATATATCTTCCCTTCCCTACATACAATCCATCAATATATCTTCCCTTCCCTGCATACAATCCATCATCAATATATCTTCCCTTCCCTACATACAATCCATCAACATATCTTCCTTTCCCTACATACAATCCATCATCAATATATCTTCCCTATTTATGATGGCGAACGCCGTTCTGTACAGCGCTGTGTCGGCTCAGGTGTTGGCGAGCGCAAATTTTAGGTACTGCAGTTTTTTTTGCTGCTCCTCAAGCGTATGTATTTTATGATTTGACATGTTTGGTATCGCTTTTTTCAATGCAACCCCGTATTTTATATTATAAATATTGTGTTTGTGGTACTTACATTTAGTTTCGGGTATTTTTACTGAAATTTAGAATTTAATGATTTTACTTTGTAAAGAAAATCCAATGTGCTGCATAGAAAGCAACGAAACACAGAAAATATTTTTGCTTGTAGCTGATTGGCTGATGGAAGTCAGCAGAGCTTCTCCATATCCACTGAGGTATATTTTACAAAAATCTGTGGGCCAAAAAAATATGTGTTCTAAACAGCCCCCTTCCCCCCTCTCACATCATTGACAAAGCTAAGGGAAAATTCCCTTTCAGAGTGAAAAATCCTTGTTTGATGGTGCTTGCATGAAGCCGGGTATTCTCTGCAAAGCGAATGAACTCCGCATTCATTAAGCTAAGGGAAATTCCTTGTTTGATAGTCCTTGCATGAAGTGGGGTATTCTCCGCAAAGCGAATTATCTCCGCATTTACTAAGCTAAGGCAAAATTCCTTGTTTAATGGTCCTTGCATGAAGCTGGGTATTCCCTGCAAAGCGAATGATCTCCGCATTCATTAAGCTAAGGGAAAATTCCTTGTTTGATAGTCCATGCATGAAGCAGGGTATTCTCTGCAAAGAAAATCTTCCCTGCATTCACTAAGCTAAGGGAAAATTCCCTTTCAGGGTGAAAATTCCATGTTTGATGGTTCTTGCATTAAGGGAGGTATTCTCTGCAAAGCAAATGATCTCCGCATTTCCTAAGCTAAGGGAAAATTCCCTTTTTAGGGTGAATGTTGTTTGATGGTGCTTGCATGAAGCCGGGTATTCCCTGCAAAGCGAATGATCTCCGCATTCATTACGTTAAGGGAAAGTTCCTTATTTGCCATTAGTTAATCAGTCCCCTTGCTGTTTAACAGAATTCTCGGCGCTCTTGTAAACGCCAATGAGGTTAATGGAGCGTAATGACTGCAGATGAATTGTGAAGTGCATCGGACGGACACTAACTGCGTCAACATGATAAACAAACCTCCTTCCAAAACGCAGCAGCCGATTGGGTGGCGAGGCCATTAGCTTAATAATAGATGAGAGCCTTTCGGTCCCGGGCTGGCCCCGTGTTTATCATTTGCTCTGATCTAATCTGTTCTAGGTGCCCCCCCGGGAGTTCCGCCAGCTGTTTGTGCCCCCGGTTCCCGGAAAGGGGAGCCCTGCACTTTCCTGTAATACAAATTGATTTCCATTGAGGCGTTTAACTGCGGAGATTGGATACCTGCAGCGGCCATTCACATTTCCAGGCAGATGCCTCGGCGTGGAGCTCGTCTAGACAGAAGTGTTTTATGGGCTGTAATGGCCTCATATAAATTTCGGCTTTTACAGTGCCGGGGATCCCGGAAAGCCTCGCTCATTGTCATTTAAAATCAGCCAATCGATTTACGCTCTTTGGTATAGCAAGGAGCCTCCCTCATCATGAAGAATGAGGATGTCGATTCCAGCTGGTCCATACCTATGGTACCCCTTCTGGTGGTGGACCTCCTCTACCATCATATAGAATGAGGATGTGAATTCCAGCTGGTCCATACCTATGGTACCCCTCCTGGTGGTGGACCTCCTCTACCATCATAAAGAATGAGGATGTGAATTCCAGCTGGTCCATACCTATGGTACCTCTCCTAGTGGTGGCCCTCCTCTACCATCATGAAGAATGAGGATGTGAATTCCAGCTGGTCCATACCTATAATACCCCTCCTGGTGGTGGACCTTCTCTACCATAATGAAGTATTAAGATGTGGAATCCAGCCGGTCCATACCTATGATACCCCTCCCAGTGGTGGACCTCCTCTACCATCATGAAGAATGAGGATGTGGATTTCAGCCAGTCCATACCTATGGTACCTCTCCTGGTGGTGGACCTCCTCTACCATCATGAAGAATGAGGGTGTGGACTCCAGCCGGTCCATACCTATGGTACCCCTCCTGGTGGTGGACCTCCTCTACTATCATGAAGAATGAGGATGTGAATTCCAGCTGGTCCATACCTATGGTACCCCTCCCAGTGGTGGACCTCCTCTACCATCATGAAGAATGAGGATGTGGATTTCAGCCAGTCCATACCTATGGTACCCCTCCCAGTGGTGGATCTACTCTACCATCATGAAGAATGAGGATGTGGATTTCAGACAGTCCATACCTATGGTACCCCTCCCGGTGGTGGACCTCCTCTACCATCATGAAGAATGAGGGTGTGGACTCCAGCCGGTCCATACCTATGGTACCCCTCCTGGTGGTGGACCTCCTCTACCGTCATGAAGAATGAGGATGTGAATTCCAGCTGGTCCATACCTATGGTACCTCTCCTGGTGGTGGACCTCCTCTACTATCATAAAGAATGAGGATGTGGATTCCAGCCGGTCCATACCTATGGTACCTCTCCTGGTGGTGGACCTCCTCTACCATCATATAGAATGAGGATGTGAATTCCAGCTGGTCCATACCTATGGTACCCCTCCTGGTGGTGGACATCCTCTACCATCATGAAGAATTAGGATGTGAATTCCAGCTGGTCCATACCTATGGTACCCTTCCTGGTGGTGGACTTTCTCTACCATCATGAAGAATGAGGATGTGAATTTCAGCTGGCCCATACCTATGGTACCCCTCCTGGTGGTGGACCTCCTCTACCATCATAAAGAATGAGGATGTGAATTCCAGCTGGCCCATACCTATGGTACCCCTCCTGATGGTGGACCTCCTCTACCATCATGAAGAATGAGGATGTGAATTCCAGCTGGTCCATACCTATGGTACCCCTCCTGGTGGTGGACCTCCTCTACCATCATGAACAATGAGGATGTGAATTCCAGCCGGTCCATACCTATGGTACCCCTCCTGGTGGTGGACCTCCTCTACCATATTGAAGTATAAAGATGTGGAATCCAGCCGGTCCATACCTATGGTACCCCTCCCAGTGGTTGACCTCCTCTACCATCATGAAGAATGAGGATGTGGATTTCAGCCAGTCCATACCTATGGTACCCCTCCCAGTGGTGGATCTACTCTACCATCATGAAGAATGAGGATGTGGATTTCAGCCAGTCCATACCTATGGTACCCCTCCTGGTGGTGGACCTACTCTACCATCATGAAGAATGAGGATGTGGATTTCAGCCTGTCCATATCTATGGTACCCCTCCTGGTGGTGGACCTACTCTACCATCATGAAGAATGAGGATGTGGATTCCAGCCGGTTCATACCTATGATACCCCCCCCCCCTCCCGGTGATGGACCTCCTCTACCATCATGAAAAATAAAGATGTGGATTCCAGCCGGTCTATAACTCTGACACCCCGCCAGGTGAGGGACATCCCCAACCATCCTTACTGGTCCCCGCTTTACATTGTGAAACAATGGATCAGAGCTGCAAATATTGTGCTCCTGTTATTCTCCCTACAGCACATTGATATCCAAGATTTCATTTGAAACACTTACATGCCTGGTGCAAGGATTTTTGACACCCTAGGCAAAACCTAATTTTGCCACCCCCCCCCCCCCCCTGGCTCTACCCCTGCCTCTACCCCCTTTGCCCTGCCTATGTACACACCACCTTTTTAATGAAGTGCCCATCAAATGCAGCCCACCGCTGCCCATCAAATGCAGCCTCACCAGCGCCATCAAATGCAGCCTCACCAGCGCCCATCAAATGCAGCCTCATCAGCGCCCATAGATGCAGCCTACCAGTGGCCATGTTTGCTTGCTTCCGTTCATTCGGGAGTCGGGACACAGACACAGTCCTCCATCACCGCTGCGCCTCTGACACTATGTGCGAACGGAGTGGCGGCTGCCTGCTGATGCTGAGACTTAGTTGTTTTCTGCAGAGAGAAGAGAGTAGGAACACCAGTGGTCGGGTGCCCTAGCAAGCAGTGTGCCCTAGGCGTCTGCCTAGTTTGCCTAGTGGTAGCACCGGTTCTGAACACTTATAAAAGATTTGTTGGATGAATGTCAAACACATTTGTGCATGATGCATGAATTATAGCTGTAATTTCTCTAATAGAGTAATCCCTATGATTGCTAGCACCATCTAGTGTCTAAAAGGGGGTATATTTTCTCATTGAAGTATCGCAGAAAACTATACCACATTTTGGCCACTAGATGGAGGTCAGTGGCATTTAAACTTCTTGCTAATCACATAAAGCATATGAGCGGTGGCGAAGAGGGTGGGCTTTAAACGCAGCAATGCAACACCTGCAAATGGGTACTCAACTACCTCTGAAAAGTGATCTACAATGGATCACATTTAAGAGGGGTTGTAAAGTTCCCTCCAATGTGATTGAGACCTTTAGGGGGTCTATACACCATTCATTGGATGAATATCGTACACATTCGGGCATGCTACACAAATTTAGGCTGTAATTTCTCTAATAGAGTAATCCCTATGATCATCAGTTCCATCTAGTGGTCAAAAAGCATTATTTCTGAAATACCTCAACAAGAGAATATACCACAATGATAGTGGGGTGGGGTTTTTTGACCTGTCCACCAATGATTGTGAAATTGTTTGTGGGGGGGGGGGTGGAGTTTGGTCCTGCCCACGCCTAGGTGTTTGCAATTGTGGACAGATTTGCTGAGATTCTGCCCACAACGCTCTGCAAAACTGACAAATCACACCATACTTGTTCAAGTGCAATTAGTTTTTAATGGACCCTAAACATGGGTGCGATTCTGCTGCGATTGTCGTGCGATAAATTGAGCTGCAAACCGCATCGCACAAAGCTTGGCGCCCAAAAAGGGGCTTCCTCTGGGCGACAAGCAATATTGCAGTTTGCCGTGGTCGCAGCACAATTTATCGCATGACAATTGCGGCAGAATTTGAAGATGAATGGCACCTAAACAAGCACGGTGTGATTTGTCAGTTTTGCAGAGCGTTTTGGGATCGCAGGAAGAATCCGCCTGCGATCGCAAATGTCTAGGAATAAACTGACCTTAAAGTGAGTTTTTCCATGACATCCAGCCATTGCACACAATGCATTTCCATCCTCCAGGGAACTTATATTGAAGAGAACAGAGCTGCATCCATGTTGCCCATCCCTCGCTGTTCCTGGCCAGGAGTGATTAGCCGGGGTCAGTTGGACCGGACCTGGAGATAAGCCGTCAATTCTGGGCCAATGAGCTGCGGATTAGAGATTCCCCACAAAGCGGCGGGGGTGGCTGTGACATCACATGACTATATTAGATGCATGTTATTGTGGTCATATCAGGGCAACCATGGCACAATCATCCCCGCCCTTTTATAGAAGTGTAGCTGCGGCTCAATGACAGCTAACTTCCATATATATATATATATATATATATATATATATATATATATAATATATATATATATATGTATATATATATATATATATATATATATATATATATATATATATATATATATATATATATATATATATATATATATATATATATATATATAATGTATATATATATATATATATATATATATATATATATATATATGTATATATATATATATATATATATGTATATATATATATATATATAATTATATACCGTATCTCACAAAAGTGAGTACACCCCTCACATTTTTGTAAATATTTTATTCTATCTTTTCATGTGACAACACTGAAGAAATGACACTTGTCTACAATGTAAAGTAGTGAGTGTACAGCTTGTATAACAGTGTAAATTTGCTGTCCCCTCAAAATAACTCAACACACAGCCATTAATGTCTAAACCGCTGGCAAGAAAAGTAAGTAAAATGTCCAAATTGGGCCCAATTAGCCATTTTCCCTCCCTGGTGTCATGTGACTCGTTAGTGTTACAAGGTCTCAGGGGTGAATGGGGAGCAGGTGTGTTAAATGTGGTGTTATCGCTCTCACTCTCTCAAACTGGTCGCTGGAAGTTCAACATGGCACCTCATGGCAAAGAACTCTCTGAGGATCTGAAAAAAAAGAATTGTTGCTCTACATAAAGATGGCCTAGGCTATAAGAAGATTGCCAAGACCCTGAAACTGACCTGCAGCACGGTGGTCAAGACCATACAGCGGTATAACAGGACAGGTTCCACTGAGAACAGGCCTCACCATGGTGGATCAAAGAAGTTGAGGTCACGTGCTCAGCGTCATATCCAGAGGTTGTCTTTGGGAAATAGACGTATGAGTGCTGCCAGCATTCCTGCAGAGGTTGTAGGGGTGGGGGGTTCAGCCTGTCAGTGCTCAGACCATACTTCGCACACTGCATAAAATTGGTCTGCATGGCTGTCGTCCCAGAAGGAAGCCTCTTCTAAAGATGATGCACAAGAAAGCAAGAAGAAGAAGCAGTTTGCTGAAGACAAGCAGACTAAGGACATGGATTACTGGAACCATGTCCTGTGGTCTGATGAGACCAAGATAAACTTATTTGGTGTCAGATGGTGACAAGCGTGTGTGGGGGCAACCAGGTGAGGAGGACAAAGACAAGTGTGTCTTGTCTACAGTCAGGCATGGTGGTGGGAGGGTCATGGTCTGGGGCTGCATGAGCGCTGCCGGCACTGGGGGGCTACAGATCATTGAGGGAACCATGAATGCCAACATGTACTGTGATATACTGAAGCAAAGCATGATCCCCTCCCTTCAGAGACTGGGCCGCAGGGCAGTATTCCAACATGATAATGACCCCAAACACACCTCCAAGACGACCACTGCCTTGCTAAAGAAGCTGAGGGTCAGTGGTGTAACTAGAACCTTCAGGGCCCCAGTGCAAGAAACCATGAAGGGCCCCCCTGAACCCCAGCTGAGGCCCTTCCCTCCGAGTCTGGTGGTGGAACTCCAGGGCTCGGTCACAGGTACGACTTTTGTGAGCCCTGTACTTCCACCACTGCTATCAGCAGTTTTTTTTATTATTTTTTACAATTTTTTTAGGAGTCCCGTTGGGGGACTTTGGTGAAATATCAGAGGTCTAAACAGACCTATGATGTTACACCTTTGAGACAAAGATGAAGAAGGGAAAGGGAAATTGGGACCAGCCATATGTAGAGGGGGCGGCTCTCATAGGGCTGCACTGCACCTGTGTGCTTAAAGTTTGTTTTCCCGGGAGAAGCACGCAGTGCAGTGTGAGCCGGACTCAGGGGGCGGGACTCTGGCTGGGGAGGACAGACACCGGACTGAGCAGCACTGCATGGATCAGGATAGGGGGACACGGAGGAGCGGCAGAGGACACAGGCTGTGTGGGGAATGCACAACTAAAGAGCAACCAGTGCGATAGTCGAGCATGGAGCTCTGCTAGTCACCTCCCACATCCAGCCACCCGTGCGCCTTGTGCCTAACCGCCTATGCTGCCACCGGCCATATGTAGAGGGGGCGGCATGAGCCCCTTGCAGCACAGGGCCCGGTTGCGCTCGCGACTGCTGCACCCCCTATAGTTACGCCCCTGCTGAGGGTAAAGGTGATGGACTGGCCAAGCATGTCTCCAGACCTAAACCCTATTGAGCATCTGTGGGACATCCTCAAACGGAAGGGGGAGGAGCGCAAGGTCTCTAACATCCACCAGCTCCGTGATGTCGTCATGGAGGAGGGGAAGAGACTCCAGTGCCAACCTGTGAAGCTCTGGTGAACTCCATGCCCAAGAGGGTTAAGGCAGTGCTGGAAAATAATTGTGGCCACACAAAATATTGACACTTTGGGCCCAATTTGGACATTTTCACTTAGGGGTGTACTCACTTTTGTTGCCAGCGGTTTAGACATTAATGGTTGTGTGTTGAGTTCTTTTGAGGGGACAGCAAATTTACACTGTTATACAAGCTGTACACTCACTACTTTACATTGTAGACAAGTGTCATTTCTTCAGTGTTGTCACATGAAAAGATAGAAGAAAAGATTTACAAAAGTGTGAGGGGTGTACTCACTTTTGTGAGATACTGTGTGTGTGTGTGTGTATATATATATATATATATATATATGGAGTTCAGGTTTATTATATATATTTATAAGTGTATTGTTACTATAAAAATGTTATCTCAGATCTGATTGGCTGTGATGGGTCTATTCATTATTCTTTGCAGTGACTCCATCACTGGGAGTAATAATCTTCTAGCCGGAGCTGGTGTGGGAAAAGCGCTGTAATTAATAGACAAAGTGATGGCGGTGACACCTGAGTGACACAAAGTCCTTTTCTCACCTCCGTCCTTTCAGATGATTAATCACAATAAAAGTCCATCGTGCGGCTGGGCGACAGAACTTCACACCAATGATTCATGGCGGATGTGGACAGCCACGTCTAATAGTCCCTCCACACATCGGAGGATCTTCCTGGAAATTAACAATTCCCAAACATTTTCTTTTCAGATTTATTTCCATATTTGATTCTTCCGCTAACGTGTCCGCCGTGAACGCAGCTACAGAAATCCGACCGCAAGCGCTGGGAATCCGCCAATGCACTGAGAAATGATGAGGGATTGGTTGTCATGAGATTTACATCACATGGATACCAATAGAACCAAAGCATCCAAAATGTCCTCCGGGACTCCGGGAACAATCAGACGCGTTCTCCGGGAACAATCAGGCGCGTTCCCAGCTGTCCTGAAGAATGTATAGACATTGTCTGCTATGTAACTGTCTATAGGCAGCTTAATGGGGAACTCCACATACTGTATATTATATATAATATTTTATTTTTTTCCTAAAAAATACATCATCATAAAAACTTGGGTTTTGCTGTAATGCTCACCTCATCATCAGCGCAGTGGGTGGAGCACATTGAGGTCCCGCACAGCACATCTTCCGGGACAGAGAGAGAAGAAAAGAGGGAAGGAGTGATATAGAAGGAGAGAATTAATAATAGAGAGAAAGATACATATAGAAGAAGGGAGAGAGACAGAGGAGTAGATGGATAGAGAGGAGAGCAGGGAAGAATTTCTAATTTATTCCAGATACTTACATAACAATTTACACAAATACCAACATAAACCAATAGAACTGAGCGTTTTGTGCTGCGGATTGCTGGTATGTGAGTACTCTACTATTGAACAATAATTGTAATTATAATTGTATGTTGTAAATAATTGTAACTTGCGTCTTAATATTAATAGGACCTCCTGAAGAAGTCAATGGTTGGCGAAACGCGTAAAGATCAGAGTTTAATACCAGCACTTTTTGTGATCTAACCTAATACATTTATGGAAAATTGTTATTGTTATACCCTTTTTTGATGTATATTTATGCTTCACATGTGCTAGGTCTTTATACTTTAATACATTCGAATCCCATTGGGGAATCCAAGCTACATGCATAACAAGTGTTTGTGGTTTTTATATCAATTTTATGGAGTTGTGAATAAACTTTAGTACTTTTTATAATCTTCTCGAGTACTCACTTCCATTACCTGGGGTTTACGAGTATCAACCTTCAGGCCTCATGCACACTGGACGTTTTTGGACGTTTTTACAGCAGCTGTTTTTGGCAGTAGACGTTTTTTTCTACAGTCATTAAACTCTCCATTATGTTATCCTATGTGTCCATGCAGGCTGTTATCAGCAGTTTTGGGCAGTAACGTTTTTGAGCAGTAAATAAAACCCCAAAACTAGTGGGTTCTGAGAGACGTTTTTCAGCTGTAAAAACTTCTCTAATGCTGATAAACGTTGATAAACGCTCAAAAACTTTGCTCAACAGCATTTTTTAACGTTTTTAATCCATTGAGAATTTTTTTTTATTTTTTTCTTCAAAAAAAAAAAAACTATAAAAAATGCTAACGCTGAAAACAACTAGTAACCGCTACTACACGCTAAAAAACTCTATTGCTAAAACGTTGAAAAAAGCTGAAAAAGGCTGAAAAAAGTTAAAAAAACTCACTGCAAAGCTACTGGCGTTTTTATAACGTTATTTTAACGTCCAGTGTGCATGAGGCCTTAACCACTCGCCGATCGCTGTCGGCACATATACGTCGGCAGAATGGCACAGCTGGGCAAAGTAATGTACCCGTACGTTACTTTGAATTTCCTGCCGTGCACACGCACGCACGCGCCGGCCGCCTGCCGCGAGCTCTGTGACCGCGCCCGTGGATAACCGCGATCGTGTCACAGAGCTGAAGAACGGGGAGATGCCGATGTAATCAACATCTCCCCGTTCTGCCTAGTGACAGCACACAGATCGTCTGCTCCCTATCAACGGGAGCAGCGATCAGTGAGGTGTCACACACAGCCACGCCCCCAGACAGTTAGAAACACGCCCCCAGGACATACTTAACCCCTCCCCGCCCCCTAGTGGTTAACCCCTTCACTGCCAGTGACATTTTTACAGTAATCAATGCAATTTTATAGCCTCGATTGCTGTATTAATGACAATGGTCCCAAAAATGTGTCAAAATTGTCCGATGTGTCCGCCATAATGTCACAGTCACAATAAAAATCGCTGATTACTAGTAAAAAAAAAAATATTAATAAAAATGCCATAACACTATCCCCTATTTTGTAGACGCTAAGACTTTTGCGCAAACCGATCAATAATCGCTTATTGCGATTTTTTTACCAAAAATATGTAGAAGAATACGTATCAGCCGAAACTGTGGCAAAAACATGTTTTTTTATATATTTTTGGGGGAAATTTATTATAGCAAAAAGAAAACAAATTATGTGTTTTTTTTTTCAAAATTGACGCTTCTTTTTGTTTATAGCGCAAAAAAAAAAACCGCAGAGGTGATCAAATACCACCAAAAGAAAGCTCTATTTGTGGGAAAAAAAGGACGTAAATTTTGTTTGGGAGCCACGTCGTACGACCGCGCAATTGTCAGTTAAAGTGACACAGTGCCGAATCGCAAAAAACGTTCTGGTCAGGAAGGGAGTAAATCCTTCTGGGGCTGAAGTGGTTAAAGTGCACAAAGCAAGGTCCATAAAGACATAGATGAGTGAGTTTGGGGTGGAGGAACTTGACTGGCCTGTACAGAGTCCTGACCTCAACCCGATAGAACACCTTTGGGATGAATAAGACCCCTTTTTCACACTGGAGGCATTTTTCAGGCACTTTAGCGCTAAAAATAGCGCATATAAAGCGCTTGAAAAAAGCCTCAGCTGCAATCCCAGTGTGAAAGCCGAGTGATTTCACACTGGGTCGCTGCGCTGGCAGAGTGTCACTAAAAGTCCTGCAAGCAGGTTTTTTGCAGCGCTGTAGGAGCGGTGAATACACTGCTCCTAAAGCGCCCCTGCCCATTGAAATCTATGGGCAGCGCGGCCGAACCGCTGGCAAAGCGCCGCTGCAGCCGCAGTTTGCGGGCGGTATTAACCCTTTCTTGCGCAGCTAAAACAACGGTAAAGTGTGCTAAAATAGCGGCTCTTTACCGCTGACACCCGGGTGCTTTCAGTGTGAAAGGGCTCTAATGCCCCCTACACACGGTCGGATATTCTGATGGAAAAAGTCTGATCGGATTATGTTGTCGAAAAAAACGATCGTGTGTGGACTCTGACAACAAAATCCGATCTGACTTTTTCCGATCGTGTGTAGGGAATTCCGACGGACAAAGTGCCACGCATGCTCAGATCACATTATGAGACCAAAGCTATTGGCTACTAGCCTCTACGTAGTTCCGTAGTACGCAACGAACGTCACCACGTTCGGAGCGATCGGATTTTCCGACAACTTTGTCCGACCGTGTGTATGCAACACCAGTTTCGGACAAAATCCGTCGGAAAAAAATCGGACGGATTTTGTGGTCAGAATTTCCGACCGTGTGTACGGGGGCTTAGAGCGGAGACTGTGAACCAGGCCTTCTCATCCATATCAGTGCCTGACCTCACAAATGCGCTTCTGTAAGAATGGTCAAACATTCCCATAGACACACTCCTAAACCTTGTGGACGGCCTTCCCAGAAGAGTTGAAGCTGTTTATAGCTGCAAAGGGTGGGCCAACACAATATTGAACCCTACAGACTAATACCCCGTACACACGGTCGGAAAATCCGACCACAAAATCCATCAGATTTTTTCCGATGGATTTTGTCTGACACTGGTGTTGCATACACACGGTCGGACAAAGTTATCGGAAAATCCGATCATTCTGAACGTGGTGACGTTTTTTGCCTACGACGGGACTACGTAGAGGCTAGTAGCCAATAGCTTTGGTCTCGTCAATTGATCTGAGCATGCGTGGCACTTTGTCCGTCGGAATTCGCTACACACAATCAGGAAAAGTCCGATAGGACTTTGTTGTCGGAAAATTTGAGAGCAGGAGATAAAACTTTGTCCGTCGGAAAATCCGACGGAAAAAGTCCGATGGAGCCTACACACGGTCGGAAATTTCCGACAACATTGTCCGATAGGACATTTTCGGTCGGAAAATCCGACCGTGTGTATGGGGCATTAGACTGGGATGCCATTAAAGTTCATGTGTGTGTAAAGGTAGGTGTCCCAATACTTTTGGTAATATAGTATATCATTGCTAAAACCTAAAAATAAAATAACCCAATACACACATTATAATTTCCCTTTCAACTCTCACAGGAATTGGCCTAACCCTGACGGGGTACTATGAAGCCCCCCAATGTTGGGGCCTGGAGCCTCTTGGGGTCCTTCTATCACATCTACTATTAGTTTCCTTCTTTCCTTGGGAGGAACAGATTCCTTTCATCATTGTACAAACCCGATCGATGATTGATATTTATATTTTATGTCCCCGGCAAGTGGCAGAGACTTGACGCCGGCTCCCATCTGTGCTTTCTGTTCTATTATATCACATGATATTGTATATTATTATATTATACAGTGTTATAGTATCCTGTATTATATTGTATTATAATACATTGTATCACATGATATTGTATATTATTATATTATCCTATAGTATTATATTATATTATATAGTATTGTATTATATTATATTATATAGTATTGTATTATATTATATTATATAGTATTATAGGATATTATGACAGAGCCAGGTAGAAGTCTGGCGGTTGGATCTGCACACACAGAACATTTTCCTCTTCTCCGGCTGGCAGATTTGTGCAGATTGAATATTTCATGGCGCTGCATCCTGGCCTCAGCCAAGTAATGCAATATTGATGGGTGCCGAGCAGGAGGCGCTCATACAGCTTTATAGGTGTTATGCAACATGCAGATGCATTAATGATTAGCGGTGATGTGTGTGGCCCACCGCCTGCAGGTATGGGGGGAATGTGGGGGGCTCCCAGAGCCCACATATTAAAGGGGGTCTTTTTTTCCTCCTGTCTTTGTGTAATACATTGTGAGAATGGGAGGCGAGAGGGACGGAGGGGGAAAGCGTGAAAGACGGGAGCAAAAAAATAAAAAATACCGCCTTGTGCTGGCAGGACGGTTTGTAGCTGGGAGGTGAAATGAGGGCAGGAGCAGCGGGCTGATTGATATTCAGGAGAAGACTTTACTCTGCGAGAGGAAATAATGGAGTATAGATTTCATCTGCAGGGGAAACCGGCCTATAAATCCTGTCCAGGCTCCGCCCACACAGTCACCAAAAGTAAGATTTTTGTTAGAGGCGGAGCCTGGAATGCTGAGCACGCCCTGATATGTCTCGGATATAATACCAGTCAGACCTCCATGCCATAATTCATGAGCATTTCTGAACTCCGAGTGCAGAAATGTTTATTGATATCTATTCCTCAATTGCCACAACCGGAAAAACCTACTGTGAGCACCAAATGCCTTTACAAACCCAGATTTTACCTTGTAAATGTAGAAGTGACATCATCACTGGGCTGTACGTAGCCTGTGCAGCGAGCCGAGCTGTGGGAGGGGCTCAGCATGTTCCACCCACTACAGAAAACTACAGGAGGGAGCGGAGACAAGACCAGTCCCCCCTGCACAAGGAGAGAGCAGAATTGAAGGAGGAGCCCAGCAGGCTCCACCCACTACAGAAAACTACAGGAGGGGGCGGAGACAAGACTAGTCCCCCCTGCACAAGGAGAGAGCAAAACTGTAGGAGGAGCCCAGCAGGCTCCACCCACTTCAGAAAACTACAGGAGGAGACGGAGACAAGACCAGTCCCCCTGCACAAGAAGAAAGCAGAACTGTAGGAGGAGCCCAGCAGGCTCCACCCCATACAGAGGGCTACAGGAGGGGGCGGAGACAAGACCAGTCCCCCCTGCACAAGGAGAGAGCAGAACTGAAGGAGGAGCCCAGCAGGCTCCTCCCACTACAGAAAACTACAGGAGGGGGCGGAGACAAGACTAGTCCCCCCTGCACAAGGAGAGAGCAGAACTGTAGGAGGAGCCCAGCAGGCTCCCCCCACTACAGAAAACTACAGGAGGGGGCGGAGACAAGACTAGTCCCCCCTGCACAAGGAGAGAGCAGAACTGTAGGAGGAGCCCAGCAGGCTCCACCCCATACAGAGGGCTACAGGAGGGGGCAGAGACAAGACCAGTCCCCCCTGCACAAGGAGAGAGCAGAGCTGTGCAAGGGGCCTAGCAGGCTCCACCCACTATAGAAAACTACAAGAGGGGGTGGAGACAAGACCAGTCACCCTGCACAAGGAGAGAGCAGAACTGTGGAAGGGGCCCAGCAGGCTCCACCCACTACAGAAAACTACAGGAGGGGGCGGAGACAAGCCTAGTCCCCCCTGCAGAAGGAGAGAGCAGAGCTGTGGAAGGGGCTCAGCAGGCTCCACCCACTACAGAAAATAATAGAAGGGGGCGAGGACAAGACCAGTCCCCCTGCACAAGGAGAGAGAGCAGCAGTGAGCGCAGTGGCCCCATCTTAGTATTTCTATATTCCTTGCAGGCAGAAGCAGACCCAGCCTTCCCCCTTTTTTTATATCACAGGGAGGGAAGGCGGGGCCCAAAAAGCCAGGGAAAGGAGTCTGAACCTGGTTAACCCCTTCCCAGCCTTGGCAGGCTGACTAACAAAAACCCACATTTGTAGGCAACCTGCCTACATGTGTATGTGAGCTTGGGACCTTAGATTGTAAGCTCCTTGGGGCAGGGACTGATGGGAATGCACAGTATTAAATTCTCTGTGGAAAAACATGGCACTTTGTAATTAGCTGTAATAAAGAAGTGAGCAGAGTTCTTCACCCCAATGGTAAAATAATTTTTTGGTAATTACTGCTCCCAGCTAAAATGTTTTTGCACTAATACATTTCCCTTGGAGCAGTGCTGACCCCCCAGAATCCTTTCCCTGTTATCAGAGAAAATGGGCATTTTTTAATCAACAGGTTCAACTCCCATTGAATTCAGTGTTGGAATTGTCAAACCCTGAAGACCCAACCCAGAGTTCAGCACTTCAGTGTAGGGATGGTGGGAACCCCTCATAATGGGCACAGCTGGTGTACAGACCCGGGAACTCAGCACAGGGATGGTGGGAACCCCTCATAATGGGCACAGCGAGTGTACAGACCCAAGAACTCAGCACAGGGATGGTGGGAACCCCTCATAATGGGCACAGCAAGTGTACAGACCCAAGAACTCAGCACAGAGATGGTGGGAACCCCTCATAATTGACACAACCGGTGTACAGAACTGGGAACTCAGCACAGGGATGGTGGGTACCCCTCATAATTGGCACAGCGTGTGTACAGACCCGGGAACTCAGCACAGGGAATGGTGGGAACCCCTCATAATGGGCACAGTGTGTGTACAGACCTGGGAACTCGGCACAGGGATGGTGGGAACCCCTCATAATGGGCACAGTGTGTGTACAGACCTGGGAACTCGGCACAGGGATGGTGGGAACCCCCCTCATAATGGGCACAGCGAGTGTACAGACCCGGGAACTCAGCACAGGGATGGTGGGAACCGCTCATAATGGGCACAGCGAGTGTACAGACCCGAGAACTCAGCACAGGGATGGGGGGAACCCCTCATAATGGGCACAGCGAGTGTACAGACCCAATAACTCAGCACAGGGATGTGGGAACCCATCATAATGACACAACCGGTGTACAGAACTGGGAACTCAGCACAGGGATGGTGGGAACCCCTCATAATTGACACAACCGGTGTACAGAACTGAGAACTCAGCACAGGGATGGTGGGTACCCCTCATAATTGACACAACCGGTGTACAGTACTGAGAACTCAGCACAGGGATGGTGGGAACCCCTCATAATGAGCACAGCGGGGGTACAGACCCGAGAACTCACCACAGGGATGGTGGGAACCCATCATAATGGACACAACCGGTGTACAGAACTGGGAACTCAGCACAGGGATGGTGGGTACCTCTCATAATTGGCACAGCGTGTGTACAGACCCGGGAACTCAGCACAGGATGGTGGGAACCCCTCATAATGGGCACAGCGGGTGTACAGACCCGAGAACTCAGCACAGGGATGGTGGGAACCCCTCATAATGGGCACAGCGGGTGTACAGACCCGAGAACTCAGCACAGGGATGGTGGGAACCCCTCATAATGGGCACAGCGTGTGTATAGATCCGGAAACTCGGCACAGGGATGGTGGGAACCCCTCATAATGGGCACAGCGAGTGTACAGGCCCGAGAACTCAGCACAGGGATGGTGGGAACAAATCATAGTGGACACAACCGGTGTACAGACATGAGAACTCTGCACAGGGATGGTGGGAACCCCTCATAATGTGCACAGAAGGTGTACAGACCTGGGAACTCAGCAAAGCTGTGAGTGGCCAGCAAATACTCCCCATGACTTGTATGTTTGCACCACCTCCATCACAAGACCCACCACAGCTCTACACCAACAGGTGGCTCAACACTGCAGAAACCTTTTCTTGATCTTTTTTCCCATATTTCTCCATGCGGGAAGTGGAAGTCATGACGGATGGATCAGTTATTTCACCTGATGCTGCGGCGCTCATAGCTCCATAAATCTTGGTAGAAGATCCCGGCACAGATCATCAGTCAATGCCGGGAACAGACTCCGGGAAGATATAAATGACTCGGAATACTCAGGACAGGTGCTCAGATCGACAGCTCATAGGGCCCTATGTCACTAAGCAATCCAATTTCATGAAGCAATAGAGGAAGATTGGGTGATGCACAAGTCTCATGGGGATAACTAATCCTTTATTTTTGGATATGATAGTCTTTATTTTTATATCAACCTTCAACCCATAATTCCCTCCCTCCACCTCATCATATACCAACGAATGAGTTAAACCTTTGCAGCACGCATACAATGACTCGATGTCCCAGTCCCACCCAGGATGAAGAAGTAACCTGAGACTTTTATCTTAATGGAAAACATCCTGGATTTCACCCCCCAGGGACCGGTGGGGGATGGGAACATAGGAAGCTCAAATGCCTAATGGACACTCGTACTTCCAGGATGGACTTGAATGGACCGGTGTGTGTTACATGGATAAAAATAGCGCACTTGGATGGAAAAAGCCAATGATTGGTTGGATGGTGGTCTACGTTCCTTCCGGACTCATTGATAAAAAAGCTTGTGTCTCGCTTCATTGAGAAGGTCATACTTCAGTTATGTGCCCCCTGGGAACTGAACTCCCCTTCTATGACCACAGAGAGAACATCTCATCATTTAAAATGGAACTATAGAACAATAAAAAAACAACATTAATTTCCCCAGAATCACACATTTAGGAGGTGCCGGGATTACCATGCTTATTCCACAAACCCAAGGAGCTCTTCCAGCGAGCTCAATGGCTCTCACACTGGCCTCCCTCCATGGGGGGAAAGTATAGTCCTAAAAATGGGGCCAAACCACAAAGAGTCTGAAGGGCCTTACCAACGCATAAAACTTCCAACACATTTCGGGGTAACAAAGCTCCCCTTCATCTGGGCTTAGAAGAACGGAATGAGGACTTGAATGGACTCTGTAGTCTACCGAAATAGCAGGAAACACTAAATTTAACCGCATAAATATAAAGTGATGACAGGGGTGTGTTGCCCATTTAGGCGCCAATTTCAGCCCCAGACTCAGTAGGCCTCTCTGGGTGCCGATAGAAGACATTAGTCATTATCAAGTGTATAAAAGAAAAATGCAGCACATAAATGTCCATAAAGGAAGGGAAAAAGTCCATCAATCCCGGAAAGCACCCGATACGTGAGTGATCCTTGACTTATAGGTGAGTAATAGTCTTCCATCAACACCACAGTATGTCAAGCCTCCTACCCTTAAGAATAGACCACTAGATCAGGGGTCTCCAAACTTTTCAAACAAAGGGCCAGTCTAATGTCCTTCAGACTTTAGGAGGGCTGGATTGTGGCCAGCGGGGGTAGAAAATGTCCCAGGCCCATCATTGAGAATAAATAGGGCCTCAGGGTTGGTGGTCAGTAGGAGGGGTAGTGCCCCATTATTGGTATTGGTAAGAAATAGTGCCTCATTTGCTGGTGACATTGGGAGGAATAGTGCCCCAAGGGCCAGGTAAAGGCTAGCAAAGGGCCACATCTGGCCCTCGGGCCGCAGTTTGGAGACCCCGGCACTAGATTATAGGTGGTCATTAACATCCAAACCCCAATCTCCTCTGAGTGTTAGCCAACACGGACTGCCCCAGCATGAATCCAGGCGTCTCTCCTCATGTTAAAACAAGAACAATTACCACTTCATGGTTTAGTATATCAAACCACTTAAAATGTATTATAACCATTACTATATACTCACACAGTAGATGATAAAAACGAACATGTCACGTAAAACACTTCTGATGGTTTCAAACCAGCAAGATGGTCACGGTAGGGTTTCCACCTCATCCCTTTAAACCGAACACATCTGAATTACACAGGTTCTAAGGCTAATTTAATGCAGATAAGGCACCAAGTGAGTTTAATTACCACCTTAGTCAGTCACAGAACCTGTGTAATTCATATGTGTTCGAGTTTAACAGGATGAGGTGGCAACCCTTTTTTGTACTGGTGTTCCTGCGCACACATCCAACCATTATTTTGTGTTAGAAATTCTGTATATAGCCCTACAGAACAGACAGACAAAGCAAAGTCCACATGGGCTTTGCTGCTTAACTGCAGACAGGAACAGGAAACTTTATTATAGAGAAAAGACATAGAGTTGTCACCATAGATGCAGCTACAAACTTATAAAACACTGCCATCTACTGGCTGAAGAATATATCTCTACTGGACACTGATATTGATGTAGTTGTTGCATAAAATACAAATGAACATTGTATTCCAACTAACTCCGCTCACTTTGAAGAGATTTGCTCTCACTTCCCGTAGTGTCTCCAGGACAGGAAGTGTCAGGAAATCCATCTAACAGGATACAGACAGTGGTTGTATTCATTCCCAGATCTACAATTACTTCCTGTCCTGAGGAAGGAGCAATGTATGCTCCAAAACGTTTGTTTGCTCCAAAACGCGTTGAGATTTATTGGTTGTAATAAATCTAAGGGCTTCTTTTTATCTGCTATTGTTGTGATCCTTCTCATTCCCCTGCAGAGTGTGGCCAACCATTACCCAGCTGTATTGTTGTTGAGTGTGGTGCACGCAATCTTTGGAAGTGTTGGAGACCTCCTGCAAGTTCCCCGCGGGTTCCTGCGATGGTCAGCCGGGACACAGATTGGTGTTTTCTCGGCCCCTCGCCAGGTGAGATGCATACATTGACCTCAGTTCATCTGCTGATACTCATCGATGCGCTCAGATGTTGTTTTGTTTTTTCTGATCATAGAGGAAGTGTTAGTAAATCTCCCTAATGGGGACAGACAGAAATGAAGCCTGACAGAGGCTCCGCCCTTTACAAAAAAAGACTCACAGCTCAGCTCCAGGTAGATATAAAAGACACAAATGAATACAGCTCTGGATCATGAATTTATCATTAAAGTTTTTTTTTTTTTTAAATTACAAGCAGTGTGGCCTGGTATCCGCCTCTTGCAGTCCCTGTACAGCAGAGCTGGAGTGTTAGAGAAGGAAGCAGTACGAGGAGCCATTTGTAGACATGTGCAATTCGTTTAGTTTTGAATTAGTTTTTTCAATGAAATTCGTCAAATTCCTAAATTCAGAAACTTTCGCAATAACGAAAACCCGTTCAAAACTCAAAAATTTGAAAATTTGAAAATTCGAATATCGAAAATTCGGAAATCCGAAAATTCTAAATTCGAAAATCCAAAAATTCGGAAGTTCAAAAATCCGAAAAATTTGAAAATGTAAAAATAAGAACAAAAATCAGAAAATTCAAAAGAACGAAAATCCAAAAATAGGAACGAAAATTCAAAAACCAGAAAATTTGAAAATCTGAAATAATAACTAACTAAATAATAATAACTATTACTGACTATTAAAATATAGGTTTTGGAATTTCCTTTCAAATTTGGCTGTTAGTGTAATGAATACAAATTTATCTGAAGTTACGAATTATCCGAAATAAGGAATGCCGCATCTAAAAGAATGAAACATAAGGAATTGATAAATAATAATAATAAAAAGTTTTATTATTATTATTTATTATTATTAATTTGTTACGTTCCATTCGTTTAGATGCGGCATTCCTTATTTCGGATAATTCGTAACTTTGGATAAATTAGTATTCGTTACGTTCACTAACAGCCAAATTTGTAAGGTAATTCCAATAACTATAATTTCATAGTTAGTTATTATTAGTTATTAAATTTTTGTTTTCTTATTTTCGGATTTTCGTTCTTTCGAATATTCGGGTTTTCGTTCTTTAGAATTTTCGAATTTCCAATTTTTTTTTCATAGTATACACTATACGATTATAAAAGACCTGGGACACCTTTGGGTGCCCCAAGAAAATTCATAATGTGGTGCGTATAGCGTGCAGTGGCGAACAGTGGGTGTGGCCAAAATGCTCTTGCTGACATCACCGCCCAGCCTCCCAGTGATGCTGAACCTGCCCCCAGACAGGCGCCTGCAGCTCTCGAATGGCAATAGATTTGTGTGTGACTGTCTTGGCTACTTGGGGAGCCACAGCCCGGTCTGAATAATGTGTCTGGGTTTCAGGCGGACTAAAACCTGGACACATGATTCAAAACCCGGACTGCCCGGGTGAATCCTGGACAAGTGGCAACCCTATGAAGTGGGGTAGCATAGGTCATGGAGCGTTTATTCCCTAATGTAAGGAATGCACTTTCTGTATTATGGTAAAAAAATGCTTCAGCACCCCCCCCCCCCAACCGAACCTGTTACCTGCGCTCCATCCTCCCCCCACCTTCTGGTTTGCAGAGGTAGATATTGTTGAGGGCAGTGCAGTCATAGGCTCCTGCTACCGTCTATCAAATTGCTGGGAGGAGGGAGCTCGCACTATGTGTATCAATGGACACACACAGCACGAGCCAAGGACACGCATGCATGGGTGTCTCCTTAGCAGCCATGTTGCTAAGGAGACACCTGCAAAAAAGGTTATGGGTGCCACGAGCTTCAGGTTTGGGTGCAGGAGACTAAAAGTTTTAAAGAAGGAGAATTTAAATTTTTCTGTATGCATGGACCTCCTCTACAAAAAAAAAAAAGCAAATAAAAAGAACAAATAAATCCTACATGGTGTTTCATGATGACCTGGGCTCAGAGGAAGGTCTGAGTGATGCTGGACATCTAGTGGCAGAAAAGAAGTACTGCAGGAGGAATCTCTGGATGGATCGATGTGTGATATTGCAACAAAATCTATTTTTTACTTTAATTGTATCTTTTAATGGGCTATTCCTGTCTATCATGTTTGTGGGTGCAACTCTACGCTTCCTCCAGGTTGGTGGCTCAGAAAGTATTGAACCCGGAGGACAGGGTGGCCAATCAGCAGGGAGCGATTGTGGCACCCCTATATCCGGACATAACATCTATTAGAAATAATATGGATTTCCTCCTGCCTCTGCCAGCTGACTCATTCCTCCTCATTATATGCCCCCCCCCACCCCTTACAGCTGTCATCCTCTCATCTCCATCCCCCTCCTCTCTACTACCGCCCCCCCCCCATCCAATATTGATCAAATATAGCTGCCTCCCCATATAGTGTGCGGCGTGATTCAGATCCGCACAAAAAGTCAAAACCAGTATTTTTCTGGCTCTGAATGACGATGTGTGTGGGGGGGAGGAGGGTGATGACAACCGCACACCATCTGCAATTTTTATTTTAGAATTTACACACAAACATCAAACTGACAGACTATGTGAAGGGAGACAGAATTCAGGGGTATGATTGGATACAATGTCATTCATATGACTGCTATTGTTTCTCTGTATATAGGGAGTGATAGGAGCAAACATAGGGTGTGTATGGGGTGATAGGAGCGTACATGGGGTGTATATGGGGTGATAGGAGCAAACATGGGGTGTATATGGGATGATAGAAGCAAACATGGGGTGTATATGGGGTGATAGGAGCGTACATGGGGTGTATATGGGGTGATAGGAGCAAACATGGGGTGTATATGGGATGATAGGAGCAAACATGGGGTGTATATGGGGTGATAGGAGCGTACATGGGGTGTATATGGGGTGATAGGAGCGTACATGGGGTGTATATGGGGTGATAGGAGCAAACGTGGGGTGTATATGGAGTGATAGGAGCAAACATGGGGTGTATATTGGGTGATAGGAGCGTACATGAGGTGTATATGAGGTGATAGGAGCGTACATGGGGTGTATATGGGGTGATAGGAGCAAACATGGGGTGTATATGGAGTGATAGGAGCAAACATGGGGTGTATATTGGGTGATAGGAGCGTACATGAGGTGTATATGAGGTGATAGGAGCGTACATGGGGTGTATATGGGGTGATAGGAGCAAACATGGGGTGTATATGGGGTGATAGGAGCGTACATGGGGTGTATATGGGGTGATAGGAGCAAACATGGGGTGTATATGGAGTGATAGGAGCAAACATGGGGTGTATATTGGGTGATAGGAGCGTACATGAGGTGTATATGAGGTGATAGGAGCGTACATGGGGTGTATATGGGGTGATAGGAGCAAACATGGGGTGTATATGGGGTGATAGCAGCAAACATGGGGTGTATATGGGGTGATAGGAGCGTAGATGAGGTGTATATGAGGTGATAGGAGCGTACATGGGGTGTATATGGGGTGATAGGAGCAAACATGGGGTGTATATGGGGTGATAGCAGCAAACATGGGGTGTATATGGGGTGATAGGAGCGTAGATGAGGTGTATATGGGGTGATAGGAGCGCACATGGGGTGTATATGGGGTGATAGGAGCGTACATGGGGTGTATATGGGGTGATAGGAGCAAACATGGGGTGTATATGGGGTGATAGGAGCGTACATGGGGTGTATATGGGGTGATAGGAGCGTACATGGGGTGTATATGGGGTGATAGGAGCATACATGGGGTGTATATGGGGTGATAGGAGCAAACATGGGGTGTATATGGGGTGATAGGAGCGTACATGGGGTGTATATGGGGTGATAGGAGTGTACATGGGGTGTATATGGGGTGATAGGAGCGTACATGGGGTGTATATGGGGTGATAGGAGCGTACATGGGGTATATATGGGGTGATAGGAGCGTACATGGGGTGTATATGGGGTGATATGAGCATACATGGGGTGTATATGGGGTGATAGGAGCGTACATGGGGTGTATATGGGGTGATAGGAGCGTACATGGGGTGTATATGGGGTGATAGGAGCATACATGGGGTGTATATGGGGTGATAAGAGCAAACATGGGGTGTATATGGGGTGATAGGAGTGTACATGGGGTGTATATGGGGTGATAGGAGCGTACATGGGGTGTATATGGGGTGATAGGAGTGTACATGGGGTGTATATGGGGTGATAGGAGCATACATGGGGTGTATATGGGGTGACAGGAGCATACATGGGGTGTATATGGGGTGATAGGAGCATACATGGGGTGTATATGCGTACATGGGGGTGTATATGGGGTGATAGGAGACAGGGCTGGTGCTACCAATAGGCAAACTAGGCAGCCGCCTAGGGCGCACTGCTGCCTAGGGGCGCCCGGCCGCTGGTTTCCCTCCGCGTCTGCATGCTCTGCAGGCTGCAGCATGTAAATAACTCAGTCTCAGGCAGCTGCTCCATCTGACCGGTAGTGTAATTGGAGGCGCAGCACAGCACTGGAGCCAGCGTTAGAGGAAGCAGAGCCGATGCTTCCTGTATAGCGGCACCTTCTGTCACATGGGCAGGACAAAGGGGGTGGGGTTAGGGGTGGAGACAATGGGGTGGCAAAATTAGGTTTCGCCTATGGTGTCAAAAATCCTTGCACCAGCCCTGAGTGGACATGAGGGTGTATAAGGGGGGGGGGGGGGGGTGGGTGATAGGAGTGGAGATGGGGTGTAAATGGGGGGTGATAGAAGTAGACATGGGGTGTAAATGGGGGGTGATAAGAGTGGACATGGGGTGTAAATGGGGGGTGATAGGAGTGGACATGGGGTGTAAATGGGGGGGTGATAGGAGTGGACGTGGGGTGTATATGGGGGGGTGATAGGAGTGGACGTGGGGTGTATATGGGGGGGTGATAGGAGTGGACGTGGGGTGTATATGGGGGGGTGATAGGAGTGGACATGGGGTGTAAATGGGGGGGTGATAGGAGTGGACGTGGGGTGTATATGGGGGGGTGATAGGAGTGGACGTGGGGTGTATATGGGGGGGTGATAGGAGTGGACGTGGGGTGTATATGGGGGGGTGATAGGAGTGGACATGGGGTGTATATGGGGTGATAAGAGTGGACAGTGTTGTACATTCTCACTTGTTATTAATGATCGAATCCAACAATCGTTCATCAGACTTCCCAGTCAGCGCACCATGACTTTACATTAACCATCTCCCTGCTACAACTATTAGTGTATTTGTGTTAAAATAGTTCCTTTAGGGTATTAGATTAGATACAGTGGTTATAAAGGCTGAAGGTTTTTACCTTTCATGTATTCTCTGTAAAATAACTTCTGTGTTCATCTGCAGCACGGCTCTCTCTTCCTACCTCTCTCCTTCTCCCCCCCCTCTCTCTCTCTCTCTCTCTCCCTCTCTCTCTCTCCCCCCTCCCTCTCTCAGCCTCTCTCCCTTTCCCCACTCCCCTCTCTCTCTATTCCTCTTTCCCTCTTCCTCTCTCTCTCCCTCCCCCCTCCCTCTCTCTCCTTCTCCCTCTCCCCCTCCCTCTCTGCCTCTCCATCTCCCTTCCTCTCTCCCCCTCCCTCTCTTTACTTCTCCCTTTCCCTCTCCCTCTCTCCTTCTCTCCCTCTCCCTCTACATATCTCCATCTCTTTCCCTCTCCCCTCTCTCTCTTTCTCCCTTCCTCTCTCCCCCTCCCTTTCTCTCTCTCTCCCTCTCCCCCTGTCTCCTGCTCTTTCTCTCTCCCCCTGTCTCCTGCTCTTTCTCTCTCCCTCCCTCTCCTTTCTCTCTCCCTCTCTTTTCTCCCTTTCTCTCTTTCCCTCTCCCCCTCCCTCTCTGCCTCCCCATCTCCCTTCCTCTCTCCCCCCTCCTTCACTTTACTTCTCCTTTTCCCTCTCCTTCTCTCCCTCTCCCTTTACATCTCTTCATCTCTTTCCCTCTCTCCCTTCCTCTCCTTCTCTCTTTATCCCCCCTTTCTCTCTCATTCTCCCTCTCCCTGTCTATGTCTCCCTCCCTCTCTCTCCTCTCTCGCTATCTCTTCCTCTCTCTCTATCTCTCCCTCCTTTCTCCCCCTCCTTCTCTCTCCCCCCTCTCTCTCTCCCTCCCTCTCTCTCCTCACTGGACATGGAGGCAGCAGTGGAGTTATTGGCTCTTACTGCTCTCAATCACAGCCTGTGAGGAGGTAGCGGGGGGGGGGGGACTGGGGCCAAGCCATGCTCTTTATGTCAATGGGCACACACAGAGCACAGCTCAGGATCAGGGCCGTTTTTAAGGCAGGGCAAAAGGGGCAGCTGCCCTGGGCCCTGTCATTGTTGTGGGGCCCAAAGCAGCTGCCTCATACTTGCCAACTATCCTGGTTTAAATTCCCTCATCCCTTGAGGTTTTAGTTGTGTGCTGTGTCCCAATATCTCAGTGTGAAGTGCTGCTACTAATGCTGCCCAGCTCTGCCCTATTGTTGTGTACAGATGTCTCTCACCGGCAGACCTTGTGTTTACATGTAAACAACCGTCATTCATATGTAAATAGCGACGACCGGCGGCATTGATATTGTATCATGGCCCCCTAAGGTCATTTCCACAGTAATCTCTAGCAACCAATCAACAAGCAGAAATAATGTGCTGTAACTTCTAGCAAATAATCAGTGAGCTGTAATTTGTGCTTTAACCTCTAGCAACCAGTCAGTGAGCGGTAATGATACAATGTAACCTCTGGCAACCTATCGCAATCTCTGCCTGGTCTGATTCAGTAAACTGATTTTGAGTCTAGCTGCTATTTATTGTATGTCCCAGAGCAAGTGGAGAGTGAAACTGCATGGGGGGGGGGGGGGGGGGCAAGAAAAGTTTTACCCAGGGTCCAATCAATATTAAAGACGCCCCTGCTCAGGATGGAGTGTCCCCATTAAAAATGGGGTGCTATGGGAGCACCTAGCAGGGGGAGGAGCCAGGAGTGCCAGCAGGTGCAAAACCATTACACAGAGCAGGTAATTATAACATATATATATATATATATTTTTTTTTTTATCCCTTTACAATGCTTGTAAAAAACGGTAACAGTATATGTTTTCTGAAAACACAGACCCTGTAAAATAAAATGATGGTAGGTCCAATTTATTATGTCAAATATTATTAGTACAGTGGTTTCATATGTTTTCAGTAAAATAAAATGCACATCTGAGCCAGTGAACAGCCTAACCTGAGCCAGTGAACAGCCTAACCTGAGCCAGTGAACAGCCTAACCTGAACCTGTGAACAACCTAACCTGAGCCAGTGAACAACCTAACCTGAGCCAGTGAACAGCCTAACCTGAGCCAGTGAGCAGCTTAACCTGAGCCAGTGAACAGCCTAACCTGAGCCAGTGAGCAACCTAACCTGAGCCAGTGAACAACCTAACCTGAGCCAGTGAACAGCCTAACCTGAGCCAGTGAGCAACCTAACCTGAGCCAGTGAGCAACCTAACCTGAGCCAGTGAGCAACCTAACCTGAGCCAGTGAACAGCCTAACCTGAGCCAGTGAGCAACCTAACCTGTGCCAGTGAGCAGCCTAACCTGGGGCAGTGAGCAACCTAACCTGAGCCAGTGAACAACCTAACCTGAGCCAGTGAGCAACCTAACCTGAGCCAGTGAGCAGCCTAACCTGAGCCAGTAAGCATCCTAACCTGAGCCAGTGAGCAACCTAACCTGAGCCAGTGAGCAACCTAACCTGAGCCAGTGAACAACCTAACCTGAACCAGTGAACAACATAACCTGAGCCAGTGAACAGCCTAACCTGAGCCAGTGAGCAACCTAACCTGAGCCAGTGAACAACCTAACCTGAGCCAGTGAACAGCCTAACCTGAACCTGTGAACAACCTAACCTGAGCCAGTAAACAGCCTAACCTGAGCCAGTGAGCAACCTAACCTGAGCCAGTGAGCAACCTAACCTGAGCCAGTGAGCAACCTAACCTGAGCCAGTGAGCAGCCTAACCTGAGCCAGTGAGCAACCTAACCTGAGCCAGTGAGCAACCTAACCTGAGCCAGTGAGCAACCTAACCTGAGCCAGTGAGCAGCCTAACCTGAGCCAGTGAACACCCTGACCTAAGCCAGTGAACAGCCTGATCTGACCCAGTGAGCAACCTAACCTGAGCCAGTGAGCAGCCTGACCCGACCCAGTGAGCAAACTAACCTGAGCCAGTGAACAACATAACCTGAGCCAGTGAGCAGCCTAATCGGAGCCAGTGAGCAACCTAACCTGAGCCAATGAGCAGCCTGACCTGAGCCAGTGAGCAACCTAACCTGAGCCAGTGAGCAACCTAACCTGAGCCAGTGAACAGCCTAACCTGAGCCAGTGAACAGCCTAACCTGAGCCAGTGAGCAACCTAACCTGAGCCAGTGAGCAGCCTAACCTGAGCCAGTGAACAACCAAACCTGAGCCAGTGAACAGCCTAACCTGAGCCAGTGAGTAACCTAACATGAGTCAGTGAGCAACCTAACTCAAGGCAGTGAACAGCCTAACCTGAGCCAGTGAGCAACCTAACCTGTGCCAGTGAGCAGCCTAACCTAGGGCAGTGAGCAACCTAACCTGAGCCAGTGAACAACCTAACCTGAGCCAGTGAGCAGCCTAACCTGAGCCAGTGAAAAGCCTAACCTGAGCCAGTGAGCAACCTAACCTGAGCCAGTGAGCAGCCTAACCTGAGCCAGTGAACAGCCTAACCTGAGCCAGTGAGCAACCTAACCTGAGCCAGTGAACAGCTTAACCTGAGCCAGTGAGCAACCTAACCTGAGCCAGTGAGCAGCCTAACCTGAGCCAGTGAATAGCCTAACCTGAGCCAGTGAGCAGCCTAACCTGAGCCAGTGAGCAACCTAACCTGAGCCAGTGAACAGCCTACCCTGAGCCAGTGAGTAACCTAACATGAGTCAGTGAGCAACCTAACTCAAGCCAGTGAGCAACCTAACCTGAGCCAGTGAACAGCCTAACCTGAGCCAGTGAACAGCCTAACCTGAGCCAGTGAGCAGCCTAACCTGAGCCAGTGAACAGCCTAACCTGAGGCAGTGAGCAACCTAACCTGAGCCAGTGAGCAGTCTAACCTGAGCCAGTGAGCAGTCTAACCTGAGCCAGTGAGCAACCTAACCTGAGCCAGTGAGCAGTCTAACCTGAGCCAGTGAGCAGCCTAACCCGAGCCAGTGAGTAACCTAACCTTAGCCAGTGAGCAACCTAACCTGAGCCAGTGAGCAACCTAACCTGAGCCAGTGAGCAACCTAACCTGAGCCAGTGAACAACCTAACCTGAGCCAGTGAGCAGCCTGCCCGAATAGTAGTTGCCCGAATTTCCAATCAGTGCGATTTCCTGCAAATCAGCATGCAGATATTCAGGAGTAAATGTGTGTTATTTTGTAAATATCTGAATGGCAGTTGCCTGAATTTACAATAGGTTCAATTCTCTGCAGATCAGCATGCTGTTATTTGTACACAAATTTGCGCAGCACTTTAAATATATTATTATGCACTCTACAAATAATCACTGCCAAAGTCTCCAAGTCATTATTTCAGCGAATCCTAATTGGCAGTTGCCTGGATTTTGAATCAGTGTAATTTTTTGCAAATTAGCATGTGAATATTTGGGTGCAAAACTCATGATTTACTGCGGCTTTGTGATCAGCACTCCTGCCTTGCAGCACTGGGGTCATCCCCTAAAATCCCAACCATGACATTACCTGATAGGAGTTTGCATGTTCTTCCTATGTTTGGGGGAGTTTCCTCCCACACTCCAAAGACATGCTAGTAGTGTAATTGGCTCTTGAATGTGTTAGGGACCTTCCCAGAGTCTACGTTGTGCTGAATATAATAAATGGCAGTTGTCTGAATTACCAACTAGTGTGATTTTTTGTAAATCAGCATGCAAGAATTTGGGATTAAGATTCATATTTTTCAGTGGCCTAGTGGTTAGCGCTTCCGCCTCACAGCACTAGAATCATATGTTCAAATCCCTATCAGGACACTACATGCATGGAGTTTGCATGTTCTTCCTGTGCTTGGGTGGGGTTTCTCTGGTTACCTCCACGCTGCAAAACCATGCTGGTAGGAAGATTGCTGTTCTAGTATGTGTAATAGGGACTTTACATTGAGGACAGAAACTGATGTACATAAAGCTTTGTTACATTGTTAACACTATATTAATACCTGAAATAAATGGTCTAATTGTATAGGGACCTTAGATTATAAACTCCTGAGGTCAGGTACAGTTATATGTAAAGCTCTGTTACACTGTAGGCAGTACATTAATACCTGAAACAAATGGTTTAATTTTTATAGGGACCCTAGATTGTAAGCTCCTGAGGGCAGGGACTGTTGTACATAAAGCTCTGTTACATTGTAGGCAGTATATTAATACCTGAAACAAATGGTTTAGTTTTATAAGGACTCTAGATTGTAAGCTCCTGAGGGCAGGGACGGGTGTACATAAAGCTTTGTTACATTGTTTATCACTATATTAATACATGTAATAAATGGTCTAATTTTATAGGGACCTTAGATTGTAAGCTCCTGAGGGAAGGGACTAATGTACGTAAAGCTTTGTTGCATTGTAGGCACTACATTAATACCTGAAACAAATGGTTTCATTTTATAGGGACCCTAGATTGTAAGCTCCTGAGGGCAGGAACTGATGTACATAAAGCTTTGTTACATTGTTAACACTATATTAATACCTGAAATAAATGGTCTAATTTAATAGGGACCCTAGATTGTAAGCTCCTAAAGGCAGGGACTGATGTACATAAAGCTCTGTTACATAGTTACATAGTTACATAGTTAGTTAGGTTGAAAAAAGACACAAGTCCATCCAGTTCAACCACAAATAAAAAAAAAAATATATATATATCATACAATCCCATATACCCCATTTTATACCCACAGTTGATCCAGAGGAAGGCAAAAAAAAAACCAGCAGCGCATCCTCCAATTTGCTAAAGCAGGGGAAAAATTCCTGAGCTTATGATCTACCAAAACCCCCAGATCCTTCTCCACTATGGATCCCCCCAGTTATACTCCCCCTAGTATGTATGATGCAATGTTGTTACATTGTTGGCACTATATTAATACCTGAAATAAATGGTCTAATTTTATAGGGACCTTAGATTGTAAGCTCCTGAGGGCAGGGACTGGTGTACATAAAGCTCTGTTACATTGTAGGCAATACATTAATACCTGAAATAAATGGTCTCATTTTATAGGGACCCTAGATTGTAAGCTCCTGAGGGCAGGGACTGATGTATATAAAGCTCTGTTACATTGTAGGCAATACATTAATACCTGAAATAAATGGTCTCATTTTATAGGGACCTTAGATTGTAAGCTCCTGAGGGCAGGGGCTGTTGTACATAAAGCTCCGTTACATTGTAGGCAGTACATTAATACCTGAAATAAATGGTTTAATTTTATAGGGACCCTAGATTGTAAGCTCCTGAGGGCAGGGGCTGTTGTACATAAAGCTCCGTTACATTGTAGGCAGTACATTAATACCTGAAATAAATGGTTTAATTTTATAGGGACCCTAGATTGTAAGCTCCTGAGGTCAGGGACTGTTGTACATAAAGTTCTGTTACATTGTAGGCAGTAAATTAATGCCTGAAATAAATGGTTTAATTTTATAGGGACCCTAGATTGTAAGCTCCTGAGATCAGGGACTGCTGTACATAAAGTTCTGTTACATTGTAGGCAGTAAATTAATGCCTGAAATAAATGGTCTAAATTCAGAGACCTTAGATTGTAAGCTCCTGAGAACAGGGACTGATGGGAATGTACAGTATGTGAAAGGTGCTGTGTATATTGTCTGCACTCTATTAATTCCTATAATAAATGTGAATTCTCAAATTTTCCAGGTGGGATCACCGCCAGCGACTGCGCTGTCGTCTACTAATCGCACATTGCCAGCGAATGAGCCCCCCGCCTGCAGTACGCATCGCTGCAGTCACACAGCCCATTAAAAGCGTTGGGGCTTTTCCAAAATAATGACAGACCTGCAGCAGCCCCCTTGCTGGGATTGGGGGATACCCTGAGGTTTCCCCCTCCTCCCACCATCTTTCACACTTTGCTGGGCACTTACCATGGCAGGGGAGGGTAGCCCAGAACTCTTCTCCCTACACACCTACTCCATCCCCCTTCCTGATTGTTCCTCAGCCCCCCCTTGGTGCAGCAGATTGCTGGTGGCAGTACAATGGGGTATTGTGTGACAATTGCCCCCCCCCCCCCTGTGTGTGATGCAGGAGGGAGCCCCCCTTCCCTCTGAACCCCCCTTTGTATAGTCAGCCTGTGTGAAGAACAGCCAGGGAGGGATTCCTGAGCCTGCTCCGCTCCCTCCCTCCTCTATATAAGCTGCTGCCTGCGCTGCAGTGACAGTTGCTCAGCGGACAGTTCCTGGTGCTGAAGTCAGCGCAGGAGGACGATTGTTCCGCACTCAGAGCGAGCCATCAGTGCTGGACACGGAAAAGCCATGATCACCGGAGCCTGCTGGAGGAGCCTCCTCCTCTGCTTCTTCTTCCTGCGAGGATCTGCCCAGAATTTCCCCCAGACCAGGTTCATCTGCACCTCAGTGCCTCTAGACATGGACATGTGTACCTCCTCCATGCAGAACAGTGGTCCCACCGAGGACCTGAAGACCACTATCCTGCAGCTGCGAGAGACGGTCCTCCAGCAGAAGGAGACCATCATCAATCAGAAGGACACCATCAGGGACTTGACCGGCAAGCTGGCCAGGTGTGAGGGGCAGACAGTGCTGGAGGTGCCCTCCAACGAGCCCAAGACAGGGGCAGCCCCTGGATCCAGGAGGAAGGAGACTGGGACCCCCAAAAACACCATGGGAGACCTGTCCAGGACCCCCACTGCTGAGACCCTTACCCAGCTGGGACAGACCCTGCAAAGCCTGAAGACCAGGCTGGAAAACCTGGAGGTAGGGATGGGTAGGGATGGCTCATGGCTTGTATGGTCAGTAGAATGCATGGACATAGGTATTCAGTCAGACATTGGGGAAAAGGTGTACAGAGATTGTATTGGGGGCTTGTGTGCTGCCCTTCTCTGGTGGGATATGGCTGGGTGCAGGACATAATGAGGGTGGTGGGACATGGCTGGGTGCGGGACATAATAGGGCTGGTCGGACATGGCTGGGTGCAGGTTATAATGGGGGTGGTGGGACATGGCTGGGTGCAGGATATAATAAGGGTGGTGGGACATGGCTGGGTGCAGGACATAATGGGGTGGTGGGACATGGCTGGGTGCAGGATATAATGGGGGTGGTGGGACATGGCTGGGTGCGGGACATAATAGGGCTGGTCGGACATGGCTGGGTGCAGGATATAATGGGGGTGGTGGGACATGGCTGGGTGCAGGACATAATGGGGTGGTTGGACATGGCTGGGTGCAGAACATAATGGGGTGGTGGGACATGGCTGGGTGCAGGACATAATGGGGTGGTGGGACATGGCTGGGTGCAGGACATAATGGGGTGGTGGGACATGGCTGGGTACAGAACATAATGGGGTTGTGGGACATGGCTGGGTGCAGGACATAATGGGGGTGGTGGGATATGGAGCAGACTTGAGATATAGTGAGGGTGCGTGGAATATGGCTGGATGAGGGGGTGTAGGACAAGGTAGGGGGACATGGCTGGCTGCAGAACGTTTTGGGGGGGGGGGGTGGGACATGGTAAAGGAGACCTGAAAAAAGGGCTTGCTTTATGACATGGTGTCGCTGGGGGAGGATTTGGGACACTGGGGGAGATATGGTGACTTATACCTGGGATATGGCTGGGTGTGGGACATGGTTGGAGTATTTGGGAAATGTCTGAGTGTGGGACATAGAGGGTGGCTGTGGGACAGGAAGGGGGTACAGGACATGGTGAAGGGGACCTTCATGGCTGGGTGTGGGACATAGTTAGGGGATTTGGGACATGGCGAAGGAGACCTGGGACGTGGCTGGCTGTGGGACATGGTTGGAGGATTTGGGATATGGTGAAGGAGACCTGAGAAATGGCTGGGTGTGCGACATAGAGGGTGGCGGTTTGACAGGAAGGGGGTACGAGACATGGTAAAAGAGACCTTCATGGCTGGGTGTGGGACATGGTTGGGGGATTTGGGACATGGTGAAGGAGACCTGGGACATGGCTGGCTGTGGGACATGGTTGGGAGATTTGGGACATGGTGAAGGAGACCTGGGACATGGCTTGCTTTGGGACATGGAGGGTGGCTTTGGGACAGGAAGGGGGTACAGGACATGGTTAAGGGGACCTTCATTGCTGGGTGTGGGACATGAAGAGGGTGAAGGAGACAGCTGGGTGTGGGCAGTGCTGCTGTTAATAATCACGGTGCTGTTAGAAATCACGGCTACCTGACAGCCCCTCCCCCCAATATTGCAAATTAATAATTTCACAAAAAAAAAATATACTAAAACCACTATTAGCGGACACAAACATAACAGAGAATCTGTGTGAATTAAACCTTTTTTAAATAGTTTTTGACATTCTTTAAAACATTTTTTATAATTTTTTTAAAAATCTTTAGATTTTACAACTTTTGAAAAAAGATTTTTTAACAATTTTTTTTTTTTTTTTTTACGGGACAGGGAAGCTGTGAGTGCTGTGGGGGAGGAGGCAGCACAGCGACAGGGGGGCACACAGGGGGGATCAGAAGCAGGCAGAACAGGGAGGGGGATCAGTGCGGGGGGAGCAATTCCAGGAACAATGCCCGGTGTCTATGTCTCTCCTTGCAGCAGCTGAAAGTTGGCAGGAGGGAGATAAACTGGCTTTCAGCTGCTGCAGAGAGGTGCACAGGGCATCCTTCTGTAATTGCCCCTCCGTCCGACCACACCAATTCCCTCTGCTATCTGGGTGCCCAGGCCCCCTACAGGAGGACAGGTGGTCTCCCCCTATTAGTGGCCCTGGGTGTGGGATATGAAGAGGGTGCTGGAGATAGTGGGGGTTTGGGACATGCAGAAAAGCGAGACCCAGCTATGGAGATTGATGCATGATTCTGTCTTTTTAACTCATTGTGGTAACTCACTGGTGCGGTATTTGTTCCTTTTTTTGGAGTCTCCGAGTGTTTGAAGCACCGAGTATCTTAAGCAGTGATGATTGTAAAGTTGGTAGTATAATCAGAAGAGAGCATGTTGGTGAATACAATGTTCTCAGCAGTACATTCACCTATTCCTATTAACATTAGAAAAGGAACAATTGTTCTGGCTGCATTGATGGCGATAATCACGGTGCTGTCAACCAGCGGCCAAGAGTCAGTCACCAAGACAGACATGTCTTCTGGATGGCAGGAAATGTGACATTGGTTGACCAGCCTTCAGATTGTGGCCATATGCAGCCTAATAAATTGAAGCCATGTCAAAGATTTAAGCCTCTCTTGAGACTGTTTGGTAGTGAAGGGCTTAACTCCTGAGTTAAATAAAGAGAATTTTCCATGGAAAAACTCGGCATGGTAGAACATCACCATTTCTCTTTGACATTAGGACTGCGCCAAGCGCCCTCTGTATTTGGAGTTCCTCAGAAATATGTCCCTTCGTGGCTAACCTAAGGTGCCCATAGACAGGATACAACTGCTTCCCAAATCCCAATCTGAGCGATTGGAGTGGGATCAGGAAATGGTCACCCATCTGTGATCTCAGCAATGACCAGCTTTGGCAGAGGAGTTGATCACCCTTGTTGGGTTTTACCAGTTGATCACCCTTGTTGGGTTTTACCAGTTGATCACCCTTGTTGGGTTTTACCAGTTGATCACCCTTGTTGGGTTTTACCAGTTGATCACCCTTGTTGGGTTTTACCAGTTGATCACCAGAGTTGCCTGCTGAGCTCATAAATGTGTGCACTTGGTTGATAACAAGCATACGCGCTGATGCTTTTTGTTCGATGTAACTAAAGTCATTGGGCATGTGGACCATCATCTGATGTCTGTGGGTGATCTGCTCAATGCCTGGCTGCCCTTGAAATAGCAGCCTGAGGCTTTACTTATCCAGAGATGAAGCCTCAACAGTCATCCACATGGTTACCTAAGTCAATAAGCTGCTAATGGGTTTAATTGAGAAAGTCGAATGTTTAGTAATGTTTGTGACAAGCCACTTAACTGACGGCGTGACATGTCCCCCCCCCCCCCCCCTTTCCCTGCCCCTTTGCAGCAATACAGCAGAGGGAACTCATCTGTTCAAGCCAGCAGTCTGAAAGATTTGTTGCAGACCAAAATAGACGACTTGGAGAAGCAAGTCCTGTCCAGAGTCAACAACCTAGAAGAAGGGAAGGTCAACGTGAAGAACGAGACAGAGCTGAGGGGCAAAATAGAGAATGCCCTCACCTCTCTACAGCAGAGGATCACCGACCTGGAAAAAGGTGCGGAGAACATGCTGAGGGTACAATGTGATTGCAGCCGTCTGCCTGTGTATGTGCACCCAAAGAACAGCTCCCCGTATTCCACAACATGGGGTGTGATCATTGCCTGGGAACCAATACATTGTGCAATTGTACCGCCTCAGTAATCAGCCACATATTATATTCTTTGTTTGAAGGATTTGTATTTATAGAATTTTCAGTCTGTGGTGTGATTCTGGCATCTGCAGCTTCTGTTTAAGAACATAATGCAAGCAACCCCCCCCCCCCCTCCTTTTTTTTCCCCTTTCTTTCTCCCTCTTTTGTTCTCCCTCTGTTTCCTTATCAAACCGCTCCCTACCCTCCACTCCTTTCTCATCTCCCACCCTTTCCCCTTTTCCTTTCTTTACCGGCACCCTCCTTCCCTCTTATCTCTCCCATTTATCCCCTTCTTACCCTTCTCTCCTTTCCTTTCCTCTCCTCCCTCTCAACTCTGTCCGCTACCTCTTCTCCTTACTTTCCTCCCTGCTCTCTTCTTTCCCTACTTTCTCCTCTCCTTCCCTTCACTCTCTCTTTTCTGCAATACTGTCATCTTTCCCCTCCCTTCTCTCTTCTTTTTGTTCTACTCCCCTTTCCTCTCCTGCACTCTCTTCCCCTCCAACTCCTCTCCTCTCCTCAATCCCCTCCAACTCATCACCTCTGTTCTCTTTCACCTTCCACTTATTTCCTCTCTTCCCTACCATGCCTTTCCTCTCCTCCCATTCCTCTTTCTCTCCTCTTCCTTAATCTCCTCTCTCTCTCCTCCCCTCTCTCCTCACTCCTCTCTCTCCTTTCCTTCTTTCTTTGTCTCTTTCTATCTCACAAATCCAATCCTCCAATTTGACTTTTCATTCTTTCCATTCAATTTTCTCTCTTCTCTCTTTCACTATCAATCCCTTTTTATCCTCCCCATCTTTTCTCTCGTCCCACTTTTTGTCTCCCGTGTCTTCTTTTCTCTCTTTCTCTCCTCTCCTCTCCATCTCTCCTTTCCCCTCAGTCTCTCCTTTTCTCTCCTCTCTTTCTCCCCTCTCTCCTTTTATCTCTCATCTCCTCTCCCCTGCCCCTCCTCTCTCCTTTCCTTTCCTATCCTAGCCTTATCTTCTCTTCTCTGTCTCCTCTCCTCTCCCTTCTCTCTCTCTCATCTCCCTCTCACCTTTCCTTTCATCTCCTTTCTCTTCCATCTCTCCTTTTCTCTTGTCTCCTCTTCTCTACTGTCCTCTCCCCTTCTCTACCCCAATCTCTCCTTTCCCCTCTCCCCTCTTTCTCTCCTCTCATCTCCCTCTCTCCTTTTTTCTCCTCTCCATCTCATCTTTTCTCTTCTCTCTTTTCCTCTCCAGCCCCCCGCCTCTTCTCTTCTCGGCTACCTCTCTCCTTTTTCTTTCTCTCCTCACCTCTCATCTCCCTCCCTCCTTTCCTATCTGTCTTTCCTTTCCTCTGCTACCTCCTCCTCTCTCTCCCCTCTCTCCTTTCATCTCCCCCCGCCTCTTCTCGTCTCCCTCTCTCCTCTTTCTTTCTCTCCTCACCTCTCATCTCCCTCCCTCCTTTCCTATCTGTCTTTCCTTTCCTCTGCTACCTCTTCCTCTCTCTCCCCTCTCTCCTTTCATCTCTCCCCCTCCTCTCTTCTCTTCTTTAGTCTCCGCTCCCCTCCTCTACCCTCCTCTCTTCCTCTCTCTTATCTTATCTTTTTCTTTCTTTTCCTATTCTCTCCTCTCCTGTCCTCTCCTCTTCTCTCCGCTCTCTCTCCCTTCCTCTCTTTCTCTCCTCCCATCTCCCTCTCTCCTTTTCTCTCCTCTCTATCTCACCCCCCCATCTCCCCCCAATCTCTTCTCTTCTCCTTTCCTCTCCCCATCTCCCTCTCACATATCCTTTTATCTCCTCTCCCTTCCATCTCGCTCCTTTTCTCTCTTCTCCTCTTCTCTCCTCTTCTATCCCCTCAGTCTCTCCTCTCATCTCCCTCTCTTCTTTTCTCTCCTCTCCTTTTCTCCCAGCTCCTTCTCTCCTCTCCTCCCCTCTTCTCTCCTCTTCCTCTCTTTTCCTCTCCCTCGCTTCTTTTCTCTCCTCTCCACTCCTCTCCTCCCATCTCTCCTCTCATCTCCCTCTCTTCTTTTCTCTCCAATCTTCTCCTCTCCTCCCATCTCCCTCTCTCCTCTCCTCTCATCTCCTCCTCTCCTCTCATCTCCCTCTCTCCTCTCCTCTCCTCTCATCTCCTCCTCTCCTCTCAGCTTCCTCTCCCCTCTCCTCTCCCCTGTCTCTTTCTACCTCTTTTCACCCTCTTCTCCCCCCCCCCCTCTATTTTCTTTATCTCTTTGCTGTTTGCTGTGTCTCTCTGCTACATAACATGCTTGTAGGTCGGATTCTGTGCTGCAGTTACATAACATGAAGAGTCAGGGAGGAATTCATTTCAGAGCCCTTAGCCTTGGCCCACATTGAATGCCTCTGTGTATTGCTACCTGCACAGAACTAGAGAGTGCATTCACATTGCAGACATCTGTACACGTCGGTCGAGGTGACCTACGAAGGATTTAGCTCTCTCAGCATTTCCCCCCCCCCCCCCCCCCCCCCCCCCCCCCCCCCCCCCCCCAGACCTCAGTTTTTCTATGTAGCTGGCTCTATTGAAGCCGCCTGCCACGATATGCCATCAGAATAATGATCAGTGTTTGCAATTTGTTGTTTTATATCGCTGTAAGAAATAACCAGAGCTTTCCTTACTAATGCGAAATGCAGCCTTGGCTGGGGCTGGGTTATGGTGCCTCCTAGTGACATATCTGGGGAAGTTACAGAATTTTTGAAACTTTTCTTAGGGTGATGTCATAGTGATGGTGTGTTTTTAAGCTGCAGTTTATTCAGCCTGATTGCATTTTAGTAATAAAATGATAAATTCGGTTGGGTTTTAAATCTTAACAGGATAAAAATACAAGGCAACCATCACTGACCACCTTCTGCAAATACTAATCGGCTGCAACTGATCTGGAACAAGTATGCAGCCAGTGAGGTCAGATTGCCAGGTCGGTGACTTATTGAAGCCATTGAATGAGAAGGACAACTAAGCAATTCGCATTTCCAGAAGGCGGTCAGCTGCGGAAGCTTCCGTATCTAGTGTCGTGACAGGTTCCCTTTAATCCAGCAGCAGGACCTCTGATACGTTAACAATGCTGAGGGTCCTAAAATGAACAGATAAGCTTGCAACTACTCAAGCAAAATGTAATAAAAGTGTATAGAAAGCCACAAGCGTTTTTGGATGTTGGGGGAAGTTTTGAACCCCTGTTCTCTGCTTGAGAGATTTATCCTCCCTGTTTGTCTCCTGTATAGAAATAGAAATCTTTGGGGAAACCAACATTTTTTTGGGGCGTTCACAGAAAAAAAGAAGAAGCATTGGGAAATCTTATTGGTCTGGTGACAACTAATGCCGCGTACACACGATCGGAATTCTCGTCGGAAAAAACTCTGACGGTTTTTCCGATGGAATTCCGACGGAATTCCGCTCAAGCTGTGTTGCCTACACACGATCACACCAAATTCCGACGGTCAATAACACAGCGGCATAAAACACGTTCGACAGCACTATAAAAGGGAAGTTTAATGCTTCCGAGCATGCGTCGAATTGTTTCCGAGCATGCGTCGGAATTTTGCGTGTCGGAATTGCATACACACGATCGGAAAATCCGATAGAAAGGTTTTCCGTCGGAAAAATTTAGAACAGGTTCTCAATTCAAAGTCCGTCGGAAATTCCGACAGAAAAACACCGTTGGGCATACACACGGTCGGAAAATCCGATGAAAAGCTCCCATTGGACTGTTTCCATCGGAAATTCCGACCGTGTGTACGCCGCATTAGAAGGGATTTCCCCTCACTTCCTGTTGTGTCTCCAGGAAATGTCTGAAAATCTCTTCAAAGGGAAAAAATAGCAACCAAAAAATATCTAGAAAATCATGCTTTGGTTTCATCCAATTAGAAACAAAATAATTTTACATAAAAGGAGGGTGTCTTTCAGGGGCGGACTGACCATTCAGGCACTGCCCTAGAGCCCCATGCCACTAAGGGGCCACATCAGGGTTGTCAAACTCAATAAAACCAGGGACAGTATGTAAAAATCTGTGTTTTTAAAAAAAATCACAAGATTATAGCTGCCCCGCCTCTTCAGTACCTTTTTAGTGTGTGTATGTGTATTCTGTGTGTGTATATTTGTGTGTGTGTGTGTGTATACTGTGTGGCCCCATAATCTATTGCCTGGGGGCCCCATAATCTTCTATTGCCCGGGGGCCCCATAATCTCCTATTGCCCGGGGGCCCCATAATCTCCTATTGCCCGGGGGCCCCATGAGTTGTCAGTCCGCCCCTGGTGTCTATACAAATGACATCATCTTTTCACTTCCAATGACATCACTGGTTTGCACGGATGTGACTTCGCTGATAGATTTCATTGTGCATTGGCTCTCCCTGCACCAAGCACAGCTGCCTTTCTATGGGGTCCTGGGGGTGAAGGTGCAGCTTAGCGAAGGAAGGATGGAACCAAGGCCACATGGGAAGCATGCAACAGTCTATTGCACACATGTGCTTGAACTTCCAAAAGGCAAATACAAACATTAGCAGCGCTAATCGATCGACATGAAACTATTAGATAAGCACCTGAACGACCACAACATACAGGGATATACAAGGTACCGTATATACTCGAGTATAAGCCGAGTTTTTCAGCACATTTTTTTGTGCTGAAAATGCCCCCCTCGGCTTATACTCGAGTCAAGCATTTTTCTGCAGCAGAGAATGACATTTTCCGAGCCGACTTTGGGGCCCTGTGTCTCGGGGCCACTTGGTGCTAGGAACCCCAGCTTTGGATATGTTGTAGTGCTAGTTCCACTTGATTTGCACACTAAATTCCTAGCACCAAGTGGCCCCAAGATACCGGGCCCCAAAATCGGTCAACTGTGTCCAACTGCAGCAATGTCATTTCGGGACCCTTTGGGTCCAGAGATCCCAAATTTTGTCTGCAGCTCAGGGGCATCTAGGAACCCTTAACTACCGAGTTTGGCCCCAAAGTCGATTTCGAAAAATGTAATTCTCTGCTTCAGAAAAGTGCTTGACATTTTTTGAACCAAATTTGGGGCCCTGTGTCTCAGGGCCACTTGGTGCTAGGAACCCCAGCTATGTTGTAGTGCTAGTTCCACTGGGTTTGCACACTAAATTTGGGGTTCCAATCACCAAGTGGCCCCGAGATACGGGCCCCAAAATCGGTCAACTGTGTCCATCTGCAGCAATGTAATTTCGGGATCATTTGGGTCCAAAGACCCCAAATTTTGTCTGTAGCTAGGGGGCATCTAGGAACCCTTAACTATCGAGTTTGAAGTTAAGGGGACCTATGGCTGCAAATGGGCACAGTGAGGCTGCAAAGGGGCATTGATGACCCTCTTTTCCACTTACAGTAGCTGCGCATTTCTCACCCCTAGGCTTATACTCGAGTCAATAAGTTTTCCCAGTTTTTTGTGGTAAAATTTGGTGCCTCGGCTTATATTCGGATCGTCTTATACTTGAGTATATACGGTAATACTGACATATAATCACACACATAGGTTGGACTTGATGGACTTGTGTCTTTTTTTTTACCTCACTTACTATGTAATATGTAACTATGACATTCAGATCAACATACAGTCTATTGGCTCGGATCATGGAAAGTCTATTCAAGATATGCAAAGTCATCGGGCCCCACACCTGCAATGACAGGTGATACCCGGGCTATTTCCTACCCAGAAGCGGACTGACCATTCGGCCACTCGGGTACTTCCTGAGGGCCCCGGGCCACTAGGGGGCCCCATCAGGGTTGCCAGCCTCAGTAAAACCAGGGACAGTATGTAAAAATCCAGTACCTTCTCAGACAATAGAAACATGTCTGTGTATACTGTGTGTACATGTATGTGTATACTGTGTGATTGTATACTGTGTGTGTGTGTGTGTGTATACTGTGTGGCCCCATAATCTCATATTGCCTGGGGGCCCCATAATCTCATATTGCCCAGGGCCCCATGAGTTGTAAGTCCGCCCCTGTTCCTACCATTTCATTCCAACTAACCCTAAGACAATCCTGCTTAGGGGCAGATTATGGAAAGACGTACTCTGAGTATTATCTCGGTAGAGGTGCCATATAATCATTATTGCTCCACTGGGATTAGGAGAGATTTTTTTTGCCTTCAATAATCCGGTCTAGAAGTCACAGGTTAGGCTTGTGTTTGAATCTCAGCCTAATGCCTCTGGAAAATGAACCTTGCTTGTCTTCTCCATCTCTTTAGGTCAAAAGGAGAACAGGCCCGCCGACAAATTCCAGCTCACTTTCCCCTTGAGGACAAACTACATGTATGCCAAAGTAAAGAAGAGCCTTCCGGAAATGTACGCTTTCACTGTGTGCATGTGGCTCAAATCCAACGCCTCCCCAGGGGTGGGGACTCCATTTTCATATGCCGTACCAGGCCAAGCCAACGAGCTGGTGCTTATTGAGTGGGGGAATAATCCAATGGAAATATTAATCAACGACAAGGTAATAAAATAATCAGTCTTCATTTCTCTATTTAGGGCGGTGCACAGAGTTCAGGAAGGTTTTAGGCAAAGAGGTGCTTGAAGTGAGCAGATGGCCAGGCTGTGGTCTTTAAAGAATTAACATATTCCTAACAAACAATAAATCAGCTTTAAGTCAAGTCCTTATTGACCTTTGTAGCCACAGGCACTGTTAAAAAAAGAATTCTTAAAATAATAATGGTTGTAAACCTCAGACATTAAATACAAACAAAGCATATCCCTCTATAGTGTGTACTTGTCTCACTCCAGAGCACTAAGTGTTATTTCTGTCTGCTGACTCCTTTCTCTGCTATCTACATGAGTTTGACAAGTTTTCCTGACACCAAGAGATAAAAGGTGACAGGAGAGGGAGCTCCAGCTGATTGACAGCCTCAGATCTGTTCCTGTGTGCTGTATGAAAGGAAGTGACTCAGCCGCTCAGCTCCCCCTCCTTCCCTCTCCTAGCAGTGACTCAGCAGTTCAGCTCCCCCTCCTTTCCTCTCCTAGCAGTGACTCAGCAGCTCAGCTCTTCCTCCTTCCCTCTCCTAGCAGTAACTCAGCAGTTCAGCTCCCCTCCTTTCCTCTCCTAGCAGTGACTCAGCCCCTCAGCTCCCCCTCCTTCCCTCTCCTAGCAGTGACTCAGCAGTTCAGCTCCCCCTCCTTTCCTCTCCTAGCAGTGACTCAGCAGCTCAGCTCTTCCTCCTTCCCTCTCCTTGCAGTAACTCAGCAGTTCAGCTCCCCTCTTTTCCTCTCCTAGCAGTGACTCAGCAGCTCAGCTCTTCCTCCTTCCCTCTCCTAGCAGTGACTCAGCAGTTCAGCTCCCCTCCTTTCCTCTCCTAGCAGTGACTCAACAGCTCAGCTCCCCCTCCTTCCCTCTCCTAGCAGTGACTCAGCAGCTCAGCTCTTCCTCCTTCCCTCTCCTAGCAGTGACTCAACAGCTCAGCTCCCCCTCCTTTCCTCTCCTAGCAGTGACTCAGCAGCTCAGCTCCCTCTCCTAGCAGTGACTCAACAGCTCAGCTCCCCCTCCTTCCCTCTCCTATCAGTGACTCAGCAGCTCAGCTCCCCCTCCTTCCCTATCCTAGCAGTAACTCAGCATCTCAGCTCCCCTTCCTTCCCTCTCCTAGCAGTGACTCAGCAGCTCAGCTCCCTCTCCTAGCAGTAACTCAGCAGCATACATTTTTTCACCCCATGTGGTGAAAATTTCCCCTGCTGTACCACCCCCCCCCCCTTGTCCCCGCAGCTCTGCTGGCTTCCTCACTTTCCTCTCCCGGTGGCTGCTGTTGGAGGCACACGGGGGAATGTTTCAGGATGAACACAGATCATTGATCGGTATTGTGTTCAGTAGTGTGTTCATTCATAACAGGTTCCACACTGACTGGTACCTGACCTTTCCTGTAGATCCTCATTACGTGACAGCAATATTAGGTGCCCAGGAAAGCATTTGCTGGGGCAGTCCATGTTCTAGATAATTTGAGTCTCTTCTTTTTTTTTACAGGTAGCAAAATTACCTTTTGTAATAAATGATGGCAAATGGCATCATATCTGCATTGCCTGGACAACACGGGACGGTGTGTGGGAAGCGTACCAAGATGGCGTACTTCGAGGAAATGGAGAAAACTTGGCACCCTACCACCCCATCAAACATCAGGGAGTGCTGGTGCTAGGGCAGGAACAGGTAAATGTGTTAGAAAACCTTAAATTATTATCTACCTTGCTGTACAAGTCCCCAATTACAAACATGTTTTCATGTCAATGGCTGTTTTCCTGCATTCCCATAAACTTTCAAGTTTTATATACAAACCCAGCTTCATAGTAATAACTGCTTAGGCTATTTTAGCTGAGAGTTTTATGCAATAATTCTAAGTATATAAAACAATTCATGCAAATGTTGGTGGTCAGTGGTGTGTGCCTCCTCAAATGTTGGTGGTCAGTGGTCTGTGCCTCCTCAAATGTTGGTGGTCAGTGCTGTCTGCCTCCTCAAATGTTGGTGATCAGTGGGATGTGCCACCTCAAATGTTGGTGGTGAGTGCTGTGTGTCTCCTCAAATGTTGGTGGTCAGTGTTGTGTGCCTCCTCAAATGTTGGTGGTCAGTGTCGTGTGCCTCCTCAAATGTTGGTCGTCAGTGGTTTGTGGCTCCTTAAATGTTGGTGGTCTTTGCTGTGTGTCTACTCAGATGTTTGTGGTCACACTGGTCAGTGCTGTGTGCCCTCTGAAATGTTGATGGTCAGTGTTGTGTGTCCCCTCAAATTTCAGTGGTCAATGTTTTGTGCCTCCTCAAATCTTGGTGGTCAGTGGGATGTGCCTCCTCAAATGTCAGTGGTCAGTGATAGGTGCCTCCTCAAATGTTGTTGGTCAGTGGTTTGTGCCTCCTCATATGATGGTAGTCAGTGCTGTGTGTCTCCTCAAATGTTTGTGGTCAGTGGAATGGACTCTCTGAAATCTTGATGGTCAGTGGTGTGTGTCCTCTCAAAAGTTGGTGGTCAGTGCTGTGTGACTCCTCAAATGTTGGTGGTCAGTGGTGTGTGTGTCCCCTCAATGTTGATGGTCAATGCTGCGTTTCTGCTCAAATGTTGGTGGTCAGTGTTGTATGCCCCCTGAAATGTTGGTGGTCAGTGCTGTGTGTCTCCTCAAATGTTGGTGGTCAGTGCTGTGTGTCTCCTCAAATGTTGATGGTCAGTGTTGTATGCCTCCTCAGATGTTTGTGGTCAATGCTGTGTGCCTCCTCAAATGTTAGTGGTCAGTGGTGTGTGCCTACTCAATGTTGGTGGTCAGTGCTGTGTGCCTCCTCAAATGTTAGTGGTCAGTGGTGTGTGCCTACTCAATGTTGGTGGTCAGTGCTGTGTGCCTCCTCAAATGTTGGTGGTTAGTGCTGTGTATCTCCTCAAATGTTGGTGGTCAGTGTTGTATGCCCCCTTAAATGCTGGTGGTCAGTGATGTGTGCCTCATCAGATGTGGTTGGTCAGTGCTGTGTGCCTCCTCAGATGTTGGTGGTCAGTGCTGTGTGCCTCCTCAAATGTTGGTGGTCAGTGTTGTGTGCCTACTCAGATAGCGGTGGTCAGTGTTATGTACCCCCTCAAATGTTGGTGGTCAGTATTGTGTACCTCCTCAGATGTTGGTGGTCAGTGCTGTGTGCCCTCTGAAATGTTAATGGTCAGTGTTGTGTGCTTCCTCAAATGTCGGTGGTCAGCGTTGTGTGCCTCCTCAAATGTTGGTGGTCAGTGGTGTGTGCCTCCTCACATTTTGGTGGTCAGTGATGTGTGCCTCCTCAAATGTTGGTGGTCAGTGGGATGTGTCTCCTCAGATGTTGGTGGCCAGTGTTGTTTGCCTCCTCAAATGTCGGTGGTCAGTTTTATTTGCCTCCTCAAATGTTGGTGGTCAGTTTTATTTGCCTCCTCAAATGTTGGTGGTCAGTGGGATGGGTCTCCTCCAATGTCCATGGTCAGTGTTGTGTGTCTCCTCAAATGTTGGTGGTCAGTGGGATGTGGCTCCTCAAATGTTAATGGTCAGTGGGATATGCCTGTTCAAATGTTGGTTGTCAGGGGTGTGTGCCTCCTCAAATGGTGGTCAGTGGTGTGTGCCTCTTCAAATGTTGGTGGTCAGTGCGATGTGTCTCCTCAGATGTTGATGGTCAGTGGTGTGTGCCTCCTCAAATGTTGGTGGTCAGTGTTGTGTGCTTCCTCAAATGTTTATGGTCAGTGGTGTGTGCCTCTTCAAATGTTGGTGGTCAGTGTTGTGTGCCTCCTCAAATGTTGGTGGTCAGTGGTCTGTGCCTCCTCAAATGTTGGTGGTCAGTGTTGTGTGCCTCCTCAAATGTTGGTGACCAGTGGGATGTGCCTCCTCATTTATTGGTGGTCAGTGGGATGTGCCCTCTAAAATATTGGTGGTCAGTGGAATGTGTCCCCTCAAATACAGGTACATTTGAGTAACGCATGGATCCTAATGTTGGTTACAATTTGTAGCTATTATTACAATTTGTTGCCAAAGTAGACACCTTGGTGGTCCACAAGAGCAGTACCTACCTGAGAAACAATGCACAGGTCCTGCACCACTTGTTCCAGTCTATTGGGCAGGTGATTATGGGCTGGACTATACTGGCAGTGTAGGGCTGGATATGCATCCTCCTCGCTAAGAGTCAAAGTGACTTGCTTTGAAGGAATTTGCTAAACCCGCACAGAAACACATTTTGCAGCATTGATTATATTGCTTTTATAGAACATGATATTTACACCTTCGTTCTGCGTAAATCGGGCAAAAACAAATGTTCTTTAGGCTATATTCTCCTCTCAACAAATGTTTTTTTTTTATTACGAAATAAATAAACCAAAGTGAGTCAGCGCTGCACCACGAATCCACGTGTAGTGTTCTTCAGTAATTATCCTCAGAGTCTTGATAGATATCTCCTCTGTGCAGTGTTCATTTTGATGTCAAATTTCGATTTAGTCGTAGTCTTTTGACTAAAATGCCATTTTAGTTTAAGTCGTATTTTAGTCATCTGAATTGTTTTAGTTTTAGTCGTATTTAGTTGACTAAAATCTAATGGGTTTAGTTAAATTACAATGCATTGTTGAAGCATTTCTCTAGAATTGCCAAACTTATGATATACTCCTGGAGTAAAAATCTAATAACATGTTAATATTTCTGGTATGAAGGGTTGAACATGCACTACAGACACAGATTTAGCAGTTGGGATATGGAACGTCTTTTAAAAAAAAAAAAAAAAAGTTTCATAGACAAACAGAAATATTGCTTTTTCACAAACAGAAGTGCAATTTTAAAATGTAAAAAAATAAAAAAACAACTGTAATCTCTATTGATTGTACATATTACCCCTGAACATAATACCAATACATTAAGAAAATAAATATATTAAATAAATATTATATTTAATATATTAAATATATTAAATATATTATAAATATATTAAGAAAATAAATAAATAAGAAAAGCCTTTTTTTTTTTTTTTTTCAGCAGCATAGTACTTTTCCCTATGTGGTTATGCAGTGTTCATTTAGTTTTAGTCATAGTCTTTTGACTAAAATGCCATTTTAGTCATATTTTAGTCATCTGAATTATTTTAGTTTTAATCATATTTTAGTCAACTAAAATAGTGTGAATTTCATTATATTTTTGCTTCTGTGAATTAACACACCATGTGCTGCACACACTGCAACCATTAGCCCCACTGTATAGAAAAGATGGCCAATCCCTCTGAAGAAGCCATGCCCGGTGGCGTAATGCGTAAGTGGGCAGCACCGGTAACTTAAGACACAGGGGTGGCCCGTCCATTGTGGCCGCATGGATGCCCCCTCCCCTATCCACCTCCGCCGCCCTCCCCATCCATGCGCCTGTCCCCTTTCAGGAAGACAGGCGCATAAATTACTATGACAGGGAGGGGCGGGGGGGCTGTTTTTTGAAGCACCTGATTAGAGCCAGAGGCTCTAATAGGCTTAAAAATAGGGTGGGCTCGGGGAGCAGAGCACTGCATCTGGACCGCACCCAGTTGTGTTGCAATAGCGAATGAATATTCGCTGTTGCAACAGTGATCCTCCTCCTGGCCAATCGGGAAGCAGGTCTGATTTTGGCAGCAGCACATTTTCATTTCCTTTGAATATATAATTTGTAAAGGTGGGTGCAGGGGTATTATTGTTGGTTTTGGTTTTTCTTTTATTATGAACAGTAGTAAAATACCCCATGATGGTCACCGGACAGGGCTGAACAGGAGCAACACCAATTCTAGAGAAAGCTACAGTGAATTATATTAAGTATTGTGGTATTTTATTACTGCCCATATTAAGAGAACATTTGTTCAGAAGAGAATATCCTAAAGCAGCTTTTCTCAACTGGGGTTCCACCTGGAGTTATCCGGGGTGCTGTAATGCATCTTGTATCTTTGCATGGAAATGTATGGTTCTAATCCAGGGCGGGTGGCATTCAGTGTTAATTTTGGTAGCAAATTTAGATTTAGTTTTAGGCTAATGCCGTGATCGGACTTTCCGGCGAACCAGAGTCCGTCGGACAATTCGATCGTGTGTGGGCTCCAGCGGACTTTTTCTTCACAAAAGTCCGGTGGACCTAGAAATAAGACTGGCTTCAAAATTGGACTCGAGTCCGGTCGAAAAGTCCAATCGTCTGTGTGATAGTCCGACAGACTAAAACCGACGCTAGGGCAGCTATTGGCTACTGGCTATGAACTTCCTTATTCTAGTCTGGTCGTACGTCATCACGTTCAAATCCGTCGGACTTTTGGAGTGATCGTGTGTCCGGCGGACCTCAGCTGCAAAGTCCGTCGTATTGTCTGCCGGAAGTCCACCGGAAAGTCCGATCGTGTGTATGCGGCATTAGTCTTAGGACTAAAATGGCATTTTAGTCCCATTTTAGTCTTCTGCAATTATTTTAGTTTTAGTCGTATTTAGTCAAGCACATTTTAGTCGACTAAAATGTCCTACGTTTTAGTCTACTAAAATGTCCTACGTTTTAGTTGACTAAAATCTCCAGTACGTTTTAGTCGACTAAAACTCATTTTAGTCATCTAAAATCTAATAGGTGTAATTAAATTGTAATGCATTAGTTAACATTTCTCTACAATTCCCAAACTCCCAAAAATTATATACTGCTGGAGTGAAAAATCCAATATGTTATTTATTATGGCATTGAGGTATGAACATGCACTACAGACCAATGTTAATTTTGAAGTCAAATTTCAATTTAGTTTTAGTCTTAAGCCCCATACACACGGTCGGATTATCCGATGGATTCTGTCCTATCGGACAATGTTGTCGTAAATTCCGACCTTGTGTAGGCACCATCGGACAGTGTACCTCGGATTGTCCGACGGACAAAGTCCTATCTCCTGCTGGATAGATTTTTCGACAACAAAGTCCGATCACACCAAATCCGATCGTGTGTAGCGTAGTCCGACGGACAAAGTGCTACGCATGCTCAGATCACATTACAAGACCAAAGCTATTGGCTACTAGCCTCTACGTAGTCCCGTCGTAGGCAACAAACGTCACCACGTTCAGAATGATCGGATTTTCCGACAACTTTGTCCGACCGTGTGTATGCAACACCAGTGTCGGACTAAATCCGTCGGACCAAATCCGATGGATTTGGTGGTCGGATTTTCCGACCGTGTGTATGGGGCTTTAGTCTTTTGACTAAAACGGCACTTTAGTTTTAGTCCCATTTATTCTTTTGACTAAAATGCCATTTTAGTTTTAGTCGTATTTTAGTCATCTTACTTGTTTTAGTCGTATTTTAGTTGACTAAAATAATATTAATTTAGTTGACGAAATTAACACTGGTGACATTCAGGGCAGCCCTGGCATTTAGAAGGGGATTGAAAGTCTGCCTCTGTTTAGGCCTGCCCTGCTCCATCTCCCCCTCACTGACAAGAAAGGTAACGACTCTAAGCCCCCGTACACACGGTCGGAAATTCCGACCACAAAATCCGTCCGATGGATTTTGTCCGAAACTGGTGTTGCATACACAAAGTTGTTGGAAAATCCGATCGTTCCCGAACATGGTGACATTGGTTGCCTACTATGGAACTACTCAGAGGCTATTAGCCAATAGCTTTGGTCTCGTAATTTGATCTGAGCATGCGTGGCACTTTGTCCGTCGGAATTCCCTACACACGATCGGAAAAAGTCAGATCGGATTTTGTTGTCGGAAAATTTGAGCTCCTGCTCTCAAATTTTTTCCTTCGGAAATTCCGACGGAAAAAGTCCGCTGGAGCCCACACACGATCGGATTTTCCGACAACATAATCCGATCTGACTTTCTCCATCGGAATATCTGACCGTGTGTATGGGGCATAATGTGAAAGGAAGGGGGGGAAACTAAGGACTCTGATTGGAAAGGTGGGGGGGGGGCTGAGGAGTTTGATGTGGTAAAGGGGAAAGGACAGAGGACATTCCATCTTTTTTTTTTTTGCACAGAACGAATGTACTGTGGACTATTAGCTATGCACATTTTTGTTATAAATAGACCCCTGTGTATTCCGTGTTCTATGTGGAAGTCACATTGTTTCCATGTCAGACAACATTGACCAACTGATCTTTTTCCCTTTTGAAGGACACGCTAGGAGGCGGGTTCGATGCCACCCAGGCTTTCGTTGGCGAGCTCGCTCATTTCAACATGTGGGACAGAAAGCTGACGGTCGGAGAGGTCTACAATCTGGCGACGTGCAGTAACAAACCGCTGACCGGTAACGTCATCAGCTGGGCAGAAACCAACATTGAGATCTTCGGCGGGGCCACCAAGTGGACTTTCGATGCATGTCGCCAAATCAACTGAAGCCTGCGGATTTTCCCTGTCTTGGCGAGACAAAAAAAAAAAAATTCTTACCATCGGCCTCATCCTGCACTTGCCTTTCAAACGTGAAAATGTTGGGGGAGGGGGGGGGGGTGACGGGGTTTCATCAACTAAAAAAAAGGTGGTTCGATTTAACTTTTCTTTTTTTTTTTTTTTATCAACCTGCAAAATGACAAAACAGGAAAAAAAAAAAAAAAATCTAAACAAGCCAAACCACATTATTCAACCCATTGTTTCGTTTTCCATCAATCACGTTTTGCATTTGTGAGCGAGAAAGCTTGATTTTTTTATTTTATAGGAAAGGCATGCAAATAGTTCAGCAGGACATTTTTCTTTTTTTTTTTTCAATTTTAGGGAGATTTCACTTTTTCTACATAAGAAGATCCCTCTTTGAGTTTTTTTTTTTTTTTACATTGCCAACTTGGTTTAACCTCTTGGCTGCTGGAAAGCTCTGCACACCGGATGGGAGCTCTAGATGTCTCCAGCAGCGTCGGGGGTTAATCCGGAGTGCCTTGCGCTGGTACAAAGATTCAGCACATTTCTCATCCTTTGCATTACTTTCTATAGACGTGTAATAATAACGGTATTTGTTGGCTATGCGGCTCGAGCTTGCCCATCCACGGCTGTGTTCATTCTGTTTCGGAATTGCTGTCATTGAGAGCTTTGACCTGAACTGGTTGTGTGACCTTCAGTCAGGGTTTTTTTGGGACCTCGCCGTCTCTTCGATAACTCCAGCAAATGCTAACGCATGGCAGACAAAAAAAAAAAAAAAAACCCAAACCTGTCCTCTGGTTTAGTCACGCCGTAGCATTTTTTTGTGAATTTTTTTTTTTTTAATTACTCTGTAAATATATTTATTTTGTTTTTTGACGCGCATGCATGATAAGTAAACGGACATTCCGTCATTTTTCTTTCACCTCCTGGTAGAATTCTTTCAATTTAGTGGAACTTTTATGGCTGAACTAAAAAAAAAAAAAAAGTCAGCTGCGCAAGAGGACTCTTTTGCGATTTGATAACAAAACTTTACTATGAAAAGAAACCTTCGATTTTTCCAGGCAATATTTCTAAGTCATTTGGATCCCTTTGTAAAAAAGGAAAAAAAACGTCGAATTTTATTACCATGTGGTTCGAATGCTGAATCTGGTTACAGATTATTTTATGTTATTAAGCACTTTCTCTGCTAGCCATAATGAATTTAGGAGAAAAAGAAAAAGGAAAAAAAAACTTTGAAAGGGTAGTTTTTTTTTCCATACCAAAATACAGTATATGTAGCTCGTGTTTTACTGGTTTGCAGATGTTTGGGAAAAGATTGTTTGGGAAAAGATTGTTTGGGAAAAGATTGTGTGGGACCGCGCTTACCGCTTGCCTGTTCAATATGCTATGACCCCACTGTGATCGCACTCAAATAAAGCGCATTTAAAACCATGAACAAAAATGTCAGACCTTGTAGCTGATTGGCCCTTGAATGGGGCAGCTGCATTAGCTTTCCTTTTTTTTTTTTTTTATTATCACCTGGTCCTATGGTGACTACGCTCACTCTCTGTGCTGTATCTATGGATGAGCCATAGTCGTCACTCTGGTTGGACTTTACACATACAGTTATTCCTCTCTTCACCTCTATTACCCGAGGGGTGATGAGATTGGTAGTTTACAGAAGGATGATTGCTGGGGCTGGCAGTTGTCCAGACATGGACACTGCATTCCTGGCAGAATCATTTTCTAAAAATCTTAGTCTGAAAAATCAAAATCAATGCAGCCATCAATCTAAGGATTGGCAGTCTGCAATATATTGTATTTTTTGTTCTTGGTTTTAGATAACCTTTAATTTTTTTTTCAGCTAGAACCAATGGACTGCTTGCCTGGTAGATAAATTAGCTTTAAGAATTTATTCCTAGCCAAACAGCCATTGTAGTACAGTCAAGCTCGTTGAGTCTTTAATGGTTCTTCTGAAAAATGCTCACGCAATCACGAGGTAGTCAGCGTCACACAGATGTGTTCTTATCTTATAACCAAGGAGGGCAAATTTAGGCCTTTCCGCAGTTTTCATCCAAGTATTCACCATCTGGTGCTCTTTAGTATGATTAGGGCACCCCCCCCCCCCCCCCAGAAAAATGTTCAGTGTTCATTGCCTATCCATTAGCACTGGATGGTGACTGCATGGAACTGGCCAAGTGTGCACACAATCTAATGTAGAACTTGACAAGGCTTGGTGGGCCTTTAATGGATGAAAAGCCACAGTCTGTCTACTTCTGGTATAAAGACAGGGATAAGTGTTCTGACCTCCGATGTGTCCTGTTTTTTTCAGGACGGTCTTATCATTCATTCGTTTATATTTATATCTTTTGTTGAATTTATTGCAGGCCATTGATACAGTTCAGCTAAAGGGATTGTTCTTCAATGATATTTTTTATTCGTTTCCCCTTTGTGGAGGAATATGGGCTCTATCCCAGTAGAGACTTCACAGCAGTAGGAGGAGCTGTGACTCTTTTAGGACATGTCAGAGCTTAGTTGCGGCAGGGTCGGTCTGTGGTCTGCTTTGGATTCAGCATGTGATCTGGGAACCCCACAGTAAAATGAACCTCACTTGGAAAAATAGAACCGTTACAGAAAATTTTGGTAAGGATTGAGGTCAAATCTGCCAACAGCCACCCAAACTTGAAGTCAATCCAGATTTCATTTTGGCAGGATGGATCATCCACCATTGTATTTTGGTCACTGTATGGCTACTCCTCTTGCCCCCCCATTATTCAGATGTGTGTGAGGCCAATCCCCGCACCCCATTGCCCTTTGGTTGAGACAAAAGCTGACCCAAAACTTGAGATGATCCATGATGTCAGCCTAAAACAGATCCACCTTATCTTGTCCATATAGCACACAACAAGAAAATGACTATCTGCTACAACCTCACCCCCCCACTCCAAACACATGTCCTACAGTAGTCTAGCTTAGTGGTTCACAATCTCAGTCCTCCAGTACCTCCAAACAAGCCATGTTCTCGGGATCTCGTAAACATCAAGCTTTTGAGATTCAACGCAAATGTGCAAGGTGAAGTTAATCCTAAAAACATAACCTGTTAGGAGTACTTGAGGACTAAGGCTGGGGGCCACTGATCCTTTAGCTTTGCAACTGCTTAAGCTGCTCGTCAGGAGCAAGCATTCAGGTGGAACCCACCGTCTGAAGAGATTCCGCCATACACAAATTGAATAGGTCCTTTTGGGGGCAGTAAAAGTGGTTGTACTGGGACAGTTGTGGCCATCAGACAACTGCACCTACCATCCTGCCTCACTGATATCTGATGGGTATTGTCCTGAAATCGACAGCTTTGAAAGCTTAAATTTTCTGTAAGTATTTGACCTTTTAAACAGAAATGAGTGAGAAGTCCAGATCGTAAAAATTGCCAATTATAGCAATGGACAGATTGAGGGATTTCTCTTCTTCTTCTTCTGCACTCCTCCCTGTTTCCAAATTTGCAGACCATGGCCACCTAGACCACAGCAGCATGGCATGTTCTAACCCCAGAGATGTCACATATGTGCTTAGCTGGTAGGCCATGCCTACATATTATTAAGAATTATTTCAGCTCAGGACAACAAATAGCCATTCTTTGGGAGGTAATAAAGGGAAGTCAGGGTAATGGGAAGGTACATTGGTCTTTCACACAATGATGAAGCTGAAAACAATCTCAGGGTGGCCATGTATTTGGTGAACTCTTGCAGCAACTGATTGGAGTATCTCCTGTGGGAAAACAAATGTTGTGGAGCTCCTCTAGGTGAGGATAGAGAGTTTTCCTGATCAATAGAAGCTCTTGGTATTGCTTGAATAGATTGCCAATGGCTCCCTTTTGTAATAATGAAATTCAGTAACTATTTCACTGTGTATCACCGCCTCCTCTTATCTCAATCTCGATGATAACTTGGTGGTGTTGTGGCAATTGTCTCAGCTCCTCTTGTCCTCAGAGCTCTGTTCATCTACAGCAAGGCTTATTAATATCTCAATAATTGGACAGTTTTCATGTAATTTGTATGCCAGGCACAAACAGAGCTAGAATAATAATAATAATAATAAAAAAAAATGCGGGTCCATTCCCCTTAAAGTTCCATACTTTACCTTATATGTAGCCACAGACAATCCCTATTGCTGAAGATGTCAATATACCCATGACCCTTCTTGTCCCGTCTCGATCTCCAGACTTGCACTGACTAGACTACGTCTCAGGTATATGCCATTTTATGATGGATGCTGTCCGAAAGACAGTGTATATTTTTTGCCTAATTACTGTGTATAAACCCTATTTAAGATATAGCTCGTAGGGGTAGTCACTTGACCATCGCCTCTAGCAAGCTTTAACGCTTAAGCCGGCCATACCTAAGCCACACCTGTTAATCTGGCGTTATGCCCTGCCCACTGTACCTAAGCCACACCCTCTAACCTGGCGCAAATCCCTGCCTACTGCACCCTACAATCTGGCATCCTGCCACCTGTTACCGCTAAGCCCTGCCCCCCTCTTTCTATACCTTCTAGACAAATTAATCTTGGTTCACAAGTCGCAAGATTTGGCGCACATCAGGCAAATCACTGCACACAAATAGAAAAAAAAGAAAAAGAAACTTGCCTGGAAAGCACAAATTTCTATGTTATTTGCCTGATTTGCAGCCAATCGGTTTCCCTCGCTTACCTCAAATCCGTCCCATTCCAATATGGTCGGCCTTAATGCACCCGGAAGTCTTGCTTCTTTTGCCCCTTTTGATAACTGAGCGTTCTGTATCACATTATAAAAAGGAATTTATTATATGTAATGTTATGTATTAAATAGTAGAAAAAAGAATCAAGGAAAAATGAATTATTCTTGGGCTACCCTCCCTCAAATTATTGTAAAAAAAAACAAAAAAAAAAACGTATAGAGATATATAGAGAAAAGCACTTATTTTCACACAAATTCTATGTTTTCTATGGATTCTTTAACCTCTTTGGAGACAGACTGTAGTTATCGCTTGAAATCTTGTTGGAATTCAAAATAATTTTTTTTGAATGGCAAATCCAGAGAGCCGAATGGCAATGATTTTAAAATGATTTGTATGGAGGACCACTACACCTACTGAAATGCAGGTTGACTTCCTAACAGATAGTTATGATGATAACTGATATATGCCATAGATTTCCCAATTTTTTTTAAATTTTGTTTGTAATTATTAAGTTCATTACAAAAAAAAAAAAAAATATATATATATATATATATATATATATATATATATATATATATATATATATACATATATATACATATATATACATATATATACACATATACCCTGTTTCCCCGAAAATAAGACCTAGCGTGATTGTCGGTGATGGCTGTAATATAAGCCCTACCCCCCAAATAGGCCCTAGTTAAAGTCCTTGTAGGTCTTATTTTCAGGGTAGGGCTTATTTTCGGGGAAACAGGGTAGGGCTTATTTGAGGTGTAGGGCTTATATTGCAGCCATCACAGACAATCACGCTAGGTCTTATTTTCGGGGAAACAGGGTATATATATATATATATATATATATATATATATATATATATATATATATATATATATATATATATATATATATATTAAATATTGAGAGCAAAAACAAAAAAGTGTATGTAAACCTGAAATCTAAATTTTGATATATTGCTATCCTGTAATCCTGACAGCTTGATGAATTAATTATTTTTTGCCCTTTATGGTGGGAGAAGGGCATTCAACTGAAATGTTGGAGTGACATCGCCCACTGCTACCAGTTCACAGAGAGGCACTAAAAAAATTGGTCATGTGACCACTAACAAAATCTAAGCAAAAAGATATTTTTTTTTTTTACAAGTAAAATTTATGTATGTCTTAATTTTTTTAACGTATTGATTTTTTCATCTGTCTTAAATAATAATTAATACCAGTGTAAAGAGAAAAATAAAATGTGAATTAGAGCTTTGTTACAATCTAGCTACTTTATGTAAACTTAATGAAAAAAAGCCCATATTGGCCAATTACAAATCAGCTTTCCTTCACCCGATTTTTATTTTGAACGCTGTGAAGGTTTGCATTGGCATATTTTGTTAACAAAAATTGTTAAATTCTAAGCTTCATTTTAAAATACTACAATTTATTAATAGATATTACCTGACGGAGCTATTTATTTAGCCTGATATTTATGTTGCGTTGACATTCTCTTATATTTATTACATCACAGGTGTGGGGGACACATTGGATTGTAGATTTGTCCATTGAACTTTTTTTGCTTGGAGGGTTCTGGTTTATATTCAAATATTACTTTATAATTGATTAGTCACTCTATTTTTTTCCCTTTTTGGTTTAACTGAAGATCAAGGCTGATCTCTTCCTTTCTGAACACTCCTAAACTTGCATAGAACTGTAAATACTTTTAATTTAATTTTAATGCAAAAAGCACAACTGAGCCAACCAACATCAAAAGTATAGAAACAATCAAGATAACAGAATAGACATGTGCAAAATGAAAACATTTGTTTAGTTTTGATTCATTATTTACATAAATTTGTTTAATTAAATTTGTTTCATTCATTTAATTTGTTTTCGCAATTCGTATTGTTTATTCGTTTTTCAAATCAATTTTGAATAGTTTTTGAATTTGAATAGTTTTCCAATTTCCAAATAGAATAGAAAATTAAGGAATAGAATAGAAAAAATATATATATTTTAGTTTCTATTCTATTTTGTTCTTTTTGGAAATTGGAAAACTATTCGAATTTGAAACTTTTTGAATTTGAAAACTATTTAATTTAGAAAAGTATTCGAAAACAATTCAAATTCGCATTTCGTCTGAATTTTTCTTGGTTATTTTGGATTCATTTAAATTTGGTACTATTCTAATTCAGAAATTCGGATACATCCGAATTTCCAAAAACCGATAATTCGTCCAAATTTTAATTCGGATTGAAACAAACCGAACATGTCTCAGAAACCTGAGTGAAGCCGATAGGTTGAGGTCTGTACAGTACATATGGGCTTCAGCTTGTATATGAGCAAAAACACTGGAAACGTAATTAAATAAGCAACTTAAAAAATGCTGGAAAAAGGAGTTCTAGCCTGGGGAAAAAAAAAAAAATAATTAAAGTCAGCAGCTACAAATCCTGTACAAAAACTGTAGCTGCTGACTTTTAATTCAAGGACACCTACCTGTCCAAGGATCCCGCAATGTCGGCACCCCAAACCGATCCGTCCATCGGTTGCAGGTGCAGGCGCCGGCATCACTAAGGGCTCATTTACACTTGCTTCGGCTTCAATGCACATTTAGGGCTAGTTTACACTTGCTTCAAAACAAAGCTTCGGACAGGCTTTGTTAAAGCTCTCTGAATGCCAGTCAAAGCCCCTGTCACTAAATAGAATGGTTAGCTTACATTCCTATTTACACCTTGCTTTTGCTTTGCTTTGCTTAAAAAATGATACCCCATGTCACTTTAGTGGTGCTTTAAAGCCTCCATAGAACTCTAGGACAAAGTTCGCTTAAAGCACCTGCGGATTTTGAGAGGCTTTCATTCAGCTTTAGCTTCACTTTGTTTTGGAGAAATTGCAGGTATGAGATATCCACACAAGTGCAGGGCATCTGTCAAGCTTCAACAAAGCTTCAACAGAGCATTAGGGAAGCATCACCGACGCTTCACTGAAGCATCACCAACGCTTCACCGAAGCACCACCGAAGCTTCATCGAAGCACCACTGAAGCATCAAAAACACACCATAAAAGCATGTTGAAGCAGTTGGCGCTTTAATGTGTGTTGAAGCCAAAGCAATTGTAAATGAGCCTTAAAGCTCCTACTGCTTTAACAAGCTTTTATGATGTGTTTTTGATGCTTCAGTGGTGCTTCGTTGAAGCTTCGGTGGTGCTTTGATGAAGCTCTTTTAAAGCTTTGTTGAAGCTTTGCAGATGCCCTGTGTGTGAGTTTATATCTCACACCTGCAAAGCTGAATCAAAAGCTGCAGGTGCTTCAAGCGAGTTTTGTCATAGACTTCTATGGAGGCTTTGAAGATGCTATGAAGCAACACTAAAGCTACATGGGGTATAATTTTTGAAGCAAAGCTGAAGCAAAGCAAAGCAAACACAAGGTTTAAACAGGACTGTAAGCTAATCATTTTATTTAGTGACAGGGGCTTTGACTGGCGTTAAGAGAGCTTTAACAAAGCCTGTCCGAAGCCTTGTATTGAAGCAAGTGTAAACGAGCCCTAAGGGAAACAGGAAGTGAAGCCTTGCGGCTTCACAGCCTGTTTCCTACTGCGCATGTGCAAGTTGTGCTGGGCTTTCTCAATGGTCCCTGCTGTCTTCTGGGACTTCTGTGTGTCTCCCAGAAGACAGACAGGGGGGAAAGAAGAGGGGTCGCAAAGTGCGTAGCATGCCACACAACGATTGCGGCGATCTTACCCGGAAGTGTAAAAAGAGACCATTATGTCAGCATTTGTTTTTCATTTTTTCAAGTTAAATTCCACTTTAATACAATATGATACAAAAAATTCACTTCTTTATAATAATATACAATTAATTCAGTTTAATCATAAGTGTGCGCAGCCTATTGCTTTAGGCTGGGTTCATACTATTGCGAATGGGATGGGGGGTTCCCCCCATCCCATTCGCAATAACAGGAAATTTTGACCGGCTCTCTATGGAGCTGGTTCACATATCTCCACTGCGGCTCCGGTGCGAATTTGCTAAGGAGCCCTGTGCGTCTTTTGGTCTGTTTCGGGTCCGAATTCAGCCAAAATTTCAGGCTGAAATCGGACCTGAAACGGTGAATGGGGATGCGCCGGACCCCTGCTGTGAGCCGCATGCGTAGATAGTGTGAACCCAGCCTCAAGGTGTGCATCCCAAAGCTCAAACACACATGCCTTTCTCTGCAGCCTCAGCTGCACTGGACTGTAAATGAATGGGAAGTGCTCTGTACTGAGCGGCTTCCTGTTTATTAACGCAGTTTACTAGGCATCAGTTATGAATGGCCACAGTGAGCGAATGTGTGTGTTCACTGTGTTCATTTAGAAAAGGAAGGGGCCGGTAAATGACATATTTACTAGTCCCTTCCCCCCACCCCTCTCCATCCTGAAACATCCCCCGCAGCAGCCGGGGGGAGAGTAGAGGAGGGAAGCCAGCAGCACTGTGGGGCGGGGGGCCAACAAGAGGCAGGAATTGGCACCACACATAGTGATTAGGGTGTGCCCAGGCACACCTGGCACACCCCCTGCACATACCTATGCTGTAGCTGCTGACTCTTAATATATAGACACTTACATGTCCAGGGATCCCACGATGTCGGCACATCAGCCCATTTTCAGGTCAGCTGTTGGGTGCAGCCACCGCTATTCGTCGTAAGGGTAAAGGGGCAGTGAAACAATTCGGCTTCACAGCCCTACTGTGCATGCGCAAAGCGCTTTCTAATTGGCCCATCGGCAGAAGAAGGAGGAGGGGGGGGCGAACTTCCGAGGGTGCAGACTCCTGGAAGTGGGGAAGGGTATCTGTCAAAAACACCTTGGGGGGGAAGCAGATAAGCAGAGGTTCTTCTTTTGGGTAGAACTCCGCTTTAATACAGCATAATGCAATGAATACACTTTAATACAATATAGTACAATATAATACAAGGAAAACATTTAAATACAATATAATACAATGTATTGCAGATAAGATATTTTAGCACAGAGTGTAGCAAGCCACTCATTTCTGCCAAGGACCCGTGAACTTTTTTCTTGATACATTGTTTCAGCTTTATTTTGTATATGAGGTCAACTTGTATTTCGGTGTAGAGGTCCTTCCCAGGCTCAGTCAGACGGACGGTTCACAAGCTGTACCAGATGAACAGCGATCGAGCGGCTTTAGATATTGCGCTCAGTGTGGACGCGGAGTGGCGGTTGCCTGGAGGGTTACCCATCCGCCCACACAGAAATGAGCTGGGAGAGTACGGCGTTTGAACCGTCAGTCTTGTCCTAGGCCGCACATGGAGCTCCTGTAGGGCTGGATCCACATATCAATCACAGGCTGCTATAAACCTTCTGTACAGAACGTTTTCTTATCCTATTCACTGTGTAATAAAAAATAAAAAAAATGGTGAAAGACCTGAGTATAAAAACAGAAGCACAAAATGAGCTTTATTTTCCTTTCACCGGTTTTACAGCCATCGAGTTGCCAATGGTTTTCCTTTCTCCACCAGCTTGTCCATATTTTCTGGTACAAAGACGTTTTTCGCTGACCAAAGCTGTAAATTCCCCCTTTTTCGCCATATTACCCCAAAAAAACTTCTCTGTTGTATTTCCTGATTTGTATGGGTTCAAAGCCAGATTCTGACGCCCGCCGTCTCTCCCTTCCCCTTTTCTCCTTGATTTACACCATGCTGTTTTGTTGACTTCACTGCTGGAATTTATTGTTGATTTTATTTTTACACAATAAAAAAAAAAAAAAGACGAGAAGCAAAAAAAAAACGTTCTCTTTTGTCTTGTTTTCTTGATGTGTTCATAAATGTAAAATGTCAGTAAGGCGCCGTTTACCGATTGTAAAAAGTCACTCCGCAACTCATAAATGTCGTTTTGATGTACAAATGTTCTCAGGCCTTTTGGATTATCTTCCGTTCCGGCTCAGAAAAAAGGCCTCGCTGGATAACGATGGATCCACCAGGTCGCTAATAGAGCTTAGAAAATGAATTAGGGGCCAAACACAACATTCAGTGCTGAGCCATACATCTACATTACACTTCAGTTTATAAAGGTCTGTTGGCATGGGCGTCCGCAGAACTTTTTTCAGGGGGGGGGGGGGGGGGGGGGCATCATTTTAGGGTCACCCATGCACCACCCCTTTTCTACAATGTCATTATCACATTATCATGGTCAGAGACTGCAGACGTAGTACAGTCCCTAGATTAAGTAATGGATAATGGCCGATAGGCCCTCTTACCAGACCCAGCGAAACTACAGCAGTGATCCCTCCGGGCTGGACGATCGTTCACTCTGGGTTCCCCGGGGCGGCTCTGGTCTGTAGGGTAGCATGTCTGTACCCTGGCAGTGGCTCAGTCTCTCTCTCTCTGGGGGTGCTGGGCAGCGTGGTTCTCTCTCTGGTGGTGCTGGGCAGCGTGGTTCTCTCTCTGTGGTGCTGGGCAGCGTGACTCTCTCTCTGGTGGCGCTGGGCAGCGTGGTTCTCTCTCTGGTGGTAATGGGCAGCGTTACTCTCTCTCTGGTGGCGCTGGGCAGTGTGACTCTCTCTCTGGTGGCGCTGGGCAGCGTGGCTCTCTCTCTGGTGGCGCTGGGCAGCGTGGCTCATTCTCTGGTGGTGCTGGGCAGTGTGGCTCACTCTCTCTGGCTTCCACCCAGCACACTCCTCTTTCTTTGTCCTGTAGCACTCACTCCCTCAGCTTTTTTCCAGGCTTCAGTCTCTCAATCTCTCTCTTGATCGAGCTGTAGCCTCTTCCCTGTGGAAAATGGAGCCGCCAATCTTGGGGACTACATGTCCCATGATGCTCTCCTCTCCTAGTCTCCTTTGATTGGCCCTCAGTTATGGCCAATGGGAAAGGAACGGAGTGGGAAGGAAGCTGGGCGGCAAAACCTTGTGAGAGCCACCGCCTCTTCTCCCTGACAGGAGAAAGGGGGGGGTGAGCGGGGGAAACCTCTGACAGCCCGCAGCTTGCCTTTCTCCTGTCACAGCGAAGCCAAGTTCTCTGCTGGACTGAGCAGAAAAAAGAGCCCGCAGTCACACTATACTGATGGGGGGGCTTGACAGCACCTTGATGGTGACCCATATCATCGCCACTGTCATGAATTTAACAGTGCCGATCTGATCCCTGATTCCAGGGGGGGGGGGGGCACGTGACCACCCTTGCCCCTACCTGCGGATGCCTGTCTGTTGGTGACACGAGGATCCTGCAGCTGTTGGTGACCATACTGACCACTGAAGACAGCGTGATCTGAGCCGAGAATGGACCCTGGCAGTAGCAACTGGTATAAAGCCGAACGCAGGCGGGATATAAAAAAACAAAAAATAAGTTAACTACTTAAAGCGGTTGTACACCCGCACCTTTTTTTTTTTTTAAACAAAAAAACCTGCAAGGCAAAGACATAATGAGCTTGTATGCAGCGAGCTCATTATGAAATACTCACCTTAGAACGAGGCCTCGACATCTGATTGTTGTCCACGCCGAGGGAGCTGACATGTTCCCTGCGTTTCTTCCAGGTATCGCGGCTCTGGCGCTGTGAGTGGCCGAAGCCGCGATTACATCACTCCCGTGCATGCCGGGAGTCTTTTTCCCGGCAAGGTCTGGCGGACCTTCACGCGGGCATTCAGAGCGCATGTGCCGCTGACTTTAGCGGCTGCATGCAAAGTAAATATCTCCTAAACCATACAGGTTTAGGAGATATTGATTTTTCCTACAGGTAAGCCTTATTATAGGCTTACCTGTAGGTAAAAGTAAAAAAAAATAGGGTATACACCCGCTTTAAGGACCAAGCCTCTTTTTGAGATTTGTTGTTTAAGTTAAAAACATATTTTTTGCTAGAAAATTACTTAGAACCCCCAAACATTATACATTTTTTTTTTCTAACACCCTAAAGAATAAAATGGTGGTTGTTGCAATACTTACTGTCACACCATATTTGCACAGCGGTCTTACAAGCGCACTTTTTTGGGAAAAAATACACTTTTTTGAATAAAAAAATAAGACTTCAGTAAAGTTAGCCCAATTTTTTTTTTTTTATTGTGAAAGATAATGTTACGCTGAGTAAGTTGATACCCAACATGTCACGCTTCAAAATTGTGCCCGCTCATGGAATGGCGACAAACCTTTACCCTTAAAAATCTCCATAGGCGATGTTTAAAAAATTCTACAGGTTGCATGTTTTGAGTTACAGAGGACTAGAATTATTGCTCTCACTCTACCAATCGCGGTGATGCCTCACATGTGTGGTTTGAACACCGTTTTCATATGCGGGCGCTACTCACGTATGTGTTCGCTTCTGCACGTGAGCTCGGATGGATGGGGCGCGTTCAAAATTACCTTATTTTTACACTGTTCTTTAAAAAAAAATAAAAATTCTTTCACTCGTATTCCTATTACAAGGAATGTAAACATCCCTTGTAATAGAAAAAAAGCATGACAGGTCCTCTTAAATATGAGATCTGGGGGTCAAAAAGACCTCACATCTCATATTTACACTAAAATGCAATAAAAAAATGCAATAAAAAATTTGTCATTTAAAAAAATAAATAAAATAAAAATGGCCCTTTAAGAGCTATGGGCGGAAGTGACGTTTTGATGTCGCTTCCGCCCTGCAATGTTATGGAAACGGGTGGGGGCCATCCATGCCAAGGAAGGTACAACATCTGATCGCCTCCGCCGACAGCTCCGGTTTGGTGAACATGATAGGAATTTATTGATTGCAATGAAATACAAACAGGATATACAATGTAAAAATACATTAAGATAGTGCATGGGTAATACAATACATCTTGGTTATAACTTGAATATCACGAAAAATAGGAAACAATAATTTTCCACAGTGCACCAAAAACACGTTTTGGATAAAACCATAATACATAATGATGCCTGCAAAGCCTCAGGCCTCTTGGATCCTTGAATAGGGTATTAAAGGTTAGCTAACAAAGCTATATGTGTATTGATGAATATTAAAATGTATGGCAGCTCTACGCGTTTCGTGGCTAGATGGCCACTCGTGTCTTTTTGTGCCACTCTGCGAGGGCACAAAATAACAAAAAAAAGAACTGTTCTCTATGTGTCCTGCCCACACCGCAACACTGAGATCATGTGCGTATTTTTTTCTGCAAAGTGCATAGAATTTACTGAAACGCATGAAAACCGTTGTAAGCTTGCGTCTCTGCAAGTGAAATCTGCATTTTTTTCCATCAGTTTTTTGCATGTATGGTATGGAAGAGGCCTTAATTACCAGCCACAGGCTGTTGGTGGGTGGTTGAGATATGGGGATAACTATTGTGGTTTCATCTAAGAGGGGATTCCCTTCAGTGTGGAGAGATTTAGGCCTTGCTCACACCATGTGCAGTGATGGAGGTTTTTCTGCACGCGTTCTGCAGGATCACAGAGAAATCAATCGTTCTCCATGTGCGGAATTTTTCTGCGCAGGAATCTGCAGCCTGTGTTATTTTCAGCATTGTGGTGTGACCCTGGAGGAAGAGACAGCGATGGCACAGTTTTCCCATCAGTTTTCTGCACGTATGGTGTGAATAAGGCTTTCCTCTCACGTGTGGTAGGGTGGCGGGATAGAAATAGAGGGGAGGTCCTCCAATTGAGGTTCCTGTAATATCTGTCTAAAAGTGCATTTCCCATCACTTTGGTGAGATTTCCTTTCACTCGTGTATTCAGGAAAGGAAGCGAAGACAAATCTCCTCAACAGAAACAAATCCTCCATTATACAAACACATTGTAGACAATTGTACTCTTCCAACCTTGTGGTAACAGTTTGGTGAAGACCCTTTTCTGTTCCCCAATGACTGTGCCCCCCCATGTCCAAAGCCAGCTCCATAAAGACATGTCTGTACCCCCCACTTGTGTACAAAGCCAGCTCCATAAAGACATGACTGTACCCCCCACTTGTGTACAAAGCCAGCTCCATAAAGACATGGCTGTACCCCCCACTTGTGTACAAAGCCAGCTCCATAAAGACATGACTGTACCCCCCACTTGTGTCCAAAGCCAGCTCCATAAAGACATGGCTGTACCCCCCACTTTTGTACAAAGCCAGCTCCATAAAGACATGACTGTACCCCCCACTTGTGTACAAAGCCAGCTCCATAAAGACATGACTGTACCCCCCACTTGTGTACAAAGCCAGCTCCATAAAGACATGGCTGTACCCCCCACTTGTGTACAAAGCCAGCTCCATAAAGACATGGCTGTACCCCCCACTTGTGTACAAAGCCAGCTCCATAAAGACATGGCTGTACCCCCCACTTGTGTACAAAGCCAGCTCCATAAAGACATGGCTGTACCCCCCACTTGTGTACAAAGCCAGCTTCATAAGGACATGGCTGTACCCTCCACTTGTGTACAAAGCCAGCTCCATAAAGACATGGCTGTACCCCCCACTTGTGTACAAAGCCAACTCCATAAAGACATGGCTGTACCCCCCACTTGTGTACAAAGCCAGCTCCATAAAGACATGGCTGTACCCCCCACTTTTGTACAAAGCCAGCTCCATAAAGACATGACTGTGCCCCCCCCCCCCCCGTGTCCAAAGACAGCTCCATAAAGACATGACTTTGCCCCCCTCCTGTGTACAAAGCCAGCTCCATAAAGACATGACTGTACCCCCCACTTGTGTACAAAGCCAGCTCCATAAAGACATGACTTTACCCCCCACTTGTGTACAAAGCCAGCTCCATAAAGACATGACTGTACCCCCCACTTGTGTACAAAGCCAGCTCCATAAAGACATGACTTTACCCCCCACTTGTGTACAAAGCCAGCTCCATAAAGACATGACTTTACCCCCCACTTGTGTACAAAGCCAGCTCCATAAAGACATGACTGTACCCCCCACTTGTGTACAAAGCCAGCTCCATAAAGACATGACTGTGCCCCACCCCCTGTGTCCAAAGCCAGCTCCATAAAGACATGACTGTGCCCCCCCCCCCCCTGTGTCCAAAGCCAGCTCCATAAAGACATGACGTTGCCCCCCACCTGTGTACAAAGCCAGCTCCATAAATACATGACTGCCCCCCTCATCCCTACTGATCACCTTTGGGATAATTTGGCATGCATACTGTAAGGCAGGTCTTTATTTGGTGCCCAATGTTAGGCCCAAAGTGTGAGCCAGGTCTTCTCAATCAACATCAGTACCTGACCTCACTAATGGGCACAAATTCCCACAAGCACCCTCCAAAATCTTGTGGAAAGTCTTCCCAGAAGAGTGGAGGATGGTATAGGCACAAATGACGATGGTTTTGGAATGGGAGGTCTAACAAACCCATAGAGGTGTGATGGTCAGGCCCCTAAAATTTTGTTCATATAGTATAAGTTAACCTGATTAGACCTTTTGCCCAAGTTTGAGCCAATTTCTAAGATGGCATTTTGTGTCACTGAATACAAAAAACGTGTGTTTTTACGGATGTGAAAGGCAAGAGTCTTCTGGATACCTAAAGGTCCAAAATGCTCATTTGCTACCAGCCAAATCCTTTGGGGTTGGTAGTGAAAGCATGTTCTGCCATTTTTCTATGACCTTGAGGTCACATGATATCCCAGATAGCTCAGGATTCCGAGCGTGACATAACCGCTTAAATTATTCTCGGAAAGGATTTTTATTCACCTCTTGACCTTCCCCGGTATCTCCAGAGAGCAAAAGCCACGTTCAGATTCCTGGGTGACGTTGGCTGTGCATTATGTAAGGTTGTCACAGTGACCTCATTTCAGGAATCAGTAAGAAAATAAAGGTCACAGGGAAGGGTCACAGGGAAAGCGAAGGAACCAAAACCTTCATATAATGCAATAAAGTAACAATATCACCCATAGACTTATTTATATACCGTATATACTCGAGTATAAGCCGACCCGAATATAAGCCGAGGCACCTAATTTTACCACAAAAAACTGGGAAAACGTATTGACTCGAGTACAAGCCTAGGGTGAGAAATGCGCAGCTACTGTAAGTGGAAAAGAGGGTCAACAATGCTCATTTGCAGCCTCACTGTGTCCATTTGCATGCCTCACTGTGCCCATTTGCAGCCATAGGCTCCCCGAACTTCAAACTTGGTAGTTAAGGGTTCCTAGATGCCCCCTAGCTGCAGCCAATTTGGGGTCTCTGGACCCAAAGTGTCCCGAAATGAAATTGCTGCAGATGGACACAGTTGACCGACTTTGGGGCCCCGTATCTGGTGTCTGGCGCTCATTAATCTACCTTGCAATACACCCAAAAAAGCCTTGTAACCCTCTCTACACAGAAGGATGTCAGCTGTCCCTAGATGGGGTTCCTAGCACCAAGTGGCCCCGAGATATGGGGCCCCAAATTCGGTTCGTAAAATGTCATTCTTTGCTGCAGAAAAGTGCTTGACATTTTCTGAACTGACTTTGGTGCCCCGTATCTCGGGCCACTTGGAGCTAGGAACCCCAAATTTGGTGTGCAAACCCAGTGGAGCTAACACTATAAAATATCCAATGGGGTTCCTATAACCAAGTGGCCCCGAGATAAGGGGCACCAAAGTCAGTTCGGAAAATGTCAAGCACTTTTCTGCAGCAGAGAATGACATTTTCCGAACCGACTTTGGGGCCCCGTATCTCGGGGCCACTTGGTGCTAGGAACCCCATCTAGGGACAGCTGACATCCTTCTGTGTAGAGAGGGTTACAAGGCTTTTTTGTGTGTAATGCAAGGTAGATTAATGAGCGCCAGACACTTCTTGAATGCAAAGAGATTTATTTTCTCTTAAACAGAACTGTGGGAGAGAGGGTTAGGGCCAGGACACACTTTAGTAGTTGCAATGTTAATTAGCAGACTCTGAGACTTCTATAGGTAAACTCTTTCACTTCCTCCACAATCTCCTTTTTAGATCTTCACTCAACTGAGCTCCCAGTCTATCACTTAGACCCGCTGATCCACTGGATCTCCTGGGCTCTTCCAATCTTCTCGCTGAGTATCTTCCTCAAGCGTCACCCCCGTGTCCCTGCTGGGTCCCTAGCTTAGCACTCACAGACACTCTTAAAGCTTCACCCCACTGACCTGCTCGGTCCCTGGCTCAGCACACAATATTGCTCTGCAAGCGTCACCTCCGCTGGTTGGGTCCCTGGCTTGACCTCTGCTGAAGTTTCCCAATTCTTCACCGTCCCCGGTTGGCAAGAATTCTGCTCAGGTACTTGCTTCAGCTACTCACAGTGGTCCCTGGTAATAAGGTGGTCCCTTAGTGGCAACAGCTTCCCCTCTACCTCCGACCACGACAGGTTTTTCGGCTAGCAGAACCGTTACTTCTGGTTGGACTGCAAGACGCAATCTCAACCCTACTCTACTCTCTTGCTTTTGGATAGGCCCTCAGATAGCCTAGCAGCCAGATATCCCGGGATAGGCCTCAGGTCTCTGGTCTAGCAGCCCGGGGCAATTTCACACACGTCCACCCAGACAGCCGCCCAGGTGGCACAGAACCCCTGATCACCTGACTCCACCCGAATAAATAGGTTCTCCCAGCAGAACAAGAGACCCAATAAAATCTCTGCCCATTGGCTGAGACACCCCATCTATTCATAATTTGTCCTTGCCATGCCCTTGTCTTTTGTCACCAGATACCTGGCCAATTGAAATCAAGGCCTGTTCTGAGTGGAACCAGTCCTGTTAAACGGCTGTATGGTCTTGGCCACTGTGCTGCAGCTCAGTTTCAGGGTCTTGGCAATCTTCTTATAGCCTAGGCCATCTTTATGTAGAGCAACAATTCTTTTTTCTCTCGGGCAGAGAAAATGGCTAATTGGGCCCAATTTGGACATTTTCACTTAGGTGTGTACTCACTTTTGTTTATTGGGGTTTTCTCAATCACAGTGAAATCCCTCCTTTCTGAGATTGGTAGTGACAACCAAGCGGGTCATCTTCCTCCAGATAGTGGACGGGGCTAGCAGGACTGTGATTGGCTTTAGCAGTGGCCAATCACAGTCCTCCTCCTCCTGGAAACAGGGACACCCCTAGCAGAACTGCACCCAATCTCTTCCCCATCACAAAAGCTGACGATCGCAGTTACAGCAAAGTTAGAAAACCAATCAATGTTTCCCATCTTTTACAATGTGAGGAGCGCAGTGCCTCCCCTCAGTGCAGGTGCGGTGTGGGGAATTCTGAAATTGGAATGCATTAGTGTCTCACTGACATTTCCCTGTGCTGCTCTGCTGATGAGGAGGGAGTTGAGTGCCGGAAAAAGAGGCTTGGCGTGCCACTTGCGGCACCCGTGCCGGGGGTTGCCTACCCTGATCTATATAGTGGATGCCCCAATTCGAACCTCTCCCATCAATCCTCTCCCGCTGATCCTCTCATACATATAGTCTTTTATTAAAAGATATAAATAACAATGTTTAAAAATGTAAAAAAAAAAAAAATCTATATAGTGAATGCCCCAATGCGATCCTCCCCCTCTGATCCTCTCCCGCTGATCCTCTCCTGCTGATCCTCTCCTACTGATCCTCTCCCATCGATCCTCTCCCATCGATCCTCTCCCATCCATCCTCTCCCGCTGATCCTCTCCTGCTGATCCTCTCCCGCTGATCCTCTCCTGCTGATCCTTTCTTGCTGATCCTCTCCCGCTGATCCTTTCCTGCTGATCCTCTACCGCTGATCCTTTCCTGCTGATCCTCTCCTGCTGATCCTCTCCTGCTGATCCTCTCCTGCTGATCATCTCCTGCTGATCCTCTACCGCTGATCCCCTCCTGCTGAGCCTCTCCTGCTGATCCTCTCCTGCTGATCCTTTCCCATCGATCCTCTCCTGCTGATCCTCTCCTACTGATCCTCTCCTGCTGATCCTCTCCCGCTGATCCTCTCCTGCTGATCCTTTCTTGCTGATCCTCTCCTGCTGATCCTCTCCTGCTGATCCTCTACCGGTGATCCTCTCCTGCTGATCCTTTCTTGCTGATCCTCTCCTGCTGATCCTCTCCCGCTGATCCTCTCCTGCTGATCCTCTACCGCTGATCCTTTCCTGCTGATCCTCTCCTGCTGATCCTCTCCCGCTGATCATCACCTGCTGATCCTCTACCGCTGATCCCCTCCTGCTGATCCTCTCCTGCTGATCATCTCCTGCTGATCCTTTCCCATCGATCCTCTCCTGCTGATCCTCTCCTACTGATCCTCTCCCGCTGATCCTCTCCCGCTGATCCTCTCCCGCTGATCATCTCCTGCTGATCCTCTCCCGCTGATCATCTCCTGCTGATCCTCTCCCGCGGATCCTCTCCTGCTGATCCTCTCCTGCTGATCCTTTCCCGCTAATCCTCTCCTGCTGATCCTCTCCCGCTGATCATCTCCTGCTGATCCTCTCCTGCTGATCCTTTCCCATCGATCCTCTCCTGCTGATCCTCTCCTACTGATCCTCTCCCGCTGATCCTCTCCTGCTGATCCTCTCCCGCTGATCCTCTTCTGCTGATCCCCTCCTGCCTATCCTCTCCCGCTGATCCTCTCCTGCTGATCCTTTCCCGCTGATCCTCTCCTGCTGATCCTTTCCCGCTCATCCTCTCCTGCTGATCCTCTCCCACTGATCCTCTCCCCCTGATCCCCTCCTGCTGATCCTCTCCCGCTGATCCTCTCTTGCTGATCCTCTCCCGCTGATCCTCTCCTGCTGATCCTTTCCCGCTGATCCTCTCCTGCTGATCCTTTCCTGCTGATCCTCTCCCGCTGATCCTCTCCCACTGATCCCCTCCCGCTGATCCTCTCCCGCTGATCCTCTTCCGCTGATCCTCTCCTGCTGATCCTTTCCCGCTGATCCTCTCCCTCCGATCCTCTCCCTCCGATCCTCTCCCTCCGATCCTCTCCCTCCGATCCTCTCCCGCTGATCCTCTCCCGCTGATCCTCTCTTGCTGATCCTCTCAGGCTGATCCTCTCCCGCTGATCCTCCCCCGCTGATCCTCTCTTGCTGATCCTCTCCCACTGATCCTCTCTTGCTGATCCTCTTGCCACGAATGACAACAGAGCTTCATTGCTGTCATTTACAACTAGCCATAAACTGAATGTAAACAAAGGGGCCCTGGATGCTGCGTGACATCAAATGGCCATATTTGGTCACTGACATCAGCCAGTATTCCCAGCCCCTCTGTTTACATTCAGCTGAATGGGCCTGGGGATGCATGGTAGTAAATGCTGTTCAGGAAGTAATAATCATGTATGTCTGACTTCCTGCGCAGCCAGAGTGCTCTGAGCTCTACATCTCTCTGAACTTGAGCCAAAACTGACAAGAAGCATTCTGATAGGAAGAGAGAGCAGAGTTGTGGGCAGGGGAGAACAGGACAGGATGACCTGGGCTCAGAGGAAGTGTACTAAAGGATGCAGGCCATCAGACTGAGGACACCTAGCGGCAGAAAAAAAGGACAGCGGGGGGAAATCTCTGGACTGAAGGTGAATCTTGCAGCAAAAGCTGGTTTTGTTATTTTATTTTGTTAATGAGCTCATTATCTTTCTTGCTATTTTTGGCTGCTTTTCTGCTGTAAGATTGAGTGCCGAAGGTGCCGCAACTTCTTTAAACAGCTTTCGTTCCGCCATGAACTCCAATTGAGTAAGTCTTGTTTCATTAACGTCTCGCTTGGCCCCGCGGCTAATCAATTAAGAGACCTGAATGACCAAATGATTAGGACTTTCCTGGTGACAAAGCCGACTTTAATTGAGAGGAAGAAGCAGGCGAAGCGCGGAGGACTCATGGCAGGTTGTGTTGCCGCACTCCACTACCTGGATATCTCCTTCTCCGGCAAAACACACTAATGAGCGGCTGCAAACATGACAAGACTGCGCAGGGATGTCATGGCAGCTCGCTGGAAGGTAGATTGTGTGACACGTCTTCTGTTCCCACACTGACACCTCTCCAGGCTGTAGATAATTGGAGATGGAGCCGCTTTAAATGTTGGTGACGGCACAACCGGGGCGATGAGGAGCTCCATAGAGCGCTGCACATTGTCTTCTATTAACCACTTGCTTACCGGGCACTTAAACCCCCCTCCTGCCCAGACCAATTTTCAGCGCTGACGCACTTTGAATGACAATTGCGCGGTCATACAACACTGTACTCAAATGAAATTTTTGATAATTTGTTCCCCACAAATAGAGCTTTCGTTTGGTGCTATTTAATCACAGCTGGAATTTTTATTTTTTGCTAAACAAACAAAAACAGTTGGAAAACTTTGAAAAAAAAATAATCATGTTTAATAGTTTGTTATAAAATGCTGCAAACAGGTAATTTTTCTCCTTCATTGATATGCGCTGATGAGGCGGCACTGATAGGCTGCACTGGTGGGCACTGATAGGCTGCAATGGTGGGTACTGATAGGCTGCACTGATGTGCACTGATAGGCACAGTTAAGGCGGCACTGATAGGCACAGATAAGGTGGCACTGATGGGGACAGATAAGGCAGTACTGATGGGCACAGATAAGATGGCACTGATGGGCCCTGATGGGTGGCACATATGGGTGGCACTGATGGGTGGCACATATGGGTGGCACTGATAGATGGCACTGATGGACACTGATAGGTGACACTGATGGGCACTGTTAGGTGACACTGATGAGCACTGATAGGTGGCACTGAGGTGCAGCACTGTTTTTGAGGCACTGAGTGTGGGCACTGATAGGCACAGTTAAGGCGGCACTGATAGGCACAGTTAAGGCGGCACTGATAGGCACAGTTAAGGTGGCACTGATAGGCACAGATAAGGTGGCACTGATGGGGACAGATAAGGCAGTACTGATGGGCCCTGATGGGTGGCACGGATGGGTGGCACTGATGGGTGGCACGCATGGGTGGCACTGATAGATGGCACTGATGGACACTGAGAGGTGACACTGATGGACGGCACTGATGGGCACTGTTAGGTGACATTGATGGGCACTGTTAGGTGACACTGATGGGCACTGACAGGTGGCACTGAGGTGCAGCACTGTTGTTGAGGCACTGATTGTGGGCACTGATAGGTGGCACTGTGGGCACTGATGAGTGGCACTGATGGGTGGTGCTGGTGGGCACTGATAGGCGGCACTGTTGCCTATTGTGAGGTGGCACTGGCAGGGGGCACAGGTGGGCACTGATGAGCTGGCGGCAGCTTGCCATGATCAGGACTGATGTCCCTCTCATGGCCGCCGGTGATCGGCTTGTTACCGGCTCTGTTGACATCACATGATCAGCTGTCATTGGCTGACAGCTGATCACGGGGTAAGGGGTCGGGATCGACCCCTTAATCCGATCTGCAGGGGGCACGCAGGCCGCTCGTGCATGGGACGTCAATGGACGTAGTCCCGGCAAAGCAGGTCAGTCATTCGGCTATAGCGTGGATCTGTAGTGGTTAAAGGGACACTCCACTGTATTCTCTGTTATTATTGGAATATTCACCTTTGAGTCATGTTTTACCTCATTGTTATGTCTTTTTTTCTTCCGTATTTCCATCATTGTGTTATGAGTGGGATGCTTAGAAAATAATTGTAATATCCACAAAATTGGTGTAGGATCACACGCATACACTATATTACCAAAAGTATTGGGACACCTGCCTTTACACGCTAAACATGTGCGGCGTCAATAAATTAGTTCCGTTCCGTTTCGTATTAGAATTAATTTGTATTTCGTAATTCGTGTCTGAAACTGCGTACGAAATACGAATGTTCGTTAGGAATTTGGATCCGAAATTCGTAAACGAAATTTCGTACAGAATTCGGAAGCATAGCAATTCGTATTTCGCATCCTCCCGAAAAGTACGAATTTACGGAAATTCGTACGAATTTTCGATTCGTACTAAACTAATCGCACATGTCTATTAAACGCACAGTAACTTTAATGGCATCCCAGTCTTAGTCCGTAGGCATACCTCCCAACTGTCCCTGATTTGGAGCAATGTCCCTCTGTCCCTCATCCCCCCCATTTGTCCCTCATTTTGGCCTGATCCATATAGTTGTATATAAAATGCACTTTTTATCTTTCAAAAAGTGTTTCCCAGTGCTAAACCTTTCATCTGATTTCTAAATTGCTGCATTTGTACATTTTAAAAGCCAATATAAAGGAATAGTAATGGTAAAAAAAAACACTTGTGGATTTAATTAACCTTTTTTTTGTGTTAATTCTCCTTTAAGGGGGTGTGGCAGGGGGCGTGTCCTATGCCTACATACATTTGATAGTAGGTGGCCCTCATTCCCATCTCAAAATGTTGGGAGGTATGCTTAGGGTTCAATATTGCGTTGTCCCTCTCTTTGCAGCTATAACAGCTTCCACTCTTCTGGGAAGGCTGTCCACAAGGTTTAGGAGTGTGTCTATGGGAATGTTTGACCATTCTTCCAACAGCGCATTTGTGAGGTCAGGCACTGATGTTGGACGAGAAGGCCTGGCTGGCATTCTCCACTCTAATTCATCTCAAAGGTGTTCTATCGGGTTGAGGTCAGGACTCTGTGCAGGTCAGTCAAGTTCCTCCACCCCAAACTCGCTCATCCATGTTTTGGACCAAGGAGGCAGGGCCGCTGATAGGCCAGTACAACTGTCCCTGTTGTACCGGGCCCGGCCAGCAATCTGAATAGAGACGGAAATTACGGAATGACGGAAATAGACAATTTAATGTATCTCATTGGCCATATTTGTTCATTGCACGTGCAGATCTGCTACCTGCCTAGTTGTAGCTCATTGATTGTACTTCACTGCTCAGTATGGTGACCATGTGTCCTGGATTGCTCGGGACAGTCCCGCATTTTGCAGGTCTGTCCCGGGCACCTTCATTCCGGAACAATACAGTGTCCCAGAATAAAACTGACACAGCCACCCTAACGACAACACCAAGCAACGCACTGCACGCAGCACAGTGTATTATGCTCCCTGATTGGGCAAAGCCTTGCCCAATTATGGTGCAATAACAGCTGGTTGTTAAGAAATGGGACCGAGAAGCATGTAGCCTGGTATGGTTCAGGATCAGGGGCGCTCACTTGTCCCCTCCTCCTTTCCTGACCGGCCAGGCTGCTTGCTCAGATAAGGGTCTGGTATGGATTTTGGGGGGGGGGGGGGAACCCAACGCCATTTTTTTCTTTATTGTTTTTCAATAGTCGGGTATCAAAAATCATATTCTTGTTTAACTGCCTTGCGACCGCCGGCTGTCAATTGACGGCCAAGCAGCACAACTCTCGTGGCGGGAGGGCATCATATGACTCCCTCCCCTTCCCGGCCCTCCAGGGAGTGCGCGTGCACCTGCCGTGTCACTGGGCACCCGATGCTCGTGCCCGGTGGCTGCGATGTCCGCCGGGCACCCGCGATTGCCCGGTAACACAGCAGGACCGTGGATGTAAACACACAGATCCACGTCCTGTCAGAGGAGAGGAGACTGATGGTGTGTTCTCAGTACAGAGAAACACCGATCGGTCTCCTCCCCTTGTGAGTCCCCGCCCCCTACAGTTAGAATCACTCCCAGGGAACATATTAACCCCTTCAGCGCCCCCTAGTGTTAACCCCTTCCCTGCCAGTCACATTTATACAGTAATCAATGCATTTTTATAGCACGGATCGCTGTATAAATGTGAATGGTCCCAAAAATGTGTCAAAAGTGTCTGATATGTCCGCCACAATATCGCAGTCACGATAAAAATCGCAGATCGCCACCATTACTAGTTTAAAAAAAAAAATAATTAAAAAAAATAAAATGCTATAAATCTATCCTATATTTTATAGGCGCTATAACTTTTGTGCAAACCAATCAATATACTCTTATTGCGATTTTTTTTACCAAAAATATGTAGAAGAATACGTATCAGCCTAAACTGAGGAAAAAAAATATTTTTTTATATATTTTTTGTGGAAATATTGAAGTATAGCAAAAAGTAAAAAAATATTGTACTTGTCACTCTTCTTTTGTTTATAGCGCAAAAAAAAAAAACGCAGAGGTGATCAAATACCACCAAAAGAAAGCTCTATTTGTGGGGACAAAATGATTACATCTGGGTACAGTGTTGTATGACCGCGCAATTGTCATTCAAAGTGTGGCATCGCTGAAAGCTGAAAAATGGCTTGGGCAGGAAGGGGGTGAAAATGCCCGGTATTAAGGTGGTTAAAGGGGGGGGGGGGGGGGGGGGTGTCCCTGAATGGCAGTTTGGAAATGTGGCCACCCTACTGCTCAGTACAAGTCCACCCTGAGATAAGGAGATGATGGAACAGCCGCATCAAACATTCCTCTCAGGGGACCCTAACAATGGTGTCCACCGGGCACTCTGTGAGAATAGGGTGTAGTGCCCCTTTAAGTGTGCCTGCAGGAGCCCACATCCACTTCTCAGCTCCTTCATGTCAGATGATTGGAGGAAAAATCCCTTCTGATGACTTCCTCTTCCGTGGCTTCCATCCATGAATGACCTCATCGCTCTGAGTAATTATCACCCCTGAGATAGGTCTTCTGCTTCCCCTCCCCAGTCTTCTTACCATCTGTACAGGACCCGCATCGCCCCTCTACGTGCAATGAAAGTGGGTCAGCGGCTGGCAGGAATATTTCATTAGCACAATCAGTAAAGGTGATGCTGTTCTCCATCAGCAGTTTCTGGTTAGATTTCGGCTGCGGGGGGGGGGGGGGGGGGGGTCAGCGATGATCGTTTTTGGAACACATTTAGGCCTCGTTTACACTTCCTTCAGATCGCTCTTCAACAGCAATTTTGGTGATCTCGTGATTACCGGACAACCGAGCTGCAACGTTGTGCGCGGTTTTGGGGTGGCGGCGGCAGTGCAGGCCCCAATCACTTGGCGGGCAGTACTGATGGGGGGTAAAATTCCTGCTGCAGCCGCAAAGCATCACAGCTGCAGCATGCATATAGCCCTGGCCACTGACTCAGCAGGAAGTGGGGGAGGAGTTGAGGGACGTTTAATACGCGACTCAACTGCAGGGTTATGACAACCCACAAATTGCAAGTAAAAAAAAAAAGTCTTATGCCGCGTACACACGGTCAGAATTCTCGTCGGAAACAGCTCTGATGGTTTTTCCGTCGGAATTCCGACGGAATTTCGCTCAAACTGTCTTGCCTACACACGGTCACACCAAATTCCAACAATCTGTAACACAGCGGCATAAAACACGTTGGACAGCACTATAAAAGGGAAGTTTAATGCTTCTAAGCATGCGTCAAATTGTTTCCGAGCATGCGTCAGAATTTTGCGTGTCGGAATTGCATACACACGATCGGAAAATCCGATAGAAAGGTTTTCCGTCGGAAAAATTGAGATCAGGTTCTCAATCCAAAGTACGTCAGAAATTCCGACAGAAAAGCTCCCATCGGACTGTTTCCATCGGAAATTCCGACCGTGTGTGCGCGGCATTAGAGGCAGTTTACACCACATGTAGTCCAGTGCAGGTTTTTTTCTGCATCAAAAATGCACAGATAGCAGGTTATATGGCAGGGATATGCAATTAGCGGACCTCCAGCTGTTACAGAACTACAAGTCCCATGAGGCATAGCAAGACTCTGACAGCCACAAGCATGACACCCAGAGGCATGATGGGACTTGTAGTTTTGCAACAGCCGGAGGTCCACTAATTTCATATCCCTGTTATATGGTTTTCAATGGCATAGTTCACACCATTGCGGTCAGGTCCAGAAAAAAAAGTAGAACATGCTGCATTTTTTCTGCACTGGACTGTACTGGAATGTGGTAAAACACATCAAAAACGCACCGAATAAATGTCAATGGTCTCAAAATAGTGTCAAAAGTGTCCGATGTGTCTGCCCCAATGTCGCAAATCCGCTAAAAATCACAGATCACCACCATTACTAGTAAAAATAATAATAATAAAAATGCCATAAATCTATCCCCTATTTTGTAGACGCTATAACTTTTGCGCAAACCAATCAATATATTTTTTTTTTAACCAAAACTATGTAGAAGAATATGTATCGGCCTAAACTAAGGAAGAAATTCTTTTTTTTATATATTTTTGGGGGGTATTTATTATAGCAAAAAGTAAAAAATATAGCTTTTTTTTTCAAAATTGTCGCTCTTTTTTTGTTTATAGCACAAAAAATAAAAACAGCAGAGGTGATCAAATACCACCAAAAGAAAGCTCTGTTTGTGGGAAAAAAAGGACATCAATTTTGTTTGGGTCTGGCGTCGCACGACCGCGCAATTGTTAGTTAAAGCGACGCAGTGCCGAATCGCAAAAAAATACTCTGGTCATTAAGGGGGTAAAATCTTCCAGGGCTGAAGTGGTCATGGTACCAAAGTGGACAGGAACATAGACATGGATTAACCACTTCCCACCCGCTGACGTCAATGGATGGCTGGGCGCCGTGGCTCTCGTTCTGGGTGGACATCATATGACGGCCCTCCAGAACGTCCGCTTTTGCACGCCCGTGGGGGCGTGCCTCATGCCGATCGGTGGTGCGGTGTGTCAGCATGACACACCGCTACACCGATCTTGGTAAAGAACCTCTGACAGAGGCTCTTTACCACATGATCAGCTGTGTCCAATCACGGCTGATCACGATGTAAACAGGAAGAGCCGTTGATCTGCTTTTCCTCACTCGTGTCTGACAGACGCAAGTAGAGTAGAGACGATCGGCTGCTCTCCTGACTGGGGGGGGGGTCTGTGCTGATTGTTTATCAGCGCAGCCCCTCCTCGGATGCCCACCCAGGACCACCCAGGACCACCAGGATGCCGCCAGGATCACCAGGGATGGCCACCACACTTAACCACCAGGTATGCCACCCTAGACCACCAGGGAAATGCAAATCAGTGCCCAGCCAGCTGCCAATCAGTGCCCATCCCCAATGCCTGCCAGTGCCATCAGTGATGCCTAACAATGCCAACTATCAGTGCCGCATATCAGTGCCACGTATCAGTGCACAGCAGTGCCACCTATCAGTGCCGCCTATCAGTGCCACCCATAAGTACCCATCAGTACAGCCTTTCAGTGCCCATCAGTGTCGCCTATCAGTGCTCATTAGTGCCCACCAGTGCCACCCATGAGTGCCCATCAGTGCCGCTTATCAATGCCCATCAGTGCTGCATATCAGTGCTCTCTACCAGTGCCCATCAGTGCCCATCGTCAGTGCCCTTCAGTGCCACCTCATCGGTGCCACCTTATCAGTGTCAGTCAGTGCTGCCTTATCAGTGCCCATCAGTGAAGGAGAAAACTTACAAAATAAAAACTTTTTTTTTTTCTTCTACATTTTAGGTCTTTTTTTTTATTTGTTTAGCAAAAAATAAAAACACAGAGGTGATCAAATACCACCAAAAGAAGCTTTATTTGTGGGAACAAAATAATAAAAATTCTGTTTGGGTACAATGTAGCATGACCGCGCAAATGTCATTTAAACAGCGACAGCGCTGAAAGCTGAAAATTGGACTGGGCAGGAAGGGGGTGTAAGTGCCCGGTATTGAAGTAGTTAAAAATTAAGAAGCTCCATACTCAGGAAAGGAAAACTAAAGAAATAAAATCACATTAATGAGCATTTAACCCTTGCCGGGTTTTGGGCTTTATATATGAAGCTATAGATGTGCGCTTTCATCGCTTCGATTTATTTCAGAATATTCCAATGTATTACTTTGTATAAACTGCCTATAAGAAGTAAATTGGCATCATTTAGAAGTCCAGGCCTTATGGGTTATTACCGATAGCGAGGTCTGAACACAGGGGCCCCCGTGGCCCCCCGGAGCCCGCATCGCCTCTTAAGATTTCTTTTTCTCTCTGACCAGCATTATGTTCCTCCAGGAAAGGAATCCGCAGCTCATAAATATTCAGCAAAAGATGAGAAATCAGGGCAGAGACTTCCGCAGCTTTTCTGTACGAGCGAAAAATAAAATAAAAGGTGACCCATATTGTGAGCAGTAAAGGATCAGCGCACACCTGCGAAGGAGGAGGGGCCAACGCTTACACGCCGCTCACGTCTCCGCGAGTCATATAGACAAGGGTGAATTCTCCATAAAACCAGACGCTTCGGAGTCCCAGGAACCGCTCTGCCAATTGGCAGCAACGTGCCGCTGTGGCATCAACCCTTCGCACTGAGATGCTTTGTTGATGAATTTGATGAGATTTCAAATCGATCACATAATGATATAGTATGGGGAAAAACAGAAATGCGATTAATAACTTACAATTGTATCTAACTAGAAATCGATAAATTTATTGCAGCGTGTATGGACACCATAACAGTAATGCCCCGTACACACGGTCGGAAAATCCGACCACAAAATCCATCGGATTTTTTCCGACGGATTTAGTCCGACACTGGTGTTGCATACACACGGTCGGACATAGTTGTCGGAAAATCTGATCATTCTGAACGTGGTGACTTTGTTGCCTCCGACGGGACTACGTAGAGGCTAGTAGCCAATAGCTTTGGTCTTGTAATGTGATCTGAGCATGCGCGGCACTTTGTCCGTCGGAATTCGCTACACAAAGTCTGATAGGACTTTGTTGTCGGAAAATTTGAGAGCAGGAGATAAAACTTTGTCCGTCGGAAAATCCGATGGAAAATGTCCGATGGAGCCTACACGCGGTTAGAATTTCCGACAACATTGTCCGATAGGACATTTTCCGTCGGGAAATCCGACCATGTGTATGAGGCTTTAGAATAATGATGGCCATGCACGCTTTGCCAAATAACCGATTTCTTTTCCGATTGATATCTTCCAATAGGAATAATCATTCTATAGTCGACAACCCATTTGATCGATGTGACACACATGGGGAAGTGGATTTTGATCAGTAATTGGAAGATCGATCATAAATCATTGATCGTATCCCCATGCAATCTCAAATTTGAATGGAACTGCACATCGATTAGGTGATGAAAGTGAAGCGTGTGTGGTCGCTATTAACGGCTTCATGTCACCGTCACAGGGGACAGTAAGGGGTGATCGGGGGAGTTACAAGCACTGATCTCCCTGTATAGATTTCAATAAAGCAGCGGTGGGGAGAGGAGGAGAAGCAGCTGTCAGCTGCTTTATTGAAATCTATCCAGGGAGATCAGTGCTTGCAACAGCCCCCACCGCTGCATCGATCACATCTGACTGCCCAGGTATCGATTAGGCATCGGAGCATTTGTAAGAGTACAAATACTTGTGCAGATGCTCGGTTTTGGCACCGATACCGATACTAGTTTTGGTGCAACCCTACCCATAACTGTAGTCCTTCATTCCCCATAACTGAGCTCCTCCATTCCCTATAACTGAGCTCCTCCATCTCCCATAACCTAGCCCCTCCATGCCCCATAACTGAAATCCTCCAACCCCTATAACTGCGGTCTTCCATTCCCCGTAACTGCAGGCCTCCAACCCCCATAACTGAGGTCCTCCATCCCCCATAACTGAGGTCCTCCATCCCCCCATAACTGAGCTCCTCCATTCACCATAACATGAGGTCCTCCATCCCCCATAACTGAGCTCCTCCATCCCCCATAACTAAGCTCCTCCATCCCCCATAACTGAGCTCCTCCATCCCCCATAACTGCAGTCCTCCAACCCCCAAAACTGTAGTCTTCCATTCCCCTTAACTGCGGACCTCCAACCCCCATAACTGAGGTCCTCCATCCCCCATAACTGAGCTCCTCTATCCCCCATAACTGAGATCCTTCATTCACTATAACATGAGGTCCTTCATCTTACATAACTGAGGTCCTCCATCCCCCATAACTGAGCTCCTCCATCCCCCATAACTGAGCTCCTCCATTCACCATAACATGAGGTCCTCCATCCCCCATAACTGAGGTCCTCCATCCCCCATAACTGAGCTCCTCCATTCACCATAACATGAGGTCCTCCATCCCCCATAACTGAGCTCCTCCATCCCCCATAACTAAGCTCCTCCATCCCCCATAACTGAGCTCCTCCATTCCCCATAACTGAGCTCCTCCATCCCCCATAACTGCAGTCCTCCAACCCCCAAAACTGTAGTCTTCCATTCCCCTTAACTGCGGACCTCCAACCCCCATAACTGAGGTCCCCCATCCCCCATAACTGAGCTCCTCTATCCCCCATAACTGAGCTCCTTCATTCACTATAACATGAGGTCCTTCATCTCCCATAACTGAGCTCCTCCATCCCCCATAACTGAGCTCCTCCATCCCCCGTAACTGAAATTCTCCATCCCCCATAACTGAGGTCCTCCATCCCCCATAACTGAGCTCCTCCATTCACCATAACATGAGGTCCTCCATCCCCCATAACTGAGCTCCTCCATCCCCCGTAACTGAAATTCTCCAACCCCCATAACTGCAGTCCTCCACCCCCCAAAACTGTAGTCTTCCATTCCCCTTAACTGAGGACCTCCAACCCGCATAACTGAGGTCCTCCATCCCCCATAACTGAGCTCCTCCATCACTCATAACTGAGCTCCTCCATCCACCATAACATGAGGTCCTCCATCCCCCATAACTGAGCTCCTCCATCACTCATAACTGAGCTCCTCCATCCCCCATAACTGAGCTCCTCCATCACTCATAACTGAGCTCCTCCATCCACCATAACATGAGGTCCTCCATCCCCCATAACTGAGCAGCTCCATCGCTCATAACTGTAATCCTCCAACCCCCATAACTGCAGTCCTTCAACCCCTAAAACTGCGCTTTTCCATTCCCCATAACTGTGGACCTCCAACTCCCATAACTGAGCTCCTTCATCCATCATAACACGAGGTCCTCCACCCCCCTTATTTATTTTATGGAACCCTCTCCAGTTCACAGACGTCCTTCCTGAGGACAGGTGACCACACACAGCACTTATTTCCATGTGTTAGCGTTCTGTGCAGTAAAGGGAGTTAAAAGACACCATAAGTTATCCCAATGCATGGATCAGAATGGAACCTCGCTCTCTTAGTGTCAGGACTGAGAAGGTCTCATTGTAGAGCAGGTTCTGAAATCTGGAGCTTCAGAATGCTTTCCAGGAACCGTTCTCCTCCACTGAGCAGGAGAGATGAGGCGACGGTTTCGGTTTACTTGCGCATTTTTATTTTTGGCCTTCTTTAGACAAGCTGAATGTTTCAGGTACCAGTGTCATTCTCAGTAATTGCCCACCACTTAATCTCACCAAGACATACTCATCTGAGTCCCCTCAGCTCCGGCCATGTTGTTTAGCAGGATTTTCTGTTCACTTATGTGATTATTTTCATTTATTTCTAATTTTTTCATCGCTGTGACAGAACCACTTTGGCACTCCGCTTGAGGTGCTTCCTTCCGCCAAACAGTGCCCCCTGCCCTCCAAACCGTTCTGAGCCGACTGACAGCTAATACCAGCCCTTTTTACCCCAAGCATCGTAAACAGACAAGATGATGAGATAGACCCAAAGGAATGACTGTTTATTGAAACTTTATTGACACATACTTTATACCCCACAGAAGGATATTCCCCTCTTGAGGATATTAGCATGACAATGCAAACTTCAAAGACCAATCCAGTTAACAGCTAACAACTAGCAGTGATCTAATTAAACAGTAAGTTAATCAACAAACATATAACATCCCAGAATAATTTGGTAACACGATGAAGTGGACACAATACTAGCAGACAGGCAGAAACAATATGTGACTCAATTAACACAACTAACAATGGGAATGCACACCTTGGAGGCACACAATGGGAGACACATAACACCTTAAACCGATTATATGAGTAGACCCCAGAATCAGGTTGGTTTGAGCTGATGATAATAACATCTGCTCTGAGTATCACATTCTAAAGCAGTCATTGCTGGTTTGGGCATAGAGACCCCAAATATGTATATGGATCCTCCAGTTCCCAGAGTCTGTGTGTTTTTGGGAGACATGGACTTGAATCCGAAGCAAGATCACTCCAAGAGTCCCCCAGGCACACACCTCCCAAAGAGTAGTGTTCCCTTAAAAGCCAGGGCCCATAGTCAGTAGACAAGAGGCCACCCCGCAGTCCCGTCCAAAAGCCCCTGTGCTGGTTGGGTCTGTCACAATATGGTAGAGTCATACAAAGCTGGGCACAGGGATGTATGGGCACATGGATGTACGGGTACACAGATGTACGGGCAATCGGATCTACGGGCACATGGATATACGGGCACACAAATGTATGGACACATGGATGTATGGGCACATGGATGTACGGGCACATGGATGTACGGACACACAGATGTATGGGCACATTGATGTAGAGCAAGCAGATGTATAGCCACACGGATGTACGGGCACATGGATGTATGGGCACACAGATGTATGGGTACATGGATGTACAGGCATATGGATGTATGGACACATGGATATATGATCACACGGATGTACAGACACATGCATGTATGGGCACATTGATGTACGGGCACATGGATGTATGGACACATGGATGTACGGGCACATGGATGTATGGACACATGGATGTATGGGCACACGGATGTATGGACACATGGATGTACAGGCACATGGATGTTTGGGCAGATGAATGTATGGGCATACGGATGTACGGACACAGGGATGTATGGGCACATGGATGTATGGGCACATTGATGTACGGGCACATGGATGTATGGACACACAGATGTATGGGCACATTGATGTAGAGCAAGCAGATGTATAGCCACACGGATGTATGGGCACATGTATGTATGGGCACACAGATGTATGGGTACATGGATGTACAGGCATATGGATGTATGGACACATGGATATATGATCACACGGATGTACAGACACATGCATGTATGGGCACATTTGATGTACGGGCACATGGATGTATGGACACATGGATGTACGGGCACATGGATGTATGGACACATGGATGTATGGGCACACGGATGTATGGACACATGGATGTACAGGCACATGGATGTTTGGGCAGATGAATGTATGGGCATACGGATGTACTAATTTCGGGTTTGCTTTGCATTCGGCCGTGTCTATTGTCGGGTTAATGTTTGGCTTGTCATGGCTGCCTGTCATTGTCCTGCATTCAAGTAAAGAATAATGCCCCATACACACGCTCGGATTATCCGAGGACCAGGTCCGTCGGATCATGTCCGTCGTACTTTGTCCGATGTTGGTGTTGCATACACACGGTCGGACAAAGTTGTCAGAAAATCCGATCATTCTGAACGTGGTGACGTTTGTTGCCTATGACGGGACTACGTAGAGGCTAGTAGCCAATAGATTTGGTCTTGTAATGTGATCTGAGCATGCGTAGCCCTTTTTCCGTCGGACTACGCTACACACGATCGGATTTGATGTGATCGGACTTTGTTGCCGAAAAATCTATCCAGCAGGAGATAGGACTTTGTCCGTCGGACAATCCGACGTACACTGTCCGATGGTGCCTACACACGGTCGGAATTTACGACAACATTGTCCGATAGGACAGAATCCATCGGATAATCCGACCGTGTGTATGGGGCTTTAGCCTTAGATGCTAGACTCAGATCTTACTACCATCAGATGAGAGTGGAACATGAGGATATGACTTTGGCTACTCAAGGACAGAAAGTGGGGGGTACGCCACAAAGTAGGGGTCACCTAAATTGAGCTGTCACCATTGTTCCTCAGGTTCTCATTGTACATATTCAGAGGTGTTGGAAGTTTGTTACCTGCTCTATTTTTTCTTTTTCAACCCTTATTTGTTCATCCTTGTGTCCTTGTTGGTTACATCCATGATTTTTGTCTTTAGAGTCTTTATTTGGATGGAGACCTCTTTGCCTTTTTCTTCTGGTTTATTAAGTCAGCGATTGAGGTATTCCTCAGATTCTGTATCGCCTGCAGAGCTTACTTCTGCTGCAATCTTGGATTATTAGAGTCTTGGAGTAATTCAACCAAATGCTGGAGCTCTATACAACTTCCAAAAGGTAAAATCAACTTTATTGTTCAGCACAAGCACTGACACTCCACTCAGGATCTTCACTTATAGCTCACGCTTGGTTAGCCTTCTTTTTTTTCAATATATATTTATTTTATTGTAAGCAATATAAAATATACAGTATATAAAACAGTAATAGCGCAATTAGGGCTGGTAGTAACACAAAAACATATAGAATCACAAATAATCTCACAACTGTAATGCCGCGTACACACGGTCGGACTTCTCGTCGGAAAAAGCTCTGATGGTTTTCCCGTCGGAATTCCGATGGAATTTTGCTCAAACTGTCTTGCCTACACACGGTCACACCAAATTCCGAAGGTCAATAACACCGCGACATACAACGTGTTCGACGGCACTATAAAAGAGAAGTTTAATGCTACCGAGCATGTGTCGAATTGTTTCCGAGCATGCGTCAGAATTTTGCGCGTCAGAATTGCATACACACGATCGAAAAATCTGATAGAAAGGTTTTCCGTCTGGAAAATTAAGAACAGGTTCTCAATCAAAAGTCCGTCGGAAATGCAGACAGAAAAAGACCGATGGGCATACACACGGACGGAAAATCCGATGAAATGCTCCCATCGGACTGTTTCCATCGGAAATTCCGACCGTGTGTACGTGGCATAAGAATGAGTATAAACAAAACAGTACTATGATGCAGTGAAACAAACAGTTTTAGATAAATGTGAGTATAGAGAACATGGAGGTTAAGGTCCTTTGAATACACACGTTCAAAAGTCAATGTAATTAGAACTATAATGTCATCAGGTGATCCAATGTCGTTAGGCATCAGTAGACAAAGGAGAATACCTCTAATGTTTAGAAAAGAAAAAAATAATAATAACGGTAAACAAGGTAAGCAGGGGGTGTAAGAGGGAGAAAGAAGAGAAAGAAGAGAGAAGAAGGAGAGAAGTGGGGTCAGCCATTCTAGCCAGGCGGTGGACACGATCAACGAACTCAGACAGGCCTCGAACATCAGGGTTCGAGGAGGAAAGAGTCAAAGTCAAGTGGAAGATAGTGGTCCACCCATGGTTGCCAGACTTTACAGTGCTTAGGGATCTTATCTAGTATGGTAGCCTCGATTTTGCTGTCAATCATGGCTTGGGTTATTCTGTTTTTGGTCTCAATTACACCGAGTACTGAGGTCTTCCAGGCCCTTGCTATGGTTTGTTTAGAGACAGTCATAAGTTGAGGTAGCAGTTTTATCTGTGCTTTTATAAAGTCATGTGTACAGTGGTTCGAAAAAGCAATAACAGGATCGGGTTCTAAAGTTTGTTGAAGTAATATTGAGGCCATCCTTAATATTTCAGCCCAAAACAGCCTCACAATCGGGCAAGTCCACCAAATATGGACATGTGTGCCCGGCTCTTTACATCCACGAAAGCAGTCAGTGGGATAACCAGGTAGGAATTTTGAGGTTCTTGCCGGGACCAAGTACCATCAAGTAAAACCTTATAATTAGTCTCCACTGCTAGCATATTTTGCGAAGAGGACTTGCTGTCCAGACTCCATCCCAGTCTTCGTGCTCTAACTCTACCTCGAGATCGGAGACCCATTCAGAGGCGTAAGAGGGTAGCAATGGGGGGGGGGGGGTGAGTTAAGATGAGAGCAAAGTTTAGTGATCAGGCCTGGGGCATGTGGGTCTGCATTACAAATACCTTCAAAGAGAGACAAACTGAAAAGGGATGAGCAGGAGCCTTGGTTAGCCTTCTAAAAGTGATCTGCGATGGACACTGTCACCTCCTAAATGCTTTTTTTAAATCTGGCTATATGGTAAGTTTTATATGTGAAACTGTGGCTCAACCACCTGTTTTTGCCACCCTCTGGCCACCTGTGTGAAAGAGGACGCATTTCGCCTCCTACTGCTCTACCAATAAGTCCCAGTAGGGGGCAAAATGTGTTAAAGGGAGGATCCTGGGTGGAGCGATGTGCTGAACATTAAATTTGACTTACCCTTTGGATGTGGGGGGTGCCTCCAGAACTATGCAGATCTGTTTGTTGGAGGCGGAGCCCCCGGAGGAGCGAGCGCCTGAAAGATGGAGCGAAGAATTGCAGAAGGTGGGGGGGGGGGGGCCTGTGACATGAAATAAAACAAACACCTCTACAAGTGACTGAAGGGAAGGTCGGAGGTCAGAGCACCCCCCCTCATACAATATGTCTGCTGGTTGTCTATAGGGACCTCCATGGCCCTTCCCTTGCAGACCATAGAAAAGTTTCTCTGTATAAAAGAGGATTTTGAATAAGAAGCGTCTGAAGTTTGTGTTTTCCGTCTCTGCCGCCTGGAGATGATTCAGCCCACTTATCTGATTCCTGACAAAGAGCCTCACCTACAGCCTGCCAGTTCCATCACAAAGTCTTCTTTATTATTATTATCCCACCTATTGTCACCATTCCTGCCTACACCGCCACACGGCTTCAGCGGCGGAGGATGCAGACAGACGGGAGAAGCTTTTTCATTATGAGTGGAGAAGACAAAGGCAGAGAAAGATGTGTGAACACAACTGGAGATATTTATAAATCAGGTCCTTGGCGGTGACGAGTTATGTTGGCGGCGAGAAGATGGACCTTGACAAGGATGAGATAACGTTTAACAGTTTCCATACAGTGACAATTTTCAGGGCCCAATTACACAATGTATTGCAGGAATGCACTCATTGCCGCCATGCATTGATCATTGTATTGTTATTCAGTTTGAATGGCACCCCCGCGCACTATGGCAACGCACTGCAGTAAAAATTTGGGTGATTTTTCTGTTAAAGCAGACCTTTCCCCCAAAAAATTCCTTGTATCTTGCTCCAGCCCCTCCCTCTACTGCAATTGGATATATTATTTTATTTTATTTTATATATACTTTTTTATGCTGAATCGCCTTCATTACCCGGCAGAAACCTTTGGCCATCTGTTCCTGCATGGGTGCGACTGATCGTGTGCACAAGCATGATGCGTTTAGAAGGATCTGGACTTCGTGTTCAGTGTTCCCCTGTGTGCACAGACATAGCGTCCCTTCCCTTCCTATTCCTAATCACACCGCGTTCACGCACCCACACATGTGCTGATCTGCCTCAGGGCTCTACCAGGTCACCCTGGACAGGCAGTAGACTTCAGCACATCTGTTAGAGATGCCACAGTGCCAGAGGATCATTTTGGCATCCATTATGGACAATAGTAGCTGATAGAAAATCTGTCCAACAATGGACAGACACAAAATCAAGCCAGGGTACCCCCAATAACCCTCTGCCCCCTCCTCCTAGTTGATTCCACAATTCGATTTTTCAGTGATAGGTTCCTTCTTTCAGAGCCCATGTCCTTCTCTCTTGATGATGCAGATGTTTCCATTGACTGAAAGAAGAGTCCATCAGAGGGTTCTTGAAAGGGTCCTGAAGACACCAGCAGCTACAAGGCCAGTTGGCAAGAGGCCTAGACTACCATGTTGGATCACCAGCGCCCATTACCCTGCCGGGCCCATAATCCATGCCAGAGAAATCTGCTCCAGGATTCCTACTCTCAGTCCAGCTCTCCTCTAACCCTCACATGCGCAAGCCTTGATAAAGGGGATGCACTAAGAACCCGAAACCTGTTGAATATCCTTTATACTTCTATGATGAACAAAATAAACTGGACTCTTAACCATACGTCTGACGCTTTTGTCACCCCAAATTTACCACCATCTCCATAGTAGACAATGCGCCACAAAGGGTCAGTAGATAGTGGACTCAGCACAGTAAAAAATTGGTGCTAGAGGCTTTTTGTTGAACTTGATAGTAGGTGGGAGAGGAAGGGTTGAAGGGACTGAGGGGAGCTCTCGGCAAGACAACCACTTGACTTATGGCCTGGGCTCCACTTGTGAGTATGGTTGGCCAGCGAAATATACTGCTGGAGGCACACCAAGTAATGAAAACCTCTAAGAGAACAATAGTCGAGACCTGATGCAAGGTGCATCACAATGGCCATGGTCCATCTGTGCTCAGTGATGAACACAAGGTAAGTGGTCAATCCTCAGTCACCCACCTTGTCTGCAGTTCTTTTCATCAGTTGAGTTAATTTTTTTTTCTCTCCAGTCTTTCTGAGGAGCTAAAATAGTCTCATCTGCTGCGGCGTCTTTATTATCAGAGTTCCGACATCCCTCTTAATGAAGTTATGGCTTATTAATATGAGAAATCTCTGAAGGCTACTCTCATTCCAGCTTTCCTCCAACCCTCACATGCACAAGCCTTGATGAATGGGGTCTATTTAGAAAAGACAACGTGTTGATGATCCTTTATACATCTATGAAAAACAAAAAACTGGACTCTTAACTATACGTCTGACACTCTCGTCACCCCAAATTTACCACCATCTCCATAGTGGACAATGCATCACAAGGGGTCAGGAGACAGTGGGCTCAGCTGAGTATAGAATTGGTGATAGAGGTTTGTTTTTTGTTGAAATTGTCAGTAAGTGGGAGAGGAAGGATCGAAGGAAGGATCGAAGGCACTGAGGGGAGCTCTTGCAAGACAACAACTTGACTTATGGCCTGGGCTCCATTGGTGAGCTTAGTATAAATGGCCAGCAAAACATACTGCTGAAGGCACACCAAGGAATGAAAACCTCAAAGAGAAGAATAGTGGAGACCTGACAGTGGGTGCATCAAAACGGTTGGGACAATGGTGGAGACCTGACAGCGGGTGCATCACAATGGTTGGGACAATGGTGGAGACCCGACAGAGGGTGCATCACAATGGCGGGGGTCTTCCTCCATCCGTGCTGAACAGGAGGTAAGTGGTCTATCCTCAGTCACCGAACTTGTCTGCAGTTCTTTTCATCAGTTGAGTTAATTTTTTTCTCTCTCCAGTCTTTCTGAGGAGATAAAATAAATAGTCTCATCTGCCGCGGCATCTTTATTATCAGAGTTCCGACATCCCTCTTAATGAAGTTATGGCTTATTAATATGAGAAATCTCTGATGGCTACTCTCATTCCAGCTTTCTTCCAACCCTCACATGCACAAGCCTTGATGAAGGAAATCTATTAAGAACCCACAACGTGTTGATGATCCTTTATACTTCTCTGACGAACAAAAAACTGGACTCTTAACCATACGTCTCACACTCTCGTCACCCCAAATTTACCACCATCTCCATAGTGGACAATGCATCACAAGGGGTCAGGAGACAGTGGGCTCAGCTGAGTATAAATTTGGTGCTAGAGGTTTGTTTTTTGTTGAACTTGTCAGTGAGTGGGAGAGGAAGGATCGAAGGAAGGATCGAAGGCACTGAGGGGAGCTCTTGCAAGACAACAACTTGACTTATGGCCTGGGCTCCATTGGTAAGCTTAGTATAAATGGGCAGCAAAACATACTGCTGGAGGCACACCAAGGAATGAAAACCTCTAATGCCGCATACGCACGATCGGAATTCTTGTCGGAAAAAGCTCTGATGGTTTTCCCATCGGAATTCCGACGGAATTTCGCTCAAACTATCTTGCCTACACACGGTCACACCAAATTCCGACGGTCAATAACACCACGACATACAACACGTTCGACGGCACTATAAAAGGGAAGTTTAATGCTTCCGAGCGTCGAATTGTTTCCGAGCATGCGTCGGAATTTTGCGTGTCGGAATTGCATACACACAATCGAAAAATCCGATAGATAGCGTCGCAAAAATTAAGAACAGGCTCTCAATCCAAAGTCCATCGGAAATGCCGACAGAAAAAGACAGATGGGCATACACACGGTCGGAAAATCCGATGAAAAGCTCCCATCGCACTGTTTCCATCGGAAATTCCGACCGTGTGTACGCGGCATAAGAGAAGAATAGTGGAGACCTGACAGCGGGGTGAATCACAATGGTTGTGACAATGGTGGAGACCTGACAGCGGGGTGCATCACAATGGTTGTGACAATGGTGGAGACCTGACAGCGGGGTGCATCACAATGGTTGTGAAAATGGTGGAGACCTGACAGAGGGTGCATCACAATGGTTGTGACAATGGTGAAGACCTTGACAGCGGGGTGCATCACAATGGTTGTGACAATGGTGGAGACCTGACAGCGGGGTGCATCACAATGGTAGTGACAATGGTGGAGACCTGACAGCGGGTGCATCACAATGGTTGTGACAATGGTGGAGACCTGACAGAGGGTGCATCACAATGGTAGTGACAATGGTGGAGACCTGACAGAGGGTGCATCACAATGGTTGTGACAATGGTGGAGACCTGACAGAGGGTGCATCACAATGGTTGTGACAATGGTGGAGACCTGACAGAGGGTGCATCACAATGGTTGTGACAATGGTGAAGACCTGACAGCGGGGTGCATCACAATGGTTGTGACAATGGTGGAGACCTGACAGTGGGGTGCATCACAATGGTTGTGACAATGGTGGAGACCTGACAGCGGGTGCATCACAATGGTTGTGACAATGGTGGAGACCTGACAGAGGGTGCATCACAATGGTTGTGACAATGGTGGAGACCTGACAGAGGGTGCATCACAATGGTTGTGACAATGGTGGAGACCTGACAGCGGGGTGCATCACAATGGTTGTGACAATGGTGGAGACCTGACAGCGGGTGCATCACAATGGTTGTGACAATGGTGAAGACCTGCCAGCGGGGTGCATCACAATGGTTGTGACAATGGTGGAGACCTGACAGAGGGTGCATCACAATGGTAGTGACAATGGTGGAGACCTGACAGCGGGGTGCATCACAATGGTTGTGACAATGGTGGAGACCTGACAGCGGGGTGCATCACAATGGTAGTGACAATGGTGGAGACCTGACAGCGGGTGCATCACAATGGTTGTGACAATGGTGGAGACCTGACAGCGGGTGCATCACAATGGTTGTGACAATGGTGGAGACCTGACAGAGGGTGCATCACAATGGTAGTGACAATGGTGGAGACCTGACAGCGGGGTGCATCACAATGGTTGTGACAATGGTGGAGACCTGACAGCGGGGTGCATCACAATGGTAGTGACAATGGTGGAGACCTGACAGCGGGTGCATCACAATGGTTGTGACAATGGTGGAGACCTGACAACGGGGTGCATCACAATGGTTGTGACAATGGTGGAGACCTGACAGAGGGTGCATCACAATGGCGGTGGTCTTCCTCCATCTTAGTGCTGAACACGAGGTAAGTGGTCCATCCTCAGTCACCGAACTTGTCTGCAGTTCTTTTCCTCAGTCGAGTTCATTTCTTTCTCTCTCCAGTCTTTCTGAGGAGCTAAAATAAATTGTCTCATCTGCCGCAGCGTCTTTATTATCAGAGTTTCCGACATCCCTATTAATGAAGTTATGGCTTATTAATGTGAGAGGCTCAGAAATCTCTGATGGCTACATTCATTCAGCTCTCTCTTACTCCTAAGAATGAAATTAACCCGCAGCATCCAGAATCTGAGCTGGATTTCGGTTGCTAAATGATTAACACGATTAAAGAAGAACTCTGTGGATGAACTGACGAGTTGCCAATGTGCCGCCATGAAAGTTGATGTAAACCCCCAAATAAATTACTATTTTTTTTTAAATAAAAAGTTTTCAATTTGCATCTTAGTGCTGCTGATCTCTTGCATCTTTTTTTATTGTAAATTCTTTTTATTAAAGGTTTTTTAAACATAAAAAAAGATACATACAAACATTGAACATAATAAACATTCAGCACTACAATTCCCAGCACCAGTGTACAATGCAACTCCCATACCAAATAATAACAGACATCAGAAATCCTTCCTTTTTTTAAACCCTAGTAAAGGGGAAAAAAAGGTGCAAGGGGGGAGGACATATACAATGTACAATCATTATATACATTCAGGGGCGGACTGACCATTCGGCCACTCGGGCACTTCCCGAGGGCCCTGGGCCACTAGGGGGCCCCATCAGGGTTGCCAGCTTCAGTAAAACCAGGGATAGTATGTAAAAATCTGTATTTTTTTTACATCTGTTTCTGAAATGTCCCTTACCGACATCCTTTTGGTCTAAAAATCCAGAGATTATAGCTGCCCCACCTCTCCAGTACCTTCTCAGCCAATAGAAACATGTCTGTGTATACTGTGTGTACATGTCTATGTATACTGTGTGTACATGTCTGTGTATACTGTGTGTACATGTCTGTGTATACTGTGTGTACATGTCTGTGTATACTGTGTGGTAGACATGTGCACAACAAAAAAATTTGTTTATTTTCGTTTCGTTTTTTTCGTTTCCGTTGATTCGTAACAATTCGTAAATTAGTAAGTCGTCGGTGTTCGTATTTGTAAAGATTCGTATTTTCGTAAGAGTTATTTTTTCGTTGATTTGTTTTTTCGTTAGTTTAATTTTCGTTTATTCGAAATTTGGACGCATTCGTATTTATTCGTACATTTGTAACATTCGTAACATTCGTAGATTCGTAATCGGAGCATAATTCATAATTTTATGTAATGTGTATGCTATTATTAAATTTTAATAATTTACGAATCGAAAAAAAAAAAAAATTACGAATCGAAAAAAAAAGTTACGAATCGAAAAAAAAAAGTTACGAATGTACAAATTCTTTCGTTCAATCCATTCGAAGCACGTTAAGCAGCGCCATTGTAAGAGACACGGAAAATTACGATTCGAAAAAAAAAAGTTACGAATGTACAAATTTTTTCGTTTATTTTCGTTGTTCCTGTTTTCGTTTTTTCGGATTTTTTTCATTCGTACATTCGTTGTTTCTAATTATTTTTTTCGGATTTTCGTTGTTTTTCGGATTCGTTCGATTCGAAAGATTCGTTAATCGGATTTGTACGATTTGAACGATTCGTTATTCTGATTCGTTCGATTCGAACGATTCGTTCATTCGTAACATTCGTAACATTCGTAGATTCGTAATCGGAGCACAATTCATAATTTTATGTAATGTGTATGCTATTATTACATTTTAATAATTTACGAATCAAAAAAAAAGTTCCGAATCGAAAAAAAAAAAGTTACGAATGTACGAATTTTTTCGTTCAATCCATTAGCTGCCATTGATGGGCACAAGTGGCTGCATTTTATAGGCACAAGTTGCTGCATTTGATGTGCACAAGTGACTGTATATGATGGGCACAGTGGCTGCATTTATGGGCACAAGTGACTGTATATGATGGGCACAAGTAGCTGCATATGATGGGCACAAGTGGTGGCATTTGATGGGCACAAGTGGCTGCATATGATGGGCACAAGTGGCTGCATTTGATGGGCACAAGTGGCTGCATATGATGGACACAGTGGCTGCATTTGATGGGCACAAGTGGCTGCATTTGATAGGCACAAGTGACGGCATGTGATGGGCACAAGTGGCTGCATATGCTGGACACAGTTGCTGCATTTTATGGGCACAAGTGGCTGCATATGATGGGCACAAGTTGCTGCATTTGATGTGCACAAGTGACTGGATATGATGGGCACAGTGGCTGCATTTATGGGCACAAGTGGCTGCATATGATGGGCACAAGTTGCTGCATTTGATGTGCACAAGTGACTGTATATGATGGGCACAGTGGCTGCATTTTATGGACACAAGTGGCTGTATATGATGGGCACAAGTAGCTGCATTTGATGGGCACAGTGAGGCTGCAATTGATGGGCACAAGTGGCTGCATTTGATGGGCACAAGTGGCTGCATATGATGGGCACAAGTGGCTGCATTTGATGGGCACAGTGAGGCTGCAATTGATGGGCACAAGTGGCTGCATTTGATGGGCACAAGTGGCTGCATATGATGGGCACAAGTGGCTGCATTTGATGGGCACAGTGAGGCTGCAATTGATGGGATTTTTCAGTTTGTTTGCGCCCCCCCCCCAAAAAAAGTTTTAAACACCAGTTGCCACTGCCACCATCCCTACGCATTTCATTTCAACTGTCCAAATCATCAATAGAAAGGCAATGAGGGCCCATAAATCCAGCTGCTCATTAGGGGGTCATTGCCACACATATACGGACAATGGAGGCCGAGGGTGACCCTTGACTCAGTAACATCAGGGGCAGCCCCCCCCCCTTGTCCCATAGAGGGATGACTATTGGCCTAACGTGCCCCCCTCCATTGTCTCCAGTTCTTGCAGTAAGAAGCCACTTCCGAGCGGAATGGAGGACTGGAGGTGTTTATTGGGAGATTACATGCGTTTGCTCAGCACTTAATATCTAATGCCGGCGCTCCCAAGTGAATTCACTGCTGTTTGTAGAAACTCCGACATCTGCTCCCATTCCCGTCCTCACCCCCTCACTCTCCCCTCCCGACTATCAGCCCCACCAGCCCTGCCATGCAGCTAATGGATCCTGATGGCTGAAAGACACAAATGGATTATGCAGGGAATGGCAATGGGGGGAGGGGAGCATCTCTTTGTGTATTTTCTGTCTCACCTGCCAACTGTGGTCCTGCCGCCTGTGCTGGGACAGCTACACAAACCCCCAGCCTCTTTTATTATCGATGGATCCTTGCAGAGGCTGCCGACAAGATGAAAGAAGATTATTGACATAAAACTGCATCTCATTATAAGAAGAGCAAAGCCGCCCGGCTGCTCGGGGGTTGCAGCGGAGTTTGCCTATTGACCTCTGCCTAAAGGGGAACTCCGCTTTGATGAGAGCAAATCTGAAACAAGATCACAGAACCGTACCCAACGCCTTCATTTCCATCACTGGGAGTACCCACATATGTGCATGTATGATGGCAGCAATGGCCTTCTATTCATATTATACAATGTATGAAATAGATTATACTGTATATATAATATATTAACCCTTTTATCTCCATCCTCTTTATATGTCCTGTACCCCTCCCCCTCCTCCTCCCTCTGTCTATGACCTGTACATTAACCCCTCCCCCTCCTCCTCCCTCTGTCTATGACCTGTCTATGTCCTGTACATTAACCCTTCCCCTCCTCTCTCTATGTCCTGTCCTGTACATTAACCCCTTCCCCTCATCCTCCTCCCTCTGTCTATGACCTGTAAATGAACCCTTCCCCTCCTCTTCCCTCTGTCTATGACCTGTATATTAACCCCTTCCCCTCCTCCTCTGTGTGTTATCCGTACATTAACCCCTTCCCCCTCCTCCTCCCTCTATGTCCTGTACATTAACCCCTTCACTTCCTCCTCCCGCTGTCTATGACCTGTATATTAACCCCTTCCCCTCCTCCTCCCTCTGTGTGTGATCTGAACATTAACCCCTTCACTGCCTCCTCCCTCTGTCTATGACCTGTTGGTGCTGTATCCAGTACTCCACCTCGTGGAGTTTCAATGATCATGAGAACAGTGAGGAATCAACCCATGCGGTTGCTGGGTATCTCTCAGGTGGGTGGTCAGGGGGCAGTAAAACCATTGCTCAACCACCAGTTTTAACTTACCCAGAAAATAATAATGTAAAACCATCTAGTGTAGAGTGTTTGGTGTACATAGTTTTTGTAGTGTAGGAGAGTTTAGCCTGGCTGAGAGCCAGGCCTGGGTTGAATCTGGGTCAGGGTGAGTGACTCAGGGAGGCTGGGTGACTCATCAGGCAGCACCTCTGGTACCTCCCCCTACTTGTGTGTGACCTGGACATTAACCCCTTCCCCTCCTCCTCCCCCTGTGTGTGATCTGAAGATTAACCACTTCCCCTCCTCCTCCCTCTGAGTGGGACCTGAACATTAACCCCTTCACTGCCTCCTCCCTCTGTGTGTGACCTGAACATTAACCCTCTTCCCCTCCCTCTGTGTGTGACCTGAATATTAACCCCTTTACTGCCTCCTCCCTCTGTGTGTGTGACCTGAACATTAACCCCTTCCCCTCCCTCTGTGTGTGACCTGAACATTAACCCCTTCCCCTCCTCCCCCCTCTGTGTGTGACCTGAACATTAACCCCTTCCCCTCCTCCTCCCTCTGTGTGTGACCTGAACATTAACCCCTTCCCCTCCTCCCCCCCTCTGTGTGTGTGACCTGAACATTAACCCCTTCACTTACTCCTCCCTCTATCTATGACCTGTTGGTGCTGTATCCAGTACTCCACCTCGTGGAGTTTCAATGATCATGAGAACAGTGAGGAATCAACCCATGTGGTTGCTGGGTATCTCTCAGGTGGGTGGTCAGGGGGCAGTAAAACCATCGCTCAACCACCAGTTTTAACTTACCCAGCAAATAATAATGTAGTGTAGAGTGTTTGATGTACATTTGTAGTGTAGTGTAGGAAAGTTTAACCTGGCTGAGAGCCAGGCCTGGGTTGAATCTGGGTCAGGGCGAGTGACTAAGGGAGGCTGGATGACTCATCAGGCCGCACCTCTTGTACCTCCCCCTACTTGCTGGAACCTTGGAGAAGCTTCCAGAAGAATGGGTGGGAGGTTAGAAGGAGCTGCCTGGAGTATTGAGAAGGGCCCCAGCCAATCCCCAGCAAGTGGGCTGGTAGGGGGTGGGCACCTCTTAAATACTAGGTCATAGAGTCATGCCAGCAGGGGGCAGCCAGGTGGAAGCTGGAGATTGAGTGCTAAAGAGGCTGTCGGTGGCCCTTGAGGGTACCCCCTAGTCTGAGGGGGGGGTAACCTTGGGCCTGGGACCCGGGTGCTGGACTGTTCACTGACTCTAAGTGTGCCTGTGAAAATTCTGTGTGCCTGGATGTGCAGGGTGGGGAATCCTTATTCACCAGGGGCTCCTACGTGAGGCGCACTACAATAAATTTCACCAGAAGCTCTATCGGTCTCATAAGATAATCTAAGATTAATTTGGGTTCAGTTTTGCAAGATTGAGTAATTGTCATTCAAACTATTACAGCAATAACACTGAGAATGGCCTGAAGATGAAGGAATATTAGAGGCTGGCATGGAGGTAGTTAAAGAACTGTACCCTTAATGAACCTGCTGACTTTAGCACAACTTCAGTAATTGCTGGAGAGTCAATAACTACCCAGGGTTGCTCTATAAGCCGCTCACATCCACTTCCAGATCTAAAATATTTGAAAAGACGGTTGATTCCCTCTCAGACCCGGCGGGGAATTTGGCTCCAGCTGACGGTGCTTTGAAGTTGTCAGACTGTCAGTGCTGATGAACCGCTCAGCCCCCCTGATCACATCCCTTCTCCACACTACAGTTGTATCTTCATTCACAGCAGAGGATGGCAATCAGCATTAAAGCGCTGCGAGGTTGTCATCAGATCACAAAGACGCCTTACAATGATAGATGAATGAATGAGAACGCAGAAGAGGGAAAACCTGCTATGGAGGAGGGAGAACAACACCGGCCTTTGAAGTTGAATATTCAATCTGATTTACTAAATAGTCACCTAGGGCCAGATGTATCCGCATGGCCATTCAGGGGGCAGATTTAAAAGAAAATTATGTAGAATGTTGTTCATTCAATAAAAATAGAGTGGTTTGGGAAAATACCGCACTGCGGCCACTAGAGGGTGCTGCCAATCATAGTAAATAGGTATTTATTTACTATAATCTATAACTCCATCTAGTGTCTTTAATGCAGTATTTTCCTGATTTACATAATTCTTATTAACCACTTGCATACAGTGCACTTTCCCTCCTTTCCTGCCCAGGGCAATTTTCAGCTTTCAACGCTGTCACACTTTAAATGACAATTGCGCAGTCATGCAACACTGTACCCATATGACATTTTTAGCATTTTGTTCACACAAATAGAACTTTCTTTTGGTGATATTTAATCACTACTGGGGCTTTTATTTTTTGCTAAACAAACAAAAAAAAGACCGAAAATTTTGAAAAACAAAATGTTTTTTATATTTCGTTATGAAATTTTATAAACAGGTAAGTTTTCCACTGCACTGATGGGCATTTATAGGCTGCACTGATAGGCGGCACAGAGAGGTGGCACTCATAGGAACTGATGAGGCAGCACTGATGATGAGGTGGTGTACTATGATTTTCTGTCCCCCATCAGAAAGTGTCCGCTGTGTACTGCGCATGCGCAGTACACAGGACTACCAGATTCCGAAAACTGCCGAAGATGAACGGCGCCTGCGCCGTGAGTCCACTTTCAAGCCCCACCATCCAAGTGGACATAGAGTTAGAATATAAAAAGAGCCGAGGGCAGCGAGGCCGTGCCCGAAGCCTGGCGAGCGAAGCGAGCCCGCGAGGGGCCCTCTAAGTTTGTCTAGCCCTATGTCCACTTGGATGGTGGGGCTTACACCTCGACTCACGGCGCAGGCGCCGTTCATCTTTAGAGATTTTCCGAAAATCCTTCTGCTATGTACTGCGCATGCGCTGCGCATGCACAGTACACAGCGGACACTTGGTGATAGCCGGACTGTTCTTGTCAGAACAGTGGCACTGATTGGAACTTATGGGCACTGATAGGCGGCACTGATGGGTACTGATGGGTGGCACTGATAGGAAATAATAGTGGGCACTGATCAGCAGCACTGGAGGGCAGCGTGAGGGGGGAAAAAAGCCGATAACCAGCTTCTGTTTTCTTCTGGGATCAGCTGTCATTGGCTGACAGCTGATCACATGGTAAAGGGCCCACTGTGATTGGCCCTTTACGCCGATCCCAAGGACTTGTCGATCACAGAGCGCTCCAGGGGTGCACGGGGCAGCGCGAGAATGGGAGGACGTCCATGTATGCCCTCCCAGCATTTTAAGCCCGCACTATAGCCATCTTATAGCGCGGGCGCCAAGTGGTTAATTAATAACATTCAACCTGGAGAGAAAATAATCTAGTACCATTTGATTTTGCCCCATTCACACAGAATGACTGCACATGCGGTTTCACATGATGACTATATCTGCAATTTTACTTCCTATATACACCCCCGGGTGTCACACATATTTTGCTCCCTTTTTCAGATAACATGCCAGGCACCCAAGGAGATAAGGGGACTATGACATCACAAATAATGTATTAAAATTAATTGTATCACAAACATTGTACGTCACATCCGCTTACAAAATTACAAAGTTCCTAATTTTATTGGAGATATACCGTTAGTGGTGTCATTTGTCCTGGTGATCCTGTCATGTAGATCCTTGTTCAGGTCCCTCCCATTATGGGGTGACGACACTATGTCACTCGGTCACTCACTTTCTTCCTGCTGGGGAGATTTCTCTTCACTTCCTGTCTTGGAGACACAATAGGAAGTGATAAGACATCTGACAAAAGTGAGCTGATTTGCCATTTTAGGCAGTTGTCACCCTCATTGGACGATTTACCTTCACCTCTTGCTCTAGGGGCAATTTTTAAAACTTTTGGTTTCCCACTTTCTTTTTGTCTTGGTAAAAATGGTAACTAAGACAAATGGGAAGGGTCTAACTTTTCTCCACTCTATCCAACTAAAGGGATAGAGATGTACCATCTATGCATTAAGGTGAAAAACCTTCTGCCCCGCAGCTGCCCCCCCAGAGCCCCCTTTTTCTTACCTGAACCTGATCTTTCCAGAGATGAGCACGAGCCCCCCAGCTCCAGTCGCTGTCTCGGGTCCTCATTGGATAGATTGATAGCAGCATGGGCCATTGGCTTCCACTGTTGTCAATCAAATCCAGCGATGAGCACAAAAAAAAAAATAGAAAATTGTTTCATACTTACCGTAATTTTCTTTTCCTGGTGCCTCCATGGCAGCATACCTGTGACAAGCTCCGCCTTGGCTCCTCCCTCAGGACCAGTGAATATTATAAAAGAAAAGGATTAGTGCACTTCCAGCATTCTACATAATATAACATACCGAGGGTGGGATTGTATGCTGCCATGGATAGGCACCAGGAAAAGGAAATTATGGTAAGTATGACAATTTTCTATTTTCCTGGTGCCTCCACGGCAGCATACCTGTGACAAATAACTAGCTGAAATGGATGGGATAATGCCTAAAAGATTTATTGGAAAAATAATTTTAAATTGTTTCTACAGATGAGAAAGCTGCTGGGTCTACTCTGTAACGTCTCGTAAATGCATGTTGGGATGACCATAATGCTACCCTTTAACCGGTTCCCAACCGGCGCACGACGATGTACGTTGGCAGAATGACACGGGGGGCAGGGCCGAGTCCTGATGTCTGTGTCAATGGACGCAGTAGCAGGACTCGGGAGTGCGCCCGCACGGGTACCCCCATGGAATGTGGCTCTCCGTGGGGGCACTCAATGAGGAGGAGGAGCCAGGCGCACGACCGCGCAATTGTCAGTTAAGGTGACGCAGTGCAGAATCGCTAAAAGTGGTCTGGTCTTAAGCCAGCAAAATGGTCCGGTCTGAACAGTGGAAACAGTCCGATGGGAGCTTTTCATCGGATTTTCCGACCGTGTGTATGCCCATCGGTCTTTTTCTGTCTGCATTTCAGACGGACTTTGGATTGAGAGCCTGTTCTGGATTTTTCGATCGTGTTTATGCAATTCCGACACGCAAAATTCCGACGCATGCTCGGAAACAATTCTGCACATGCTCGGAAGCATTAAACTTCCCTTTTATAGGGCCGTCGAACGTGTTATATGTCGTGGTGTTTTTGACCGTCGGAATTTGGTGTGACCGTGCCCGATCCAATGGAAACAGTCCGATGGGAGCTTTTCATCGGATTTTCCGACCGCGTGTATGCCCATCGGTCTTTTTCTGTCAGCATTTCCGACGGACTCTGTTCTTAATTTTTCCGACGGAAAACGTTTCTATCGGATTTTTCAATCGTGTGTATGCAATTCCGAAACGCAAAATTCCGACGCATGCTCGAAAACAATTCGACGCATGCTCGGAAGCAGCAAACTTCCCTTTTATAGTGCTGTCGAACGTGTTGTATGCCATGGTGTTATTGACCGTCGGAATTTGGTGTGGCCGTGTGTAGGCAAGACAGTTTGAGAGAAATTCCATCGGAATTCCGACGGGAAAACCATCAGAGCTTTTTCTGACGAGAATTCCGACCGTGTGTACGCGGCATTAGAGATTTGAGAGTTGGTGAATGTGAAGAACTATGTCGAATCCTCGTCGCTTGCATGGTATCCTGATCTGGTTGGGGCCTTTATAGGTTTGTTTATGTCGCCTTGATGTCCGCTTGGACTTCTTCTGGCGTACAAGGCTGAAATACATAAACGTACCAGCATAAGTGCTCTCTCTTTTATTTTTTTTTACTCACCTGGACGGCGGTCCCTACCTTAAATGTTGGAGAGGGTCTCGTTCAGGTGGCATACTGCTTATTTTAGGCAACAGACAGAAAAAGCAGCTAGAGAAAGATAAAGAAGTTAGTGACTGGTATTTCATAGTCGTCACATAGTGGATCCCCTGAGCTCTTCCACAGCTATCCCGCTGTATACTCCTCAAGCGTCACCCCCGCTATCCTGCTGAGTCCCTGGCTTGACACTCTGCTGAAGCTTTCCCACTTCTTCACCGTCCCCGACTGGTGAAAAGGCTGCTCTGGTACTTCTTCAGGCTTCCATACACTGGCCTCTGATAAGAGGAGTGGTTGTCCCTTGGTGGCGACTGCTTCCCCTTTACCTCTGGCCTTGATCCTCACTTGCCCCTGGCGACAGGAGTGGTCATCCCTTGTAGCAACTGTTTCTCCCTCACCGCTGGCAACAATTGGTTTCCCCTGTCTGGCAGAACCTCTGCAATTTGGTTGGGCTTCCGGCCTGAAGCCCTAACCCCACGCTGCTTCTCTCAAACCTGGATAGGCCTCAGACAACCTAGCAGCCAGTTGCTCCCGGTATAGGCCTGAGGCTTCTGGCCTAGCAACCTGGAGCCTGGTAACACACGTCCACCCAGACAGCCGTCCGGGTGGCACCGAACCCTGATCACCTGACTCCACCCAAATAAATAGGCTTTCACAGCAGGCCAAGGGAACAAAGAAACCCCCGCCAATTGGCTGAGACAACCCATCCACTCCTAGTCTGAAATCACTATGCCCTTGTCATTCTAATGCAACAGGCAACAATGCCACCTAGTGAAAAAAGAGAGAGGTGCATCAAATCCAGAGTTAGAGAAAACTCAGTGGATCCCCCTAACAATTGGCCAGGCTAGTTACCACCTAGCAAACTAAATTTGTTAGCAACCCTGCCCACAACCAGGGTGCTACACTGAAATTTGAAAATATTTTTACTTTGTTTCATAGATTTGAAAATGTTAAAAATGACATTAAAGAGGAACTACAGTCCTATCTGTACTGGCTCCGCCCCCTCTGGTGTCGCCATTATGGCGCAGATATAGACGCCTTCTCTGTATATGGATTCTTGTACCATCATCTCGGCTAATAACGTTTTCTAAACACAGCATGGCAGGGTGAAAGCGACATCTGGATACATTTTGGCGCAACACAATCATGTGGACTGCGCTGTCATCTGTGATGGACATAATGGGTGCAGAGCATGGCAGCCGTTAGCGAGGCTTTAAAAACGCAGATGAAAGGCCAGTTCTTGGCGCAAGTGTAGCCTCCGTTGCAGTTTTGCAGTTTTCTGTCCCAGCCCACCCTCACTACACACACCTGAGGAACACTTCTCCCTCCCCCTCCCCCACTGCCTGAAACATGAGACTGGCAGAGCCGGTCTTGTTCTATGCCTCCTTTTTCAGCAGTCAGTGCCAGTGTGCGGGGGGGATATATAATATACAGTGCATAATAAATAGAATACAAGAAGCAGCTCATTAAACGCAGCACCATGTGAATATCAATGTGTATATATATATATATATATATATATATATATATATATATACACACACAATTTAAATGTGTTTTCTTGCAGACTCCATATTCACTAAATGGAGTTTTTTTTCCCCCTTTTGCTGGAATTTCTTTAAATTATTAATGAAAAATATTCTGACTCTAAGTGGTGGCGGCGCGGCTGAAAATAACGGAACCTTTGAGCCCCAATGATGGAGCTGTAAGCCAGAGGCTTCTGATCAATAAAGCATTTTAATACGCCACAAATGACGATTTTACTTGCGGCAAAGCTGGACTCCATGACAGCGCCATCTGTTTTACTGCCCATTACACAATAATGATGTTTTTTAGGAGAACATAAAAATAATATAATTACCTCTCATTGGCTGCTCTGCAGTTCTCCTGAGTGTAGGAATTCGGGGAGCTGCAGAGGGGAAAACCTCATTTCACCTATTTCTTCTACTGACGGCGAATAGGAGGCACTCCGCAGGGACAAATAAATGTTTGGGTCATGTTTTATTACAGGGAAATTGTTGATGTTCTAAGATGGCGATTCTCAACCATCCTTCCTACCGAGCCTCTAATCAGCTGCAGGTCTCCTAACCTCTCACAGTGTCCCCCAACTCTCCACAGTGGAGTGTAGTGACCCCCAACCTCCCGCAGTGCCCCCCAATTCTCCATAGTGGAGTGTAGTGCCCCCCAACCTCCCACAGTGCCCCTCAACTTTCCATAGTGCCCTCCAGCCTATTGCATATCCTTCTGTCCTCCATCATGCCCCTAATCTTCAACAGTGTCCCACTAACCTCCCACAGTGCCCCCCAACTCTCTATAGTGGAGTGCATCCCCTCCCCCAACCTCCCACAGTGCCTCCAGCTGTCCATAGTGGAGTGGAGTGTCCCACAACCTCCCACAGTGCCGCCATACTTCCACATTGACCCTCAACTTTCCACAGTGCCCCCAACTTCCCACAGTGACCTCTAGCCCTTGGCAGATATTTCTGTCCTCCATCTTGCCCCTAATCTTCAACAGTGTAAACCTAACCTCCCACAGTATCCCCCTAACCTCCCACAGTGCCCCCAACTCTCCATAGTGGAGTGCAGTGCCCTTCAACCACCCACAGTGCCCCTCAACTCTCCATAGTGGAGTGAAGTGCCCCACAACCTCCCACAGTGCCCCTATCTTTCGAAAGTGCCCCCCCCCCCAGCCTATTGCAGCTCCTTTTGTCTTCCATCATGCCCCTAATCCTAAACATTGTCCCACAGTGTCCCTTTAACATCCCACAGTGCCCTCCAATCTCCCACAGTGCCCTCCAACTCACCATAGTGGAGTGAAGTGCCCCACAACCTCCCACAGTGCCTCCAACCTCCCACAGTGACTCTTAACTTTCCACAGTGCCCTCCAGCCTACTGCAGACCCTTCTGTCCTCCATCATTCCCCAAATCTTCAACAGTATCCCACAATTTCCCCCTAACCTCCCACAATGCCCTCCAACCTCCCACAGTTCCCTCCATCTTCCCATGGTGCCCCTCCCCAACCTTCCACAGTGCCCTCCAACCTCCCACAGTGACCTCTATCTTCTCATAGTGCCTTCCAACCTCCCACAGTGCCCTCTATGTTCCCATAGTGCCACCCACCATCCTGCAGAGCCTGTAAGACCCCACAGTGCCACCCAGCATCCTGTAGAGCCTCCAACACCTCATAGCCCCCCTGATCTCCAACAGTGTCCTACCGTGCCTTCCCCAACCTCCCATAGTTTCCTCCAACCTCCCAAAGTGCCCTGTATCTTCCCATAGTGCCCCTCAAAACTTGCACAGTGCCCCACCAACCTCCCACAGTGCCCCCCAACCTCCGACAGTGCCCTCCAACTCCGCACTGTGCTCCCCATCTTCCCATAGTGCCACCCACCATCCTGAAGAGCCTCTAGGAACCCATAGTGCTCCCCCCAACCTCACACAGTGCGACACCAACCTCCCACAGTGCCCCAAAAACCTCACACAGTGCCCTCCAACTCCCCACTGTGCTGCATATCTTCACATAGTGTCACCAACACCGTGCAGAGCCCCCTGCGTAGTGCCCCCTCTCCTACCTCCCATGGTGCTCTCCATCCTCTCACAGTGCCACCTAGCCCACTACAGAACCCCCAGCACCCCATAGCACCCTCAACCTCCCACAGTGCCCTCCAACCTCCCACAGCCCCCTGTAGAGCCCCCCTTCCTATTGCAGAGTCATTAGCCCTCTACAGTGCCCCCAATTTCCAACAGTGTTCCACGCTGATTGGGGGAGGGAATCATGTGACTGATCAGACTCTCCTCCATTCATAGATCATGTTACAGGCATGTGATGAGTGTGTAGCGCTACCCCCAGTTAAGAGAGCCGCTGGTTTGTTTTGGGTCCCTGAGTACAGCTCCACCAACCCCCGGCAATTTGGCTCTACCCGCTCTGGCACAGTTAGTAAAGGGGTATGTCCCTATGCACATAAAACTTAGCTTATACTCTAAGTGTAATTGGTATGAACTCACAAGCAGACTGCTGAAATAAGAATAACTGGCTTTACTTTTGTCAGTAAGAAAAGGAATAGCAACATGCGTTTGAACATATGACTTACAATACTTTAGCAGGTCCCTGCAATATGCACTTTAACATGTACACACATATGTAACAACTGGCAGTGGGGAAACGGAGCGCCCAGTGTGGCGACCGCCTGCTATGCACCCCTGAGGTGCAATAAATCTATCTGCGCCTACCTAATGGACCAGGCCTGATCCCTAGCAATAGAGCTCAGTCTTTGTACTAGTACAGTGTTCTTCACCGGCAATGAATCTGTAGAGGTGGTGCACATGTAGCTTTAAATGGTGTCTTTGTAATCCACAAAAAGTAACATTTGCTGCTCTGAGGTAAATTGTGCCTAGGCAGTTCAATAGGCATAAAACGTGTGTATCAATGCAGGATGAGCCTTCCGGCTCTCTCACCAATCCTGGGGTACCGTCCTCAGCTCCGACCGACCGACTGTATAGAAAAGTCTCCGCTCCGCTGCTGTAGACTCTGAGGGGTGAGAGTCTCTCTCCACCTGCTGCAAGGCCCAGGCTTCAGGCCTTCAGCAGTCCCGGTCCGCACAGGTGTCTCTTCAATAGCAAGTGTCTGCCTTTCCAGCCCAGTCAGAACAGGAAGAGGCGGTCTCTCCTCTTCCTTTTTATATCCTCCCCCAGCAGCCTCTTGGGCGGAAACAGACATCCTCCCGGGAGCCTGGGGAATTATGGGGGATGTAGTCTCTTCCCCTAAAAGGGGTACGACCCCGCTACAAGTGAAAGAACTTTTCCCAATGGAGAGGAATCATTTAGTGCAGCTGACCCTGGAGACCTAAAGCTGTTATCCACCACAGTGCCAGAAGATCAGCAGCAGGAAGAGGACGGGGCAGCCCTGCAGTGAAGAATCCTGCAGTATGCATGTGGTGGGATTTCCTTCATTACAGGTCGGACTCAGTGATGGAACTAGACTTCAGCTCTAAGGAAGGATGAGGAGGACAACCTTTGAGATTAAAGCTTCACAAAGAATATTTTTGCACCCATAGGTGAAGTTTGTAATTTTTTTGCTATGATTATAGGAAGAAGGAATTATCCTGAGGCGACTTTTGGTGGTATTTATTTTATATTTTAGTTTCATTTGTTGCTTTCTTTCATTGACATTATTGTAGTGAGATAAAGTCATTGTACTCCTCCACAAACCCTACTGTCCCTGTGGAAGACGGTTGCACGCACCTATGACGCTCTATGAGTTACAAGCGCAGACTTCGCTGGCCCTCGGTGGACAAATCATTTCAGCTCCCCGCAGAGAATCTGAATTGTGTTCTTACATGTGAAAACGATTGTCACTACAGGCGAAGCCTCATTTCCTGCGAATCCATCTTGCCTCAATTAACCGTATTGCCCCGGATGAGTCATCCATCTTCAGGGCTTACGATATACTTGGCGTCTTCGTCTGCTGTAATTTGGGACCATCGGTAACAAAGAAATGTGAAATGGTTTGGCATCTGCGCTGCACCGCGTGGCGGGAACTGCGATGAGCAGGGACACAGAAATAAACCGCATTACCAGCCAGCTCCGGGTGCCCGATGTCTTCTCCAACAATGAGATTATGGCCGGCAATGAGAGCCCAGCTGACGTACATCTAGAGCAGATATGAGCTCACTGACTGCCCGGGGAAGGTTGGACGACTCTCAGGTCTCACTGTGAGATCAACTGTTCATTTCCATCTGACAGCAGTGACCGCATGAAATAAAGAGATTAACTAATAGTCCGTTGTAACTAGGTTCTGGGATACAGCAATATGGAGAAGGAGGCATTGCCCCGTATTTGTCTCTTCTCTACTGAGATACTGATGATATGCTGCACCATTCCCATCTGGCCAGCAGGGGGAGAACTAAAGCCAAGCCCATAGACTTCTATGCAAAGCGCTGAGAATCTTGGGAGTCGTAGTTTAAGATGACATCCATATAATGGAGCAAGTTGACTCCTTACACTACAGATCCCAATAGGCACTGTGTGGTGGGAGGAGTGGAGCGAGGATTTTTATTAAACTGCCCAGAAAAACTTTTCCTCTTGGCATCAAGTGAGTTAGACTGAGCGCACCCCTGTCTAAATAGTCACCTGCCAGCAGGAGACCATACCAGCAGTGACACAAGCCTGAGGCTGAGAATGAGGACACCCATGGGCAGGTCAGCACTGCCCACATGACTGCACCACTGCTGCAGGGAGACTGGAGCAGGGCAGCCATCAGAAAAGAGATATCTCAAACAAGCAAAGAGACGGCCCAATCCAGCCGCGACATTTTAATCCAGCAAAGAGACATCCCCATATATTTAGCAAAAAGATGCTTCAATCCAGCAAAGAGACATTTCCATATATTCAGCAAAGAGATGGCTCAATCCAGCAAAGAGACATCCCAATCCAGCAAAGAGATGGCCCAATCAAGCAGAGGCATGCCAATCCAGCAGAGACATCGCAATCCAGCAAAGCGACATCTCCATATATTCAGCAAAGAGATGGCCCAATCCAGCAGAGAGATATCCCAATCTAGCAAAGAGACAGTCCAATCCAGCAGCAACATCCTAATCCAGCAAAGAGACATCCTCATATATTCAGCAAAGAGAAGGCCCAATAAAGCAAAGAGACAATCAGAGGCAGGCTGGCAGAACAGACCCACCTCCACACATGTAGCCCGTTCCACACGCACTCGCGCGTCCGCAGATGCCTGCGCGCATCAATGCGCATGCGCGTGCACGGCGGACTACGTGTGCGGGCAGGAGGGCACACACAATGGCAATTGGCACCAGGCGGCCTGTTTAAAGAAGTGCTCTGCTCCCAGATGGTTTCTGACTGATCTTCAGCTTGTCCTGATACCTGAATCCTCCTGTTCCCTGCCTGATACCTATTGACGAACCTGGCCTGCCTTGACCCTGCTCCTGGATCCTGCTCTTGCTCTGACTACCGGTCTCTGATCCTGGCTATCCACTGGACTCTGCTTCTGCCTGCTGCTTGGTACTGCACTGTCCGCCTGTTACCAGACCCGGCTATCCTTGTGACCTTGCTTCTGCCTGCTGCCTTGTACCTCACTGCCCGCCAGTTACCGAACACGGCTTCCTTCAAGACCTTGCTCTCGCTTCTGCTCTTCCTGCAAGTGCCTGCTACCACGGTCCTGCGACCCACTACGATCGCCTACTACCTGGGACTTAACATCACTTAATGTTCCAGTGCCACTGTTCCAGCGGAGTTCCTCTTTAATCCCAGCTGATCTTTGGTGCAAGACGACCCTTCCTGACCTGACAGTTCTCCTGCCTGTCCAAGATCGCTTCCTCTGCTGCAAGGCTCCGGGTCCACAGTTGCGGGCACTCGTGTTCCTCCTGGCCCTTGGCTTCCTCGGTTCCACTTCCAGTGGGGCCTGGGCAGGAGATACAAGAGAGGCCGACCTCGTCAATTCAGTCTCCAACCAGGTGCATGACACTGGGATTAGGATTAGGGTTTTTCCCTTGAAGGCCAAAGGTCAGGATGCGTGGTTTCAAAGGTCAACAGTCAGGAGGCGGGTCTTCCCTCCAACCCATGTGTGCTAGCCAAGTTACCATAATGTAGAACACGGCTCACACGCTTAGGGTATTTAAATTTGACTTGGTTATGCCTCTTGCAATTTCCTTGCAGCAGAGCTCAGCCTGAGGCAGAGAGAAACAGCACAAGGAGCTAGTTGGATGTGCTGAAGTGCCCATGTGCTAACAAGGAAAATGTTGATAGGAGTAGAAGGCAGAGTGATAGAGAGATGATCTCAACAGTCTGCTGCTTCTCCTTTCATTGTCCAGTCACAGGCTGGGGGAGGGACAAGACTCATAAGTGTTACTAAACTACAGCAGAAAAAAAATCAGGTCTCCTCCCCTGCTAGACAGGGCTGTGTCATGTGGCAGAGCTGTGTAAATCTCAAGACTGGATGGGCAGAAATGCAAATCCTTTGTAGTGAAATTGTCTCCTATATATGTATTCCATCTGTCTAGTCTACAACATGGAGATCTTGTTTCACAGATTGACAGCCGGTGATACCAGAACACAATATGAAGCAGCACCTCACCGCGCCTGCACATATAACATAATCCGGGTGGAATACGCTCACCTCCCTAATCCCCGCTAAGGCTCTCTTAATATTTCCTCCGCACGTTTCATCACCAAGAACGAGGGCTGACTATTGCTGTCGGCTCTCCCAAGTTCATGTCACCGGCGCCCACCAGCAGCACAATGGCTTTAGGCAGATTAAAGACATCTTATTACGCCGCAGGCTTTGTGTGGAAATAATCTTTAATCTGCCAGAGATTGACTCTATTTTAAAATGACCATCATTTAAGGTGGGGCCCTGGTGTGCTCTTTGCAATCTGGCCGGGTTTTCTGCAAATCCACGCCATGAGTGCCGACATTTCAAGAACTGGCTGTGCTATCGGGGTCGGTCCACCTCTGCTAATATACATCAGCTGCGGGGGCCTTTCTGGTCATTAGAAACACCATCTGCATGTTTCTGCCTTTTTAAAGTCTCATTTGAAATGCTGATGATGTGCAAACCTTAGTGACCCCTGTCGCCCCCTGCTGGGACTATAATGATAGTTACATAAGTTACATAGTCTGGTTGAAAAAAGACACAAATCCATCCAGTTCAACCAATAAAGGGAAAAAAATGATTATACAATCCTATAGCACAATCCTATACCTACAGTTGATCCAGAAGAAGGCATGATCCATTTTGCTCCAGCAGGGGAAAATATTCCTTCCAGATTCCCTGAGAGGCAATCGGATATTCCCTGGATCAACTTTACCTATAAATGTTACTATCCAGTTATATTCTGTACATTTAGGAAATAATCCAGGTCTTGCTTAACCACCTGAGATCCGCGCTATAGACGAATGACGGCAACAGCGCGGATCTAATGTGCCGGGACGACGTCTATTGACGTCGTCCCGGCCACGAGCTGCCTGCGCGCAGAGTCCCTCTCACTGCAATGTGCCGAGCAATGTGCCCAATACATGGTGCCCACTATTGCCTAATTAAAGTGCCTCCTACCAGTGCCCACAGTGCCAGCTGTCAGTGCCCACGGTGCCATTGGTCAGTGCCCACAGTACCATCTGTCAGTGCCCACGGTGCCATCTGTCAGTGCCCACGGTGCCATCTGTCAGTACCCACAGTGCCATTTGTCAGTGCCCACAGTGCCATCTGTCAGTGCCCACAGTGCCAGTGCTGCACATCAGTGTCACCTACCAGTGCTAATCAGTGTCACCTACCAGTGCTCATCAGTGTCCCCTACCAGTGCCCATCAGTGCCACCTATCAGTGCCCATCAGTGCCACCCATCAGTGCCATCTATCAATGCCCATCAGTGTCATCCATCAGTGTCATCCATCAGTGCCCATCGGTGCCACCCATTGGTGCCACCCATCCGTGCCCATCAGTGCCATCTTTGCTGTCCCCATCAGTACCGACTTATCTGTCCCCACCAGTGCAGCCTAACAGTGCCCACCAGTGCAGTCTATCAGTGCCCACCAGTGCAGCCTATCAGTGCCAACCAGTGCAGCCTATCAGTGCTCACCTGTGCCGCCTCATCAGCGCATATCAATGAAGCAGAAAAATTACCTGTTTGCTAAATTTTATAACAAACTATTAAACATGATTTATTTATTTTTTTTAATTTTCCAACTTTTTTTGTTTGTTTAGCAAAAAATAAAAACCCCAGCTGTGATTAAATACCACCAAAAGAAAGCTCTATTTGTGGGGAAAAAATTATAAAACTTTCATTTGGGTACAGTGTTGTATGACCGCACAATTATCATTCAAAGTACGTCAGCGCCAAAAGCTGAAAATTGGTCTGGTCACGAGGGGGGTTTAAGTGCCCAGTAATCAGGTGGTTAAAGTGGAGCTTCACTGCCCCTGACGTTTTTTTTTTCAATGGTGATTAATTAAGAAATTAATTTGTAAATTAGTAACTCACCTGTCCTGTTTGTATCACTTGTGCCTTTCGTTTTTTTTTTTCCTAAAAAGACTTTATAAAAATTTCCGGTTCGTTCTCCATCTTGCCTGTGGGCATTTGAAACCTCCAGGCATTCTCTTCCTGGATTTCATTGACGCCTCTCATTGTACTGCGCATGCGCGAGATTACAAAGTGCATAGGAGCGCCGTCAGCAGCTCCCGTTGCCATCACAACGGCGGCGGCGTCGAAAGTCCTGCCCCGTTGTGATAGCAGAGACCGAACGTGACTGTCGTGATGACGTCACGTTCGGTTTCAAGTCTCGCGCTATCTCGGGCCAGGCCGCCGCACTGTCTCCTGGGAGCTATGACACAAGCTCCCAGGAGACAGTGCGGGCTAGGGGATATTACGAACAGTGTTGGTCATCTTATTTTAAAAAAGTAATTAGTTAAGTTGCAAATTACTTCTCCCAAAAAGTAATTGCGTTAGTAACTAAGTTACTACATTGGAAAAGTAATTAGTTACGCAGCAAAGTAACTGACTTTTTTTTAAAATATTCTATACGTGTAACTAAGGGGCGGGTCTAGTATTACTGTAACCAATCGGGCGCATTTATTATTATTGTTATATATCGTGTATCCAAGGGGCTGCTCTATTATTACTCTAACCAAGGGGCAGATCTATTGTAGTGTGTAAGCAAGGGGCGGGTCTATTATTATTATATTGTGTAAGGGGCGGGTCTATTATTATAATATCATGTAAGGGGCGGATGGCTACAGAAGAGGGCGAATGTTAAAATAATGGGCAGAGCTCGATATATAACAATAATAATAAATGCGCCCCTTGGTTACAGTAATACTAGACCCCCCCCCCTTACTTACACGATAGACGCCCCTTGCAGAGTAGCACGAGCATCAGGAGCGTGCGGCATCGCCTCGTACAATTACATGTTAACTGCACCTGCGCGGTGTAGAGTTCACGCAGAGCTGTTTAGGTTCAGCAATTTTCGGAAGCTCCGTAGTGATTCGTACTGCGCAAGCCCTGCGCCTGCGCAGTACAGGGCGTCCTTATCCGGTGGGGGAACTTTTTCGGCAGGACATCGGAATTACACTACTGCCATCTAGTGGCGGTAGATGTAATTGGGGTAACTAAGCCAAAGTAATGGGAACTGAGTTACCATGAGGGGAAAAGTAATCAGTTAGATTACTCGTTACCCTCTAAAGTAACTGCGTTAGGTAACTCAGTTTATTTTTAACTCAGTTACTTACATCACTGATTACGAAATAGCCGTAATATCCCCGCCCATATCCGAGGGAAGGAGAACCAGGAAGCGATGGATGGCAAGAAGAAAGCAACTAAAGGTAAGTAAAAAAAAAAAAAAAAAAAAAAAAAAAACTACCGTTTCGGATCGAGGAAGTTGAGTATTCTTTTTTAGATATAGGTCTTAAAAACGGGTGGCGCTCCGCTTTAAAGCAATCTACTGAGCTGGCCAGAACCACCTCTGGAGGGAGTCTATTCCAGCTCTAATGCCGCGTACACACGGTCGGAATTCTCGTCGGAAAAGCCTTGGATGGTTCTTCCGACGGAATTCCGACAGAATTCCACTCAAGCTTGTGTTGCCTACACATGGTCACACCAACATCCGACTGCCAAGAACGCAGTGACGTACAACACTACGACGAGCCAAGAAAATTACGCTCAATGCTTCCGAACTATGAGTGGAAGCAAGTGGAATACAGGGGACAGAGTGGGTGGATTCTGGAATAGATTAAAGAGTAAATGTACCCCCCCCCCCCCCCCCAACACCCAAACCATCCTCTATGTTCTAAATTGTGAGTGGAATCTTTAGAAAGCTTTTATAAACAATAAATGAATACGGAACTCAAAAACATACATTGTCCTTTACCTATCATGGCATGACGGCAACAATTCATTCTCGGCGGCGGCACACAATGTCAGGCGTTAAGAGCAACTCTCCATTGTGCGTTGTTTGTGTGCGAGGAAGATGGAACAGATGGCTTTATGAAAGGAAGAGTTTTTTTTTAGCCTGAAAGGTGAGAATCCTCACTAGACCCTTCCATTCTCCAGACTGACATTTTATGATTCAATAAAGTTTTTACTTCTGAAATATGCTGTGCGCGTTTTCTATTCTCTAATCTCCTTCACAGCCAAACAAGGTTTTTATTGAAGAATAAAACTGGATTATAATGGCGAGTCTGTGTGGGGCTGTCTGGTCTCCCACACATGTTCACAGTAAACTGCGTTCATTGCGCTAACTTAAAGGACACCTTTAGGAAACGTATCAGCGATCATTGAGGGGGGGGGGGAGGAATGAGCGGATAGTCTGAATTACGCACCCCTACCCGTCCCTGATCTTCTAAACTGCAATTCTGGGAGCTGGGACATCATTGTAGACTTCTCCAGTTGTCTGAAAAGGCACAGCCGACCTCTACAGGCTTGGTGGAGGGGAGAGTTCTCTGAGGGCTCAGATGTCACTTAGGCCAGAGCACACAACGACATGCATGTGGGCACATGGGCACATGGGCACATCCACTACAGATTCTGGTGCCTAGTGGACTATTTTAAACCTGAAGCCTTCATGGGGCCATTGTTGGATGGTCTTTCGGCTTGTGTCTCTTTTATCCTTGATCCTTGAATCCTGCCTGACTCTGTGATGTGGCCTGCTGTCTGACCTGCTTCTGGATTACCCCTGCCTGAGTTACCAACCTCGGCCTGAACTGTTGACCAGTGATGTAAGTAACTGAGTTAAAATAAACAGAGTTACTTAACGCAGTTACTTTAGAGGGTAACGAGTAATCTAACTGATTACTTTTCCCCTCATGGTAACGCAGTTCCCATTACTTGGGCGGAGTTACCTCAATTACATTTACTGCCACTAGATGGCAGTAGTGTAATTCCGGTGTTCTGCCAAAAAAAGTTCCCCCGCCGGATAAGGACCCCCTGTACTGCGCAGGTGCAGCGCTTGCGCAGTACGAAGGACTACGGAGCTTCCGAAAATTGCCGAACCTAAACAGCTCTGAGTGAACTCTACACCACACAGGCGCAGTTAACATGTAATTGTACGAGGCGATGCCGCACGCTCCCGATGCTCGTGCTACTCTGCAAGGGGCGTCTATGGTGTAAGTAAGGGGCGGGTCTAGTATTACTGTAACCAAGGGGCGCATTTATTATTATTGTTATATATCGAGCTCTGTCCATTAATTTAACATTCGCACTCTTCTGTAGCCATCCGCCCCTTACACGATATAATAATAATAGACCCGCCCCTTGCTTACACGCTATAACAGATCTGCCCCTTGGTTAGAGTAATAGAGCAGCCCCTTGGTTACACGATATATATAACAATAATAATAATAAATGCGCCCCTTTGCTTACAGTAATACTAGACCCGCCCCTTAGTTACACGTATAGAATATTAAACAAAAAAGTCAGTTACTTTGCTGCGTAACTAATTACTTTTCCAATGTAGTAACTGAGTTACTAACGCAATTACTTTTTGGGAGAAGTAATTTGTAACTTAACTAATTACTTTTTTTAAAGTAAGATGACCAACACTGCTGTTGACCAAGATTTAATTCTGTACCTCGTTGCCTGCCTGCTGCCAACCTCTGCTAGTCTCTGACCTTCATCCTGCTCATGATTTGGTGCTTTCCTGCCCAGCTGTTACTGAACTCAGCTTTTGAGCCCACTTTGCTCTGTACTCAGATATCTCGTCTCCTGCGACTCGCGGGATACTTCCGCACTTGACAGCGGGCTCACGGACACCCGCGAGTGCGGCACGTTCTCCTGGCTGAGCTTGCACTGTCACTCAGCCTGGAGCCAACCAGCAGCCCGAGCGGCCGCCGCAGCCATACCATTTACTTGGCGGGCGGCGGATCAAATCTCCTTTCTTTCCTCTCCCCCTTCTCATGCTGGCTAAAAACAGGTGTAGTCACTAACCACTTGAATAATTGGTGGTATCAATTAAATATGTTAATTTTCTGTGACACTAACCTGATAGGGCTATTATGTAGAGATGGAGTTTGCATATGTGTATGTGAATACATATATATTGGCTGCACTGGTGAGGCTGCATTGATGTGGTGAGGCTGCATTGATGGGGCTGGTAGGCTGCATTGATGGGCCCTGCTGGTGAGGCTGCATTGATGGGCGCTGGTGAGGCTGCTATTGATGGGCGCTGGTGAGGCTGCATTGATGGGCGCTGGTGAGGCTGCATTTGATGGAGCGCTGGTGAGGCTGCATTGATGGGCGCTGGTGAGGCTTCATTTGATGGGCGCTGGTGGGCTGCATTTGATGGGTGCTTCATTAAAAAAGGTGAGGTTTACATGGGCAGGGAAAAGGGGGTGGGGTCAGGGGTGGAGGCAGGAGGGGGGGGGCAGCAAAATGAGGTTTCGCCTAGGGTGTCAAAAATCCTTGCACCAGTCCTGCACAGCTTCCTATTGGCACTCCATGACGGCCGTACAATAGAGCGGTCCCCAGGCAGTGCTCCGGCTGTCTGTCATATTGGTGTATGATGGAAGGATTTCCACTCCTCTCAGGTCCTAAGATGGAAACAATGCTCCCTGTAGTGGGCTGCCCTGCTCTGCAAGGGTTATCATAGACCTACAACAAACAGTCTTATGTGCTGGCTGCATTCCTTTTCTTTTTTTCCTTCATTTGTCCTGTGATAACTGAGCAGAGTAAACTGTATGTTACTTTGCTTCCGTTTATGAATAGAAAGGAGCCTCTGTCTCCTCTCCATTCATCTTCAGTGCTGAGAAAAGGACTGGGGAATCTGTGTCCTTAGTCCTTTCTCTGTCTCAAAGGGGAGATGTCAGGGATTGTATGCGGGTCTCATTATCATCACCGATTTCCAATCATGTGATTGTCATGTTAGCCAATCACGGTGATTGTTGGAAGCTTGTTTACAAACACACTTCTCCCACCTGTAGATGGCGCTGTGCCTTTCTCCCATTGCACTAGCTGTGCACAGGGAAAGAGATACACTGTTAGAAAACATCACAGTTTGTAAACAGAACAAATACATTTGAAAAAAGTTGGATGGAAAAACTCTGTAAAATAACCAAAACTGTGTATTTTCATTTTTTGTGCATTTTCAGTGCATAGTAACAAACATAAGCAAAATGATTTATTAAAATGGTGTACCAAAAAAGAAAAAAAAAGACTTCTATGTCCTTAGACAACAACGCCAGAATAGCTCCCATCTGTCCCTGATTTCGAGGGACTGTCCCTGATTTCGAGGGACTGTCCCTGATTTGGAGCAATGTCCCTCTGTCATTCCTCCTCATTTGTCCCTCATTTTGGTCTGATCTATATAGATGTATTATATAAAATGCATTTTTTATCTTTTAAAAAGCGTTTTCCAGCGCTATCCTTTCATCTGATTTCTAAATTGCTGCATTTGTAAATTCCAAAAGCCAATCTATAGGAATAGTAGTGGTAAAAAAAAGCACTAGTGGGATTAACCAATCTTGTTTTTTTGTACAATTCTCCTTTAAGGGGGCGTGGAAAGGGGTGTGTCCTATGCCTGCATACTTTTGCCGATAGGTGTCCCTCATTCCCATCTCAAAAAGTTGGGAGGTGTGTAATTAGCCACAGAATTATTGCCACGTTAACCAACACATACTGGTGATTCTAAATACGTTTTTGCCATCCTAGGCACGGGCAACATGAAAAGGGCGGACTACAGTGGCAGAGCTGAAATACGAGCCTACAGAGGACCCGGGTTCAACAAATCAGAACAATTACTGACCTCCTGAAATGTTGCTTGGTTTCGGTCTCAGGAATTTCCATTTCTACTGTGATGGCAGAACATGAGTCTCCCGAGCCGCTTCAGCAGAATCCCTATGATGAATGCATCGGTAATATGGGCTCTTTCTCACCAGGGGCCTTGAGCTACATTAATCAGCTTGGCTCAAGGCAAGGACACTTAGGGATATATTTATAAAGTATTTGCACAATTGTTCATCTAACAAAATCCATTCTATCTGAATGGAACAAAATCAGGTGTTCTCGGTCCATAATGCATTATTGTCACAAAATCATAGAAAATAAGTGAGCTCCCCAGTGCCATCTAATGGCCGTAATGATGCATTTTCCACATTCACACACTTGAATTTCAGAGAATATAGCCAGAGAAGTTACATGCAGTTTCAATGGGTGAATTTCTATGCAATTTTTTTTTCAGTTTTACTTTGATGGTGATTGCAAAGGAAGCTCGCAAAACGCAGGCGAGATACAAATGAAAGGAAGCATATATTACCTTAGATTCTACGCTCCTTGAGGGCAGGGGAGGGCTGGCAGCCTTAGGCCTGGGGGGGAAGTCCAGTCAAGTGGCCCATTGAACTACCGAATCAGCTCACCATCCATGCCCAGCTGGTTTTTCAATGCAGCCTCACCAGTGCCCCTCAATGCAGCATGATCAGTGCCCATCAATGCCGACTCATCAGTGCCACCTCATCAGTGCCACCTCATCAGTGCCCATCAATGCAACCTCACCAGTGTCCATCCAATGCAGCCTGATCACTGGGGCAGGGTAAATGGGGTGTATGGGGGGATGGGGTATGGGGTCAGCTGGGGGTGTCAGGGTCTCTTACTTGGCAGCTCAGGTTGCACGCCACGGCCAGCGCAAGCCAGCACCCAGCCCCACAGCCCGAGCCAGTCACGGGCACCATGGTCTCTGAGGGTGGTAGTTTCCTCTGCGCTGCTTGGGAGCTTGAGTGTGGACTACAACTCCCGGAATGCAACAGTGGCCGACCGCTGCAGCTGTAAAAATAGCAGCGGGCGCCAGCCATTTTCAACGTAAGTTAGGGCGGCCTGGGGGGCAATTGCCACTCTGCCCCCCAGCCCAGCCGTCCCCTGCTTGAGGGTAGGGACTGATGTGAATGTACAATATATATGTAAAGCATTGCGTAAATTGACGGCGCTATATAAGTACCTGAAATAAATAAATAAAATAAATATAGTATGAACTTATATTATACAATAGATTTTGTCATCCCAAAGAGCGAGATAACCCACAGGAGCAGCCCAAGAATTCCAACGCCTAAAATCTGCTCCAGGTAGTGCTACACAGCCCTTCTGAAATCACGAAAGGACATAGTCCATTAAACGGCAGGCAAAGAGGAAAAAAAGAGAAGGGAGAAAAGTTAGGAAGAAAGAACGAGAGAGAGAGACTTAATTTGCCGCCTACACGCCAGGCCCACTCCTTACAGCAAAGAGCAGGGGAATTAAGGTGGAGTAAGTAATTGCGCTGGTCCAAATCATTTGGTGGAGGGGGGATTATGGTGTGGGGTTGTTTTTCAGGGGTTGGGCTTGGCCCCTCAGGTGTTGGGCTTGGGCCCCTAAGTTCCAGTGAAGGGAACTCTAAAGGCATCAGCATACCAAGACATTTTGGACAATTTCATCCTCCCAACTTTGTGGGAACAGTTTAGAGACGGCCCCTTCCTGTTCCAACATGACTGCGCACCAGTGCACAAAGCAAGGTCCATAAAGACATAGATGAGCGAGTTTGGGGCGGAGGAACTTGACTGGCCTGCACAGAGTCCTGATTTCAACCCGATAGAACACCTTTGCGATGAATTAGAACCGAGACTGCGAGCCAGGCCTTCTTGTCCAACAAAACGAAACGAGAGAGTGTGTGTCTCCATGTGAGGAGGCAACTAGGAGCATGGCTGCTTATTCCCTGACTTTGGATACAAAGTATTTGCGTTTGTAAGGACACTTACTACAAAACAAGGACTGGTCAGACTACGAACACAACTTACTGGCTGGATCACCAGATGAAAATAGAAGAAAGCAAGCCGAGAAAAGAAAATGAATGCAGCCATCCCATCTAAGAATTGAGCTTGTTGGTTCGTTATCAACCGGAGGTTGCCCCTGTTATCATCGGTCCCAAGGAGGATTGCCAGCCCGTTTTCCGTTTCTGGTTAACCCTGTGAAGGAGATCATATTTGGGGTCTATTTGGCTGCGACTCATCCTGACATCAACTTATGGGCTTATTTTAGCTTGCCCTCTGGTAAGCACATTCAACATTTGGTGGTGGATCACGACAGTCACTACTTTTTTTGGATTTTCACTTTGTCACTTTTGGATTTATGTTTTCCAGACTGGACTTTTCTTTGATTATTTCATATTACATAAATTGTTCTAGGTTTCTATTCATCAATTCACTGGACTTTTTAGGGTTACTAATTGGATCATATCACATGATATTGCTTTAGGTTTTCAATATTATTTATTTGCACCATTTATTATTATTATTCTTTAATTTAGGTAATAGCGCGGCTTTTTGTATTATTTTCTTGTCCAACATCAGTGCCTAACCTCACAAATGCGCTTCTGGAAGAGTGGTCAAATATTCACATACACACACTCCTATGCCGCGTACACATGGCCGGAATTTCCGATGGAAAAAGTCAGATGGGAGCTTTTCATTGGATTTTCCGACCGTGTGTATCTTTTTCTGTCTGCATTTCCGACGGACTTTAGATTAAGAGCATGCTCGTAATTTTTCTGTCGGAAATGCCGACGGAGTTTTGGATGGTGCAAAGTCCGGCCGTGTGTACGCAGCATAAACCTTGTGGACAGCACTTCCCAGAAGAGTTGAAGCTGTTATAGCTGCAAAGGGTGGGCCAACTCAATATTGAACCCTACAGACTAATGCCCCGTGCACACGGTCGGAAAATCCGACCACAAATTCCATCGGATTTTTTCAGACGGATTTTGTCCGACACTGGTGTTGCATACACACGGTCGGACAAAGTTGTCGGAAAATCTGATCATTCTGAACGTGGTGACGTTTGTTGCGTACGACGGGACTACGTAGAGGCTAGTCGCCAATAGCTTTGGTCTTGTAATGTGATCTGAGCATGCGTGGCACTTTGTCTGTCGGAATTCGCTACACACGATCGGAAAAAGTGCGATAGGACTTTGTTGTCGGAAAATTTGAGAGCAGGAGAAAAAACTTTGTCCGTCGGAAAATCCGACGGAAAAAGTCCAAAGGAGCCCACACACGGTCGGAATTTCCGACAACATTGTCCGATAGGACATTTTCCGTCGGAAAATCCGACCGTGTGTATGGGGCATAAGACTCGGATGCTATTAAAGTTCATGTGCGTGTAAAGGCGGGTGTCCCAATACTTTTGACAATATCATGTATTTGGGGGGTACAGGTCCCCTTTAATTTGTATTAGCTGTATTAGGAGTGCAACAATTGACATGACATGGAAAAGCTTTGCACCATTTACTTTTATGCACATCGGTAATTTGTGAGCTCAGATTTACGCACCACCAGAGTCCTATCTGCCAGCGTTACAAGAGAACTTCCAGCATGTTTGGCTGCCGGGCAGATCCATCAGATTCAGTGATTTCCTGGCAGACAGAAGGAAGTTCATCTCCCAACATGTCCCGGCTGCTGGATGGAATATCGCTCTCCGGATTTTTATTATTCACCGACTGCAATTAATCCCAACACAGGGACACAACTAAATGTTCTACTGCCCTGGGCACAAAGCAGGAGGTCACACCGCTCATCCTGTACCAACAATGCCATTTACAGCGCAAGATGAGACAAACTGCAATATGTCACCGACAGACGCTGAGCTGTCCAGAATACGGACAAAAGATTATAAAATTTGTGATCTCGTTGACCAAATAAACAGGGGCGGAGTATACCTAGTGATCTCATTTACCAAATATCACAGTCAATGGTCATTAAAGGAACAGTAGGTGATGGCACCCGCCACGATCCACCTAGCCGTATTCATTTGCTGGCCATGTAGTCAAAGGGGCAAGGATTTGGCCATGGCTATATTTGGTCAATGAGATCACTGGGTATACCCCGCCCCTGGGTATTTGGTCAATGAGATCACTGGGTATACCCCACCCCTGGGTATTTGGTCAATGAGATCACTGGGTATACCCCTCCCCTGGGTATTTGGTCAATGAGATCACTGGGTATACCCCGCCCCTGGGTATTTGGTCAAGGAGATCACTGGGTATACCCTGCCCCTGGGTATTTGGTCAATGAGATCACTGGGTATACCCCTCCCCTGGGTATTTGGTCAATGAGATCACTGGGTATACCCCTCCCCTGGGTATTTGGTCAATGAGATCACTGGGTATACCCTCCCCTGGGTATTTGGTCAATGAGATCACTGGGTATACCCCTCCCCTTGGTATTTGGTCAATGAGATCACTGGGTATACCCCGCCCCTTTGTTTGTATTTTGGGGTGGAGACCAGAGCTGTCATTGGCAGTGAGCGCAGTGATGGGATTGGACATGTCCGTCCGTCAGCAGGAGTTGTTCATCATCTGTATCGCTGAGTTACATTGTGGGACTCTTTTTATGAATGAATAGTTCTGGGATCTCCTTACTCATTTACATAGGGGGCTTCCAGATTCTAATACTCCCCCTACCTGCAGACCCTCACAACCACTGGATCAGAGTTGTGGGAAGGAGTCCCGTGTGTTCATCAACATGAGGACGGTGTGCCCCTCTATGTTTAGGGCTGATGGGGTTTGGATTTGGCACCCCAAACTTTAGTAATGTTTACCTAATTCACCCCAAACTGAACCAAGATACATTCAACTCTATCCAACTGCTGAGAAGACATGACGGCCTCATCCATTCATACAGAGACCGTCCGCAGCTCAGTGACTTGATTCCAGCAATGATAGCAGATTGGTGGGCTCAACAGCCTCAGAGGTTTGGCACAAGATACTATATTACAGTGCTTTGAAAAAGTATTCATACCCCTTGAAATTTTCCACTTTTTGTCATGTTACAACCAAAAATGTAAATGTATTTTATTTGGATTTTATGTGATCGACCAACACAAAGTGTCACATAATTGTGAAGTGGAAGGAAAATGATAAATGGTTTTCAACATTTTAGCATTCTCCTTAGCAAAATAGCTCAAGCTCTGTCAGATTGGATGGAGAGCGTCTGTGAACAGCAAATTTCAAGTCTTGCCACAGATTCTCAGTTGGATTTAAGTCTGGACTTTTACTGGGCCATTCTAACACATGAATATGCTTTGATCTAAACCATCCCATTGTAGCTCTGGCTGTATGTTTCGGGTCTTTGTCCTGCTGGAAGGTGAACCTCCGCCCCGGTCTCAAGTCTTTTTCAGATTCTAACAGGTTTTCTTCTAAGATTGTCCTGTATTTGGCTCCATCCGTCTTCCCATCAACTCTGACCAGCTTCCCTGTCCCTGCTGAAGAAATGCATCCCCACAACATGATCATGCCACCACCATGTTTCACAGTGGGAATGGTGTGTTCAGGTTGATGTGTTCAGTGTTAGTTTTCCGACACACATAGCGTTTTCCATTTTTGGTCTCACCTGACCAGAGCACCTTCATAAACATGTTTGCTGTGTCCCCCACATGGCTTCTCACAAACAGGACTTCTTATGACTTTCTTTCACCAATGTCTTTCTTCTTGTCACTCTTCCATAAAGGTCAGATTTGTGGAGAACACGACTAATAGTTGTCCTGTGGACAGATTCTCCCCCCTGAGCTGTGGATCTCTCCAGTTACTCCAGAGTCACCATGAACCTCTGATGAATGGCTGCTTCTCTGATGAATGCTCTCCTTGCCCGGCCGGTCAGTTTAGGTGGACAGCCGTGTCTTGGTAGGTTTGCAGTTGTGCCATACTCTTTCCATTTTCAGATGATTGAACAGTGCTCCGTGAGATGTTCTAAGCTTGGGATATTTGTTTATAACCTAACCCTGCTTTAAACTTCTCCACAACTTTATCCCTGACCTGCCTGGTGTGTTCCTTGGCCTTCATGATGCTGTTTGTTCACTAAGGTTCTCTAATAAACCTCTGAGAGCTTCACAGAACAGCTGTATTTACACTGAGATTAAATTACACAAAGGTGGACTTTACTATTTAGGTGACCTCTGAAGGCAATTGGTTCCACTAGACTTTAGTTAGGGGTATCAGAGTAAAAGGGGGCTGAATACAATTGCACGCCACACATACCGTATTTATCGGCGTATAACACGCACTTTTTTCCCCTTAAAATCAGGGGAAAATCGTGGGTGCGTGTTATACGCTGATACCCGCTGATCTCTCACTGATTTTTTCATTAGGGGAGCGAGCGGAGACGATATTCCGAAAGCCGCGTGTATTTTCGGCTATTTTCGGCTCCTCTCGCAGTCCCGCCCACCTCCACTGATTGCGAGAGGAGCCGAGCGCCGTCAACATAAAGAAATCCAAGTTCGGCTATTTTCGGCTCCTCTCGCAGTCCCGCCCCTGTCTGCGTGCAGAGCCGAGACTAGCCGAACTCGGATTCCTGTATGTTGTCAGCGCTCGGCTCCTCTCGCAATCAGTGGAGGTGGGCGGGACTGCGAGAGGAGCCGAAAATAGCCGAAAATACACGCGGCTTTCGATATGTCACGCGGCGCTCGTCCTCCCCACTCGGCGGCAAATTTAAATGGGCAACGCTGCAAATGTACTGGGCAACACTGAAAATATACTGGGCAAGCCTGCAAAGGCACTGGGCAAGGCTGCACTGGGCAAGGCTGCAATAGCACTGGGCAAGGCTGCACTGGGCAAGGCTGCAAGAATGGACAGGGCTGCACTGGGCAAGGCTGCAAAGGCACTGGGCAAGGCTGCAAGGATGGACAGGGCTGCACTGGGCAAGGCTGCAAGGATGGACAAGGCTGCACTGGGCAAAGCTGCAAGGATGGACAGGGCTGCACTGGGCAAGGCTGCAAGGATGGACAAGGCTGCAGATGGACACTGGACAAGGCAGCAAATATGGGCATTTAAATGTAATTTTTTTTTCCTTTAAACTTCCCTCCTTAAAGTTTTTTTCCTTAATATTCCCTCCTAAACTTGGGGTGCGTGTTATACGCTGGCGCGTGTTATACGCCGATAAATACGGTATTTATTTGTCAAAAAAAATTGAAAACCATTTATAATTTTCCTTCCACTTCCCCATTTTTTTGCCACGTTGTGTTGGTCTTTCACATAAAATCCCAATAAAATACATTTACAAGTTTCACATAACAAAATTTGGAAAATGTCAAGGGGTATGAATACTTTTTCAAGGCACTGTATAGTAAGTATGTGCAACTGAGACATATTTATAGCCTCAGAGAATGGGAGTCTCGGGCCTCAGAGTGGACAAGCTGGACACTTTGCTTAATCTTTGCCACCTGTAATTAGGACTGATGTATGAAAATGTCTGAATAATCATCTACAGCGAGTATCTGAGATCCAGCTGCCGTTGGTCTAGTGCAGATTGTGATTGAAGTTTTTTGGTACTTTGTAAAACCTATAAAAGTTTTGAATAGGAACTCTGCCCCCCCCCCCCCCAACAAACTCCTTCCCAGTAGGGGAGCCCCCAGACGTCCTTCCTCTCCAGCCTTTTCTTTACTTTTACAGTCAAAATGCCTGAACTTTAGATAAGACATTGAGCCTTCCATGCCTGGTTCTGGTCTCCATTGGTTGGGTTCAGTTCCTATGCAAGTCAATGGCAGCTGATGTTGTTGATGGTCTTTTGAGCAGTTGTTGGGTATGCTGCCGGTGAAACCGACTGGAAGTCCGCTGCACAGGGCTGGTGCAAGGATTTTTAACACCCTAGGCAAAACCTAATTTTGCCGCCCCCCCTTGCTCCACCCCCTTTGCCCTGCCCATGTATACCCCACCTTTTTAATGAAGTGCCCATCAAATGCAGCCCACCAGCGCCCAACAATGCAGCCTCACCAGCGCTGATCAATGCAGCCTTACCAGCGCTGATCAATGCAGCCTTACCAGCGCTGATCAATGCAGCCTCACCAGCGCTGATCAATGCAGCCTCACCAGCGCTGATCAATGCAGCCTTACCAGCGCTGATCAATGCAGCCTCACCAGCGCTGATCAATGCAGCCTCACCAGCGCTGATCAATGCAGCCTTACCAGCGCCCATCAATGCAGCCTACCAGCGCCCATCAAATGCAGCCTACCAGTGCCCATCAATGGATGTTTGCTTGCTTCCATTCATTCGGGAGTCGGGACACAGACACAGTCCTCCACTGCGCCTCTGACACTATGCGCGAACAGAGTGTCGGCGGCTGCCTGCTGATGCTGAGACTTAGTTGCTTGCTGCATAGAGAAGAGAGTAGGAACACCAGTGGTCGGGCGCCCTAGGAAGCAGTGCGCCCTAGGCGGCTGCCTAGTTTGCTTAGTGGTAGCACCGGCCCTGAGTCCGCAGTGTGCTCAGAATCCCTACAGGGTGACACCAGCAAAAAATCTTTATTGGTTATATTTTGCTAGTGTCATATGTGTAGTAGAGCTGCACGTTAAGAATCAAAATTGCGTTCTTTTTCCCTTCCCGATCTTCAAAACAGCATGTCACGATCTTTCTAACAAGTGCAGAGAGTTCTCACAGCTGGAAAAAAAAAATCCAGGCAGCCTGCCAAGTTTTATTACAACACGGGAATAAGTAGAAACAAAGTATCTTTTTGTTCTTTTATCAAAGGAAAGAACTCCCGCGTGTAAATGAAGGAAGATTAACCATTTATCCACTTCAGCCCCGGAAGATTCTACCCCCTTCCTGACCAGAGCACTTTTTGCGATTCGGCACTGCGTCACTTTAACTGACAATTGCGCAGTCGTGCGACGTGGCACCCAAACAAAATTGACGTCCTTTTTTTCACACAAATAGAGCTTTCTTTTGGTGGTATTTGATCACCTCTGCGGTTTTTATTTTTTGCGCTATAAACAAAAAAAGAGCAACAATTTTGAAAAAAACACATTATTTTTTTACTTTTTGCTATAATAAATATCCCCCAAAAATATATATAAAAAATTTTTTTTTTCCCTCAGTTTAGGCCGATACGTATTCTTCTACATATTTTTTGGTAAAAAAAAAATCGCAATAAGCGTATATTGATTGGTTTGCGCAAAAGTTATAGCGTCTACATAATAGGGAATAGATTTATAGCATTTTTATTATTATTATTATTTTTTTTTTACTAGTAATGGCGGCAAGCTGTGATTTTTATCGTGACTGCAACATTATGGCGGATACGTCGGACAATTTTGACACAATTTTGGGACCATTGATTAAAAATGTACTGCTTACTGTAAAAATGTCACTGGCAGTGAAGGGGTTAAGTGTGTCCTAGTTTGTGTTCTAACTGAAGGGGGATGGGGACTGTGTTCATACTGTGTTCTGCTAGAAAATTACTTGGAGCACCCAAACATGATATATATTTTTTTAGCAGAGACCCTAGAGAAAAAAATGGTGGTTGTTGCAATATTTTATGTCACACTGTATTTGCGCAGCGTTTTTTCAAACGCAATTTAAAAAAACAAAACAAACACACTTTAAAGAGGATGGCCACCTGCACAAAAAATATTAAAAGTCAGCAGCTACAAATACTGCAGCTGCTGACTTTTAATAAATGGACACTTACCTGTTCCAGGTTCCAGCGATGTCGGCAGAAGATGACGAGCGATCGCTCGTCTCTCGGCTGCCCCCGCCGCCATCCCCTGTCAGGGAATCAGGAAGTGAAGCGTTGTGGCTTCACTGCCCGGTTCCCTACTGCGGATGCGCGAGTCGCGCTGCGCGTCTTTACTGGTCCCCGCTGTGTCCTGGGAACTGTGTGTTTCCCAGGACACAACGGTGGGGGGGGGGGGGGGCATCTGCAGCTAGGGGCGGCTAGCTAGTCCCAGAAGTGGGTGCAGATACCTGGATTATACAGGTATCTGCACCCCCCTCCCCCCTGAAAGGTGCCAATTGTGGCACCAGAGGGGGGAAGGAATCCCATAAGTGGAAGTTCCACTTTAGGGTGGAGCTCCGCTTTAATTAAGTAAAAAAAAAAAAAAACAGTAAAGTTAGCCCATTTTTTTTTTGTATAATGAAAACAAGATGTTATGCGAGAATCGTGATCTTTATTCTAAGCAAAAAAAAAAATCGTGATTCTCATTTTAGCCAGAATCGTGCAGCTCTAATGTGAAGGGTTAAAAAGGCTGAGAGGTGGATAGAGGATAAAAAAGGTCCATGTACAGCCAAGTGGATTTATTTTTTCATTCCCCCAATTTTTTTTTCCTTTATTATTATCACATTAGCACAACGAGGATGGCATTTTTTGTCCTGTGCTGCCCCCTGGTGTTTGTTCACATCCTGATCAGCTTCATGTTCTGAAGAAACTCTACAGCCAATCTTATAAACCAGGGGTCTCCAAACTGTGGCCCCTTGCTTGCCTTTAGACATGTGCACAATAGAAAAATTTGTTTAGTTTCGTTTAGTTTCTGTTCGTTTCCGTTGATTCTTAACGATTCATAAATTCGTAAGTCGTCGGTGCTCGTATTCGTAACGATTCGTATTTTCGTAAGAGTTATTTTTTCATTGATTAGTTTTTCCGTTAGTTTGATTTTCGTTTATTCGAAATTTGGACGCATTCGTATTTTCGTAGATTTAGTTACATTCGTACTTTCGTAAGATTGATTTATTCGTACTTTCGTAACATTGTTTTCGTAGATTCGTAATCGGAGCATAATTCATAATTTTATGTAATGTGTATGCTATTATTACATTGTAAGAGACACGGAAAATTTTGAATCGAAAAAAAAAGTTACGAATGTACGAATTTTTTTCGTTCAATCCATTCGAAGCACGTTAAGCAGCGCCATTGTAAGGGACGCGGAAAATTACCAATTCAACAAAAAAAAAAAAAAGTTACGAATGTACGAATTTTTTCGTTCATTTTGATTTTCGTTGTTCCTGTTTTCGTTTTTTCAGATTTTCTTCTTTCGTAGTTTCGCTGTTTCTAATTTGGTTATTTCGGATTTTCGTTGTTTTTCATATTCGTTCGATTCGATAATTTGTTATTCGTTAAAAAAATTTGCGAATCATTCGTTCATTCGTATGATAACGAATGAATGAATATAACGAATTTTAACGGAAAACGAAAAAAAAACAAAACGAATTGCACATGTCTACTTGCCTTTATCCGGCCCTTGGGGCACTATTCATCCCAAGGATATGAGACATTATTCTGCCCTCTGACACCAACAATGGGGCAAAATTCCTGCCACTGACATCAACAGTGGGGCACTATCCCCCTAATACCACAGATGGGGCACTGTTTACTCCCACTGAAGCCAGAAAAAAAGTTATTTTCCTCCTGGCCACCGTCCGGCCCCCCTAAAGTCCGAAAACTGGCCCTTTGTTTAGAAAGTTTGGACACCCCTGTTATAAACTAACATGGTCACTAGGAAAATGTCAGGCGCTTTTTCTTTAGTGCAGATAAAACCTGAAATCCCCATGAACTGCAACACGTTCCGAAATCTCCCGGAGTCAGTTCTATTATATTTAGTTAAATAATATACTAATGCGCAAACCAATAACTAATAAATAAATGTTGAGCAGCTCCCAACACGAAATATGTTACCACACAGTGATAAATAAAAATGAATAAATGTGGCACTTTCTCAGTGATCAAAAATAATAATAATGTAGTAAATTAAATCATAAAGTGTAATGATAACCAAATAACTAATTCATCAATGGCAAATAAAGTGCTATGTGCAAATAATCCTCAATCCAGAAATGGATAAAAAAAAACCTTCACAGTGCAAGTAAATAAGTATAATATAATATTCAATAATGCATATAATGTAACCTAAAGTGCAAAAAAGTCCATAAAGTGCTTGGTGCAATCAATCTTCAGTGCGCAGGAATAATTCATAAAGAGTGTCAGCAATCACAGTGCAGACCAATATATCAAATTCCTCAATCGTGCTTCACCATCCGTGTGTGCAGTGTGCCCCAGGCTCTCACCTCAGAAGAAGACCCCCTACGGGTCTAATCGCACCAATAATGAATCTCTCATATAGATCCACAGCAAAAGGCTCTCTCCTTGTAGTCCTTTGCCTGATAGGGCAGCGATGTTCACAGATACAGTAAACCCCTGATGAAGTCACGTGAGCGGTGACGTAACGCGTAGGGAGGAGTCGGGTGAACGTCACTTCCGGTCAAGGCCGAGACCGGAAGTCCCTGATACACGAGAAAGCTGCTGACTGTGTTTTTATATGTGAGTTGATACATTTTTTACAGACCCCGAGTGATGATGGGGTATGGGACTACCTTGTACCAAAGGGGGGGGGCAGATTATGGAGGCATTAGAAGGAGTCAGAGATTTCTATTCTTCAGAACTTAAAGTGATTGTAAACAGTCTACTTGTAAAACAATCTATTCAGTGTAAAATAGAAATGAAAGGTAAAACATTTGTGTATAGATATAAAAATACATTATAAATAATTTTTTACCCTTTTTTATAAGCGATCACATTCCCTCTGTTCTCAGCTGCATAAGAGCTAAGGAGAGGACAAGCAGCAGCAGCACACTGAGCTAGTGAATGGCTGTGCAGCGGGTGTCAGGACAAGTCTGATGATTGGAGTTCCCAGCATAGCTAGAGAACTGACCACGCTGAGCTCTCCTGCCTAGTGTGGTCAGTTTATAATAGGAAAGCATAGGGACTGGCACACAAAGGAAGCAATACAAAGAGAACAGGAGACTTCTTCATACCAGTACATGGTACAGCAGCCACATATCAGGAGTATGAAATGCTGGGGTAACAAACGCTTTAAGTTTAAAAAGCCTATATATCGTTTTTTTTATGAAATTTTTCATATAAATGTTTGCTTTTTCACGAAATACCTTAATTTAGACCCAGTGATGTCAGCACTGGGTCCCTGTGCTTCTCTATACAATGTAGGCAGATCGTGGCTGGTGGAAGGGGCCAGCAGGGTGCTGTACATAACTACCTGAAAACATCCCAGCACCCTGCCTCAGTACTTCTCTAAAGAGTCCTCAGTCCTGATGCAAGCAATGGGCTGGCTTTTGGGAGGAGTTAGGCCCACATGTGATGCTGAGCCCCCCCCCCCCCATGGTTGAAAGAACTGGAATCCAATAAGTGAAAGGGGCGGGGCCAGGGACAGTCAGGCTGGCGAGGAGAAGGCGTCAAGATGATGCTGGATGTCCTCCAGCAAGGAAATGAGGCGGGGCTCTGGCTGACTTGCTGCAGCTTCTAATGCACATTATGAGAAGCTCACAGTGTGCAGTGAAGTCAGAGGAAGCCGCTTCAGTCCAGGCGAGGAGCCGATACACCCATGCAGGACTGAAAGTGGTAGTAAACCCTTACAGACCACTTTAACCTACAGGTAAGCCTAGATTAAGGCTTACCTGTAGGTGCAAGAAATATCTCCTCAACCTACACGGTTAAGGAGATATTTTCCAAAAAACGGGGGGACCGATGTCTATGGCACATGCGCTCCCGCCTGCATGCGCCGGAGTGATGTCATCACTGCTCCGGCCAGTCACATCGCCGGAGCAGCGATACCCGGAAGTCACTCCGGGATACATGGCGGCGACGGAGGAGGTGAACGAGGGACGCTTCGGGGGCTTCGATCTCAAGTAAGTAATTCATAATGAGCTAGTATGCTATGCATACCATCTCATTATGCCTTTGTCCTGCAGGGTGTTTTCTTTTTTTAATTTAGAGAGGGTTTACTTCCTCTTGAAGGGAAGTGTTAAGGTTAATCCTAACCCTTTAAAAGCAGCTGGCAAAACATTAGATATGCACATTGCCCCCCAAAGCTGTTATTTGGATCCTGCCATGAATAACAATGGATTCTCTGTGTTGCCAGCAGGCTCTCAACGTGTATAGTACCCTCCTGATCCTTGATTCTCTGTGTTGCCAGCAGGTGGCAGTAGGCTCTCAAAGTGTATGGGACTCTACTGATCCCTGATTCTCTGTGTTGCCAGCAGTTGGCAGTAGGCTCTCAAAGTGTATGGTACTCTCCTGATCCCTGATTCTCTGTGTTGCCAGCAGGCTCTCAAAGTGTATAGTACCCTCCTGATCCTTGATTCTCTGTGTTGCCAGCAGGTGGCAGTAGGCTCTCAAAGTGTATGGTACTCTACTGATCCCTGATTCTCTGTGTTACCAGCAGGTGGCAGTAGGCTCTCAAAGTGTATGGTACTCTACTGATCCCTGATTCTCTGTGTTGCCAGCAGGTGGCAGTAGGCTCTCAAAGTGTATGGTACTCTACTGATCCCTGATTCTCTGTGTTGCCAGTAGGCTCTCAAAGTGTATGGTACCCTCCTGATCCCTGATTCTCTGTGTTGCCAGCAGGCTCTCAAAGTGTATAGTACCCTCCTGATCCTTGATTCTCTGTGTTGCCAGCAGGTGGCAGTAGGCTCTCAAAGTGTATGGTACTCTACTGATCCCTGATTCTCTGTGTTGCCAGCAGGTGGCAGTAGGCTCTCAAAGTGTATGGTACTCTACTGATCCCTGATTCTCTGTTTTGCCAGCAGGCTCTCAAAGTGTATGGTACCCTCCTGATCCCTGATTATCTGTGTTGCCAGCAGGCTCTCAAAGTGTATGGTACCCTCCTGATCCTTGATTCTCTGTGTTGCCAGCAGGTGGCAGTAGGCTCTCAAAGTGTATGGTACTCTACTGATCCTTGATTCTCTGTGTTGCCAGCAGGTGGCAGTAGGCTCTCAAAGTGTATGGTACTCTACTGATCCCTGATTCTCTGTGTTGCCAGCAGGCTCTCAAAGTGTATGGTACCCTCCTGATCCCTGTCTTGCATACACACGGTCACACAAATATCTGCCCAAAATTCTGAACGTGAGAACGCGGTGATGTACAAGACGTACGACGAGCCGAGAAAAAGGAAGTTCAATATCCAGTGCGGCTCCTTCTGCTTGATTCTGAGCATGCGTGAACTTTTGTGCGCCAGACTTGTGTACACACGATCGGAATTTCCGACAACAGAGTGAAGTTGGCGGAGAATTTGAGAACCTGCTCTCAATCATTTGTGGGCGGAAATTCCGACAGCAAATGTTCGATGGAGCATAAACACGGTCGGACTTTCCGACAACAAGCTCATTTGCCGCCGGAAAGTCTGACCGTGTGCACGCGGCATTAGGATAGGGGGCCTGTGAGGTTGAGTTGGCCAGTATATTCGAACAGATGAATGTAATCACAGTTGTTTTGACTTCAGGAGATTCTTGGTTCTGCCATGCCCACATCTTCAGCCATTGTGGGTACCACCATGGTTTTATAAGCGGGGGGGGGGGGGCACAACGTCTATTCAGAGAAAGCAAGTATGGTGAAGAGAGGCTGTAAGGTCTTCCATTTTCCTTTTACTGATTTTGGGGAACCAAACCTTCATAGGAGGGGTTATGGGTGGCTTCCATAGGTTGGGAATACTTGCTCTGGGTGTGATAGATAAATGTAGGATAAGAGACCATTTATACCTTTTACTTATCAGGATAAGATATGAACTAAATAGCTGGCTGGATTCTTTCCTCGCCAACTTGGGTGAGGCAGAGGATTAGTCTTTGGACTTCTTCCCAGAATGGGCTGATTAAGGCACAGTTCCCGAAAATACGGAGGAGCATGCTGGGTGCAGATTGGGAGTGCCAACATATAAGAGGGACTCACTGACATATTTTGTGTAGGAGTGTCTGTATCTGGTACCAACAAGATAGTCTTTTGAAGCCCTGAGGAATTACTCTATGTGCATAATACATTGCTCCATCTATTTGTCTATATCGGGGTATATGTTGGGGGTCACATGGTGAGTTGTCGGGCAATAAGGAGCTTGTATAAATATGAGGGCAAGTGGGACACTAGGGACTGATCGTAACATGGGTCCAAAAAGAGGGTGGTGGGCCTGGAAAGTAGGGAATGTCCCTGGTAAATCTTTTGGGAAGTGCTGAAGTTTATATCATGTATACCAGGGATCTCAAAACTACGGCCCTTCAGCTGTCGCCGAACTATACGTCCCATGAGGCATTGTAAAACTCAATTCACAGACATGACTAAGCATTATGGGAATTGTAGTTCCTGAACAACTGGAGGGCAATAGCTTGGAGACTCCCTGCCGTATACCATCAAGTGGTAGAAATATCACATTTTGGATATCAGATTTTGGGTTTTCCTATCACCTCAAGTAATCAGTCTGAGGGGGTAGATAAATGGAGGCGTCTAAAGTTACCGGTACTCCTGAGATGTTTGAGGCTGGGCTCACACTATCTTCACATGCGGCTCACAGCAGGGGTTTGGTGCGTCTCCGTTCACAGTTTCAGGTCTGGATTTCAGGCCAAATTTTTGGCTGAATTCAGACCTGAAACAGACCAAAAGACACACAGGGTCAGGGCCCTTTGAAGGAATTTGGGGGCCCCAAGCAAAATGGACCCCCGCACGCACGCAAAGCCATGAGATTACCAGAGACTGCGGACATACTGCCTGAGATTACCAGAGACTGCGGACATACTGCATGAGATTACCAGAGACTGCGGACATACTGCATGAGATTTCCAGAGACTGCGGACATACTGCAGGAGATTACCAGAGACTGCAGACATACTGCATGAGATTACCAGAGACTGCGGACCTACTGCATGAGATTACCAGAGACTGCGGACATACTGCATGAGATTACCAGAGACTGCGGACATATTGCATGAGATTACCAGAGACTGCGGACATACTGCATGAGATTACCAGAGACTGCGGACATATTGCATGAGATTACCAGAGACTGCGGACATACTGCATGAGATTACCAGAGACTGCGGACATACTGCATGAGATTACCAGAGACTGCGGACATACTGCATGAGATTACCAGAGACTGCAGACATACTGCATGAGATTACCAGAGACTGCGGACATACTGCATGAGATTACCAGAGACTGCGGACCTACTGCATGAGATTACCAGACTGCGGACATACTGCATGAGATTACCAGAGACTGAGGGCATACTGCATGAGATTACCAGACTGTGGACATACTGCATGAGATTACCTGTGAATTGGGCCCCGATGATAGCTTTGCAGAGTGCACAGAGGACACAGGAGGCTGTATTTGCGCGCTAGCAAGCAGAGAGGGGGCGGGGCCGGGAGCTCCACTCGGAACAGAACGGCTGTAGTTAGAGCAGTGATCGTAGTGGGCGCATCAGTGGAGCTCCCAGACCTTTGTATTTTCCAGCCAGTATAGAGGGGGCGGGGCCAGGAGCTCCACTGATGCGCCCACTCCGATCACTGCTCTAACCGAGCATACAGGCTACATGGGGCGGGGTCAGTGGAGCTCCCGGCCCCGCCCCCTCTCTGCTAGCTAGATCGGGAATACAGCCTCCCGTGTCGTCCTCTGTGCACTCTGCAAAGCCGTCATCGGGGCCCCAATTCACGGGTAGCGCGGGCCCCCCTACAAAGATTGGGCCCAGGGCAGGTTCCCCGTGTGCCCTGCGCTAAAGACGGCCCTGCTTATAGGAAGCAGCGGCCAGCGGCGTGGCTGGGGTCCCAGGCCAGCTCGGGCCCCAGGCAATTGCTTTGTTTGCCTGTCCTGTCGCGACGGGCCTGCACAGGGTTCCTGTGCAAATTCCTGAGCCGCAGCGGCGATATGTGAACCGGCTCCATAGAGAGCTGGTCAAAATCTCCTGCTATTGTGAATTGGATGCGGGGCAATAGTGTGAACCCAGCCTAAAGTGTTGGTTGTCTGTGCAGAGAGAAAAATCTACGTCTCCCAAATTAGGCGTTCTAGATGGGAGGTAGGCAGAAATCAAAGATAGAGGGAACGTCTGAACAAGAATGCAAAAGGTGGCTCCATTGTCAGGTGAGAGTTGAGGAGCCACAAATGACCAACAGACCTTCAGCTTGGAGCGGTTCTTGCTCCACCCAGTCCACCCAGATTCAGGGAAAAGAAAGCCGGTGTGCCCTTCCCTCTCAGAACACCACTACCGCAGCAACCAGACTTCACCGCAGAGGCACCAGGTCGCACAGCAAGCGCCGCTGGGATTATCTCCAATCAGGTAAGTTCCCGGTTATCCCCCCCCCCCCCCCATTAGTCGTTGGTCCAGGGCCCTCTGGTCCGAGCGCCCTCGGGGGTCAGGAAGGAATTTTTTCCCCTACTGAGCGATTGGCCGGCACAGTTAGGGGTTTTTCGCCTTCCTCTGGATCAAACGGGAGGGCGGTAGGTTCAACAGGCCCCCATCACACCTTCCGGGACGATTCGCACCAGCACAAGATACCTCAGCGGTCACCATCAGTATCCTTCTGGTCCAGGATCGGTACTACAAGCAGAGCCAGCTGGAACAGCCAGAAATTAGCGACTCGCCAACTACATCCTTCCATATAGGGCACTACACGATCAACTTGCGCGCTTACAAATAGCTGTAACACGGCGGCAAGTCTGATACCTAGACTGATACAAACAGGAACAGGAAAAACCCGGATCAGGATCATCAGCACGGTCATCCAAGTGCCATCAACGTCCCCCTCCCGCCATGTGCTACTTCAAATATTCAGCAGAAGTTCTTCACAAGCTAAGGAATGCCACCTCTACTTTGCCAGCCACCATTCAAAAAATTCTAAGGAAAGAACAACTACTAAAGACCGACCGACGATCTACCAAACACAGGAAGATACCAACTCAACCTCAGCAATTAGCATGCGCCATGATCAACACCAGATCTGCAGTCAAACACAGACTGGAAGTACACGACTTCATCACCCAAAACAACATAGATTGTCTCTTCATCACGGAAAGCTGGCTAACCCCCGACTGCAACACCATCCTTACCGAATTGGTGCCGGAGAACTACAGGATCCTAACTGAGCATCGGATAGGAAAAAAAGGGGGAGGCCTAGCAGTGATTTTTAAATCGCACCTGGTGCTCACCAAACCGATTCTGCAGAACTCAGTGCCTTTTATGGAGACACTGACGCTACATCTTCAATCAACACCCCATGACACCACTCACATTCTACTTTGCTATAGACCACCAGGACCAAAGACCAATCTTCTTACTCCCCTCTCGGAATTCATTGCAACACACACCCTGAAATCCAAAAACCTCCTGGTACTTGGAGACTTTAATCTCTGGGCAAATTCTACCCAAGACCCTATCGCCACCGCCTGCATCAACCAACTGGAAGAACTGGGTCTCCAGCAACTGATAAAGACTCCAACACATGGCTCAGGACACACCCTGGACCTTATCTTCAAACAAAATTTGAACATCAACATACTCGACAACCTACCACTACCATGGACGGACCACCACGCCATCAAATTTAAAATCACCACTAATACCACCCAGCAAAAACAGAAACCGGCAACAACAACTCATTGGACCAGATCGCATAAGAAACTACACTCCGAAACCTTCAAAAACACGTTGGCAAACAAAATAGCAACGCTGAATTTAACCCACTCAACGGAACATACACTCCGCTCCCTAAACAATGTATTACTACAATCAGCAGACGCAGTAGCTCCAAAACGCAGAACACCTATCCGGAGGAAAAACTCAGGATGGTTTAACAGCTCTCTCATGCTACTCAAGCAAGAACGCAGAAGAGCCGAAAGAGCATGGAGAAGAAATCCTACCAAAGAAAATCAGACAAACTACAAAGGACTCACTGAGAATTATCACAAAGCAATCTTTAAAGCCAAAAAAGATTTTTTTGCAAATACCATTTCATCGGCACTAAACCGCCCTCGGGAACTTTTTAAAATAGTCGCTCAGTCGATGAACCCGACATGCTTAGAGCCCCCAGCAAACGAAACCCAAGATTTCTGTAATGAGTTGTCAGATTTTTTCATTGACAAAATCGACAACATCCGGAAAATAATCCATATGAAAAAAACTTCCAACCTCAGCCATCCAGAGCAAAAAGAAGATATGGTCACAAATATCCCTCTTCCACCAAAGTTTTCTTTGATCCCAATCTCCACGGACACCACCAAAAACATCATCAAAAACCTCAGAGACAGCACATCTCCGATTGACATCATCCCCACAAAACTGCTGAAAGAATGCTCTGACATTTTGGCGCCTACGCTAACTCACCTCATAAATCAATCTTTCAAAGAAGGGATTGTTCCAGGCGCCCTCAAACAAGGCATCATCAAACCCCTGCTAAAGAAGCCCAACCTCGACCCCCGGGACCCCAACCACCGCAGACCGATAACAAGCCTCAACACCATCTCCAAGATTATGGAGAAAGCGGTAGTACAACAGCTACACCGCCACCTAGACACACACAAACTCCTGGATCCTCTACAATCAGGCTTCCGCCCAGGCCATGGCACAGAAACGGCACTCCTGAAGATTTGGGACGACGCCCTCGAATCAGCAGATGACGGAGAATCATGTCTCCTGGTGCTGTTGGACCTCAGCGCAGCGTTTGATACTGTGGACCACAACACTCTACTCATCCGCCTTACAGAAGTAGCAGGAGTCGCAGACGCAGACCTACAATGGTTCGCATCCTTCTTAGGTAATCGCTCTCAGACAGTGAAACTAGGAGCTTTTACCTCTGAAACACGGGCAATCTCTTGTGGAGTCCCTCAAGGATCACCCTTGTCTCCAGTGCTCTTCAACATATACATCCGCCCACTCCTCAAAATCATCAGAAGATCGGATCTCTGCTTCCACTCATACGCTGATGACACCCAATTATACTTTCGGATCACTGGACAAAAAGACCATCATCGGCAATTAGAAAACTGCCTCACTCGAATAGACGACTGGATGACCGCCAGCTCTCTTAAACTCAACGAATCAAAAACAGAACTTCTTATTCTACATGCAAACCAAAACTCCCGAACCAAGATCCCTTGGACACCACCCACCATCTTTGGACAGACCATCGCCCCTAGGACCAAGGCCAAGAGTCTCGGAGTCATTTTTGACTCAGAAATGTCAATGGAGGCACAAATAGGATCGGTAGTTAGCGGATCTCACCATCTCCTTCGCCTTCTACGCAGACTCATCCCCTTCATTCCAAAGGAGGACAAAGCAGTGGTAGTTGGAACAGTCATTAATTCACGACTGGACTACTTGCACGCTTACAACTTATCCAAACGGCGGCAAGGCTGATAACAGGAAAAAAACCCTGGGAATCCATCTCCCCTTCCCTTCCCCAAGTTTCCCTGTAAATAAGAGATTTTCAACCATTTTCATCGGAAAAGTATATTAATGGCGTCCAGTGGGCTAATGCTTGTGACATTTGGGCTGCAAACATTTTTGTAGATATTGTAGTCTATACATGAACAACCTAATTTATTGTTCCAAGTTCACATAAAAAAAACAAGCAGAAATATACAATCAATGAGCAATGATATTACGTAGATGTATGTTAGACATGTGCATTAGTTTTCGTCCGAATTTCGGGTATTTTCGTTGTCATTTTTAGAATAGAAAAAATGTGTTTATTTTCGTTTCGTTTATTTTCGTTTCCATTGATTCGTAACGATTCGTAATTTCGTAAGTTGTCGGTGTTCGTATTCGTAACAATTCGTAATTTCGTAAGTTGTCGGTGTTCGTATTCGTAACGATTCGTAATTTCGTAAGTTGTCGGTGTTCGTATTCGTAATGATTCGTATTTTCGTAAGATTTATTTTTTCGTTGATTCGTTTTTCCGTTTAATTTTCGTTTATTCGAAATTCGGACGCATTCGTATTTTCGTAGATTTAGTTACATTCGTACTTTCGTTAGATTGTTTTCTTCATACTTTGGTAACATTGTTTTCGTAGATTCGTAATCGGAGCATAATTCATAATTTTATGTAATGTGTATGCTATTATTACATTTTAAGAGACACGGAAAATTACGAATCGAAAAAAAAAGTTACGAATGTACGAATTTTTTTGTTCAATCCATTCGAAGCATGTTAAGCAGCGCCATTGTAAGAGACACGGAAAATTACGAATCGAAAAAAAAAAAAAAAAAAGTTACGAATGTACGAATTTTTTCGTTCAATCCATTCGAAGCACGTTAAGCAGCGCCATTGTAAGAGACACGGAAAATTACGAATCGAAAAAAAAAAAAAAAAAAAAAAGTTACGAATGTACGAATTTTTTCGTTCAATCCATTTGAAGCACGTTAAGCAGCGCCACTGTAAGGGACACGGAAAATAACCAATTCAACAAAAAAAAAAAGTTACGAATGTACGAATTTTTTTGTTCATTTTGATTTTCGTTGTTCCTGTTTTCGTTTTTCGGATTTTCTTCTTTCGTAGATTCGTTGTTTCTAATTAGTTTTTTCGGATTTTCGTTGTTTTTCGTATTCGTTCGATTCGAACATTCGTTATTCGTTAAAATTTTTAGCGAATCGTTCGTTCATTCGTACGATAACGAATGAACGAATATAACGAATTTTAACGAAAAAAAACGAAAAAAAAAACTAAACGAATTGCACATGTCTAATCATTTTAACAAACAATAATGGAACGTGCAGAATCAGAAAACCGAAAGATCCGACATAAACAAATTTTCGTTTTCGTTGTGACAACAGTTCGCTATAGATAGGAGATTTGACATGACGCTGACAATAGTGATCTGTGTCCATCGAACCTGTGATCGAATGTGCCTAACCTTAGCTCTATTAGTCCAAGATTATTCTACATAGAGAGAAAAGATTTGACATTATAGAGACAATAGCAAAAAAGGTCGAATGTGCCTAACCTAACTCTATTAGTCCAAGATTATTCGACATAGAGAGAGAAGATTCGACATGAATATTCGACAAAGAAGTCGCCACGAGTGGACATTTACGGTCAAATGCTCCGCCCATAGGCTATAGAAGAATTCTAATGTTGGTTGACTAGTAATAATAATTAATAAATATAATTATTACTAGTGTCATACAACATTAGAATTCTACTATAGCTTGTAGGCGGAACATTCGACCGGAAATGTACGATTGCGGCGTCGTACAGTTAAGCTGCTCTATCGAATCTTCTTAGAACATTCGACAGACACCATAAGCCTTCAATGAGAGATTCAACCTTAATTATTTCGGATTTTCGGACGAATGCATTTTTTAACGAAACAAAATAAATAAAAATGAATTTCGGGAGTAACTAAATAAATGTATTTTTCGGACGAAAACGAAATTCCGAAACAAAATATTTCAGTGTGCACATGTCTAATGTACATTTAATAAACAGAGATAAATTATCTCATTTCAGTTCTCAGAGAAAAATCATCTCCTCTGGCACCTGGTTTATGAAGTGGAGAACATTTGTTCTCAGAAAGAGAACAGAGGACAAGTTTTTCCTCTGAGAACACCTAAGATCTCCGTAGAAGGGAGGGGGCGCTGCCTGTGATCTACTGAGATATTGTGTGATTACAGAGCAGCTGATTTTAACCACTACAATACCAGGCTCTTTCGCCCCCTTCCTTCCCAGCCCAATTTTCAGCTTTCAGCGCTCTCGCACTTTCAATGACAATTGCGCGGTCGTGCTACGCTGTACCCAAATGAAATTTTTATCATTTTGTTTGCACAAGTAGAGCTTTCTTTGGTGGTATTTATTCACGACTCTGTTTTTTATTTTTTGCAATATAAGCGAAAAAAGAGCGGAAATTTGGAAAAAAAACAATATTTTCTTCTTTCTATTTTAAAAGAAATCCAATAAAATCGAATTTTGTCATGAATTTAACCTAAAATGTATTCTGCTAAATGTTTTTGGTAAAACAAATTCCATTAAGTGTATACTAATTGGTTCGTGTCATCACGGACAGATGTACGCAAATGATCATGTACAGATGTGTGCAGGTGATCACAGACATATGTGTGCAGATAATCATTGGGACATGTGATTTTAGTGGGACATATGTGGGGGGACATGTGTTTTTATTATTTGGGGACATGTGTGTTTACACTTTGGGGACACTAGACTGGTGATCAGTGAGTAAAAAGCTGTAAAAAACAGCTAATACTCACTGATCACCAGCCGGCTGCAGCGATCCGCTCGCCTCTCTTCAGCGACGACTTCCGTGTGAGGAGAGGAGAGCCGATTGCCTAGCAACCGGCTGTTTGTTTACAGCACATGACTGCTGTGATTGAACACGGCCATCATGTGATCAAGAGGGCCAATGACAGAGCCCTCCTGCCGATCCGAGATGCGCCGTGTCCGGGTGACACCAGCGCATCGGGATCGCGCCGCTGCGCGGGCACGCGCGATCCCCGTCCTTCTGAGGGACGTTCAGGAACGTCCAGTCAGAAGGAGAGAGCTCCCACCCGGCCGTATATATACATTGGCCGGGTGGGAAGTAGTTAAAAAGTGAAACCAAAGTTAACAAGACCGTGTGATTACATGAAAATAAAAGCACTGACCACTGGCCCTTTTTTTTTACTCGCTTTTTTTTACACACATTTTGCCATATTCTTTAACCTCTTCAGCCCTGGAAGGTTTTACCCCCTTCATGACCAGGCCATTTTTTTGCGCTACAGCACTGCGTTACTTTAACTGACAATGGCGCTCACAGCAAGGGGGCGTTTTTGACAAAGTTTTCAAGACTTTGTCAAGATTTCTCTAACTGAACAATAAAAGACGATTGCTCAGGCCTCAAGTAAATCTGTGTGGCGAGACTGGGCTCAAATGAAAGGAAATCGTATTCTCTACATTTTGACATCAAAAAAAAAATTGGGGTTTACATCCACCTTAAGAATACAAACTCAGGATGTGTATTGTTCAAATCATTCTCCAGACTGTTTTATGACCTTGCCATTTATGAAACGCCTCATTAGAAGCCTTTGAAGATTGTGGCTACTGGAGGTTTATGCTCTCACTGCTCTGCTTGTAGATTGGACTGTTTTCTGTCAGCTGTGCTTTAAGCTAAATTGTTTTTCTGTGCAATGTGTCACTTTCCATGGCCTCCTGGCACAGACATGAGATTTAAATCTGACCTTTCTTATCAACTTGCAAACTTTGGAGAAAACAAGGCTTGCACTGTCATTCTCCGCACATACTTTTGAGTCATACCATGATCAACCACAAGGTGGCAGCAGAGTGATGGTAATATTGTGTGTATTTGTTTGCCAAAACTGGCCGAATTGTACCAGTTACAACCCTAAAATGGCAACAGAGTCACTGTAATGTGTTTATGGTAACACTGGGGGAGACCTACCAGGATCAACCACAGGGTGGCAGCAGAGTGAAGGTAATATTGTGTGAATGGTAATGCAGAGGGAATAATACCAATTTCAAACTTGACAGTAATATATATGTAGCGACCATAACCCTCGATGGGGCGGCCTTGACTTTTGGGCTTACCGGTTACCTCTGCTTGGCTTGTTAATCCGTGTCCAGGGGTTCCCAGAGTTAGTACCCAACAACTTCGGATGCTGACACCATGAAAGTCCCTTTAGAAGGTTTTTATTTGCAGGGGTAACATCCAACAAACACAGTCTCGAATAGGAACAGAGGGTAAGGATGAAGAAACTCAGGTACCTTGAATTACTGACAATTAGAATGTCTCTAACAGAAACCCAGAGAGTAGCCACTCGCAGCTGGGCACTTCAATGCTGAACAAATCTCTAGCCAGAGATTATGGCAATCAACACTTTGATCCAGAAACTTGTAAAGTCTCTGGCACAGAATAAACTCTCAACCGAAAGTGAAGAGGAACCTTTTCTCAGTACCTGGAACATTCTCTGTTTCCTTGGCAGTACTGTGAAACTGGATTTGTTAGTGTCCATAACAACTCAGCAACCAGGCACTTCTTGGGATGCCAGCTTTTTGGCCCTCCTCCGAAGAGTCCTCCCCCGGTCGCTTACACGAGCTGCGGTGCCCCTCCAAGATTGAGAGCGCACCCGGACGTCTTGAATCCTCCCTCAGTTACTGCGCCTCGGACCAGCCGGTTCCGAGACTCGGAAACAGATGGATCCCTGCCCTAGACAATGCAGGTCTGTGGGGCTAGTCAAACTGACCATGTTGCACCTTAAGTACTAGACATGTGCAATTCGTTTATTTTTTTTTCGTTTTTCGTTTTTTTTTCGTTATTTTCGTTCGTTCGTTTTCGTATGAATGAACGAATCATTCGAATCGCACGAATCCGAATAACGAATCGTAACGAATCGTTCGAATCGAACGAATCCAAAAAAACAACGAAAATCCGAAAAAAAAATAATTAGAAACAACGAATGTACTAATGAAGAAAATCCGAAAAACGAAAACGAATGAAAAAATTCGTACATTCTTAACTTTTTTTTTTTGTTGAATTGGTAATTTTCCGTGTCCCTTACAATGGTGCTGCTAAACGTGCTTCGAATGGATTGAACAAAAAAATTCGTACATTCGTAACTTTTTTTTCGATTCGTAACTTTTTTTTTTCGATTCGTAACTTTTTTTTTTTAATTCGTAACTTTTATTTATTTTTTTTTCGATTTGTAATTTTCCGTGTCTCTATTGAACCAAAAAATTCGTACATTCGTAACTTTTTTTTCGATTCGTAACTTTTTTTTTCGATTCGTAACTTTTTTTCGATTCGTAAATTATTAAAATGTAATAATAGCATACACATTACATCAAATTATGAATTATGCTCCGATTCCGAATCTACGAATGTTAGGAATGTTAGGAATGTACGAATAAATACGAATGCGTCCGAAAATAAAACTAACGAAAAAACGAATCAACGAAAAAATAACTCTTACGAAAGTACGAATCGTTACGAATACGAACACCGACGACTTACGAATGTACCAATCGTTACGAATCGACGGAAACGAAAAAAACGAAACGAAAAAAACGAAACGAAAATAAACAATTTTTTTTGTTGTGCACATGTCTATTAAGTACCCTTCCCCAGACTACACAGCAGGGCCAGACGCACCCACTGATTGGCTCCGGGGAAGACTGATACTCAAAACGTCCAACCAGGCCTGGTTCTAGGCCTGTCATGTGTACCTCACTGTACCCATGACCAGGCAGAACCACAGTACAGCCCATCCAAACTGATGCCAAAGTAAACCTGCATAATTAACCCTCAGAACCCCACTACTGTTCTGAGGAAAAAACGAAATGTTCAGATATAGCGGACACCTTGTAAAAGTGTCACCGCTACATATATATATATATATATATATATATATATATATATATATGTAGCACTGACCCCCGAAGGAGCTGCTGGTTTTTGTTGGGCTTACCGTTACCTTAGCTGTTCACTGTTTCCGTCCTAGAGGTCCGGTTGTGAAGTTGATCAAAGAATATTGGCTCCGACACTCCGAGTCCTTTTTCCAAAGATTTATTTGAAAGAACATGAATTTTGCAATAGAGGGATAGAGGGTTAAGGGGAATTCAGCAGCCGATGAGATGCTCGGGTCAAAGTCTCTGCCACAGACTTCTCAGTATAACGTAATCGTTGTGAAATCCTCTGCCACAGGAAGGTACAACCATCAACTTGTTGCGAAGTTGAAGAACTGTCACACAGTACCAGTTTCTTTCAGCCGGTCCGGCGGTACTGTGCGGTAGGTGACCCGGGATGTGTCCTCCAACTGAATCTCCAGGCTCTTCCAGAGATACCAGCCTTGTTGCTCGGTCCTCTCCTGAAAAGTCCTCCCCTGGATCCTCCAGTCGCTTGGCTTCTCCCCGCAGCCAAGACAGCACAGGATCGATAGGCTCCAATACTTCTGGGCCTACCCTTCAGTTGCGAAGCCTCGGGCCAGCCGGCCCCAAGACATAGAGTAAGGCAGCACACACCTCAGGCCAGGAGGGCCATGAGGCCAGGAGGGCCATGAGGTCGGGATAACGAACCCCAAAAAATGGCGTCTGTACCTTAAATACCCTTACCCAGAATGCACAGTGGGCAGACCACTCCCACCGGGCTGTTTCTGAGTAAAAGGGGTACCCAATGCATTTAGTCGGTTGCATTTCCAACACTTACCGGTGGTGACGGTGACACCCACGGCCAAGGGGAAACTAGCACAACCCAGCTGAACTGGTACAGAAACCAGAACTTTAATGCAATTAGTCTGAGCCAAACTGCAGCTTCAGACAAACTTAAATTTACAAAATAATAGCGTCTGCTCATTCCATACAATAGTGTGTATGGAAAAACAGGGGGAGTCCTACAAGGATCAACCACATGGCGATAGCAAAGTAACAATAATATTGGGTGTATGGTAACAGTGGAGGAGTCCCAAAAGGATAAACCACAAGTCAGCAGCAGAGTGATCGTAATATTGTGAGTATGGTAACACTGGGGGAGCCCTACCAAGATCAACCACAAGGTGACAGCAGAGTAATGGTATTAATGTTTGTATGGTAACACAGAGGCAATAATACTAGTTACAGCCACAAAGTGGCAGCAGAGTGATGTTGTGTGTGTAGTTATGTGGGGGAGTCCTATTAGGACCAACCACAAGATGGCAACAGATTAACAGTGCTGGGACAAGGACATTTGGTGCCCAGGGCGAAGATGGCAAACAGCCCCCCCGTTTTTAAGAACGAATCAATGTAGTTTCAATGTTGTAATACAATACAAATTCAATTAGGTTTAATGCAATAGAAACAGAGAACAGAGTTCACTCACACATTTTAATTATATGTATTTTTATTGGAGGCACTTTGAAATAATAATGCAACAAAATTACATCAGGTGTCCCTATCACAGTGCTCCTTTACATCAGGCATTCCCGTCAGAGTGCCTCCTTACATCAGATGTCCCCATCAGAGTCCCCCTTAACATAAATTGTGCCCATCAGTGTGCCCCTTAACATAAAATAAGGGTCACGCTGATGGGCACATTTTATGTTAAGGGACACTCTAATGGGCACAACAAAACGTGCCCCTTAACATAAAGTTTGCCCATCAGAGTGCCCCTTAACATAAAATATGTTCAACAGCGTGCCCCTTAACATATAATTTGCCCATCAGAGTGCCCCTTAACATAAAATTTGCCCAGAGTGCCCTTAAACATAAAAATATGCCCATCAGAGTTCCCCTTACCATAAAATTTGCCCATCAGAGTGCCCCTTATCATAAAATATGTCCAACAGCGTGTCCCTTAACATAACATTTGCCCATGGGCACATTTTATATTAAGGGACACTCTAATGGGAAAATTGTATGTTAAGGGGCAACCCGATGGGCACATTTTATATTAACCACTTAAGCCCCGGACCATTTTGCTGGCCAAAGACCAGAGCACTTTTTGCGATTCGGCACTGTGTCGCATTTAACTGACAATTGCGCGGTCGTGCGACGTGCCTCCCAAACAGAATTGACGTCTTTTTTTTCCCCCACAAATAGAGCTTTCTTTTGGTGGTATTTGCCCCCTGCGGTTTTTAGTTTTTGCGCTATAAACAAAAAAAGAGCGACAATTTTGAAAAAAACACATTATTTTTTGCTTTTTGCTATAATAAATATCCCCCAAAAATATATAAAAAAACATTTATTTTTCCTCAGTTTAGGCCGATACGTATTCTTCTACATATTTTTGGTAAAAAAATCGCAATAGGCGTTTATTGATTGGTTTGCGCAAAAGTTATAGCATCTACAAAATAGGGGTTATTTTTATGGCATTTTTATTAATATTTTTTTTTTTATTAGCAATGGCAGCAATCAGCGATTTTTATCATGACTGCGACATTATGGCGGACACGTCGGACAATTTTGGGACCATTCACATTTATACAGCGATCAGTGCGATTAAAATTGCATTGATCACTGTGTAAATGTGACTGGCAGTGAAGGGGTTAACACTAGGTGGCGCTGTAGGAGTTAAGTGTGTCCTGGGGAGTTTTTCTAAATGTAGGGGGGATGGCCTAGCTGTGACACATCATTAATCAGCGCTCCCGATCACAAGGAGGGAGCTGATCAGTGACACTGTCACTAGGCAGAACGGGGAGATGCTTGTTTACATTACCATCTTCCCATTCTTTCTCTCCGTGAGACGATCGCGGGTATCCCCGCACACATAGAGTCCGCGGAACCTGCGACCCGACTCATGGAGCTCCTGGCCAGCAGGTGCGCAATGGCACGGCAGCAAATTTAAAGGGACAGGTACGCCCATTTGCCTGTCCGTGCCATTCTGCCGATGAACATCATTGTGCGCCGGTCGGGAACCGGTTAAGGGGCACTCTGATGGGCACAACAAAACGTGTCCCTTAACATAAAATCTGCCCAATCAGAGTGCCCCTTAATACAAAATGTGCCCATCAGTGTTGCTCTTAAAATAAAATATGCCCATCATAAAACATAACATAACATAAGGGTCACGCTGATGGGCCCATTTTATGTTAAGGGGCACTCTGATGGGCACAACAAAATGTGTCCATCAGTGTGCCCCTTAAGAAAATATGCCCATCAGTGTGCACATTAAAAATATACCCATCAGCGTGCCCCTTAAAATAAAATTTGTCCATCAGAGTGCTCCTTAACATAAAAAAAGGTGCCCATCAGCGTGACCTTTAACCGCTTCCCGACCACCTCGTGCAGATATACTGCGGCAGAAGGGCACGCTTTGGAAACTGCAGCTTGGCATTGCATGCTATTATTAAGCTTATGATCTACCAAAACCCCCAGATCCTTCTCCACTATGGATGTCCCCAATTGTACTCCCCCTAGCATGTATGATGCATATTCTTAGCCCCCAAGTGCATTACTTTACGTTTATCAACATTAAACCCCGTTTGCCAGATAGTTGCCCAATTAAACAGAGCATTGAGGTCGGCTTGTAGGTTGGAGACATCCTTTAAGGATGTTATTCCACTGCATAGCTTGGTGTTATCTGCAAAGACAGAAATGGTACTTTTAATCCCAGACCCAATATCATTTATAAAGATATTAAAAAGTAAGGGTTCCAGCACTGAACCTTGGGGTACACCACTGATAACCTTAGACCATTCAGAGTAAGAATCATTAACCACGACTCTCTGAATTTGTTTTTTTAACCAGTTTTCTATCCATTTACAAACTGATCTTTCCAAGTCTGTAGACTTTACCTTACACATGAGCCGTGTGTGGGGAACTGTGTCAAACGCTTTTGCAAAATCCAAGTATACCAAGTCCACCGCCACCCCTCTGTCCAAGGTTTTACTTACCTCCTCATAAAAAGGTTTGTTTGACAATTTCTATCTTTCATGAAGCCATGTGTTCTTTTGTTAAACTCTCCAGTTTCTTCCCGACTATAGAAGTTAAACTAACCGGTCTATAGTTAATTGGTAAAGACTTTTATCCCTTTTTAAATATAGGCACCACATTGGCCCTACGCCAATCCAGTGGTACTATTCCCGTCATTAAAGAGTCCCTAACGAGTACCTCTTCCTCCCCGTCTACAGCTCACCTCTTCTCCCCCGTCCACAGCTCACCTCTTCTCCCTACATCCACAGCTCACCTCTTCTCCCTACATCCACAGCTCACCTCTTCTCCCCCATCCACAGCTCACCTCTTCCCCATTGTCCACAGCTCACCTCTTCCCCATTGTCCACAGCTCACCTCTTCCCCATTGTCCACAGCTCACCTCTTCCCCATTGTCCACAGCTCACCTCTTCCCCATTGTCCACAGCTCACCTCTTCTCCCCCGTCCACAGCTCACCTCTTCCCCATTGTCCACAGCTCGCCTTTTCTCCCCCGTCCATGGCTCATCTCTTCTCCCTTGTCCACAGCTCACCTCGTCCTTCCCCTATCTACAGCTCACCTCTTCCTCCCCCTTGTCCACAGCTCACTTCTTCTCCCCCGTCCATGGCTCATCTCTTCTCCCTTGTCCACAGCTCATCTCTTGCTTCTCCTGTCCACAGCTCACCTCTTCTCCCCCGTCCTCAGCTCACCTCTTCCCCATTGTCCACAGCTCGCCTCTTCCCCCCCGTCCATGGCTCATCTCTTCTCCCTTGTCCACAGCTCACCTCGTCCTTCCCCTATCTACAGCTCACCTCTTCCTCCCCCTTGTCCACAGCTCACTTCTTCTCCCCCGTCCATGGCTCATCTCCTCTCCCTTGTCCACAGCTCATCTCTTGCTTCTCCTGTCCACAGCTCACCTCTTCCTCCCCCTTGTCCACAGCTCACCTCTTCCTCCCCCTGTCCACAACTCACCTCTTCTACCCCATCCACAGCTCATCCCTACTCTCCCATCCACAGCTCACTTCTTCCTCCCCCATCCACAACTCACCACTTCTCCCTTGTCCACAGGTCACCTCTTCTTACCCCAAGCACAACTCACCACAGCTTATCTCTGCACCTCCATCCACACCTTATCTCTACCCCCCTTCCACATTTCAAGAAGTAAGACAAAATCCCTCCAAAATTAGGGAATTCCTGGTTGTCACCAGGGTCATCAGAACTCCAACCCACTGTGCACTATGGTACCTCTCCCCATCCCTGGTGGCTATGTTACCATTTTGTCCCTTCAGAACTGCAGTTAAGCTGCTTGTGCTGGCCAAACATTGCTTTCATATTGTCCAATTCCTGCTGAATCCACCAAAATTTAAGCTGTGGGTGGTCGTGACAGCATCCTTCTGGTCTACAAAAGTAAGCACATTGCTGCCTATAGCACTGTGCTATAATGAAAGTGTGTTGGGAATTTTCTGATTCTGAAGTTGCATTGGAGTGCCATCAGAATTAATGGCGCCACAATGCACTAGACTTGTTTAGTTTCGGTTCGTTGTCATTCGTAAAATATGTAATTTTGTTCTGTTATATTCGTTATGTTACGTTAATACGTTTTCGGATAATTCGTTATTTCTGTAGAATGTCAATATTAGTTATACTGAATCTCGAATCATGTCGAATTCATTTGTTATATGCGCTGTAATTTCGTTTGTATTCGTTGAAATTTGATATTTATGTATGTATATATATTCGTGATAATGATTCGTAGGTTGTTTATTGAATCTTTTAACACACACAATGACAATATCTCTTCTCCTCGGCTCAAATACAATACAACTCCCTTCTCACTCAGTTTTCAGGAATGCACTTTGCCAGTAATCCAACCTCCAGCACAAAATTAATCAGCTGATTGGACTGTAAGATTTACCTTGAGTTGACCTTTTGTTTCATTAGATCTTTAACGAATTACTGAATCATGTCGAATTCATTCGTTATATCTGCTATCATTTCTTTCGTATTCGTTGAAACTCGTTATTTTTTTATTCGGACATTCGGATGCATCTGCCAAATTTTGATTAGTTACGAATTGCACAAGCCTACAATGCACCACAAAGCACCTTATGCCGCGTAAACACGATCGGAATTCCGGCCAGAAAAAGACCGATGAGAGCTTTTCATCGGAAAATGCGACCGTGTGTAGGCTCCATCGGAATTTTGCTGGCCGAATTTCCGACAGCAAAGAATTGAGAACGTGTTCTCAATTTTTAAGACGGAAAAGGTTTCTATCGTCTGTAGCAATTCTGACGCGCAAAATTCCTACGCATGCTCGGGAACAATTCGACGCATGCTCAGAAGCATCGAACTCGGCTTGTTGTAGTGTTGTACGTCACCGCGTTCTTAACGGTCGGAATTTGGTGTGACCGTGTGTAGGCAAGACAGTTTGAGTGGAATTCCGTCGGGAAAACCGACTAGAATTCCGATCGTGTGTACGCGGCATTAGACTTTAAAGGTAAAAAAGTCTAAAATCTGTCGTTAGGCTCTGTCTACTCCAGAACCAGGACTCTAAAGTCTGACCACATTCCTCTATGAACAGGGTGGCAGAAAGTATTCAATAAGCCATCAGCAATTTATTGGAACAAGCACACTTTTTATTTTATCTTTTGTTGGAATTTCGAAGCAGTTTCAATCGAATGAAAAGACATATGCTATAAATTGCACAGATGGCATGTTCCTTGTTTCAATTTCAATGTGACCTTTCAGTAAATCATCAGCCCCTGTGTGGGATTACCAGCTCCATCTGCTGTGAAGCTTGGTCAAAGCCATAACATCCTCCCATGTCACTGTCACTTTATTTCCTAGCTAAAGCTCTGTACCTTTAATTCCTTCTGTGGGTAGGACGGAGGTCACATGACTAGAGAGTCCTAGCTGGAACGTATAAAAAAATGTAAACTGCAATGCAACGCTGGAACCTTCCCGAAAGCAGCTGAAGCTCTATACAATCTGTAAACAAAAGAGAGAGACTCGAAAATGAATGATCCAAAGAGAGGTGAGATAGATCATTGATTGAATTGATGCAAAGGAAATTACCATTTGGGGAATTGCAGACGTGTTCACAACCTTGGAATGCGTTTAATCCATCCAGAGCTGCAACAATGTAACAAGGATCAGATATCTGCACACTGTATTTAAAACATTTGAGATCTTGGAGTGTGCATGTGGACTGCTTCTTCGAAAAGGTGAGCCGGACAAGAGGAGCTCTTGTGACTCTTTCCATATATTATTCTACACGTTGAGTTGACAAAAATAGAACAAATTCTCGGTTTAATTTTTCTTCCTGCTGGCTACAATGGCTTCTGCTGATCTAATAGACGAGCTACGCTGCTCCATCTGCCTGAACATTTACACGGATCCGGTAACGCTGAGATGTGGGCACAACTTCTGCCGGGTCTGTATTGACTGTTTGCTGGATACTCAGGAGGGGTCTGGACTTTATACCTGTCCGGAGTGCAGAGAGAGATTCCAGGAACGGCCTGTGCTGTCTAGTGCTAGAACTCTACGGAACATAGCGGAGAAGTTCCTAATTTCTCAGCCCGTTCCGGAAGATACGGGAGTGTATTGTACTTACTGTTTAGACTCTCCTGTACCGGCTATAAAATCCTGCCTGCACTGTGAAAGTTCTCTGTGTGGCAACCATCTGAGAGTCCATGTCAAGTCACCAGAACACGTCTTATCCAATCCCACCAACTCCCCGGGGAACAGAAAATGCTCAATGCATAAAAAGATTGTGGAGTATTTCTGCACCAAGGAAAGGGTTTGTATCTGTGTTTACTGTATTGCCGTTGGAATACATAAGGGACACCAGGTGGAGTCACTGGATGGAGCCTTTGAGAAGAAGAAGGAGAAGTTGAGGAAAGATCTGGAGATGATGACCTCAAAGAAAGCATGGGCTGAGAAACAAGTCCAGAGTCTGCAGGAACGCAGGACAGACATACAAGAAAAAGCCGCCGGTGTAACCGAGAGAGTCACTGCCCTCTTCAGAGATGTCCGGAGAGAGCTGGAAGAACTTGAGAAGAGAGTCCTGAGTGAGATTTCCATGCAGACAGAGAAGATCTCACAATTTGTCACCAATCTGATTCAACAGCTGGAGATACAGAAGGACGAGCTGTCCAGGAAGATGAGTCACATTGAGGAATTGTGTAAAACCACCGACCCGATAACCGTCCTGAAGGATCTGAAGTCAGTTGGAGAGGACATCTGTCATACCGAGCAGGAGGATAACATGGAGACAATGATTCCGAGTGAAGGTGATTTCCATGAGGATCTCATCAAAGACAGATTGCACAAATTATTTGACCTAATAAAAGATATTCCCATCTGTTTACAGCAACCAGAAGGTGTTTTACTCGACGAGGAAACAGCTGCTAATGATATAAAGATTTCAAGGGATTTAAAAACTGCATCTTTAGTAGCAGTAAAACTAAATCGCCCAGAAACTCCCAAAAGATTTAAATACTATCAGGTTCTAAGCAAGAGAAGTTTTTCTTCAGGGCGGCATTGCTGGGAGGTGGACACCAGTTATTCAAGTAGCTGGAGAGTCGGGTTGTGTTATCCCAGTATGGACAGGAAATCGTATATTGGGGACAATAAGGATTCCTGGTGTTTGCAAAGGTGTAACCATGATGAGTATAATAAGGTGCATGAATGTAAACGTATTCCATTTCAATACAAGCCTACCAGCGATAAATTCAGGATCTATCTGGATTATGAGGCCGGGCGGATCTCCTTTTATGAGCTGAGCGACCCCACCAGGCACCTCCACACCTTCACCACCACCTTCACCGAGCCCCTCAATGCCGCAATTTCTGTTTGGAAAGGATCAATAACCATTATAACCTAGGGATATATTTTACTGAATGTTTCTTTCTGTCCAGTCCCTGCAATTCTGAATTAGTTTGAGTTAATGTCTGGTAGATGCTAAAGAATTGAGCTCCAGGTATGATCCAATGGACCAATGTAGGTGGACCAATGTAGGTATTCATATCCAGTGATGTAAGTAACTGAGTTAAAATAAACTGAGTTACGTAACTCAGTTACTTTAGAGGGTAACTAGTAATCTAACTAATTACTTTTCCCCTCATGGTAACTCAGTTACCATTACTTTGGCTTAGTTACCCCAATTACATCTACTGCCACTAGATGGCAGTAGTGTAATTCCGGTGTCCTGCCGAAAAAGTTCCCCCGCCTGATAAGGACCCCCCTCTACTGCGCAGGGCTTGCACAGTACGAAGGACTACGGAGCTTCCGAAAATTGCCGAACCTAAACAGCTCTGAGTGAACTCTACGCCGCTCAGGCGCAGTTAACATGTAATTGTACGAGGCGATGCCGCACGCTCCTGATGCTCGTGCTACTCTGCAGGGGGGGGTCTATCGTGTAAGTAAGGGGCGGGTCTAGTATTACTGTAACCAAGGGGCACATTTATTAATATTGTTATATATCGAGCTCTGCCCATTAATTTAACATTCGCCCTATTCTGTAGCCTTCCGCCCCTTACACGATATAATAATAATAGACCCGCCCCTTGCTTACACGCTATAACAGATCTGCCCCTTGGTTAGAGTAATAATAGAGCAGCCCCTTGGTTACACGATATATAACAATAATAATAAATGCTCCCCTTGCTTACAGTAATACTAGACCCGCCCCTTAGTTACACGTATAGAATATTTAAAAAAAAAAGTCAGTTACTTTGCTGTGTAACTAATTACTTTTCCAATGTAGTAACTGAGTTACTAACGCAATTACTTTTTGGGAGAAGTAATTTGTAACTTAACTAATTACTTTTTTAAAGTAGGATGACCAACACTGTTCATATCTCATACTAGATGGGGCCGCTTGCTCGGCATTGCCTCCATTCTCAGAATGCCTTAGCTTTTTCACTGAATACAAGGCATTCTCTGATTGGACAAGGTGAAGATCATACATGGAGTTCCGCTTGAAAACTGAAGTCTAGGTATGGCTTTTTTTGGATAGTTGCATCAGTCTAACTTGGACCAATGTGAGCATGCATGTACCATACCTGGCTGATCCCTGTGGAAACAGATAATCATTGTAGTAGCTGCCACTATTATAGTAATCGCCACTAGCTTTTGGGTTTGTGCCATTCACAGGATGCTTTGCGAAGCATTCTCTGATTGGATGAGATGGAGATTGTGAGCTCAGCTCCCTGCTTCTCCAACTCGTCCAATCAGAGAACACTTTACATTCATTTAGAAAATGCAAAGTGTTCTTTGAATTGTACCCATACCAAGCAACCAATCCCCTGTGTTCACTATGCAACAGGGAAGCCTCTTAGCACGGGCCATGGGAGCTATCAGGGATCATTGTAGTAGCAGCAAATACTACAGTAATAATCTACTTACACAGGTATCGGACAAATATGGTACATGCATACCTACATTGGCCCATGCTGAACCAATGTAACTATGCAAAAATAAAGCCATACCAAAGCTCTAGCTTTAAAGCCCATGATAGTATTTTTTTTTTTATCATAAACTCTGGTGGTGAAACCTTGCGCTGCTGTTCTCGGGTCTGCCCCATTACAAGGGGTATCATTCTGTCATAAGTGTCCAATGTACCCTTTATATGGGGATTGCAACGGGAGCAGCAGGGCACCCATTTTGTTTCAGGAAGAATGAGACCAAGGCAGATGGGAGCAAACCAGAAATATCTCAGCCCTGAAGTCTTCAATTTAGGAAGATTCAATACATCCTAGTTGAGAAAGTGTATAGAAAGCTCTATACTATGCTTTGTATACATAGAGCAGGTATGCTGCTAATTGTAAGAAGAAGAGCACGCTGACCACCAATGTAATGGGCAAAGGGCATACTGACCTCCAATGTAAGGAGCATACTCACTAGGGTTGCCAACTTTTCTTCAAGCCAAATCCCAACACTTGGTGCATGGGAATTTTTTTGTATACTCTGTAGGATTGTAAAAGACCTGAGATACCTTTGGGTGCCCCAAGGAGAGTAGTAATGCAGCGCATGTAGCTCGCCGCGCAGTAGGTGTGGCCAGATTGCATTAACAGTGAGAGGGGTTTAAAGGGGTGTGGTTAAATAGAACAAAAGCATTCTTGTACCCATAAAATATGCTTAGATTGCTGTGCCACAAGTAATGTCGCGTACACACGGTCGGAATTTCCGATGGAAACAGTCCGATGGGAGCTTTTCATCGGATTTTCTGACCGTGTGTATGCCCATTGCTCTTTTTCTGTCGGAATTTCCGACGGACTTTGGATTGAGAACCTGTTCTTAATTTTTCCGACGGAAAACCTTTCTATCGGATTTTCCGATCGTGTGTATGCAATTCCGACACGCAAAATTCCGACGCATGCTCGGAAACAATTCGACGCATGCTCGGAAGCATTAAACTTCCCTTTTTATAGTGCCGTCGAACGTTTTTTAAGGCGTGGTGTTATTGACTGTCGGAATCTCACACAGACTCGAATAAACCTCAGCACAACCATATAAAAAAAAGAATTACATATGAATTTGCATTCACTGAAAATAGTCAGAGAGCTTTTTATCTGAGCCTACCTTTTAAAAGACCAATGAACATTTTGGTGAGAAGTATGTAATGTAATGTACAAAATATAGTGTATATAGTGCAGAAGTATGTCATATACAATATTGTGTCTATAGTGAAGGAGTGTGTAGTGTACAATATAGTGTCTATAGTGCAGGAGTATGCAATTTATAATATAGTGCAGGAGTGTGTAATGTACAATATAGTGCAGGAGTGTGTAATGTACAATATAGTGCAGGAGTGTGTAATCTACAATATAGTGTATATAATGCAGGAATGTGTAATGTACAATATTGTGTCAATAGTGCAGGAGTGTGTAATGTACAATATAGTGCAGGAGTATGTAATGTACAATATTGTGTCTATAGTGCAGGAGTGTTTAATGTGCAGTATAGTGTCTATAGTGCAGGAGTATGTAATGTACAATATAGTGTCTATAGGACAGGAGTATGTAATGTACAATATAGTGCATGAGTGTGTAATGTACAATATAGTGCAGAAGTATGTAATGTACAATATTGTGTCTATAGTGCAGGAGTGTGTAATGTGCAGTATAGTGTCTATAGTGCAGGAGTACGGTATGTAATGTACAATATAGTGTCTATAGGACAGGAGTATGTAATGTACAATATAGTGCAGGAGTGTGTAATGTACAATATAGTGCAGGAGTATGTAATGTACAATATAGTGTATATAGTGCAGGAATGTGTAATGTACAATATTGTGTCAATAGTGCAGGAGTGTGTAATGTACAATATAGTGCATATAGTGCATGAGTGTGTAATGTACAATATAGTGCATATAGTGCAGGAATGTGTAATGTACAATATAGTGCATATAGTGCATGAGTGTGTAATGTACAATATAGTGCAGGAGTATGTAATGTACAATATAGTGTATATAGTGCAGGAATGTGTAATGTACAATATAGTGCATATAGTGCATGAGTGTGTAATGTACAATATAGTGCAGGAGTATGTAATTTACAATATAGCGCTGGAGTATGTTAATGCAGAGTTCCAGCCGTTTCCGTGTTTATTAAAAGTCAGTAGCTACAAAAAGTGTAGTTGCTGACTTTTAATAAACACACACTTACCTGTCCCACGATCCAGCGATGCGGCTGCCCGAAGCCTCGGTTCTCTCCCCCTCCTCTCCCCAGAGTCGGCATCACTAGTGTGGGCACCCGCCTGTGACAGCTTGCGGCTTCACAGCTGGGTGCGCACTGCACATTTGCGAGTCACGCTGCGCATCCTGAATGGCCGGGCAATCTTCTGGGACCCGTGACATGTCCCAGAAGATTGCAGGGAGGGAGGGGAAGAGGAGAACTTATGTCAGGGGGTCAGGAGTCCTTATAGCGGAACGATAGATAGTTTGTTTTTTCCTGTTCAGCCAGTGACCTGAATGAAAAAAACAAGATTCTTCTATCTACACAAATTAGATGGATGGAGGAATCCGAAACATTATCCCCCCAGTATAGCCCCCCAGGTAAGTCTGTCCCCAATACAACCCCTACTCCCCCAGGTCAGTCTGTCCCTAATACAACCCCTACTCCCCCAGGTCAGTCTGTCCCCAATACAACCCCTACTCCCCCAGGTCAGTCTGTCCCCAATTCCCCAATACAATCCCCCTCCCCCAGGTCAGTCTGTCCCCAGTAAAATCCCACAAAAGTCAGTCTGTCCACCAGTACATTAATCCACCAGCTCACTCTGTCCCCAGTACAACCCTCCCCCCTAGGTCAGTCAGTCTGTCCCCCAGTACAACCCCCAAGTCAGTCAGATTGACCTGGGAGGGCATTGTACTGGGGACAGAGTGAGCTGGTGGATTAATGTTCTGACCCCCAGTACAAACTTCCCCAGGTCAGTCTGCAACCCATGGAAACCAATTACGACTTCAGCCATACTCTCATGCAAATATCTAGTGGTAGTTTAGTGCAACTACAACTTGTAATGTCTGAAACTGCATTAGTTAGTTTAGTCCTTAGCTAGACCTCTCCCTTCTTTTTGTTCCCACAGTTATTTTCCAGCTTTCATAGTGGGCACAAGGCGTAGAAGACCGTTGCCCATTTACACTTTGATATAACCAGTTAATACCCATTTGCAGAATACATAACTGCAGGAAACCAGATCCCATACATCCACATCAGCTAAACTCAGAGCACAATCTCTTAGATCCTCTCGTTCCAGGAGGTCATCATTACGTGATAAGCTTATGGAGGCCCACGCAAATGCAGGAGCAACTAAAGTGGCAAAATCCTTTGCTAAAAAGAAGCAAAAAGGAAGCTCAGATGGAAGCAAAAGAGGCGAAAGAGGTGAAAGCTCAAAGATTCTCCAAATAGAAAAGGAGCTGCCCTAGCAAAGTAACAATCCAGATTGTTTTATCTCTGCAGAACAAGAAGATTCCATAAAGCACACTAAGGACTATTGCAAAAAACACACACAGAAGGGTGCAAATGCCTTGTGCATTACCACCATACAACTTTATTAAATCCAAAAAAAGATTGCAAAAAAAAATTGCATACTCACAAACATGAAGAACAACAGGCGTATCACATATCAACTCCAGGCTTAGGTGATGTCATCTGACCATATATCACGCGGTTGGAAGGCCGGCACGTTGCGGGGGGACATGCCTCCTTCCTCAGAGCTTCAGTGCAACTACAACTTGTAATGTCTGTAAAATGGTACAATCCAGTTTACCTGCATGTCTGCAATAGTTTAATTTGTCCTTAGCTAGGCCACCCCCTTCTTCTTGTTCCCTTAGTTTCCAGCGTTCACAGTAGGGACAAGGTATAGAAGATTATCGTCCATTTACACTTTGATATGACCAGTTAACATCCATGTATTGCATTATGACAAGTAAAACTACTTTGGATTAAACTGCTGTGTCTTATTGGAGAGTTGAGCTGTCTTTGGAGGGAACTTATTTAACATGTGATTATGTTGGCTGGATGGACCGTGGACTTAAAGCGGAGTTCCACCCAAAAATTGAACTTCTGCTGATTGGATTCCTCCCTCCCTCTGGTGTCACATTTGGCACCTTTCAGGGGGGAGGGGGGAGCAGATACCTGTATAATCCAGGTATTTTCTCCCACTTTTGGGCATAGATCGCCGCAGTATCCACGGCTATCTACGCCATGTCCGGCCCCTCCTCCCCCCCCCGGTCTTCTGGGAGACACAAAGGTCCCAGAAGACAGCAGGGACCAGTGAGATCGCACATGCGCAGTACGGAACCAGACTGTGAAGCTGCAAGGCTTCACTTCCTGATTCCCTTACCAAAGATGCCGGCGCCTCCACCCGGGAGCTGAGGGACAGATCAGCTTCAGGTGAGGACATCGCGGGCGCCCTGGACAGGTAAGTGCTGACTTTGAATTTTATTTTTTTGGGCTGGAACTCCACTTTAAGGTGATATGGCCGTACATAAGACATAGCTTTAAACATATCAGAAGGGGCACTCTGAGCACCAATGTAATGGGCACACTGACCACCAATATAATGGGCACACTGACCACCAATATAATGGGCACACTGACCACCAATGTAAAGAGCACACTGACCACCAATGTATTGGGCACACTGACCACCAATGTAGGATGGTATGGGGGTGTGGATAGTAGGAATATATATATATATATATATATATATATATATATAGGGGGTGTATAGTAGGAATATATATATATATATATATATATATATATATAGGGGGTGTATAGTAGGAATATATATATATATATATATAGGGGTGTATAGTAGGAATATATATATATATATATATATATATATATATATATATATAGGGGGTGTATAGTAGTATATATATGGGGGTGTATAGTGGGTATATATATATATATATATATATATATATATATATATATATATATATGGGGGTGTATAGTAGAAATATATGGGGGTGTTTAATGGGTATATATAGGGGGGTGTATAGTAGTAATATATGGTGGGGTGTATAGTAGGTGTATATAGGGTGGGTGTATAGTAGGAATATATGGGGTGTATAGTAGGAATATATGGGGGGTGTATAGTAGGAATATATGGGGGTGTAAAGTAGTATATATGGGTGTGTGCGTGTATATATATATATATATATATATATATATATAGGGGATGTATAGTAGTATATATATGGGGTGTATAGTAGTATATATATAACTCAGACTCAACCAATAGTAAGGAGCTCTTTACAATCTGTGGCAGCAGAACTAGTGGAAGGGACTAGTGGAAGGGACAAAAGTCCACAGGTTAGGAGGCGCAAATTACTTGCCTGGCCCCCAGGCACTGACAACTCACGCTACACCACTGTCTCTAGGCACAGGGAAGCAGCAGGCATTTGATAAGCCAACTAAATAAGGCCAAACACATGGAACGTTCGCACTTCTATTTAATCCTTTGATGAAATTGCAAAGCAGTAGAAGTCATAAAATGTTGGTTTCAATCGACTGAAAAAAAGATATGATCTAAAATGCATTAATGGCATATTTTCCCGTGGTTTATATTTCAATGCGATCTTTCAGTAAACTTTATTAAAGAGTAAGTCCACTTCATTGCAAAAAAAAAGAAAGCATTCCCTTCTTGGTCATCCATGTTTGCAAAGATATTAACAAACTGTTGCCGATTCCTACCTTTTGTTATTCTAAAGGAATAGATGTTTGTTTGTCTGTGTCCATGAATCTAATGGAAGTGGTTTCATAATTATCAGTCACCTGCTGCACCTGCAGGGCTCTAATGAGGAAAGTGGTAGGGTCTGCATCCCTTTAGACGTGATTTCCTTTGGGAGCATCTGACCAAAAAATTTAATTTTTGTTGCAGTGGATGCCAAAATGGAATTTGTATCTTAGTGCAGACTTCTGGGAAAATCAGTAAGCCAATCACACAAGCAGGAAATGAAATGTCTGGGGGGTGCTCTGTACACCATCGGTGTATAGACTGCCTCCAGGTGGCCAATTGCATTTTACAGAAAATGTCAGAGCTGCAGATTGTAAAGGAAAGGTAATTTTTAATAACACTCAATTACATTATGACTTGAGTCGCAATTGTATACGCTATATTATTATTTTTTTAATTGGCAAATTTTTTTCCCCATGAAAGTGGATTTATCCCTTAACCGCTTGCCGACCGTATACTGTATATATACAGCGGCAAGGATGTGCAGGATCATGTACCTAGTGCGTGATCCTGCACTTCCGGGTCTTGGGCGCGCACGCATGCCGCTGGTGATCCGCTCCCGCTGTGATTGGACACAGCGGGAGCCAATCAGCAGGTCCGGTGGACTCGTTGTCCCCCGGGACCCACCAATTGTTCAGGACACAAGCAGTACAGCGATCCTCCTATGTAAACAAGGCAGATCGCCATTCTGTTAGTAGGGAAGGTATTGATCCTGTGTTCCTACAAAGCAGGGACACGGATCTCTGCCTTCCCATAGTAAAAGCACCTCCTCCACAGTAACAAAGTACAGGTTAGGCACACACTTAACCCTTTGTCTGCCCCTGATGTCATTAGTACAGTGACAGTGCATATTTTTTAGCGCTGATCACTGTATTAGTGTCACTGGTTCCTAAAAAAGTGTCAAAAGTGTAAGTTAGGTGTCTGATTTGTCTGATAGTGCAGTCACGCTATAAGTCGCTGATCGCTGCCATTATTAGTAAAAAAATTAAAACAATTCCATAAATATATCCCATACTTTGTAGACGCTATAACTTTTGCATAAACCAATCAATATATTCTTTATTGGGATTTTTTTCACGAAAAACATGTAGCAGAATACATATTGGCCTAAATTGATGAAAAAATAATTTTTATTGGATATGTTTTATAGCAGAAAGTAAAAAATATTGTTATTTTTTTCAAAACGGTCGCTCTTCTTTTTGTTTATAGCGCAAAAAATAAAAATAAACCACAGAGGTGATCAAATACCAGCAAAAGAAAGGTCTATTTGAGGGGGGAAAAAAACATCAATTTTATATGGGTACAGCGTTGCCTGGTCATGAAGGGGGGGGGGGGGGGTAAATCCTTCCGGGGCTGAAGTGGTAAAGCCATCCATTTTATTGTCAGTTTTCCACCTCACAATCAACTGAAATCTGATAGTCGATCGAAGATAAGTGCCGGTTCACACTGGTGCGATGCGGGAACCCTGCGAATCCGCGCATCGCACCCGACTCGCACGGCAGTTCACACTGCCATATGCGAACTGCGGGGAGTGTCAATGTTAACGACACCCCCTTTTTAGCTTGCATATCGCATTGCGCACTGACCGTTTGGACATAAATCGGATCCTATTCTGATGCGGAGCAAAAAAAAAAGTTGAGTGTGGTCCGAATGCGATGCGATATCAGCCATATTATCTGTATGGCTGAATTCGCAACGCACGGACACCGCGCGTGGTTTGCACTGCAGTGCGGTGTGAATCACATGCAATATCGCACCACGCACTGGTGTGAACCGGCACTGAGTGCGGTAGATTGTTTACTGTCTAGGGAAATATTTGTGATTGTATCTGCGATTCCTGGTTGCTCAATGGTTATTGAAATCAACCGAAAAATTGCTGCCTGTGTGGCCAGCTTAACTACATGCAATCACAGCCCCTGTGTGGGTTTGCTACCGCCGTCTGCTGTGAGGTTTAGTCTGAGCCATAACAGTCTCCCTTCTGCAGTGTTAAACCATGTCACCGTCACTTTAATTCCTAGCTACAGCTCTGTGCCTTTAATTCCCTCCTGTGGGAGGGACAGAGGTCACATGACTGGCAGGTCCTAGCTGGAAGGTATAAAAAAAACAAAAATCCAGTGCAGTGCGCGGGAAGATTGCTGGAAGCAACTGAAACGCTGCAAAGGCTCTAAACAAAAGAGAAAGATCTGAAGGAAACCAACGAATGACCCAGAGCGGTGAGGCCATAGTTTGAACTGATAGGAAGGAAATCATTGTTTGGGGAATTGCAGACGTGTTCACACCCTTGGAATGTGTGAAATCCACCCAGAGCTGCTACCAAGGTAACAAGGATTTGAGATCTGTAAACCGTAAGCATTTGAGACCTCGGAGTGCGTGCGTGGACAAGGTGAGCGGCACGTAGAGCTCTGGTGACTCTTCCCGTATATTATTCTGTGCGTCTTGTTTAACGGAAATTGGACAGACTTTGGGTTTGGCTACAATGGCTTCTGCTGATCTGATAGACGAGCTGAGCTGCTCCATCTGCCTGAGCATTTATACAGACCCGGTAACGCTGAGCTGTGGACACAACTTCTGCCGGGAATGTATTGACAGTGTGTTGGATTCTCAGGAGGCGTCTGGACTTTATACCTGTCCGGAGTGCAGAGAGGAGTTCAAAGAACGACCTGTACTGTCTAGCGCTAGAGTTCTACGGAACATAGCGGAGAAGTTCCTCATTTCTCAGCCCGTTCTGGAAGATACGGGAATCTATTGTACTTACTGTGTGGACTCTCCTGCACCGGCTATAAAGTCCTGCCTGCTCTGTGAAAGTTCCCTGTGTGGCAAACATCTGAGAGTCCACGCCAAGTCACCAGAACACGTCTTATCGGATCCCACCAACACCCCATGGAACAGAAAATGCTCCATCCATAATAGGATCGTGGAGTATTACTGCACCACGGAAAGGGTTTGTATCTGTGTGCATTGTATTGCCGTTGGAGAACACAAAGGACACCCAGTGGAGAAGCTGGATGAGGCCCCTGAGAAGAAGAAGGAGAAGTTGAGGAAAGATCTGGAGATATTGTCCTCAAAGAAGGCATGGGCTGAGAAACAAGTCCAGAGTCTGGAGGAACGCAGGACAGACGTACAAATAAAAGCAGCTCGTGTGACACAGAGAGTCACTGTCCTGTTTCAAGATGTCAGGAGAGAGCTGGAAGAAGTCGAGCAGAGATTCCTAAACCAGACTTCCAAACAGGTGGAGAAGATATCGGAGTCGGTGTCCATGCTGATCCAAAAGCTGGAGATGCAGAAGGACGAGTTGTCCAGGAAGATGAGTCACATTGAGGAATTGTGTAAATCCACCGACCCAATGACCGTCCTGAAGGATCAGAACTCAGACGGAGAGGACATCTGTCATACCGAGCAGGAGGATAATATGGACACAGTGATTCCGAGTGAAGGCAATTTCTATGAGGATCTCATCAAAGACAGATTACTCAAATTATCTGACATAATAAAAAACATTCACATCTGTATACAGCAACCAGAAGCAGTTTTACTTGATGAGGAAACCGCCGCTAACGATCTACTGATTTCAAGGGATTTGAAAACTGCCTCTTGGATAACCGTAAAATTAGATCGTCCAGAAACGCCCAGGAGATTCAGGAACTTTCAGGTTCTCAGCAGGAGAAGTTTTTCCTCAGGGCGGCATTCCTGGGAGGTGGACACCAGTTATTCCAACAGCTGGAGAGTCGGGTTGTGTTATCCCAGTATGGGCAGGAAATCATTTATTGGGGATAATAAGGATTCCTGGTGTTTGCAAAGGTGCAACCACGATGAGTATAATAAGGTGCATGAATGTCAACGTATTCCATTCCAGCACAAGCCTACCAGCCAAAAATTCAGGATCTATCTGGACTATGAGGCCGGGCGGATCTCCTTTTATGAGCTGAGCGACCCCATCAGACACCTCCACACCTTCACCACCACCTTCACCGAGCCCCTCCATGCCGCTGTTTCTGTTTGGAAAGGATCAGTAACCATTATAAACTAGAAATGTGTTTTTTTTGCATGTTTCATTCTGTTCAGTTTGACTTAAAGTGGAGGGCCACCCTAAAAAAAAAGAGCATTAATATTCTAAAAAAATTGGAAAAAAAAAAATAAAGTTTTACCTTACCAGAAATCCCTGTTGCTAGGCAGTCGTCCTAATCTGCCTCCTTCCTACTCCGCGGTGATCTTCGGTCTTCTCTCCTCCTCCGCTTTGTCTTCTGGGTAATGGGGCACGCTGTGTTCTGGGAACTGTGTGTTCACTAACACAGCGCGTCCCATTCACAAAGCGCCGCGTGACTCGTGCATGCGCAGTAGGAAACGGGCAGTGAAGCCGCAAGGCTCCACTGCCTGTTTTCCTTAGTGAGGATGGCGGCGCTGGGACCCGGGAGCCGAGGGATATGTCGACATCGCGGGCGCCCTGGAAAGGTAAGTCTCCTTATTAGAAGTCAGCAGTTACTTTTTTTTTATTTTTTTTTTAGCTGCTGATTAAAACATTTAATTAAAACATTCCTACGGACGTCCTCCCAGAAACTTGCTCCCGCGCTCCCCCCGAGGACCCGGCGCATCACAGATCACGGTAAACGGCCGCTGATAGCGGCCGTTTACCATGTGATCGCTCTGTCAAATGACAGAGCGATCACATGTACGCAAACCGGCGTCACGTCATGACGCCGGTTCCTCCCTCCCCTCTCTGTACCGATCGGTACAGTGAGAGGAGAGAAGCGGAAAGGGGGGAGATGGGACCAGCGCTGTGGGCTGGATGTGTAGTGCCCACAGCGCTGGTCAGTGACAGCAATACACTGACCACTGTGCAACACTCTGCCCCCACTGTGCAACGCTCTGCCCCCACTGTGCAACGCTCTGCCCCCACTGTGCAACGCTCTGCCCCCACTGTGCAACACTCTGCCCCCACTGTGCAACACTCTGCCCCCACTGTGCAACACTCTGCCACCGCTGTGCAATACTCTGCCACCGCTGTGCAATACTCTGCCCCCACTGTGCAACGCTCTGCCACCACTGTGCAATACTGTGCAACACTGCAATACTCTGCCAATACTCTGCCAATACTCACCAATAATCTGCCAATACTCTGCCAATACTCGGCAATAAGTTTTAATAGAAACAAAGAATTTTTATTTATTTTTTTTACCGAATTTTCAGTATATTTTGATTTATAGCGCAAAAATTAAAAAACCCAGCAATGATTAAATACCACCAAAAGAAAGCTCTATTTGTGTGAAAAAAAAGGACACAAAATTCATTTGGGTACAGTGTTGCATGACTGAGTAATTGTCATTCAAAGTGTGAGAGCACCGAAAGCTGAAAATTGGTCTGGTTAGGAAGGGGGTTTAAGTGCCCAGTGGGTAAGTGGTTAAAGCTGGACTCTAGATATGATCTTTATTGCATACATACATTGGTCCATCTCATACCAGAGGGGCTGCTCACTCGGTGCTGCTACCATTCACTGAGTGCCTTGTATTTTATTTTATTTTTTTCAATAAATACAAGTCATTCTCTGATTGGACAAGATGGAGATTGTGAAGCCACTGACCCTCCTCTCCTTTCCACCTTGTCCAATCAGAGTGCACTTTGTACTCATTGAAAAAGATAACAAGGCATTCTGTGAATGGCGGCAGTGCTAAGCAAGCAGTAGGCAAGCTTCTCAGCACAGGACCCAGAAAACCATGGCTATCACTGTAGTAGTGCTGACTACTACAGTGGATGTCTGCTTCCTCAGCCGCCCCTCGGGCAGGGGCGGACTGACCATTTGACCACTCTGGCACTGCCCGAGGGCCCTGGGTCATTAGGGGGCCCCATCAGGGTTGCCAGCCTAATGCGGCGTACACACGGTTGGAATTTCCGATGGAAACAGTCCGATGGGAGCTTTTCATCGGATTTTCCGACCGTGTGTATGCCCAATGGTCTTTTTCTGTCGGAATTTCCGACGGACTTTGGATTAAGAACCTGTTCTCAATTTTTCCGACGGAAAACCTTTCTATAGGATTTTCCGATCGTGTGTATGCAATTCCGACACGCAAAATTCCGACGCATGCTCAGAAGCATTAAACTTCCCTTTTATAGTGCTGTCGAACGTGTTTTATGCCGCTGTGTTATTGACCTTCGGAACTTGGTGTGATCGTGTGTAGGCAACACAGCTTAAGCGGAATTCCGACAGTTTTTTCCGACAAGAATTCCGATCGTGTGTACGCGGCATTAGTAAAACCAGGGACAGTATGTAAAAAATCTGTGTTTTTTTTACATCTGTTTCTGAAATGTCTCTTACCGACATCCTTTTGGTCTAAAAATCCCGAGATTATAGCTGCCCCACCTCTCCAGTACCTTCTCAGCCAATAGAAACATGTCTGTGTATACTGTGTGATTGTATACTGTGTGTGTGTGTATACTGTGTGGCCCCATAATCTCTGATTGCCTGGGGGCCCCAAAATCTCCTATTGCCCGGGGGCCCCATGAGTTTTCAGTCCGCTCCTGCCCTTGGGTATGAGCTCTGCTTACTTATATTGTGACAAACTAGACCAATATAAGGCCCCTTTCACATGTGCGGACCGTTCAGATCCGCCTGTCAGTTTTTTTTCAGGCGGATCTGAACGGGCGCTCCATGCACCTCTATGGAGCGTCAGATGTCAGCAGTGACATGTCCGCTGACATCCGATCCGCTCCGCAAAATCCAGACAGATGCAAACCCTAATTTCCATCCGTCTGGCGGATCGGATGAAAACGGACAGGCGGTCCGTAATCCTTCGATTCCCCCCCCATAGGGGAGAGCGGAGCTCTGACAGGTCCATCCCTGCACAGAGTGCCGAGACAGACTTGTCATCCGCCGGCTCAGCGGGGATCAATGGAGGGATCCCTGCTGAGCAAGCGGAGGAGTAAATACAGATCCGCATGTCTGAAAGGGGCCTAAGTATGTAATAAAGATTATACCTGGAGTTCAGCTTTAGGACTTATTCAAACCACAATGTCAATTAGACATGTGCAATTCGTTTCGTTTTTTTTCCGTCTTTTTCGTTCGTTCGTTTTCGTCCGAATAAACGACTCGTAACTTTTTTTTTTTTTCGATTCGTAATGAATGGATTGAACAAAAAAATTCGTACGTTCGTCTCTTTTTTTTTCGATTCGTAACTTTTTTTTTTTCGATTCGTAACTTTTTTTTTTCGATGCGTAAATTATTAAAATTTAATAATAGCATACACATTACATAAAATTAAGAATTATGCTCCGATTACGAATGTTACGAATAACTACAAATGCGTCCGAATTTCGAATGAACGAAAATTAAACTAACGAAAAAACGAATCAACGAAAAATAACTCTTACAAATGTACGAATCATTACGAATATGAACATCGACGACTTACGAATGTACGAATCGTGACGAATCAACGGAAACGAAAAAAACAAAACGAGAAAAAAGATTTTTTTTCGGAAACGAAAAAAAAGAAAATAAACAAATTTTTTTTTGTTGTGCACATGTCTAATGTCAATGTTTCTAATGCATTTTTGTATAGGCATATATGTGTTATTGAAGCGTTTTTTTTTACAGTGTTTTCAATGCAATTCATTTTTTTTTTTTACCTCTTTCCTCCTCTTTCTTTTTATTTATTTTTTTTTTTTTTACCTCTTTCCTCCTCTTTCTTTTTATTTATTTATTTTTTTACCTCTTTCCTCCTCTTTCTTTTTTCTTTTTATTTTTTGACACTTTGCATTAGAAAAATGTGCAGTCCGGTGCATTTACGCTAATTTTGATGTGTTCCAGATGGGAAAAAAAATGGAGCAGGTTATATTTTTTGGTTTGCAAGCACTGGAACTGACTGCACTGGTGTCAACTAGGGCCATTGGAATACATGACGAACACTCTGCATGCAATCTGGATGCAGTTTAAAAATGCACTGAAAAGCATCTGGTGTGAACCATCTGAAGTTTAGGTATGGCTTTTTTTTGGATAGTTGCATTGGTCCAACATGGACCAATGTAAGCATGTATGCGCCAAACCTGGCCGATCCCTTTTTAAATGAATTATCACTGTAGTAGCTGTCGCTACTACAGTGGTCACCACAAGCTTCTGGGTTCTGTAGCCTTCACAGATTGTTTTGAAAATTCTTCATTAAATGCAAATGTTTTCTGATTTGAGGTGAAGGTGGAGATCACAACATCAGCTCCCATCCCCACTTCTCTAGCTTGTCCAATCAGAGAACGCTTTGAATCCATTGAAAGAATGCAAAAGCTTCTCTGAATAGCTTCTGTGTCAAGCGAGCAACCCCCTGTGTTCACTATGCAGTCACTGGACACGGACGCTAGCAGGGGATCACTGTAGTAGCAGTGGCTACTACAGTGATTAGGTACTTTCACAGGGATCAGCTGAGTATAGTACATGCATATTTACAGCTTAAGCTGGACCAATGAAATTCTACTCGGAAAGCCATAGCTAAACTTTAGCTTTAAAGCCCATGATGCTTACACTGTAGGGAGCCATATGATCAATTTTTTTATTATTTTATTTTTCTTATAGCGCTATTCCAGGTATATTTATTGCATACTTCCATTGGTCCAGATTGGTATATTATAGGTACGGTATGCATATCCTATACCTGATGGACCACTGAGGAAGCTGACAATCACCGTAGTAGTTAGAGCTACTACAGTACGGCTGCTTTCACACTGAGAAGTTTTTCAAGTGCTTTTGCATTTAAAAAAAAAACGCCTGAAAATCTCAAGAAAAATGCTTCCTTTTAAAATCAATGAGACGGCATTCACACCTCAGCGTTTTGAGGTGTGAATTCTGCCCGCAATTTCAAAGACAAATCACAGAACGCACATTTGAGATGCCAGTCATTTGAATTGCGGCAACCCGCTTCGCGTGGAGCATGTAGCCCCCAAAAGTAGCTCCTGAACTTTTTTTGTGAGACCAACTTCATGCGATGCGGGTTGCTGCGTGATTTATGGCGGCAGAACCGCACCGCGACTTTAGGTGCCATTCAAAGGAATGGAATCTCAAATGTGCGCTCTACGATTTGTCATTCACACCTCAGCGCTTTGAAATCGCGGCAAATCTGCCTGCGATTTAAAATGCTGAGGTGCGAATGCAGTCTGAATGTGTTCACGCTGGGGTGGTGCGCTTCCATTGCAGTGGGAAAAAATCCTGCTTGCAGCATCTTTGTAGCATGTTTGGGGGAGCTAAAAAAAAAAAAATGCACCAAAAACGCACCTTCCCATTGAAAGCAATGGAAAATGCGGTTTAAAAACATGTCAAAATCATGTTTTAGGTGCATTTGTTTTGAGTCGCATGTCCTTTAAAAACCGCACCGCAAACGTGGTAAAATCGCAAATGCATTTTTTTTGCCGTGTTTTTGCAGAGATCAGTGTGAGTGGCCTGCTAGTTCCAGGTCCGGTGCCGAGAGCCCCGGCTGAGCACTGATACAATAAACGAATTGGAGAAGAAAAGAAAGGAGGCGGCCCGGTCACATGATCTGTCAAAGCCTTCTGTCCTCCAATCACGGAGTTCCTCTCTGCTGCAGTAAGCAGAGGGGGCTCCATGCTGTGGCCTACATTTTATGAATGGACTGTAAGTGTATCAGTAAAGAACAAATTTTCTAATAAACAATGTTTATGTTAATAACGATGTGTGTTTCTTTTTATTCCATGATGCATAGTAGAAAATTTAAAGTGTATGCCTAGAAAATAAACATTGGGTGGAGAGAAGACTTTAGAGGTCAGGGCACCCACAGACAATAGATGACCCCCCCCCTCAATACGATTGGTTTCCATAGGATCTGCCAATGACAGAAGTGTTTATGGGCACCTTCAGATCCATGTAGAAAACCCCAGACAATCGTTTTGAAAGGAAACATCAAAGGCCAGTTCACACCGTGGAAACGCAGTCTGTATGCATTCCTGATGCTTTTCTGCATGCGCGGTTTTGAATCGTTTTTGGTGCGGTCCAGTGCATTTTTTTTTTTTTTCCCCCTCTACTTTTTTTTTTTCTTTACCCTTAAAGCTGGGTATACACTTATGTGTATTGGATGTGTATTTCCTCGCATTCAATGTGCATGACAGGAGATTGTTACCGGCTCTCAATGGAGCCGGTTCACACAGCTCCGAGGCGGCCGTGGCCCGGATTTGGAAAAGGTCCCGTGCGTTTTCGGCTCCAAATCGGGTGCGAATTCAGGCAGAAAAAATTCGGACATGATTCACACCTGTATCAGAGAACAGAGACGCACCGGACCCTTTTCAAATCTGGACTGCGACCACAGCATGTCTGAATCCAGCCTTAGGGCCAGTTCACACCACACGCAGTCCAGTGCTTTTTTTTTTTTTTTCTGCATTAACCACTTCAGCCCCGGAAGGATTTACCCCCTTCCTGACCAGAGCACCTTTTGCGATATGGCACTGCGTCGCTTTAACTGACAATTGCACGGTCGTGCAAATTGACATCCTTTTTTCCCCCATAAATAGAGCTTTCTTTTGGTGGTATTTGATCACCTTTGCGGTTTTTATTTTTTGCGCTATAAAAAAAATAAAAGAGCGTCAATTAAAAAAAAAAAAAAAGCAATATTTTTTACTTTTTGCTATAATAAATATCCTCCAAAAATATATGATCAAACAAATTTCTTTCTCAGTTTAGTCCCATATGTATTCTTCTACATATTTTTGGTAAAAAAAAATCACTGGCAGGGAAGGGGTTAAACACTAGGGGGCAATCAAGGGGTTAAGTGTGTCCTTGGGAGGTGTTCTAAATGTGGGGGGATGGGCTACCACTGACATGACAGCGATCACTGGGAGCAGTAGATCCCTGTCATGTCGCTAGGCAGAACAGGGAAATGCCTTGATGTAACTCCCCGTTTCTGTCGCTCCCTGATACGATCGCGGGCCACCGGCGGACATCGAGTCCACGGGACCCGCGGTCACGGAGTTTGCGGTGGGCGCGCGCCCACAATGACGCGATTTAAAGGGGACCAGGTGCTTTGGGACCTACCTGCCCCAAAGCACCCACCCCCCATGTTGAGGGCATGCTGCCCTGTACGGTTCAGGAGGGGGGCGCTCGCTCGTCCCCACCCCCTTTCCTGACCTGCCGGGTTGTGTGCTCAGATAAGGGTCTGGTATGGATTTTTGGGGGGACCCCAACTGAATAGTAGTGATAAAAAGCACTTGTGGGTTTAAGTAATTTTTTTTTTTTTTGTTCAATTCTCCTTTAAGGAGGGCGTGACAGGGGGTGTGTCCTATGCCTACATTTTTTTTGGTAATAGGTGTCTCTCGTTCCCATCCCAGAAAGTTGGGAGGTATGCATGCAGAGATGGCGGGGAAAGGTGAGGTGCAATCTGTCTTTTGAATCTGCATGTTCCAGGACCTTCAAGTCTGACCACATTCCTCCATGAACAGAGTAGCAGCGGGAATTCAATGAACCATCTAAATCTGGCCATACACACAGCAATTTAATGGAACAATCACACTTTTTTTTATTCCATCTTTTGCTGAAATAGCAAAGCAGTAAAAGGCATAAAAATGATGGTCTCTTGTAACAGAAATCCTAGAGGCTAACTAGCTGCTGCATTACTTTTACAAGCAGCTGGAGTGGATGTTCATTTCCCCCCCTTCGGGAGACCTGAGTTTCTACCGGCTGATCAGAGAGCTGAACAAAGCCGGTGTTTCGTCAGATTCGGCGACCTATCAGAATTTGTAATGGACGTGAAGGTCCGTCGCCGCCATCTTGCTACACCCCACACTCGTCCACAGTAAGGATACAGTGAGAAGGTGGCAAGCGGCCATCTTGTTACACCCACTGGAGTCTGGCATTTCACATGTTTATTTCTTTTGTTTGTATGGGTATGACACAAAAAAGTGGAAAAATAATAAGCCAAATCTGACACATTCCACGCAAAACTCCAAAAACAGATTGGACAAAATTATTGGCACCTTCTCAAACTTGTAAGAAATAATTGCATTCCGAGTTTGTAAATACACTCACCTGTATCAATTACCAGGTGCTGACAATATAGATATCACACCAGCAACCAGTTAAAATGGTGAAAAATTTACTCAACCTTTCTGTTGTTTGTCTGTGTGCCACACGGAGCATGGGAGCCAATATGTTTGGCCATGACTATAAATATCTAAGAGTAAATAATCTGCTGTCCATTGCCCTGGTTCCTATATGTTCAGATGATTTCTGATGATTAGGATATTTCTGGGTTCTACCACCTACAACACCTGGGGGACACTTTTTTCCATTTTTTTGTCCTTTTTAACCACTTGCTTACTGGGCACTTAAACACCCTTCCTGCCCAGACCAATTTTCAGCTTTCGGTGCTCTCACACTTTGAATGACAATTACTCAGTCATGCAACACTGTACCCAAATGAATTTTTTGTCCTTTTTTTCCCACAAATAGAGCTTTCTTTTGGTGGTATTTGATCACCTCTGGGTTTTTTATTTTTTGCGCTATAAATGAAAAAAGACCGAAAATTTTGAAAAAAAACACATTTTTCTTTGTTTCTGTGATAAAATTTAGCAAATTATTAATTTTTCTTCATAAATTTTGGCCACAATTTATACTGCCACATATCTTTGGTAAAAATAACCCAAATTAGTGGATATTATTTGGTCTTTGTGAAAGTTACAGACTCTACAAACTGTGGTGCAAATCATACAAAATTGATCACACCTAATGTACTGGTGACCTATCTCATTTCTAGTGACCCGAACAAGCCAGGAAAGTACAAATACCCCCCAAATGACCCCTTTTTTGAAAGTAGACATTCCAAGGTATTTAGTAAGAGGCATGGTGAGCTTTTTGATGTTGTCATTTTTTTCCCACAATTCTTTGCAAAATGAATTATTTTTTTATTTTTTATTTTTTTCCACAAAATTGTCATTGTAATAGGTTATTTCTCTCACATGGAAGGTGTATACCACAAATGACACCCCAAAATAAATTTCGCTACTCCCCCTGAGTATTATGATACCACATGTGTGGGACTTTTACACAGCCTGGCCACTTAGAGAGGCCCAAAATGCAGGGAGCGCCATCACGTGTTCTAGGAGCATAAATTACACATCTAAATTGTTGAATACCCATTACACTTTTGAAGGCCCTGGAGCACCAGGACAATGACACGTGACACTGACGTGGCACTGATGACAGGTGGCACTGATACGTGGCACTGATGACACGTGACACTGATGTGGCACTGGTGACAGATGGCACTAGTATGGAGCACTGATGACACGTGACACTGATGACAGACGGCACTAATACGGGGCACTAATGACACATGACACTGACAGATGGCACTAATATGTGGCACTGGTGACAGATGGCACTAATACGTGGCACTGATGAGAGATGGCACTAATATGTGGCACTGATGACACGTGAGAGGTGGCACTGATGACACGTGACACTGATGACAGATGGCACTGATACGTGGCATTGATGACACGTGACATGATGACAGATGGCACTGATACGTGGCATTGATGACACGTGACACTGACAGGTGGCACTGATGACAGATGGCACTGATACGTGGCACTGATGACAGATGGCACTATGTGGCACTGATGACACGTGACACTGATATGGCACTGATGACAGATGGCACTAACGTGGCACTGATGACAGATGGCACTAACGTGGCACTGATGACAGATGGCACTTATACGTGGCACTGGGGACAGATGGCACTGGGGACACAGATGGGGACAGATGCATGGGGACACAGATGGATGGGGACACGGATGGGGACAGATGGATGGGGACAGATGGATGGGGTCACACGGATGGGGACACGCGGATGGGGTCACACGGATGGGGACACACGGATGGGGTCACACGGATGGGGTCACACGGATGGGGGTCACACGGATGGGGGTCACACGGATGGGGGTCACACGGATGGGGACACATGGATGGGGACAGGGATGGGGACAAGCATGGGGTCACATGGATGGGGACACATGGATGGGGACACATGGATGGGGACACATGGATGGGGTCACATGGATGGGGACATGGATGGGGTCACATGGATGGGGACACATGGATGGGGACATGGATGGGGTCACATGGATGGGGACACATGGATGGGGTCACATGGATGGGGACATGGATGGGGTCACATGGATGGGGACACATGGATGGGGACACATGGATGGGGACATGGATGGGGTCACATGGATGGGGACACATGGATGGGGACATGGATGGGGACACATGGATGGGGACATGGATGGGGACACATGTGGGGACAGATGGGGAGATCGATCGCACATTTAGTTTTTTTTTTTTACTTACGGCTGCTGCAGCCGTTGATCTCTCTCTCCCCACACGCTGTCTGTGTGAGGAGAGAGAGCGGCGCTGACAGATGATCTCATATGTTTCCATATGAGATCATCTGTCATTGGACACGCCGATCTCGCTGTAAACGGCCGCTGTGATTGGCCGTTTACAGCGATCTGTGACCGGCCGTGTCCGACGGACACGGCCAGCACAGAACTTCCCCGATGCGCGCTCTCAGGAGCGCGCATTAGGGAAGTAAACAGGAGGACGTCCAGGGACGTCCTCCCAGCAGAGAGCGTCCGCGCTGCAGCCGTCTTTCGGCTATAGCGCGGGCGCGAAGAGGTTAAATGGGATTATATATATATAATTGTAACACCAATGAATACATTTCCTTTAGGGCCCTTTCACACACATACAGCGTGGCCGTGTTAGAGGATTGGTGTATTTTTCTAACATCCTGCAAGCGCACCGCTCCAGTGTGAAAGCACTCGGGCTCTCAGGCCTCATGCACACGGACGTTTTTGCACCCACATTTTTGAGCGTTTTTTGCAGCTTAAAAACGCCTGTCCATGTTAGTCTATGGCTTCATGCCCACCTAGGCGTTTTTGAGCTGCAAATGGCATAGGCGTTTTTAAGCTGTAAAAAAAACCCAGGACCAGTGCGTTCCGTGGCGCAGCGCTAGAGCTGCAAAAACGTGCAAAAACGCGCATAAACGCGCAAAAACGGGCACCGGCGTTTTTGAGCTGCAGCGTTTTTTTGCTGCAAAAAGTTGATTGGACACTGTAATCCCTGTATAGAAATTAGAGATGTGAAAAACGCTAATTAACGCTGACGCTAAAAAACGTGCAAAAACGCCAATGCAAAACGCGGTAAAAGTCAAGTTTTTTTAGGCTTCTTTTTCCAGGCATCCGACCTAGCTTTACAGCCCGTTTTTTAAAACGTCCGTGTGCATGAGGCCTTATACTGGGGCTGCAGAAGATGCGTTTTTCAGGCGCTTTATAGGCGCTATTTTTAGCCCTTTAGCACCTGAAAAACGCCTCCAGCGTGAAAGGGGTCTAAATGCATCAAGTGATATTGTACAGAATTTCATTATTGGTTTTAGTAATTTAATATCTCTCTTCCCCTCCTTCATCCCACTCACACAGATTCCAAATCCGTTCTCAGACTGACACCACTGGCGTTGTGGCATTTTTTTCCTCCTGTTGACACCGACAAAGCGACATCTTTTTACCCACCAACACTGATGAAGATGCATTTTTCCTTTTAGCATTACCGCAAATGAAGGGACATTTTTTACTTTCAGTGACACCTCCGATGCAGTGGCATTTTTTACTTTCAATGACACCTCCGGTGCAGGGGCATTTTTTACATTCAATGACACCTCCGGTGCAGGGGCATTTTTTAACTTTCAATGACACCTCCGGTGCAGGGGCATTTTTTACTTTCAGTGACACCTCCGGTGCAGGGGCATTTTTTACTTTCAGTGACACCTCCGGTGCAGGGGCATTTTTTACTTTCAGTGACACCTCCGGTGCAGGGGCATTTTTTACTTTCAGTGACACCTCCGGTGCAGGGAAATTTTTTTACTTTCAGTGACACCTCCGGTGCAGGGCCATTTTTTGCTTTCAGTAACACTGTTCTGTGGCTGATTAAGGGGGTAGTTAACCATTTCCAGACCACCGCATGCCAATATACGTCCTTATTCTGAAGGGGGATATCGTTGCTATGGCAGCAGCTAGCTGCCATAACCCCGGTGTCCTCTTGTTCGGCCAGCGGTCCCGTTTCCGATAACAGTGGTCTCTGCGGCGGAATTGCTGTGAGATCACTTTTATTGGCGGCGGGAAAGGGCCCCCCCCACCACGCTCTGGTGCCCTCCGCCCCTTACCGGAGCCGTCGGCAGCAGCGGAGGCGATCGGATCTTCACCCTTGATGGGTATGCATGGGAAAGGGCCCCCCCCCCCAAAAAAAAGTGCGCTTGTAAGACCGCGCAAATACGGTGTGACAGAAAGTCCTTAGTCGCTTGGTTACTCCTTATCTGCATTAAATTAGCCTCAGAACCTGTGTAATTCAAAGGTGTTCGGGTTTAAAGGGATGAGGTGGCAACCCTACCGGAGCCGTCGGCAGCAGCGGAGGCGATCGGATCTTCACCCTTGATGGGTATGGAGACGAGGGGAGGATGGCCCCCACCCATCTCCATGACATTGCAGGGCGGAAGCGACGTCAAAACATCACTTCCGCCCATAGCTCGACTTAAAGGGACATTTTTTTAAATTATTTTTCACTTTCTTTTCTCCTCCTGCAGGCTACAATGGCATCTCCTGATCTGAGAGATGATCTGAGCTGCTCCATCTGTCTGAACATTTATACGGATCCGGTAACACTGAGATGTGGACACAACTTCTGCCGGGAATGTATTGAGCGTATGCTGGACACTCAGGGGGTGTCTGGGCTTTATACCTGTCCGGAGTGCAGAGAGGAGTTCCAGGACTGTGAAAGTTCTCTGTGCGGCAAACATTTGAAAGTCCACGCCAAGTCACCTGAACACGTCTTATCCGATCCCACCAACTCCCCGGAGAACAGAAAATGCTCCACCCATAAAAAGATTGTGGAGTATTTCTGCACCAAGGAAAGGGTTTGTATCTGTGTTTACTGTATTGCTGTTGGAGAACACAAAGGACACCAGGTGGAGAAGCTGGATGAGGCCTTTGAGAAGAAGAAGGAGAAGCTGAGGAAAGATCTGGAGATGATGACCTCAAAGAAAGCATGGGCTGAAAAACAAGTGCGAAGTCTGGAGGAACGCAGGACAGACGTAGAAGATAAAGCAGCCGGCGAAATAGAGAAAGTCGCTGGCCTGTTCAGAGATATCAGGAGAGAGTTGGAAGAACTTGAGAAGAGAGTCCTGAGGGAGGTCTCCATGGGGGAGAAGAAGATCTCACAATCTGTGTCCAAGCTAATCAAACAGCTGGAGGTACAGAAGGACGAGTTGTCCAGGAAGATGAGTCACATTGAGGAATTGTGTAAAACCACCGACCCAATGACCGTCCTGAAGGATCAGAACTCAGACAGAGAGGACATCTGTCATACCGAGCAGGAGGATAATATGGATGCAATGATTCCGAGGGAAGGGGATCTCTATGAGAATTCCATCACAGTCAGATTACACAAATTATCTGACTTTATAAAAGATTTTCCCATCTGTATACAGCAACCAGAAGGCGTTTTACTTGATGAGGAAACCGCTTCCAATTATATACAGATTTCAAAGGATTTGAAAACTGCTTCTTTGTCAGCAGTAAAATTAGATCATCCAGAAACTCCCAAAAGATTTAAAGAATATCACGTTCTAAGCAAAATAAGTTTTTCTTCAGGGCGGCATTCCTGGGAGGTGGACACCAGTAATTCAACTAGCTGGAGAGTCGGGTTGTGTTATCCCAGTATGGACAGGAAATCGTATATTGGGGATAATAAGCATTCCTGGTGTTTGCGAAGGCATATTCATGCGTTTAATAAGATGCATGAAAATAAATTGACGCCACTTCTTCCAAAGCCTACCAGCCATAAACTCAGGATCTGTCTGGATTATGAGGCCGGGCGGATCTGTTTTTATGAGCTGTGTGACCCCATCAGACACCTCCACACCTTCACCACCACCTTCACCGAGCCCCTCCATCTTGTGATCGCTGTTTACGATGGATCAATGACAATTACCAACTAGGAATGTATTGTGCTGTATGCTTCATTCTGTGCAGTCAGTTGCAGTTTTATCAGTTCACCCAAATCTAATAGTAAAGTGTTTGGCATTTCCTGGAGAGTTTTGAGCTCATGTTGGTTTCTTATCCTTTTCAGGAATTGAAAGTGGTTGTAAACCCCGTTTTTTTGTTTTTACCTACAGGTAAGCCTATGGGGCTCGGTTCACATGGGTGCGATGCGGAAACACTGCGAATCCACTGCGGGTTCCCGCAATGCACCCGACTCGCAAGCCAGTTCACACTGTCATATGCGAACTGCTGCTGGGAGTGTCAATACTTTGTTAATGAAGATGAAAGAGAAAACTTCGCGCATGCTATATGGAGTGGGAGGTAAGTAGTGTCAAGGTCCTGGGCAGACGACAAGATATGTGACCAGGACCGGGGGATGACACTAAGTTCAAAGGGGAATAAAGTGCAATGGGGTGCAATTTGCATGAAAGGTGAGCAAGTGCCAAAAAAAAGGATAACAATAAACCAGGATCTTCAATAAATAATAAGTAGCTCGATGACAGTGATATAGGGGTGCATGCACCTCAAGAGAGAGCTAAAGCTATATGATCAATCCTAGATCAATCAGTAGTGTGCAGTAAAGTGCAAAAACTGGCATAAAAAGTGAACTAGTGATGGATATATATATATAATTAATCGAGGAGGCGTTCCGGACGCCTTTGGTGAATACTGCTCGTTTTGCTTGTTTACTTATGTTTTAATATACGTTGCCAATTGTCACAATAAATTGCTTGTTATTACCTAACATACTACACTAGTGGAGTCCCCCCCTCTTTCTTTCTCGTCCGTTCCCCGACCCTACTATACTGCTGTGTGGAGACACGCAGCAGCCCCTTAGGTCTGGAGAAGGAGAGTGAGAAGGGACTAATCTGGAACCCACAAGAGAACACCTTATACTCCTGTTACCATATTTGGGGCGCTTAGTGATACCCCCACAAAGCTGCTTTACAACTACCTATAGGTACTGATTGATCTAGGATTGATCATATAGCTTTAGCTCTCTCTTGAGGTGCATGCACCCCTATATCACTGTCATCGAGCTACTTATTATTTATTGAAGATCCTGGTTTATTGTTATCCTTTTTTTTGGCACTTGCTCACCTTTCATGCAAATTGCACCCCATTGCACTTTATTCCCCTTTGAACTTAGTGTCATCCCCCGGTCCTGGTCACATATCTTGTCGTCTGCCCAGGACCTTGACACTACTTACCTCCCACTCCATATAGCATGCGCAAAGTTTTCTCTTTCATCTTCCCTATTTAAGTGCTTTTGTGATCACTAGTCACTTTGCTGCATGCAACTTCTTTTGCGATCACATTGACCTCCCTATTTACTCTTAGTAGCGCTAGAGCTTCCCTTATTTACTCAATACTTTGTTAATGACACCCCCATTTCAGTTCACATATCGCAGTGTGAATTAACAGTTCGGATAGGAATCGGATTCTGGTGCGGACCAAAAAAAGGGGTCCTGTGCGTGTTTGGTCCGAATGCGATGCGATTTCAGCCATAGTATCTGTATGACTGAAATCGCATTGCACAGACATTGCATGTGATTTGCATGTGATTTGCACTGCAGTGCAGGACTGACTGCAGCTATTTCTTCTTCAGGTCACACCTCTCCCTATCCATTATCTCACCGTCCTTCTTTCTGTCAATTCTAGTTCCTAATCACAATATACACCAATCAGCCATGACTTTATGACCACCCACCTAATATTGAGTAGGTCCCCCTTTTGCCACCAAAGCATCCCTGACTCACTTAGGCAAGTACTCCACTAGACCTCTGAAGGTATGCTGTGGTATCTGGCACCAAGCCATCAGTAGCAGATCTTATTAGTCCTGCAAGTTGTGAGGTGGGGCCTCCATGGATTGGACTTGTTTTTTCAGCACATCTCACAGATGCTCGGTTGGATTGAGATCAGGAGAATTTGAGGGCCAAGTAAACATCTCAAATTCGTTGGTGTGTTCCTCAAACCATTCTTGAACCATTTTTGCAGTGTGGCAGGGTTATACTGCTGAAAGAGGCCACTGCCATCAGGGAATACAGTTTCCATGAAGGGGTGTACTTAGTCACCAACAATGTTTAGGTAGGTTGTACGAGTTAAAGTACCATTCACATGAATGACAGGATCCAAGGTTTCCCATCAGAACATTGCCCAAAGCATCACACTGCCTCCGTCGGCTTGCCTTCTTCCCATACTGCATCCTGGTGCCATCTCTTCTCCAGGTAAGTGACGCACCCGACCATACACATGATGTAAAAGAAAATGTGATTCATCAGACCAGGCCACGCTCTGCCATTGCTCTGTGGTCCAGTTCTGATGCTCACCTGCCAATTGTAGGCACTTTTGGCTGTGAACACGGGTCACCCTTAATACCACGACTGGTCTCCACAGCTACACAGCCCCATACACAGCAAACTGCGATGCTCTGTTTTGATTTACTAAAGCTGGAGAGTGCAAAATGTGGTGCAACTGGGCATGGTAGCCAATCGGCTTCTAACTTCAGCTCGTTCAATTAAGCTTTGACAATAAAACGTGGAAGCTGATTCGTTTCTATGTAGAGCTGCACCAGATTTTGCACTCTCTAGTTTTAGTAAATCAACCCCTTTTGTGTCCTGACTTCTTTCTATCAGAACCAGCATTAACTTTTTCAGAGATTTGAGCTCCAGTATCTCTTCTATTGGATCGGACTACACGGGCCAGCCTTTGCTTCCCACATGCATCAATGAGCTTAGGCTTCTTCACTGGTCTGTCCTGTTCACTGCAGACTAGGAACATCCCACAAGAGCTGCAGTTTGGCCCTTGTCAAAGTCACTCCGATCCTTATGTGTACCCATTTTTTTTTCTGCTTTCAACACATCAGCTTCCGGTGTTTTGTCGGAAAATGTCCACCTATCAAATATTGTCCGGCCCGTACTGCGCAGGCGCAGAGCTTGAGCAGTACGGAGCACAAGGAGATTCGGAAAATCTCAGAAAAACGGTGCCTGCGCCGTGAGTCCAGATGCAAGCCCCATCATCCAAGTGGACATAGGGCTGCAAATAGTTAGAGGGCCCCTCGCGGGCTCGCTTTGGTCGCCACGTTTCGCTTGCTGAAGCTAAACAGCTGCGAGTGAAGTGTACACCGCGCAGGCGCAGTCAGTGTATGAGACGATGGCGCACGCTGCCGAGGGGAACCATCTCGGCAGAACACCGGCTATCAGTGCAGCCTCATTAGTGCCTATCATAGCCACCTATCAGTGCCATCTACCAGTGCCCATCAGTGTCACCTATCAGTGCTGCCTATCAGCGCTCTTTAGTGCTGCATATCAGTGCAGCCGCATTAGTGCCACCTATCAGTGTCCATCAGTGCACCCTATCACTGAAGCCTCATCAGTGTACTTCAGTGAAGGAGAAAAATTACCTGTTTGCAAAATTTTAATACAACAATGATATATATATATATAAAACAAAAATTCTTCAAAATATCCTGTCTTTTTTCATTTGTTTAGCAAAAAAACAGTAAAAACCCCAGTGGTGATTAAATACTACCAAAAGAAAGCTCTATTTGTATATATAAAAAAAAAAATGATAAAAATGTCATATGGGTACATCGTTGCATGACCGCGCAATTGTCATTCAAAATGTGACAGCGCTGAAAGCTGAAAATTGGCCTGGGCAGGAAAGGGGTGAAAGTGCCCGGTATCCCCAGTCATGTTTGTTTGGCATTAGCACCACCAAATATGACCCTTTAAAGTGAATGGGGCTGAGCTGCAGCTTCCCTCGGGGGCTCACAAGCAGCAGCCCTTGTCTCTCCTGTGAAAAGTAATCCGCAGCCTAGTACCATCTTCAGTCCAGTCCATTTTTGGAGTTTTTTTGTGGAATGTGTCAGATTTGGCTTTTTGTTTCTCCACTTTTTTGTATCATACCAATACAAACAAAAGAAATAAACATGAGAATACCTAAACATTTGTAATTGCAACAATCTTCTGGGCAAAGTGGGGCATTATCTGACAGATATGCAGGGGGGGCAATATTTTTGGCCATGACTGTATATATCTAATGCCGTGTACACACGAGCGGAATGTCCAACAGAAAAGGTCTGATGGGAGATTTTCATTGTATATTCCGACCGTGTGTATCGGACATTTCACGTAGATAATTCTGACGGACCTAGAAAGAGAACATGTTCTAAATTTATCAGACGGAACCAATTCCTATTGGGAAAACCGCTCGTCTGTATGCTGTTCTGATGTACCAAAAACGACGCATGCTCTGAAGCAAGTACGAGACGGAAGCTATTGGCTACTGGCTATTGAACTTCCTTTTTCTAGTCCCGTTGTACATGTTGTACGTCACCGCGATCTTGACGGTCGGACTTTGGTGTGACCGTGTGTAGGCAAGACAGTTTCAGCGGAATTCCGTCGGAAAAACCTTCAGAGTTTATTCCGACAGGAAAACCGGACGTGTGTACGCCGCGTACACACGATCGGAATTATCGCCAGGCAAAGCTCTGACGGTTTTCCCGACGGAATTCCGCTCAAGCTGTCTTGCCTACACACAGTCACACCAAAGTCCGACCGTCTAGAACGCAGTGACGTACAACACTACGACGAGCTGAGAAAAAATCAAGTTCAATGTTTCCAAGCATGCGTCTAATTGTTTCCGAGCATTCGTAGGAATTTTGCGTCTGGGAATTGCATACACACGATCGGAATTTCCAAAAGAATGTTTTTCCGTGGCAAAAATTGAGAACATGCTCTCCAAAATTCCAATGGAGCATACACACGGTCGCATTTTCCGATGAAAAGCTCTCATCGGTCTTTTGCTGGCCGAAATTCCGATCCTGTGTACGCGGCATAAGAGTAAATAATCTGCTGTCCATTGCCCTGGTTCCTATATGTTCAGATTGTTTCTGATGATTATGCCATCCCCGGGGTCTACCACCTACAACACCCGAGGGACACTTTACCATTTTTTTGTACTTTTTAAATGGGATTATATATATAATTGTAACACCAATGAATACTTTTCCTTTAATGAATCAAGTGACATTACCGTATATACTCGAGTATAAGCCCCCCTCTCTTATACTCGAGTCAAGCACTTTTCTGCAGCAGAATATGACATTTTCCGACCCGACATTGGGGCCCCGTATCTTGGGGCCACTTGATGCTGGGAACTATCACTACAACATATGCAAAGATGGGGTTCCTAGCACCAAGTGGCCCCAAGATACGGGGCCCCAAAGTCGGTTCAGAAAATGTAATTCCCGGCTGCATCTTGGATATGTTGTAGTGATAGTTCCACTGGGTTTGCACACCAAATTTGGGGTTCCTAGCACCAAGTGACCCCGAGATATGGGGCCCCAAAGTCAGTCAACTGTGTCCATCTGCAGCAATGTCATTTCGGGACCCTTTGGGTCCAGAGACCCCAAATTGTGGCTGCAGCTAGGGGGCATCTAGGAACCCTTAACTACCAAGTTTGAAGTTCGGGGGACCTATGGCTGCAAATGGGCACAGTGAGGCATGCAAATGGGCATTGTTGACCCTCTTTTCCACTTACAGAAGCTGCGTATTTCTCAACCTCGGCTTATGCTCGAGTCAATACGTTTTCCCAGTTTTTTGTGGTAAAATTAGGTGCCTCGGCTTATATTCGGGTCAGCTTATACTCGAGTATATACGGTATATAAAATTTCATTATTGGTTGGCATTTTTTGCTACCAGTTACAACACCAACACAGGGGCATTTTTTTCTTTGCACTGATGTTGGAGTATTTCTTTCTTTGCCACTGTTAGCGACATGTTTTAGGCCTTGCTTACATTTTCAGTCAGGGGGCAGTAAAAACTGATTGTTGAGCCCCCTAATAATTTTTACCCCCTAATAATCTGGCTTGGCTGCCAGAGGGAGTTGTACACATACAAAGCATTTGCAGGTATGGCAGAAATTATACTGCCATGTCACGCTCGGTCACACCACAACCACCGTGCAATCATGTGCAATGCATGAAGTTGTCGCATGATGGGGCAATCTTTACAAGGTTGGCACTATTTCAGAGCAGAGTGTTACTATTAACCTCGCCTCATGCACCACTGGGGAAGGGGGGTGCCTTTATTCATCTTTGCACCAGGCACTGGATGACTGGCAGTGAGGGTAATGAAGGTGGACCGTCAATGAATGGGCTTGTTTTATTGCCCATCGCTCAGTTTATTTAAGAGCTCCATCAGTGTAATGTTCTGTTCTATACATTTCTTCAGCAGGGAGAAGCATTAAACTGGCCACATGCAGGCCAGTGCGTTTTTTTTTCTGTATCAAAAACGCATGAAAAGTAGGTTATATGGTTTCCAATGGCATCGTGACACCAGTGCGCTCAGCTCCAAGGCTTTCCCGTTACAGAAAAAAAAACTAAAACATGTTGCATTTTTCCTGCACTGGACTGTACTGGAACGCGGTAAAACGCATCAAAAACACACTGGAATGCACTGGAACGCATCAACTGGACCCCAGTACAGTGAAAAAGAAATGGGAACAAATAATAAAAAAGCATCTGGAATGCATCCTGAACCGCATAAAAAATGCACCGGAACACGCCAAAAACACGCATGCAGAAACACATCCGGAAAAATTCTGGAGTTCATTTTTGTGGTGTGAACCGTCCCATAAACAGTTTAGATTTCTCTTGCTCAGAATGCAGACCACTCCATAGCCCCTTCCACAATGGGGATACATCTCCTGCTACTGACTGCTATCACTACTTTTTCACAATTTTTTTTCTAATAAATAATTCAGTCAGTAAATTTTCCACGTATTGGCGGTAAAAAAAGTTTTGCATTGGTAACTCTGATCTAGATCATATTGGACATGTGCAAATCTTTGGAATTATTGGTTAAAAGTTAGTTTTACAGCAATCAATACATATATAGTACCATCATCCCAAAATTAGAAAATACCGAAAAGGCTTGGAGATACGGGACTGTCAAAGGTACACAGATTCAGCAAAATGCCTTTTATATATAAAAATATATTTATTAGAAAAGCATAGATTTAAAAACAGAAAGGAGAATAAAGAATTTGTGCAGATCGCAGTATTCCCTACAGTTCTAGGCAGTGGCGGAACTACCAGGGTCGCATCAGTCGCAGTTGCGACTGGGCCCTGAAGTTCCGTCACTGTGGGGGGGCCCACTGGCCCGCCCGCACGTTTTCACCCGCCGGGGGCCCGCCCGCACGTTCTCGCCCGCCGGGGGCCCGCCCGCACGTTCTCGCCCGCCGGGGACCCGCCCGCACGTTATCGCCCGCCGGGGGCCCGCCCGCACGTTCTCCCAGGCCGGGGACACGCCCGCACGTTCTCCCCCGCCGGGGACACGCAAGCATGTTCTCCCACGCCGGGGACCAGCCCGCACGTCCTGCGCTGTCCAGGGGCCCGCCCTCACATCCTCCCCCGCCGGGGGCCCGCACGCACGTTCACCCCCGCCTGGGGCAAACCCTCACATCCTCCGGTGTCCAGGGGCCCGCCTTCACGTCCTCCGGTGTCCAGGGGCCCGTCCTCACGTCCTCCGCTGTTCAGGGGCAGACGCTGGAAGGGAAAGTCAGCTTACCGGCTGACACTAATGCAGCTCTCCCCTGTGCAGGAGATCCCATATCACAGGAGCATCCCTAGAGGTATGGAGCGACTGACAAAGTAAGTGATAAAATAGTGCAACTGATCCCAACCTCTGCCTCTTACTGACCCCCGTCACTACCACAGATCTTATCCCTATCCCCCCATGGGATAGGGATGAGATCTGTGATGGTGGGATGGGATCAGTATGAGGCAGAGGTGGTGGTGGGGGAGGATAGCACCACCACTGCCACTGCTCCCACCCCCCCCCACCACCATCACCGCCACTGATCCCACCACCATCACCGCCACTGATCCCACCACCATCACCGCCACCACTGATCCCATCACCGCCACTAATCCCACCACCATCACCGCCACTGGTCCCACCACCATCACCGCCACCACTGATCCCATCACCGCCACTAATCCCACCACCATCACCGCCACTGGTCCCACCACCATCACCGCCACCACTGATCCCATCACCGCCACTAATCCCACCACCATCACCGCCACTGATCCCACCACCATCACCGCCACCACTGATCCCATCACTGCCACTGATCCCACCACCATCACCGCCACCACTGATCCCACCACCATCACCGCCACCACTGATCCCATCACCGCCACTAATCCCACCAACCCCCACCACTGATCCCACCACCATCACCGCCACCACTGATCCCATCACCGCCACTAATCCCACCAACCCCCACCACTGATCCCATCACCGCCGCCACCACTGATCCCAACCCCCCTCACCACCACTGCCACCACCACCGCCACTGATCCCATCCCCCACACCACCACTGATCCCACCCCCCTCAACCTTCACCACTGCCAGTGATCTAGCCCCCCTCACAGCCAAAACTGATCCCATCCCCCCACCACTGCTGCCACTCATCCCATCCAACCCCCCACAACTTATGCCATCCCATTCCCCCGTCACTGCCACCACCGCTCACTGCCACTCATCCCAGCCCCATGCTTCAGGGGGCCCATGTGTCACCCCTGTATGTGTCACCCCTGTACACCTGGATAGGAGGGGTAGCGGGCGGCATACAGAGGAACCAATACCCTCCATTTTCCTCCTGAAGTCATGACTGCAGGAAGAAAATGGAGGGGATTGGGTCCTCTATATGCCATCACCGCCGCTCTTCCTATCCAGGTGTACAGGGTTGACACATGGGCCCCTTGAAATATGGGGCTGGGTCGCCCCGGGGGTCAGGGGGGCCCTTCATGGTTTCTTGCACCGGGGCCCTGAAGGTTCTAGTTACGCCTCTGGTTCTAGGCCTATACATATAACCTATAATGAACACAAAAAGAGATACTACAGTTGAGTGCACAACTTATTTTTCAACATGTTTTGCCGGTGTGGCTTCTTCAGGAAAAGGACGTAAGACGTGTATTATGGATTATGGATAGTAGAAGTATATCTCACTCTAGATATGTATATAGAAACAGACAACAAAAGAATTAGTATAATACATTTTACAGCCAAATTTTGCAGATGTGATCATACATCTCACACAGCAGGCAGATAACCCCTTATTGAGACCCCCTTTACACTTATATCCCCAAAAATAGAGGACAAGAGAGTCAACAAGTTGCAGTGAAAAGAGGTTCCCCAAGATAATTCATCATATTCACGTCCAGAGATGCACCACATATATAGCTGGATGCCGATAGAGAGGGATTGAATTTCTGAAAATGTTCTCCTTACACATATATAATAGACCTCAATAATGTTAAACATTTATTAGAATATATAAACTCCGCTGTATGCGATAAAGGCTGGAATGCAATTCATTTAAAAACACATGAATTGCACCTACCTCATAGCCAAGGTAGTGTAATTCAGGGAGCTCGGTGGACATTTATAGGAAGGAGGTATATCTACTTGTGGATAGTATTCATGATGAACACTATACGTAATCTAGGAAATAGATATCATTAACCACTTGCCTACCAGGTATGAACACCCCCTTCCTGACCAAGCCATTTTTCAGCTTTCAGCGCTGTCGCATTTTGAATGACAATTGCGCGGTCATGCAAGGATGTACCCAAATAAAATCTTTATCATTTTTTCCCCACAAATAGAGCTTTATTTTGGTGGTATTTGATCACCTCTGCGGTTTTTTTTTCTTGCGCTATAAACAAATTAAGAGGGACAAGTTTGAAAAAACGCAATATTTTTTACTTTTTATTATAATAAATATCCAATTTTTTTTTTTTTTTAAAACAAATTTTTTCCTCAGTTTAGACCGATACGTATTCTTCTACATATTTTTGGTTAAAAAAAAATCGCAATAAGCGTCTATTGATTGGTTTGCGCAAAAGTTATAGCGTCTACAAAATAGGGGATAGATTTATAGCATTTTTATTATTATTTATTTTTTTACTAGTAATGGCGGCGATTTGCGATTTTTATCGTGACTGCGACATTGCGGCGGACATATCGGACACTTTTGACACATTTTTGGGACCATTCACATTTATACAGCGATCCGTGCTATAAAAATGCAGTGATTACTGTATAAATGTGACTGGCAGGGAAGGGGTTAACACTAGGGGGCGCTGCAGGGGTTAATATGTTCCCTATATGAGTGATTCTAACTGTGGGGGGAGGGGACTGACTGGGGGAGGGGACCGATCGGTGTCCCTATGTACAAGGGACACACCATCGGTCTCCTCTCCTCTGACAGGACGTGGATCTGTGTGTTTACACACACAGATCCACGTCCTGCTCAGTTACCGGGCAAGCGCGGGGGCCTGGCGGACATCGCGGCCGCCGGGCACGTGCATCGGGTCCCCAGCTACACGGCGGGCGCGCGCGCCCCCTAATGGCCAAAAAGCGAGCGCCGTCATATGACGGCGGCCCGCCACAAGAGCTGCACCGCTCCGCCATCATTTGACAGTCGGCGGTCAGCTACAGGTTAAAAGAGAACCCCAATATGTCAATTATAATTTATGATATAAATATTATGTCATAGAGGTAATTGACCGGGCTTCACATAGAAAGCTCCACTCTCTCACCTTAAATTGCCACCTTGAACAGTGTATGAGAAAGTCTCACGAATTTCCATGAAACACTGGCGGGGCAGCCACACGAGCCAGCAGACCAAGATAGATCAGTCAGCAGGGTGGACATAAAGTCCTATTCCTAGTAAATTAAAGTACAAAATAATTGACACAGAGGTTCTATAGACAGTGTGGATTTGAGTTAGTAACATAACAGATCTTCAGATTTTTACCTCAAAAGGGGTTTCAAATCTTTGCCTGACGGACCCACATGTCTTCTATACAGCAGTTATATATCACACTGCAGATATTTCCATCCTCCTTCCTGACCGTGTCACTTTATTTCCTAGACATTGCTCTGTACCTTTAATAACCTATGTGGGTGGGGCAGTGATCACATGACGAGGAAGTCAAAGTGTTTCTGACTGCGGAGGGGAAAGCCGGAACAGAATCTCTGAGCAAAGAGAAGTGGTCTGAAGGCAAAGAATGACCCCAAAGAGCGGTGAGATCAATTTTTGAACGGATACAAAGGAAGTTATTATTTGGGGGACTTGCAACATTGGAATTTGATAAATCCATCCAGAGCTGCCACAAGTTAGCAAAAATCTGAGATCTGCAAACTGTGTTTAAAATCTATATTTGAGATCTTGGAGGGTGTGGCTGGACGGGTCTTTGAAAGGTGAGTTGGACAAGTGGAGCTCCGGTGACTCTTCCTGTATATTATTCCGTCCGTCTTGTTTAGCAGAAATTGAACAAACTTTCACTTTCATTTCTCCTCTGCAGGCTACAATGGCATCTGCTGACCTGAGAGATGATCTGAGCTGCTCCATCTGTCTGAACATTTATACCGATCCGGTAACACTGAGATGTGGACACAACTTCTGCCGGGAATGTATTGACCAAGTGCTGGACACCCAGAAGGCGTCTGGACTTTATACCTGTCCGGAGTGCAGAGAGGAGTTCAAGGAACGACCTGTACTGTCTAGCGCTAGAGCTCTACGGAACATAGCGGAGAAGTTCCTTATTTCTCAGCCCGTTCTGGAAGATACGGGAGTCTATTGTACTTACTGCTTAGACTCTCCTGTACCGGCTATAAAATCCTGCCTGCTCTGTGAAAGTTCCCTATGTGGCAGGCATGTGAGAATCCACGCCAAATCACCAGAACACGTCTTATCCGATCCCACCAACTCCTCCGGGAACAGAAAATGCTCCATCCATAAAAAGATTGTGGAGTATTTCTGCACCAAGGAAAGGGTTTGTATCTGTGTTTACTGTATTGCCGAGGGAGAACACAAAGGACACCAGGTGGAGAAGCTGGATGAGGCCTCCAAGAAGAAGAAGAAGAAGCTGAGGGAAAATCTGGAGATGATAACATCAAGTAAAGCACGGGCTGAGAAACAAGTCCAGAGTCTGGAGGAACGTAAAACAGATGTACAAAAAAAGGCCGCCGGTGTAACAGGGAGAGTCACTGTCCTGTTCAGAGATATCAGAAGAGAGTTGGAAGAACTTGAGAAGAGAGTCCTGAGTGAGATTTCCGGGCAGGCGGAGAAGATCTCACAATCTGTGTCCAAGATTATCCAACAGCTGGAGATACAGAAGGACGAGCTGTCCAGGAAGATGAGTCACATTGAGGAATTGTGTGACACCGCCGACCCAATGACCGTCCTGAAGGATCAGAACTCAGACCGAGAGGACATCTGTCATACCGAGCAGGAGGATAATATGGACACACAGATTCCGAGTGAAGGGGATTTTTACGAGAATTCCATCACAGTCAGATTACACAAATTATCTGACTTTATAAAAGATGTTCCCCTTAGTATTCAGAAAGCAGGAGTTTTACTTGATGAGGAAACGGCCGCTAATAATATAAAGATTTCAGGGGATTTGAAAACTGCATCTTGGTCAGCAGTAACAATAAATCGTCTAGAAACTCCCAAAAGATTTCAGTACTATCAGGTTCAATGCAGAAGAAGTTTTTCTTCAGGGCGGCATTCCTGGGAGGTGGACACCAGTAATTCAACTAGCTGGAGAGTCGGGTTGTGTTATCCCAGTATGGACAGGGAATCATATATTGGGGATAAGGATTCCTGGTGTTTGCAAAAGAATAATAATGACTATAATATGGTGCATAATTCAGCATTTATATCACGTGTTCACAACCCTACCGGTCATAAATTCAGGATCTGTCTGGACTATGAGGCCGGGCAGATCTCTTTTTATGAGCTGAGTGACCCCATCAGACACCTCCACACCTTCACCAAAACCTTCACCGAGCCCCTCCATCCTGTGATCGGTGTTTACAATGGATCAATAACAATTACCAACTAGGAATATATTGTGCTGTATGCTTCATTCTCAGCAGTCAGTGACAGTTTTCGCACTTCACCCAAATCTGATCTGTATTTGGCAAATGCTGGGTAGTTAGAAGCTCATGTTGGTTTCTTATCCTTCTCAGGGATTTCAGTGGTGAAATCTTTACAAGGGGCTCCCATTGTGGTAAATTCATAATGTGTTCTATAATAAGGGGAATGCTATGGAGGGAGCAGGACAACCATTGTGTTGCAGGAAGAGTGAGACTCCAAAGTAATTGGGGACAGAACCAGAAATGATGGTGAAAATATCACAGCACTTAAAAACGTTTGTTAACCTAAAAAAAAAATGGACCCTGCTCCTTTAAGGCATGTTATATGACACAGTGCTTGTCCTGTGTCATTTGGCCCCCTGTAACACCTAAAAAACCTGCCTGATCCTGCCAGTTTCTCCCCACCCCCAAGCTCTGACCACCTCTGTACCATGTCCCATAACCACCTCTGTACCATGTCTGCATGCTCTGACCACCTCTGTACCATGTCTGCATGCTCTGACCACCTCTGTGCCATGTCCGCATGACCACCTCTGTACCATGTCCGCATGCTCTGACCACCTCTGTACCATATCTGCATGCTCTGACCACCTCTGTACCATGTCTGCATGCTCTGACCACCTCTGTACCATGTCTGCATGCTCTGACCAGCTCTGTACCATATCTGCATGCTCTGACCACCTCTGTACCATGTCCGTATGACCACCTCTGTACCATGTTTGCATGCTCTGACCACCTCTGTACCATGTCCGTATGACCACCTCTGTACCATGTCCGCATGACATTTTTTTTATTTAGCTTCTAGAAGCAGGAAAAAATGCTAATAACAGCTTCTAGGCGCTTACAAAAAACGCTAGTCAGCAGCTACAAATACTGCAGCTGTTGACTTTTAAAATATGGACACTTACCTGTCCAGGGCGCCCGCGATGTCGGCACCTGAAGCCGATCTGGTGTTGCTCTCGGGTGCTGCCGCGGCCATCTTTGGTAAAGTAATCAGAATCAGCTTCACTTCCCAGTTCCCTACTGCGCATGCGCGAGTCGCGCTGCGCAATCTGGATGGTCTCTGCTGTCTCTGGGACCCCTGTGTTTCCCAGCAGACAGCGGGGGGGGGGGGGGGAGTGGTGTATATACCCGCAGATTCTGCGGCTATCTATGCCCGGAAGTGGGTGCAAATACCTGTATTATACAGTTATCTGCACCCCCCTCCCCCTGAAAGGTGCCAAATGTGACACCGGATGGGGGGGGGGGAGAGTTCCGAAAAGCGGAGGCTCCATTTTTGTGTGAACCTCCTCTTTAAGAGCTCTTTTGATCTTTTGACATTTCCTTGCCAACCATAGTTAAATGTTTGCTTCGGATGCACTATCAGGGACTGAAATGCTCCAGGAAAGAATTTGTGTGCCATTGAGAAGGTGATTAGCTATACCTTATTGAGTCATTTTTAGGAGGAGGGTGATCCTTTTTCCAACTCAGTGATTGTGTTTTTTATTTTTTACATGTGTTATATTTTTCACTTGGGTATTATAAGTTGCCCTGAGTAACTAAAGTTGGATAAAACAAAAACCGTGTCTGTCTTAATTTCCAGCTGCAAAGCAACAAAATGTGATTATTTTAAAGGGGGGGGGGGGATTCTTTTGTATAGCAACTGTATAGAACAAATACACTATAGTTTTTACTGTATAGAGGTTATCCTATGTATTTTCTTTATTTCTTATGGTCAGGGAAAAATACATGTTATCCTATTCTACAAATCAATTTGTGATTTTGTTTTCAGTTTATGACTTTGCAGTATGTAAAGTGTTGTAACCCCCCATCAACCAATCATCTTTCATTGAACCAGCAGGCTCTGACCTGGCAATAGGTGAGATCGGAATGGCTGATAGAGGTTCTAGTACTTTAGGCTCCATTCACATCAATGCGTTTTTTTTTCATGCTTTTTTGCAGAAACGCAGGACATTCATTTTTAATATGGGTTCCTATGGGACACGTTCCCATCAATGCATTTTTGTATCTCTGCATTTTTGGAAAGGGTCAGGGACTTTTTTTAAACACAAAACGCTGCTTTTTTTTGCCTTTTTGGTTCAATAGACTTCAATGAAGAAGCTGCGGAAAAGAATGTAGTGCGTTTTTGTACTGCGATTTGCATTTTGTATTTTTAAATCTGCCCAACAACAAATTTTTCCAAAAATAAAAAAAAGCATAAAAAATGCCAATCACGGCAAAATCTCAGTTAGCTCCACACTAGTGTTTTTCATAAGCCCAAAAAAAGTTAGAAAAAAAAAAACGCTGGATGAAAAATGCAGATAATAGCATTTTTGTGTCAGCTTCTAGTAGCGTTTTAGGAGCTTTTAGCTTTATTGGAGCATTAAGGAACATTAGCATTTTATTAGAGTTTTTGCAGCGCATTAATGAAAAAAAAAAAAAGCTGGAGGTGGCAACCCTCGCTGCACTCTGGCGCAATCTGTCACCCGCTGTGTCCATCAGACATGGCCGATGACAGATCACTGTACTGACCTGCTGCCAGTACCATGTGAGAGGCTTTGTTACATGCCTTTCATTGTGTACTATTGTGATGGGCTCTCTGATTGGTCACAGACATCACATGGTACAGACAGGACCAATCCAGACCATTTTTACCATGTGATTAGCTGTGGCCAATTACAGCTAATCACAATAGTAAACACAGAATTAGTAAATTTCATTTAGAAAAAATGGTTGTTTATAACTGTAAAATACACAGGTATAGGCAATCCCAGTGTGTAATAAAATCAAATCCTGGTCACCTCCCCAGAGTAGTACAGTGTTACTATGGTAACACTGTATTGCACTGGTTACTGTATGTAGAAAAAAAAGAAAAAAAGAATGTAGCAAAAAAAGTATTTAAAAAATATTTACCGTATATACTCGAGTATAAACCGACCCGAATATAAGCCGAGGCACCTAATTTTACCACAAAAAACTGGGAAAACGTATTGACTCGAGTATAAGCCTAGGGTGAGAAATGCGCAGCTACTGTAAGTGGAAAAGAGGGTCAACAATGCCCATTTGCAGCCTCACTGTGCCCATTTGCAGCCTCACTGTGCCCATTTGCAGCCATAGGTCCCCCAAACTTCAAACTTGACAGTTAAGGGTTCCTAGATGCCCCCCTAGCTGCAGCCAAAAATTGGGGTCTCTGGACCCAAAGGGTCCCGAAATGACATTGCTGCAGGTGGACACAGTTGACCGATTTTGGGGGCCCCGGATCTCGGGGTCACTTGGTGCCAGGAACCCCAAATTAGGTATGCAAACCCAGTGGAACTACCACTACAACATATCCAAATTCATTCCTATCAACTGCCCCCGAGATACGGGGCCCCAAAGTCGGGTCGGAAAATGTCATTCTCTGTGCTTGACTCGAGTATAAGCCGAGGGGGGCATTTTCAGCACCAAAAAATTTGCTGAAAAACTCGGCTTATACTCGAGTATATACGGTAACAATTATTTTTTTTTGTTTGGTTTTTATTCAAAAGTTTAACAAATTTCTTAGGATACAAATAGTATATCAGTACAGAAAGATCCATGCACTCTCAAAAGGTGATGAAATGTCTGATCCATATGGCTGTAATGTGAAAACAATTATAGCGGTAATAACAGTTGAGTTGGGCTACTGCCCACTTGTGCCAGAACAGAATAATTATAACTTCTCGGCAACGTTAGATCGAGCTGTAGCACCTTTAGCATAGCTCAAGCTCGGGGCCCTTATCACCAAGTTGATCAGGTACTTTATTTTGCATAGCTCCAAAATTGGTGCCAAAAAATGAGAGACTCCAGGACTCTCCATTTCTATCCATAAGGTAAATCATTGAACATAAAAGAGAAAAGAAGAGGGAAAAAATAAATGAAATAAAAATAATTAAAATAATGTAGCGGGGTCGTTCCCCTTTTAGGGGAGAAGACTACAGTCCCCATAATTCCCCAGGCTCCCGGGAGGATGGCTGTTTCCGCCCGAGAGGCTGATGGGGGAGGTGATAAAAGGGAAGAGGAGGGACCGCCTTTTTCTCTTCTGACTGGGCTGGTGACGGAGAGATCACTGAGAGAGGAGACACCTGTGCGGACCGGGACTGCTGAAGGCCTGAAGCCTGGGCCTTGCAGCAGACAGAGAGAGACTCTCACCCCTCATTGTCAGCAGCAGCAGAGCGAAGCCTTTTTTCTGAGGACGGTCGGTCGGAGAGAGGACCGGAACGCAGGGGCTGTGACGGAGGAGGCCGGACACAGCCAGTGGAGGTCCCGGAGCTGAGGACGGTATCCGGAGTGGTGAGCGAGCTGAAAGGCTCATCTTGCATTGTCATTTCACTTTATGCCTATTGAACTGCCAAGGCAAATTTACCTCAGAGCAGAAGATTGTTCTTTCTTGTGGATTACAAATACACCATTTAAAGTTACATGTGCACCACCTCTACAGTTCTTGTGCCGGTGAAGAATACTGGGGTTCCCCAAGGACTGAGCTATATTGTTAGGGGTCAGGCCTGATCCATTAGATAGTCGCAGTTAGATTTGTTGCACCTCAGAGGTGCATAGCAGACGCTCGCTACACGTGGCGCTCTGTTTCCCCATTGCTATCCTGATACATATATGCTTGCATGTTTAAGTGCATATTGCAGGGACCTGCTAATGTGTTGTAAGTCAAATGTTTGATGCATGTTACTATTTCCTTTCTTACTGCCAAAGTAAAGACAGTTATTTCAGTCAGCAGTTGCCTGTGAGTTTGAGTCCATTATATTTAAAGTATAAGTGATATTTGTATGTGCCAAGATACATACCCCTTGATTAACTGTGCCAGAGCGGGTAGAGCAAATTGCCGGGGGGTTGGTGGAGCTGTACTCAGGGACCCAAAACAAACTTGCGGCCCTCTTAACTGGGGGTATCGCTACAATAAGATAAAAAAGAGGGGGGGGGGGGGGAGCGAAAAGGGGAAGAATAAAGGTCAGAAATCCAAAGCAGGAGTCATTGCCCTCGGCCTAGGCCCCTCACTATCCAGTTCTGGAGATTATGGAGCTTGGAGTTACTTAACCACTTCCCGACTGGCGCACGACGATGTACGTCGACAGAATGGCACGGACAGGCATAAGGGCGTACAGGTACGTCCCCTTTAAGATGCCGCCGTGCCATCAGAACATTGCCCAAAGCATCACACTGCCTCCGTCAGCTTGCCTTCTTCCCATACTGCATCCTGGTGCCATCTCTTCTCCAGGTAAGTGACGCACCCGACCATACACATGATGTAAAAGAAAATGTGATTCATCAGACCAGGCCACGCTCTCCCATTGCTCTGTGGTCCAGTTCTGATTCTCACCTGCCCATTGTAGGCACTTTTGGTTGTGAACACGGGTCACCCTTAACACCACGACTGGTCTCCACAGCTACACAGCCCCATACACAGCAAACTGCGATGCTCTGTTTTGATTTACTAAAGCTGGAGAGTGCAAAATGTGGTGCAGCTGGGCATGGTAGCCAATCGGATTCTAACTTCAGCTCGTTCAATTAAGCTTTAACAATAAAACGTGGAAGCTGATTCGTTTCTATGTAGAGCTGCACCAGATTTTGCACTCTCTAGTTTTAGTAAATCAACCCCTTTTGTGTCCTGACTTCTTTCTATCAGAACCAGCATTAACTTTTTCAGAGATTTGAGCTCCAGTATCTCTTCTATTGGATCGGACTACATGGACCAGCCTTTGCTTCCCACATGCATCAATGAGCTTTGGCTTCTTCACTGATTTTCCTTATATGGACCACTTTTGGTCTGTCCTGTTCACTGCAGACTAGGAACATCCCACAAGAGCTGCAGTTTGGCCCTTGTCAAAGTCACTCCGATCCTTATGTGTACCCATTTTTTTTTTCTGCTTTCAACACATCAACTTCCAATGTTCTGTCAGAAAATGTCCACCTATCAAATATTGTCCGGCCCGTACTGCGCAGGTGCAGCGCTTGCACAGTACGGAGCACAAGGAGCTTCTGAAAATCTCCGAAGAAGAATGGAGCCTGCGCCGTGAGTCCAGATGCAAGCCCCACCATCCAAGTGGACATAGGGCTGCAAATAGTTAGAGGGCCCCTCGCAGGCTCGCTTCGCTCACCGCGCTTCAGGCACGGCCTTTGGATTCTAACTCTATGTCCACTTGGATGGTGAGGCTTGAAAGTGGACTCACGGCGCAGGCGCCGTTCATCTTCAGCTATTTTCGGAATCTGCTTGTGCTGTGTACTGCACATGCGCAGTACACAGGGGACACTATCCGATGGGGGACAGTATGTGACAGGACACCGGGACAACATGGACTTAAATTGACCGTACATAAAACAGACAACACCCGCTTATGTCCACAAAAACAGAAAAAGAACCAAACCTTTTCCATTTTTTGGACTCGGATGTAAGCTGATGGTCCAATCAACCCTTCTACCGCTTTCCCTTCCACCTCCTCACACTAAAATGCTGCTTAACTACTTCACACCCGCACTATAGCCGAACGACGGCTACAGTGCGGGCTTACTTTGCGTGGAGGCCGTCATATGATGTCCTCCCTTGATCGTGCCCCCTGCAGTGCACAGGCAGAGCACTCTGTGATCGCTGAGTCCTTCTGCCCTTTACCACATGATCAGCTGTGTCCAATGACGGTTGATCACGATGTAAACAGAAGCCGGTTATCAGCACTCCTTTCCTGGGGAGAGTCGATAACTGGCTTCTGTTAAAGGGACATCTACACTAATCAGTGTCCTGATTATAGTGCAGTTCCAACAGTGCCCACCAGTGCTGCCAATCAGTGTCACCTATCAGTGCCCATCACTGCCGCCTATCAGTGCCACCTATCACTGCCGCAGCCTCATCAGTGCCGGCTATCAGTGCAGCCTCATTAGTGCCTATCATAGCCACCTATCGGTGACCCTCAGTGCCATCTACCAGTGTCCATCACCGCCTATCAGTGCAGCCTCATCAGTGCCGGCTATCAGTGCAGCCTCATTAGTGCCGGCTATCAGTGCAGCCTCATCATTGCCGGCTATCGGTACAGCCTCATTAGTGCCTATCATAGCCACCTATCAGTGCCCCTCAGTGCCATCTACCAGTGTCCATCACCGCCTATCAGTGCAACCTCATCAGTGCCAGCTATCAGTGCAGCCTCATTAGTGCCGGCTATCAGTGCAGCCTCATCAGTGCCGGCTATCAGTGCAGCCTCATTAGTGCCTATCATAGCCACCTATCAGTGCCCCTCAGTGCCATCTACCAGTGCCCATCAGTGTCACCTATCAGTGCTGCCTATCAGTGCAGCCACATTAGTGCCACCTATCAGTGTCCATCAGTGCACCCTATCACTGAAGCCTCATCAGTGTACTTCAGTGAAGGAGAAAAATTACCTGTTTGCAAAATTTTATAACAAACTATGAACAATGATATATATATATATACATTTTTTTTCTTCAAAATATCCTGCCTTTTTTCATTTGTTTAGCAAAAAAAATAAAAACCCCAGTGGTGGTTAAAGTGGTTGTAAACCCTTACAAACCACTTTGACCTACAGGTAAGCCTAGAGGGGCACTGATTTAGAAAAGAAAAGGCATCGGGGCATGCCGGGTTCACGGCGATATGCCGTTTTCCTGTGCATGCGCGGGAGTGACGTCATCGCCGCTCCAGCGAATGACAGCGCTGGAGCGGCGAGACCCAGAAGTCACTCCGGGTTTGATGGCGACGCAGAAGATCGTGGATGAGGACCGCTTCAGGGGCTTCGTTTTCAGGTAAGCCATTCATAATGAGCTAGTATGCCTTTGCCTTGCAGGGTGTCTTTTTTTTTTTTTTTTAAGAGGCTTTACTTCCTCTTTAAATACTACCAAAAGAAAGCTCTATTTGTGTAAAAAAAAATGATAAAAATGTCATGTACAACTACAGCGTTGTATGACCGCACAATTGTCATTCAAAATGTGACAGCGCTGAGAGCTGAAAATCGGCCTGGGCAGGAAGGGGGTGAAAGTGCCCGGTATCCCCAGTCATGTTTGTCGGGCATTAGCACCACCAAACATGACCCTTTCAAGTGAATGGGGCTGAGCTGCAGCTTCCCTCGGGGGCTCACAAGCAGCAGCCCTTCTCTCTGAAAAGTAATCCGCAGCCTAGTACCATCTTCAGTCCAGTCCATTTTTGGAGTTTTTTTGTGGAATGTGTCAGATTTGGCTTTTTGTTTCTCCACTTTTTTGTATCATACCAATACAAACAAAAGAAATAAACATGAGAATACCTAAACATTTGTAATTGCAACAATCTTCTGGGTAAAGTGGGGCATTATCTGACAGATATGCAGGGGGGGCAATATTTTTGGCCATGACTGTATATATCTAATGCCGTGTACACACAAGCAAAATGTCCAACAGAAAAGGTCTGACGGGAGCTTCTCATCGTATATTCTGACCGTGTGTGGGCCCCAACGGACTTTTCACATAGAAAATTCTGATGGACCTAGAAAGAGAACATGTTCTAAATTTTTCAGACAGAACCAATTTCTATCAGGAAAACCGCTCGTCTGTATGCTGTTCCGAAATACCAAAAACGACGCATTCTCTGAAGCAAGTACGAGACGGAAGCTATTGGCTACTGGCTATTGAACTTCCTTTCCTGTCGCATCATGGCAGCATACACATATGGGTTGTGGCTCCGCCTCCGCAACCTGATAGGACCGCGTAGCTATTAAACCTTGAGAGGGTCCCCGCCCCAGTATTCTCTTTTTTTTTCCTCACCTGACAAGACCGAAAATACAGCACCTCTTACCGCTATCGCCCCAGCCAGGTTCAAGCCTCTCCTGGGTGGAAGTCCTACCTGTACAGCCTCTAAATGAGCTAAATGGAGGAACCCCACTCTGATGGTCTCAGGGGTATGTAAACAAATGTCTCCCATACAAACAAGCCTTAAATAGGCTTAACAAGCAGCGGTCTCCAGCCTTACCTTTTTTCTCTTGCACCTGGGTGTCTTAGGTTTGTAAATCAGCCCATCCGTCTATGTAGTGTGCAGGGATTATAGTAAACATTGTCATTTTTATGTATATAGCAGTTTTCCCAGGTTATGCCTGCTGGGTCTGCTAGTTCTCCTCTCTTCACTATCTCAGGATGGCCGAGCGTCTCGGCACGGCGGCGCATGCGCAGATGGTTAGATTCTAGCCCTATAGCTGGTTTTCCAGCTTCCAAAATGGCGACAGGTAGCGCGGATCGCTACTGCGCATGCGCAAGCGTGACGTCATCGCTACGGCGACGGCGGCGCCAAATTTAAAAAATCTAGCTTCCTGTGTTTCTCTGTGGCTGCATGTGCACAGAGAAACACAATTTATTTTGAGAAAAAAAAACTCTGCTGTTCTTATCCTGTGCTGTCCACCTATTGCCAGCTGCACACTCTGCAAAATTTGATTCAGATATCAGGTCAGTCTCTCTCCGTCTATTCCTAAAACTATGCCTGCAATCTTTTTCCTGCTTCCTTGCATATACTTTACCTGTGTTACAGGATTCACTTTCCATGGAAGCCGCTGCCCCAGCAGACCATCGCCAGCCTAATAGGTAAGAGGGGAAGACGGGTAAGTAAGAAGAGGAAAAAGAGAGCATGCACTAACGCTGTTTAAATAGAACAGCCCTACCAGGTCGCCCAGATCATCGCACTCAAGACGATCAAGAAGCAGACGCTCAAGTCGCAGACAAAGCCGCTCAGATCGCGGCAGAAGTCGCTCAAGGCACAGACAAGGCAGATCAAGTCGCAGAAGGAGCAGATCAAGATCATACTCCCGACATGGGCGTTCCTACCACAGGAGAACTCCTACGCGCAGGCACTCCCCTCACGCACAGAGTCTCCGTCCATCCGCAAACTCATGCTGGATTTGTGGCGCAATAGCGCTCCCAGAAAAGCTGGCCTGTCGTACATGCTTCAACGAAGCAACTAAAGACAGAGAGATGGAATTAAGCCAACCAGCTAGAGATTCGTCCCTACAAATCGCAGGGCCCGAAACAAACAGAGCGATACAAGACACCTCATCCTCCGCTCCTTCCACATCAAAAGTGACAGAACCTCTGTCCGACAGTGAGGATATCGAGACATCTACCGGCTTCGACTTCACTTTGGTCGAACCCTTCATAAAGTCAATCAAGGAATCGATCGATTGGGTGGAAGAAAAAGAAACTCCTCACAAAGTGAGGAAATACTTCCCAAACCTCAGGAAAGATCCGGAGACTTTCCCATTTATCAAGGAGCTGGAGGACCTAATCAAGGAGGAGTGGCAAAAACCGAATACAAGCAGGTATGGGCGGAAACAATAACGGATCCGTGGACGGTAGCTACCGTCCAACTTGGCCACAAATGGAGATTTCAGAAACGTCCAAGGGACCGGTTCTGTATTACAAAGTTACCGACATCTCAAGAAAAGAGACTACTATTGACCGATTACATTCGAGGCCTAGTCCTGAAACAGGCGATAGTAGAAGTTCCACTATCCCAGAGGGGGAAAGGGGTTTATTCACCCTTATTTCTGGTGAAGAAAAAAACAGGGGATCTTCGACTCGTCCTGGATTTAAAAAATCTGAACCGGATGATCCAGGTAGAAACATTCAGGATGGAGAGCCTACAGTCGATTCTTCAGGCCATAAACATCGGGGATTGGATGCTTTCTATAGATTTACAGGACGCCTATTTACATATTCCCATTCACGCCTCATTCCAAAAGTATCTCCGCTTTGCGGTAGGCAGTCATCATTACCAATTCCAAAGCCTTCCATTCGGGATCTCCACCGCTCCAAGGACATTCACAAAGGTCCTCCTTCCAGTGATAGCCCTCTTGAGGGAACAAGGGTTAAGAGTCCACCACTACTTGGACGATATCCTTTTACTTGCAGACAATCAAGAATCCCTCCTTATACACCGATCGATCCTAATCTCCACCTTACAGAAATTCGGGTGGCTGATCAACTGGGGGAAGAGCAACCTAAATCCCACACAGAGGATGGTTTTTCTAGGGGCAGAACTGGATACCCTCCTCAATACCATAGAACTTCCAAAGAAAAAGATTCCCACACTGATCCAGAAGGCAAGAAGGCTGCTCGCGGCCAGCTCGATTCCCGCCAGGGAGTGTCTCAGCATACTAGGGTCATTTTCAGCGACCATCCCGATGGTCCAGTGGGCACAGTGGCACACAAGACCTCTTCAACTGTCATTTCTAAGACAATGGAACGGTGTATCAATGTCCCAACCAATTGTGCTCAGAGAGGAAGTGAAACAATGCCAGCAATCACTCTGGTGGTGGACCAGGTCGCACAAACCTAAAGAAGCTCAATAAAACATAGTCCTCCTCTCCCAGGAAATAATCACCTCGGATGCCAGCGGGGACGGATGGGGAGCACATTATCGGCACCACGCAGTCCAAGGGCACTGGGCGTTCAGGACGCACAATATAGTTTCCAACATTCTGGAGGCGGCATTCAAAGCCCTTCTAGCCTTCAGCACCTTCCTGAGGGGGAAAGAGGTCCTACTAAGAATGGACAATCGAGTAGCAGTTGCCTACATCAACAGGCAAGGAGGCACCAGAAGTCGCTCAATGTTACAGGAAGTCCGACCAGTCTTCGAGTGGGCACAGCAGAACCTTTCGGGTCTACAGGCAGCCTACGTACCAGGGACCCAGAACCAGGTAGCCGACACCTTGAGCCGAAAATTCGTGTCCAACACCGAATGGGCCTTGAGTCACCAAGCCTTCTCCCTGATAACCAAGACCTGGGGAGTACCAGAGATAGACCTGGCGGCAACCCCTTTCAACACGAAGTGCCAAAGGTTCCTGGCGAGGGTACCTCTCCCAACAGCAGAGGGTGCGGATTGCTTACAACACAGGTGGGACTTCAACCTAGGCTATGTGTTCCCACCGATACCAATTATTCTGAGGCTGCTACTCAGACTCAAGAACTCGGGGTCCACGGTAATAGCAGTCCTTCCTTTCTGGCCGAGACGCCCATGGTTTACGACTCTCCTTCAGCTGAATACAGCGGAACCACTACCACTGCCCATGACAGCGGACCTACTGTCTCAAGGTCAACTCCTCCATCCATGTCCAGGAAGACTACACCTGACAGCATGGAGATTGAAAGGTTTAGGTTCATAGCACAGGGATGCTCACAGGAAGTGATAAACACTCTCCTCCAAGCCAGAAAGACCACCACCAACAACACTTACAGGAGAATCTGGGAAAAATTCCTCCCGGTCGCACAACAACAGTCCTGGGATCCATCATCCCCAACAGTGGCACAGATCCTAGAATTCCTGCAGCGAGGTCTCGACAAGGGTCTTGGGTCAAATACCCTGAAAGTGCACGTGTCAGCCTTATCTGCCATGACGGGCGTAAGATGGGCAAAAGAGCCACTCATCGAACAGTTCCAGAAGGCCTGTCTGAAACTAAGGCCTCCCAGAAAACCTTCCTTCCCGACCTGGGACCTTTCAGTGGTACTAGATGCTCTATGCCGCGAACCATTCTTTCCAGTTGAGGGAATATCATTATGGAATCTAACGCTAAAAACCACCTTCCTCATAGCGATTACATCAGCTAAAAGAGTTTCGGAGATGCACGCTTTGATGGCAAGCGAACCATACTTGACCATCTACCCAGACAAGATAGTCCTGAAACCGTCGGACCGATTCATCCCGAAAGTGGCGTCTTCCTTTCATTTTAATCAAGAAATATGCCTTCCCGCTCTAACCACGGAGCAGGGCAATCCACATCCACTAGACCTTAAAACCAACATCCTGGCATACCTCTCAATGACCAGTGACCTAAGAAAGGCGGAGAATCTCCTAGTCATTCCGTATGGTCCTAGGAAGGGTCAAGCAGCAACATCCCGCACTATTGCAGCGTGGCTAGTAAAGACCATCAGCAGAACCTATGCATCTAGTCAAGCTCAAGTACCTGAGGGCGTAAGGGCACATTCCACAAGGGCAACGGCGACCTCTTGGGCAGCTTTCTGCAAAGTCTCTTCGGAAACAATCTGCAAAGCAGCCACCTGGTCTTCTAATGCCGCGTACACACGTGCGGACTTTTGCCGGCGGACCTAGTCCAGCGGACAATCCCGCCGGACTTTACAGCTGGGTCCGCTGGACTTTCCGAGCGTGTGGACTTGCCCACACACGTGCGGACTTGCCCACACACGCACGGACTTCTCCGGCGGATAATCCGCCGGCCAAAGTCCGCGGGACTTTTGAAAATGAACGGACTTGCCGCTCATCGGCAGTCCGTTCATTTAGCACGTGACTTCAGCTACGTAGCTAGCGTAGGCAGTAAATGCCGGCGCGCTAGCTCCGTCACCTGTCATGGATTTAAAGGGAATCCCCACGCCGAAAAACGGCGTGGGGGTCCCCCCCAAATCCATGTCAGACCCTTATCCGAGCACGCAGCCTGGCAGGCCAGGAAAGGGGTGGGGACGAACGAGCGCCCCCCCCCTCCTAAGCCGTACCAGGCCGCGTGCCCTCAACATGGGGGGTGCCCTGGGGAAAGGGGGGCAGTGTGGCCCCCCCACCCCAAAGCACCTTGTCCCCATGTTGATGAGGACAAGGGCCTCTTCCCGACAACCCTGGCCGTTGGTTGTCGGGGTCTGCGGGCGGGGGCTTATCGGCATCTGGGAGCCCCCTTTAATAAGGGGGCCCCCAGATACCGGCCCCCCACCCTATGTGAATGAGTATGGGGTACGATGTACCCCTACCCATTCACCTAAGGTGTAAAATGTAAAGTAAAAAAAACACCCACACTTTTGAAAAAATTGTTTATTGCACTGCTCCGGGGGTCTTCTTCCGTCTTGGGGGTCTTCTCGCCGGACTCCCCCGCCATTTACCAAGCTCTTTTACCGAGCGGGGGAAGTCCGGCTACCTTCTTCGTCGTCGTCGCCGTCGTCTGGGGTTCTCGATCTGCCTTCGGGGGTCTTCCGGGGGTCTCTTCTGTTCTTGCGGCGGTCGTCGTCTTCCGCGCCGCCGGCGCCTTGTCCTTCTTCTTGTCCTTCTTGTTCTTGTTCTTGTTCTTCCGATGTTGACCCGACGCTCTCTCTGCCCGGAATGCCTGTGCCGCTCTGCGCTAGGACTTATATAGGGGCATGGGGACAGGGTCACATGTTCATGTCACATGGTGACCCCGCCCCCTTGCGATGTCACAGTCCCAGCATCCTCCGGGACTGTGACAACACAAGGGGGCGGGGTCACCATGTGACATGAACATGTGACCCTGTCCCCATGCCCCTATATAAGTCCTAGCGCAGAGCGGCACAGGCATTCCGGGCAGAGAGAGCGTCGGGTCAACATCGGAAGAAGAAGAACAAGAACAAGAAGGACAAGAAGAAGGACAAGGCGCCGGCGGCGCGGAAGACGACGACCGCCGCAAGAACAGAAGAGACCCCCGGAAGACCCCCGAAGGCGGATCGAGAACCCCAGACGACGGCGACGACGACGAAGAAGGTAGCCGGACTTCCCCCGCTCGGTAAAAGAGCTTGGTAAATGGCGGGGGAGTCCGGCGAGAAGACCCCCAAGACGGAAGAAGACCCCCGGAGCAGTGCAATAAACTATTTTTTTCAAAAGTGTGGGTGTTTTTTTTTTACTTTACATTTTACACCTTAGGTGAATGGGTAGGGGTACATCGTACCCCATACTCATTCACATAGGGTGGGGGGCCGGTATCTGGGGGGCCCCTTATTAAAGGGGTCTCTCAGATTCCGATAAGCCCCCGCCCGCAGACCCCGACAACCAACGGCCAGGGTTGTCGGGAAGAGGCCCTTGTCCTCATCAACATGGGGACAAGGTGCCTTGGGGTGAGGGGGCCGCACGGCCCCCCTTTCCCCAGGGCACCCCCCATGTTGAGGGCACGCGGCCTGGTACGGCTCAGGGGGGGGGGGCGCTCGTTCGTCCCCACCCCTTTCCTGGCCTGCCAGGCTGCGTGCTCGGATGAGGGTCTGACATGGATTTGGGGGGAACCCCCACGCCGTTTTTCGGCGTGGGGATTCCCTTTAAATCCATGACAGGTGACGGAGCTAGCGCGGCGGCATTTACTGCCTACGCTAGCTACGTACCTGAAGTTACGTTCGAAATGAACGGACTGCTCCGTGTGTGGGCAAGTCCGTTCATTTTCAAAAGTCCCGCGGACTTGCCTACTAACGGCGGGATTGTCCGCTGGACTGCCAAGTCCAGCGGATAATTTTAAAACAAAACGTAAAACTTTGGTCCGCCGGACTTTGGCGCCAAAAAGTCCGCCGGCGCCCACACACGAGGGGATTATCCGCTGGACTTCAGTCCAGCGGATAATCCCGCGGGATTGTCCCTTCCTGTGTACGCGGCATAAGAGTACCTTTATCCACGGTAGAATTTGGAAGGGCAATTATTTGCTCAAATACCTCAATTCCTTGTAAATAAAATATCTTTATGCTCAGACCCACCCAGTTTGGCGAGTTAATCCCCATATGTGTATGCTGCCATGATGCGACAGGAAAACGGAAAACGGAAAACGGAAAATTGTATACTCACCTTTTGGTAATTTTCCTTTCCTGTTGCATCACATGGCAGCATACAAATACCCACCCGTCTGAGGTGAGGTATATAGATACTGAGAATACTGGGGCGGGGACCCTCTCAAGGTTTAATAGCTACGCGGTCCTATCAGGTTGCGGAGGCGGAGCCACAACCCATATGTGTATGCTGCCATGTGATGCAACAGGAAAGGAAAATTACCGAAAGGTGAGTATACAATTTTCAGTTTTTTCTAGTCCCGTCGTACGTGTTGTACATCACTGCGTTCTTGACGGTCAGACTTTGGTGTGACCGTGTGTAGGCAAGACAGTTTTAGCGGAATTCCGTCGGAAAAACCTTCAGAGTTTATTGCGACGGGAAAACCGGTCGTGTGTACGCGGCATCCCATAAACAGATTTCTCTTGCTCAAAATGCAGACCACTCCATAGCCCCTTCCACAATGGGGATACATCTCCTGCTACTGACTGATATCACTGCTTTTTCACAATTTTTTTTCTAATAAATAATTCAATCAGTACATTTTCCACGTATTGGCGGTAAAAAAAGTTTTGCATTGGTAACTCTGATCTAGATCATATTGGACATGTGCAAATCTTTGGAATTATTGGTTAAAAGTTAGTTTTTAACAGCAATCAATACATATATAGTACCATCATCCCAAAATTAGAAAATACTGAAAGGCTTGGAGATACGGGACTGTCAAAGGTACACAGATTCAGCAAAATGCCTTTTATATATAAAAATATATTTATTAGAAAAACATAGATTTAAAAACAGAAAGGAGAATAAAGAATTTGTGCAGATCGCAGTATTCCCTACAGTTCTAGGCCTATACATACAACCTATAATGAACACACAAAGAGATACTACAGTTGAGTGCACAAATTATTTTCGTCCAAATTTTTCAACATGTTTTGCCGGTGTGGCTTCTTCAGGAAAAGGACGTAAGACGTGTATTATGGATAGTAGAAGTATATCTCACTCTAGATATGTATATAGAAACAGACAACAAAAGAATTAGTATAATACATTTTACAGCCAAATTTTGCAGATACGTGATCATACATCTCACACAGCAGGCAGATAATCCCTTGTTGAGACCCCCTTTACACTTATATCCCCAAAAATAGAGGACAAGAGAGTCAACAAGTTGCAGTGAAAAGAGGTTCCCCAAGATAATTCATCAGATTCACGTCCAGAGATGCACCACATATATAGCTGGATGCCCATAGAGAGGGATTGGATTTCTGAAAATGTTCTCCTTACACATATATAATAGACCTCAATAATGTTAAACATTTATTAGAATATATAAACTCCGCTCCTCATAGCCAAGGTAGTGTAATTCAGGGAGCTCGGTGGACGTTTGTAGGAAGGAGGTATATCTACTTGTGGATAGTATTCATGATGAACACTATACGTAATCTAGGAAATAGATATCATTAAAAGAGAACCCCAATATGTCAATTATAATTTATGATATAAATATTATTTCATAGAGGTAATTGACCAGGCTTCACATAGAAAGCCCCACTCTCTCACCTTAAAACCACTTACCGACCGCTCACTGTATATATACGTCATTTTTTTGAAGAGGGATATCTCGGTAACGGCAGCAGCTGCTGCCACAACCGAGGTATCCCTCTTCACAGTGAGCGGTCCCCTTTCCGATAATGATGGTCTCTGCGGCGGGTTCGCTGCGAGATCACCGTTATCGGCGGCGGGAGAGGTGCCCCCCCCCGCCGCTCTCCCGTGCCTTCCGCCGCTTACCGTAGCCGTCGGCAGCGGCGGAGGCGATCGGGTCCTTTCCCTGCCTGCGTATAGAGATGAGTGAGGTTAAGATGGCGCCCACTCATCTCTATACCATAGGAGGGCGGAAGCGACGTCAAAATGTCACTTCCGCCCATACGTCTTAAAGGGGAATTTCCAAATGTCATTTTTTTAAATTACATTTTTTTTTTTGCATTTAAGTCCAAATATGAGATCTGAGGACTTTTTAACCCCAGATCTCATATTTAAGAGGACCTGTCATGCTTTTTTCTATTACAAGGGATGTTTACATTCCTTGTAATAGGAATAAAAGTGATCCATTTTTTTTTTTTTTTAAAACAGTGTAAAATATAATAAAATTAAGTAAAATAAATAAGAAAAACCCCCAAAAAACGCATACGTGAGCAGCGCCCGCATATGAAAAAGGTAGTCAAACCACACATGTGATGTATCGCCACGATCGGTAGAGCGAGAGCAATAATTCTAGCCATAGACCTCCTCTGTAACTCAAAAAATGCAACCTGTAGAATTTTTTAAATGTCGCTTATGGAGATTTTTGAGGGTAAAAGTTTGACGCCATTCCACGAGCGGCCGCAATTTTGAAGCAGGACATGTTGGGTATCAATTTACTCGGCGTAACATTATCTTTCACTATATATAAAAAAATTGGACTAACTTTACTGTTGTCTTATTTTTTTATTCAAAAAAGTGAATTTTTTACAAAAAAAGTGCGCTTGTAAGACCGCTGCGCAAATACGTTGTGAAAAAAAGTATTGCAACGACCGCCATTTTATTCTCTAGGGTGTTAGAAAAAAAACAATATATAATGTTTGGGGCTTCTAAGTTTTTTTTCTAGCAAAAAAAAATGTTTTAAACATGTAAACACCTAAAATCCAAAACGAGGCTGGTCTTAAAGTGGTTAATTAGGACCTGTTATTCTGATATTGCACTAATATTTCGCCATTTTGCAGTTATGTACTCAATTTTTTACTGTACTGTACAGTATACTGTACTGTTAAGCCAATATTTTTATGTTTTAAAAATCCTCTTGATCTCTCTCTCTATCTTTTATGCGTTTCTATTGCGTAAAAGTGTGTTTAAAGTCCTTTAAATGCTATTAAAAAAATTAACAAAACATGCCTAGGGTGTATTTAAATAGGGTCTTTCTATTTCGCGGTTTTTCACTTTTCGTGGGTGAGGCCGGAACATAACCCCCACAATGGAGGGGGGTTTACTGTATATCTACTTGTGGATAGTATTCATGATGAACACTATACGTAATCTAGGAAATAGATATCATTAAAAGAGAACCCCAATATGTCAATTATAATTTATGATATAAATATTATGTCATAGAGGTAATTGACCGGGCTTCACATAGAAAGCCCCACTCTCTCACCTTAAATTGCCACCTTGAACAGTGTATGAGAAAGTCTCACGAATTTCCATGAAACACTGGCGGGGCAGCCACACTAGCCAGCAGACCAAGATAGATCAGTCAGCAGGGTGGAGATAAAGTCCTATTCCTAGTAAATTAAAGTACAAAATAATTGACACAGAGGTTCTATAGACAGTGTGGATTTGAGTTAGTAACATAACAGATCTTCAGATTTTTACCTCAAAAGGGGTTTCAAATCTTTGCCTGACGGACCCACATGTCTTCTATACAGCAGTTATATATCACACTGCAGATATTTCCATCCTCCTTCCTGACCGTGTCACTTTATTTCCTAGACATTGCTCTGTACCTTTAATAACCTATGTGGGTGGGGCAGTGATCACATGACGAGGAAGTCCAAGTGTTTCTGACTGCGGAGGGGAAAGCCGGAACAGAATCTCCGAGCAAAGAGGGTGGTCTGAAGGCAACGAATGACCCCAAAGAGCAGTGAGATCAATTTTTGAACGGATACAAAGGAAGTTATTATTTGGGGGACTTGCAACATTGGAATTTGATAAATCCATCCAGAGCTGCCACAAGGTAGCAAAAATCTGAGATCCCCAAACTGTGTTTAAAATCTATATTTGAGATCTTGGAGGGTGTGGCTGGACGGGGCTTTGAAAGGTGAGTTGGACAAGTGGAGCTCCGGTGACTCTTCCTGTATATTATTCCGTCCGTCTTGTTTAGCAGAAATTGAACAAACTTTCACTTTCATTTCTCCTCCTGCAGGCTACAATGGCATCTGCTGACCTGAGAGACGAGCTGAGCTGCTCCATCTGTCTGAACATTTATACCGATCCGGTAACACTGAGATGTGGACACAACTTCTGCCGGGAATGTATTGACCAAGTGCTGGACACCCAGAAGGCGTCTGGACTTTATACCTGTCCGGAGTGCAGAGAGGAGTTCAAGGAACGACCTGTACTGTATAACGCTAGAGCTCTACGGAACATAGCGGAGAAGTTCCTTATTTCTCAGCCCGTTCTGGAAGATACGGGAATCTATTGTACTTACTGCTTAGACTCTCCTGTACCGGCTATAAAATCCTGCCTGCTCTGTGAAAGTTCCCTATGTGGCAGGCATGTGAGAATCCACGCCAAGTCACCAGAACACGTCTTATCCGATCCCACCAACTCCTTCGGGAACAGAAAATGCTCCATCCATAAAAAGATTGTGGAGTATTTCTGCACCAAGGAAAGGGTTTGTATCTGTGTTTACTGTATTGCCGAGGGAGAACACAAAGGACACCAGGTGGAGAAGCTGGATGAGGCCTCCAAGAAGAAGAAGAAGAAGCTGAGGAAAGATCTGGAGATGATAACATCAAGTAAAGCACGGGCTGAGAAACAAGTCCAGAGTCTGAAGAAACGTAAAACAGATGTACAAAAAAAGGCAGCCGGTGTAACAGAGAGAGTCACTGTCCTGTTCAGAGATATCAGGAGAGAGTTGGAAGAACTTGAGAAGAGAGTCCTGAGTGAGATTTCCGGGCAGGCGGAGAAGATCTCACAATCTGTGTCCAAGATTATCCAGCAGCTGGAGATACAGAAGGACGAGCTGTCCAGGAAGATGAGTCACATTGAGGAATTGTGTGACACCGCCGACCCAATGACCGTCCTGAAGGATCAGAACTCAGACAGGGAGGACATCTGTCATACCGAGCAGGAGGATAATATGGATGCAATGATTCCGAGTGAAGGTGATTTTTACGAGAATTCCATCACAGTCAGATTACACAAATTATCTGACTTTATAAAAGATATTCCCCTTAGTATTCAGATACCAGAAGGAGTTTTACTTGATGAGGAAACGGCCGCTAATAATATAAAGATTTCAGGGGATTTGAAAACTGCATCTTTGTCAGCAGCAACAATAAATCGTCTACAAACTCCCAAAAGATTTCAGCAATATCAGGTTCAATGCAGAAGAAGTTTTTCCTCAGGGCGGCATTCCTGGGAGGTGGACACCAGTAATTCAACTATCTGGAGAGTCGGGTTGTGTTATCCCAGTATGGACAGGAAATCAGATATTGGGAATAATAAGGATTCCCGGTGTTTGCGAAGGTGTAATAATGACTATAATGTGAAGCATAATTCAGCACCTATACCATGTGTTTACAACCCTACCGGTCATAAATTCAGGATCTGTCTGGATTACGAGGCTGGGCAGATCTCTTTTTATGAGCTGAGTGACCCCATCAGACACCTCCACACCTTCACCATCACCTTCACCGAGCCCCTCCATCTTGTGATCGCTGTTTACAATGGATCAATGACAATTACCAACTAGGAATATATTGTTCTGTATGCTTCATTCTCAGCAGTCAGTGACAGTTTTCGCACTTCACCCAAATCTGATCTGTATTTGGCAAATGCTGGGTAGTTATAAACTCATGTTGGTTTCTTATCCTTCTCGGGGATTTCAGTGGTGAAATCTTTACAAGGGGCTCCCATTGTGGTAAATTCATAATGTGTTCTATAATAAGGGGAATGCTATGGAGGGAGCAGGACAACCATTTTGTTGCAGGAAGAGTGAGACTCCAAAGTAATTGGGGACAGAACCAAAAATGATGGTGAAAAAAAAAAAATGGACCCTGCTCCTTTAAGGCATGTTATATGACACAGTGCTTGTCCTGTGTCATTTGGCCCCCTGTAACACCTAAAAAACCTGGCTGATCCTGCCAGTTTCTCCCCACCCCCAAGCTCTGACCACCTCTGTACCATGTCCGCATAACATGAACCATGTACCATGTCGGCAGGCTCTGACCACCTCTGTACCATGTCGGCATGCTCTCACCACCTCTGTACCATGTCCGCATGACCACCTCTGTACCATGTCGGCATGCTCTCACCACCTCTGTACCATGTCCGCATGACCACCTCTGTGCCATGTCGGCATGCTTTGACACCTGCTCTAACTACCTCTGTACCATACCGTGTCTGCATGACAATACCATGTCCGCATGACCACCTCTGTACCATGTCCGCATGACCACCTCTGTACCATGTCTGCATGCTCTGACCACCTCTGTACCATGTCCGCATGCTCTGACCACCTCTGTACCATGTCCGCATGCTCTGACCACCTCTGTACCATGTCTGCATGCTCTGACCACCTCTGTACCATATCCGCATGACCACCTCTGTACCATGTCCGCATGCTCTAACTACCTCTGTACCATACCGTGTCCGCATGACCACCTCTGTGCCATGTCCGCATGCTCTGACCACCTCTGTACCATGTCTGCATGCTCTGACCACCTCTGTACCATGTCTGCCTGCTCTGACCACCTCTGTACCATACCGTGTCCGCATGACGACCTCTGTGCCATGTCTGCATGCTCTGACCACCTCTGTACCATGTCCGCATGCTCTAACTACCTCTGTATCATGTCTGCATGCTCTGAGCACCTCTGTACCATGTCTGCATGCTCTGACCACCTCTGTGCCATGTCTGCATGCTCTGACCACCTCTGTACCATGTCCGCATGCTCTAACTACCTCTGTACCATGTCTGCATGCTCTGAGCACCTCTGTACCATGTCTGCATGCTCTGACCACCTCTGTACCATGTCTGCATGCTCTGACTACCTCTGTACCATGTCTGCATGCTCTGACCACCTCTGTACCATACCGTGTCCGCATGACCACCTCTGTGCCATGTCTGCATGCTCTGACCATCTCTGTACCATGTCCGCATGCTCTGACCACCTCTGTACCATGTCTGCATGCTCTGACCACCTCTGTACCATGTCTGCATGCTCTGACCACCTCTGTACCATGTCTGCATGCTCTGACCACCTCTGTACCATGTCAGCATGCTCTAACCACCTCTGTGCCATGTCTGCATGCTCTGACTACCTCTGTGCCATGTCCGCATGCTCTGACCACCTCTGTACCATGTCCGCATGACCATCTCTGTACCATGTCTGCATGCTCTGACCATCTCTGTACCATACCATGTCCGCATGGCTACTTCTGTACCATGTCCCCAATTTTTTTTTTTTAAAGTCAGCAGCTACAAATACTGCAGCTGCTTACTTTTAAAATATGGACACTTACCTGTCCAGGGCACCCGCGATGTCGGCACCTGAAGCCGATCTGTTGCTCGGCTCTCGGGTGCTGCCGCCGACATCTTCAGTAAAGTAATCAGGAAGCCTTGCGGCTTCACTTCCCAGTTCCCTACTGCGCATGCGCGAGTCGCGCTGCGCAATCCAGATGGTCGCTGCTTTCTCTGGGTCCCCTGTGTTTCCCAGCAGACATCGGGGGGGGGGGGGGGGGGGTAGTGGTGTAGATACCCGCAGATTCTGCGGCTATCTATCCCTGGAAGTGGTATCTGCACCCCCCTGAAAGGTGCCAAATGTGACACCGGTGTGGGGGGGGGGGCATGTTTCGGAAAGCAGAGGTTCTATTCTTGTGTGAACCTCCGCTTTTAAGAGCTCTTTTGATCTTTTGACATTTCCTTGCCAACCATAGTTAAATGTTTGCTTCGGATGCACTATCAGGGACTGAAATGCTCCAGGAAAGAATTTGTGTGCCATTGAGAAGGTGATTAGCTATACCTTATTGAGTTTACAAGTCATTTTTAGGAGGAGGGTGATCCTTTTTCCAACTCATTGATTGTGTTTTTGATTTTTTTTTTATATTTTTCACTTGGGTATTATAAGTTGCCCTGAGTAACTACAGCTGGATAAAACAAAAACTGTGTCTGTCTTAATTTCCAGCTGCAAAGCAACAAAATGTGATTATTTTAAAGGGGGGGGGGGGGGGGGGGGGGGGATTCTTTTGTATACCAACTGTATAGAACAAATACACTATAATGTTTTTACTGTATAGAGGGTATCCTATGTATTTTCTTTATTTCTTATGGTCTGGGAAAAAATAAGTGTTATCGTATTCTACAAATCAATTTGTAATTTTGTTTTCAGTTTATGACTTTGCAGTATGTAAAGTGTTGTAACCCCCCATCAACCAATCATCTTTCATTGAACCAGCAGGCTCTGTACCGGCAATAGGTGAGATCTGATTGGCTGATAGTGGCTCTAGTACTTTAGGCTCCATTCACATCAATGCGTTTTTCTTTATGCTCTTTGCAGAAACGCAGGGCATTCATTTTCAACATGGGTTCCTATGGGGCACGATCAATGCATTTGTGTGTCTCTGCATTTTTGGAAAGGGTCAGGGACTTTTTTCAACCACTTCAGCCCCGGACCAATTGGCAGCCAAAGGACCAGGCCCCTTTTTGCGATTCGGCACTGTGTCGATTTAACTGACAATTGCGCGGTCGTGCGACGTGGCTCCCAAACAAAATTGGCATCTTTTTTTTTTCCACAAATAGAGCTTTCTTTTGGTGGTATTTGATCGCCCCTGCGGTTTTTATTTTTTGCGCTATAAACAAAAATAGAGCGACAATTTTGAAAAAAAATGCAATATTTTTTACTTTTTGCTATAATAAATATCCCCAAAAAATATATAAAAAAACATATCTTTTCCTCAGTTTAGACCGATACGTATTCTTCTACCTATTTTTGGTAAAAAAAATCGCAATTAGCGATTATTGATTTGTTTGCGCATAAGTTATAGCGTTTACAAAATATTGGATAGTTTTATAGCATTTTTATTAATATTTTTTTTTTTTTTACTAGTAATGGCGGCGATCAGCGATTTTTAATGTGACTGCGACATTATGGCGGACACATCGGACATTTTTGACACATTTTTGGGACCATTGTCATTTATATAGAAATCAGTGCTATTTAAATGCATTGATTCCTGTGTAAATGACACTGGCAGTGAAGGAGTTAACCACTAGGGGGCGGGGAGGGGCTAAGTGTGATGTGGTAGGGGGCGTGGCTGACGTCTGACATCACTGATCAGCTTTCCCAATGTTAGGGAACAGCCGATCAGTGACAGGCAGTGTTAGGAAGCGCGGGGAGAGGTTTGTTTACACAGACCTCTCCCCGTTCTTCAGCTCTGTGACCCGATCGCGGGACACCAGCGGCGATCGGGTCCGCTGGTCCCGCGGCCGTGGTCACGGAGCTCCCGACCGGGTCGCAAAAAGCATGTAGTGCGTTTTTGTACTGCCATTTGCGTTTTGTATTTTTAAATCTGCCCAACAACAAATTTTTCCAAAAAAAAAAAAAAAAAAGCATAAAAAATGCCAATCATGGCAAAATCTCAGTTAGCTCCACACTAGTGTTTTCCATAAGCACAAAAAAAGCTAGAAAAATACGATGGATGAAAAATGCCGATAATAGCATTTTTGTGTCAGCTTCTAGTAGCATTTTAGGAGCTTTTAGCTTTATTGGAGCATTAAGGAACATTAGCATTTTATTAGCGTTTTTGCAGTGCAAAAAAAAAGGCTGTTAGGAGCATTTAAGTGCACTTTTTCTGCTTGAAAAACGCTTAAAAAAACTCTACAAAAACATTTTTTTTTCTGCTCTTAGTCACTGAAGCTCAAAAAACGCTAATAGCCTAAAATAGCGTGCATGGACACATAGGATAAAACTATTTAGCTTCTAGAAGCAGGAACAACGTGCTAATAACAGCTTCTAGGAGCTTACAAAAAACGCTAGTATGCATGGAGCCTAAAAAACGCAAAAAGCACTGCAAAAATGCTCAAAAGCAACATGCATTGATGTGAATGGAGGATTAATATTACCGTATATATACTCGAGTATAAGCCGAGTTTTTCAGCACTTTTTCAGCCACGAGCTTATACTCGAGTCAGGCATTTTTCTGCAGCAGAGAATGACATTTTCCGAACTGAGTTTGGGGTCCCGTATCTCGGGGCCACTTGGTGCTTGGATATGTTGTATGGCTAGTTCCACTGGGTTTGCAAACCAAATTTGGGGTTCCTAGCACCAAGTTACCCCGAGATACGGGGCCCCAAATTCGGTCAACTGTGTCCATCTGCAGCAATGTCATTTCGGGACCCTTTGGGTTCAGAGACCTGCAGAGGCTGCAGCTAGGGGGCATCTAGGAACCCTTAAAGCGGTTCTGCACCGGGGTTTTTTTTTTTTTTTTTTTTGGGGAATATGCTAAGGGGTAATAGGAAAATTAGGGGACTCACCTGTTCCATCTTCATTCGTGATCGATGCTGGTTTTCGTCCGATGAAGTTCTTTATCTTCTTCTTTTCTGCTGGGGGCCATCTTGCCTGTGGGCATGTGAAACCCCACAGGCACTTTAGATGGCCCAGCATGCACCGCCGTTACTGCGCCGAGCTCGCGTGTGCGCAGTAACGGCAAAGTGCAGCTCACGTTCTCCGAAATCTCGCGAGATGTCGGCACATCTGCCGACATCTCGCGAGATTTCGGAAGATGTGTCCGAAATCTTGCGAGATTTCGGAAGATGTGTCCGAAATCTCGCGAGATTTCGGAAGATGCCCGCACAGGCTCCTGGGATCAATGACACCAGATCCCAGGAGACAGTGCGTCGTGACGAGGATCCCCGCACAGACCCCGCCCACCCCCGCAGAGACAGAGGACCGGAAGTCATCGATTACAAGGTAAGTGAAAAAAAAAAAACACATTTCATTTAGTACTCTTTGCCTGATTTGGAAGGCAAAGAGATTTACTAAATAAAATGTGTGCAGAACCGCTTTAACTACCGAGTTTGAGGTTTGTGGGACCTATGGCTGCAAATGGGCACAGTGAGGCTGCAAATGGGCATTGTTGACCCTCTTTTCCACTTACCGTAGCTGCGCATTTCTCACCCTAGGCTTATACTCGAGTCAATACGTTTTCACCGTTTTTTGGGGTAAAATTAGGTGCCTCGGCTTATATTCGGGTCGGCTTATACTCGAGTATATACGGTACTCTGAAAAACTTTGCTTATCCATCCTAACATGGAGAGAGCTTACTAAAACATTTAAAAAAAAAAATTTATATAACTAATGTATTTCTGTTATGTTATAACTGAGGTGATGGGTAACTTGTCATTGTAAAAATAAAATTTAGTTCTCTGTGATTATTGCTTTTTCATCTTTTTTCATCTGTAATGAGTACCTGTCATGTACACACAGTGAGGTCAGATGTATAGAGGACTGTGTCAGCATGGCCAAAGCCGTCAGCAGGATATAGCAAGGTAATAGATGCAATCAGTGCATCTTCCCAGTTACTTAAAGTAGAACTAAACGCAAAGCTTTTTTATTTATTTTTTTGCATTTTGGATAGTACAGTGGAACCTTGGTTAACGAGTAAAGCGATTAACGAGCGCGTTGAAAGACGAGCAACTTTTTTTTAACCACTTCCCACCCGGCCACTGTACATATACGGCCGGGTGGGAGCCGTCTACTTCTGATCGGACGTTCCGGAACGTCCTTCAGAAGTAGAGGGATCGCGCGCGTGCCCGCGCAGCGGCGCGATCCCGATGCGGCCGTGTCACCCAGACACAGCGCATCTCGGATCGGCAGGAGGGCTCAGTGATTGGCCCTCCTGATCACATGACGGCCGTGTCGAATCACAGCCGTCATGTGATGTAAACAAACAGTCGGTTACTAGGCAATCGGCTCTCCTCTCCTCACACAGAAGTCGTCGGTGAGGAGAGGAGAGCGGATCGCTGCAGCCGGCTGGTGATCAGTGAGTATGAGCTGTTTTTTTTTTACAGCTTTTTACTCACTGATCACCAGTCTAGTGTCCCCACAGTAAAACACACATGTCCCCAAAACACACATGTCCCCAAAACACACATGTCCCCAAATAATAAAAACACATGTCCCCAAATAATAAAAACACAAGTCCCCCACATATGTCCCAGTAAAATAACAAGTGCCAATGATTATCTGCACACATATGTCCGTGATCACCTGCACACATCTGTACATGATCATTTGCGTACATATGTCCGTGATCACGCAAACCAATTATTATACACTTAACGGAATTTTTTTTTACTAAAAACATGTAGCAGAATACATTTTGGCTTAAATTTATGACAAAATTTGATTTTATTGGATTTCTTTTAAAAAAGAAAGGAGAAAATATATTTTTTTTTCAAAATTTCCGCTATGTTTTCGCTTATATCACAAAAAATAAAAAAAGGAGTCGCGAATAAATACCACCAAACTAAAGCTCTATTTGTGAGAACAAAATGATAAAAAAATTAATTTGGTTACAGCATTGCATGACCGCGCAATTTTCACTAAAAGTGCGAGAGCGCTGAAAGCTGAAAATTGGTCTGGGAAGGAAGGGGGCGAAAGTGCACAGTAAGCAAGTGGTTAAATTCTGACTCGGTTTGCGTGTGTTGACTCGCAAAACAAGCAGAATTCAAGCTAATGGGGTGTGCAGTACCGCATTTGGCCAGAGATGCGGGGGCGCCAGTGACACTCGGAACGGTTCGGAGCCATTCGGAAATACTTGGTTCCCGAGTGAAAGCAGCGGCTCTTCCAACTCTGTCCCTCCTCACAAGCAGATTCATAGCAAGGGGAGCCATTGGCTCCCTTCTGCTGTCAATCGAACTCTATGATGAGGGAGTGGGGGGGTGAAGCGGTCTGTGTCTATGGACACAGGCATTGGAGCTCAAGAGCGAGCCTGCATGAGTGTCCCCATAGGAAGCCACTCTCTATGTGGGCACTGGTTGAAGGGGAGGAGCCAAGAGCGCTGGCGAGGGACTCAAGTGGAGGAGGATTGGGACTGCTCTGTGCAAAACCATTACACAGAGCAGGTATGTATGACATGTTTGTTTTTTTAATAAAAAAGCTGACGCTTTACAAACACTTTAAGTAGCTGAATAGAAATTGTAATAGTCCTCTTAAATCTGCCATAGATAGAACCAAATTCAGCCGGTTCAGTTTGGATCCATCTATGGGCAGGCTGGTTGTACTGATCTATTGATCAACTTCATTACAACCAGCCTGTGAGGTTTTTTCCATAGATCACTGCCAGCGGCTTTGGCCAACAGCAGTGATCATTGTATTTTGACAGTGGGGGAACCTCCTGCTATCAGACTACAATAGTGCAGCGGGGAGGAACGATGATTGTGTTAATGGTTGAAGGAAAGAAAAATTGCATAGTCTACTGTATAGCCAGCCGAAAGCCTACCATGCATTGATAATGGTTGGAAAGAAAATTGCATAGTCTATAGCCAGCTTAAAGCCTGCCATACATGGCTCAAAATTTGGCCAGTTTAGCAGGGACCAGACAATATTCAATCTATCTATGAGCAGGCCGACTGTACCCAAGTCGGTCCATCGATCGGCTTGGGTACAACCAGCCTGTCGTTTTTTATGTTTGATTACTGCGGGCAGCTATAGCTGCTAGCAGCAATCATTGTGTTCTGCCGGTCTGGAACACTCTCTGCACCCCCCCTTCTGGCAGAACACAATAGTGCCGCAGGAGGGATTCCTTCATTAACACTGACTGTGTTGATTGGGAAACCAAGTTATTTGCTTTCCTTCCACCTATGACGGAAGGAAAGAAAATCGACGTAACTATTGACTGCATGAACCGGCCAAGATTCAAACCATCTATGGGCAGGCAGATTGTACCCAAGTCGATCCATCGATCAAATTTGGTACAACCAGCATTTCAGACAAGCCTGCGGGGAGCCAGTTCTCATAGGGCTGTGCAGTGTGAGCCGGACACAGGGGGCGGGGACTCTGGATGGGGAGGACAGACACCGAAATGAGCGGCGCTGCATGGCGCAGGAGAGGGGGCCCTGAGGAGCCAGCTGAGGACGCGGGGAATGCACAACTAAAGAGCAGCCAGTGCGGTAGTCGAGCAAGGAGCTCTGCTAGTCACCCCCCCCCCCACCTCCAGCCATCCGTGCGCACGGTGCACTGGTACTCCTAGCCGCCTATGCTGCCACCAGCCATATGTAGAGGGGGAACACACGGGCCCCCTGTAGCACAGGGCCCAGTCGCGACTGCTGCGCCCCCTATAGTTGCGGAGAAACCCACATCCAATTTGCATAGGTGTGAACCCAACCTAAGCCCAGGTTCACACTGAGTGCGGGAATGAAATGGCGTGAGTTCAGCTGAACTTGCGCCATTTCATTCCTGCATGTCAGTCCCGATTTTGGTGGCGATATCTGAGACATTTGTGCGGGTTTCAATGGAAATCGCACCCCGAAATTGCAAAAAGTAGTACAGGAACGGCTTTTTGAAACTGAAAGTGCGGCGCCACACCGATTGGGGCGGTGCCATTGCCGGAAATGGCTGCCGATTTGACATGTCAAATCGCACCAATGCAAACCAGGGTTACAACTTGTAAAGAAAAAGTGCCAGAAAGGGCCTGGTCTTTAAGTGGTTTTAAAAATGTAGAAATGTAATGCCGAGTACACACGAGCGAAAATTCCGCCAGCAAAAGTCCGAGCTTTTGGTACAAAAATGCGACCGTGTGTAGGCTCCATCGGACTTTTGCTGGCGGAATAACAGCCAGCAAAAGATTGAGAGCAGGTTCTCAATTTTTCGCTCGGAAAAAGTTCAGATCGGAAATTCCGATCGTCTGTACCAATTCTGACGCGCAAAATTCCTACGCATGCTCGGAAACAATTCGACACATGCTCGGAAACAATTCGACACATGCTCGGAAACAATTCGACTCATGCTCAGAAACAATTCGACGCATGCTCGGAAACAATTCGACGAATGCTCGGAAACAATTTGACCCATGCTCGGGAACATTGAACTTCATTTTCTCGGCTCGTCGTAGTGTTGTACATCACCGCGTTCTTGACAGTTGAAAGTTCAGAGAACTTTTGTGTGACCGTGTGTATGCAAGACAAGCTTGAGCGGAATTCCGCCGGAAAAACCATCCAAGATTTTTCTGATGGAAAATCCGCTCGCGTGTACGCGGCATTAAAGTTCTGTTGTTCTCAGGGAAAGACACCCGGGAATGCAATTGCCTGAGACATTTTCACACCGACATAAAACATCAGTGAATAGAATATTTCTTTGGTTTATTACAAGTGTAGCTGGTAAGTTATACATTCCTTAGAAATAGATCACCCATTAGTCTATAATATAGGAAGGACAGCAAAGTATCTCGGAATTGTCTGGTAAATAACATTCAGTCTTGATTAGATCATCTCTTAAACAAATGAGATTTGTTTTATCGAGAAGTGTTTGCGAGAGAGCATGTGAAGACAACAATGGGACAATTGCATAGTAGTACCTATGTGTTTATGTACTTGTAATTATTCGGTATAAGCCTCTTAGCAATTGTTCTATTATGTTGGAGAAAACATTGCTAGATGCCCAGCCTTGCTTTCCAGACTAGAGTACATATCATGGGTTAGAGACACTTTAGAGCAATAGTTTGACCTTGTCTCAATTTTTATACCAAAAGGACAAGATGGAAACTTAATTTCACAAATATTAATTCCTAGTAAAATGCCAAAATTACTTCTATTACAACAGAATACATGAGTGTTCCCAGCCAGTGCTCTGCACATTCATAGACATACACGCCGTCACAGCGCGAGGAGAGGAGAGAGCCGGTAACCGGCTAGTGTGATAGGGAACATCTACACTGAAAGTGTCCTGATGATCAGTGCAACCCCAACAGTGCCCATCAATGCTGCCTATAGAAGTCACGTGACTGTGACGATACGCGTGGGGCGGAGTCAGGTGATGTAGCACTGAAGATCATGAGTCACGCAGAAGCTAAAGCCCCACTGTAATCTTCAAATACAAACGCACTGTTTCTTTTAAGTGTACAATACAGCAATAGATATGGAAGTTTATAAAGCGGAAGTAAACCCATCGATTTAACAGTCTAAGAAAAAAAGGCATGCCGTGAATGCTAACTGCACATTGGCTGTGCTCTCAACCAAACAGTCAAACCATCCAATGGCTGGTGTCATAACGGATCACATGTGCAGCACTGTGGCAGTTGAAGATTAAACAGAGGCAAAGATGGCAGCTTCCTTGGCTGAAAACGATAGGGGGGTTTACTTCCACTTTAAATACTACACCATGGGAGTGCATTTGTTTTGCTGAGGTTAACGGTGGAAGAAAGAGTGTTGCAGAGTAAAAGGCCATACAAAGTGTAAAAAGCAAAGGGCATACTCAGTGAGGCAAAGAGAAGGAAAGAAGGAGTTTAACCAGCTGAGGAGCCCAGATACAGTTGTGCTCATAAGTTTACACACCCTGTCAGAATTTATGATTTCTTGGCCATTTCTCAGAGAATATGAAATAACACAAAAACTTTTCTTTCACTCATGGTTAGTGTTTGGCTGAAGCCATTTATTATCAATCAACTGTGTTTACTCTTTTTAAATCGTAATCACAACAGAAACTACCCAAATGACTCTGATCAAAAGTTTACATACCCCAGTTTTTAATACCGTGGATTGCCCCCTTTAACATCAATGACAGCTTGAAGTCTTTTGTGGTATTTGTGGATGAGGCTCTTTATCTTCTCAGATGGTAAAGCTGTCCATTCCTCTTGGCAAAAAGCCCTCCAGTTCCTGTAAATTCTTTGGCCGTTTTGCATGAGATCTCCCCAGAGTGGCTCAATGATATTGAGGTCAGTAGACTGAGATGGCCACTCCAGAACCTTCTCTTTATTCTGCTGTAGCCAATGATATGTGGACTTGGCCTTGTGTTTTGGATCATTGTCATGTTGGAATGTCCAAGTACGTCCCATGCGCAGCTTCCTGGCTGATGAATGCAAATGTTCTTCCAGTATTTTTGATAACATACTGCGTTCATCTTGCCATCAATGTTGACCAAATTTCCTGTGCCTTTGTAGCTCACCCATCCCAAAACCATCAGCGATCCACCTCCATGTTTTACTGTAGGAATGGTGGACCTTTCATCACAGGCCTTTATGGTTGTGGCCAAAAAGCTACATTTTGGTCTCATCACTCTAAATAACTTTGTGCCAGAAGGTTTAAGGCTTGTCTCTGTGCTGCTTGGCATATTGTTAGTGGGATACTTTGTGGCATTTGCATAGTAATGGCTTTCTTCTGGCAACTCGACCATGCAGCCCATCTTTCTTCAAGTGCCTCCTTATTGTGCACATTGAAACAGCCACACCACATGTTTTCAGAGACTCCTGTATTTCACCTGAAGTTATTTGAGGGTTTTTCTTTGCATCCCGAACAATTTTCCTGGCAGTTGTGGCTGAAATTTTAGTTGGTCTACCTGACCGTGGTTTGGTTTCAACAGAACCCCTCATTTTCCACTTCTTGATTAGAGTTTGAACACTGCTGATTGGCATTCTCAATTCCTTGGATATCTTTTTATATCCCTTTCCTGTTTTATACAATTCAACTACCTTTTCCTGCAGATCCTTTGACAATTCTTTTTGCTTTCCCCATGACTCAGAATCCAGAAACGTCAGTGCAGCACTGGATGAGAGATGCAAGGGTCTGTCAGGAGTCCAGAAACTCATTGACCTTTTATACACACACTAATTACAAGCAAACAGATCACAGGTGAGGATGGTTAATTTTAATAGCCATTCAAACCCCTTTGTGTCAACTTGTGTGCATGCTATCAGGCCAAAATCATCAGGGTATGTAAACTTTTGATCAGGGTCATTTGGGTAGTTTCTGTTGTGATTATGATTTAAAAAGAGTAAACATAGTTAATTGATAATAAATGGCTTCAGCCAAACTATAACCAGGAGTGATAGAAATGTTTTTATGTTATCGAAGATAAATTTAATATTTGAGGTTGGAGATTTCACGATATACACCACCTCCTTTAAATAAGTTCAAATATTACCAAAGACAAAATTGGAGTTTAAAGGTGCAGACAATCAATAGAAATTGATATTACAAATAAATAAATTTTATTAAGCATAATTAAAAAGAAAAAAACACAATTTAATATATAAAAAAAGGAGAATGGTTGCCTCTACATGTTTCACCACAATCGTGGCTTCTTCTGGAGCTTTTGTAGTGTCTCAGTACATTACCACCCTTTAACCACTTGAGGTCTGTGCTATAGCCGAATGACGGCGACAGCGCAGACTTGAATTTCCGGGAGGCTGTCATAGGACATCCTCCCCTTTGCGCGCTCCCTGCAGGGCGAGCGCGGCGTGCGATGTGATCAGAGTCACCGAGACTTCGACCCCGGCCCCTTACCACGTGATCAGCTGTCAGCCAATGACAGCTGATCACGTGTGTAAACAAAAGCTCGGTAATTGGCTTTTTTTACTCCTCATGCTGACAGAATGAGAAGAAAAAAAAGCAGATCACCGCGGCTTATGCTCAAGGGACATCGGTCCGGAAGAGAAAGGAGGCATTCATCTTGCCATTCATCTTGCACATCTGCCTCCTCCTCTGTGCCTGCAAGTTCCACCTGCCATTGTCCACAGTGCCCACCACTGCCACCTATCAATGCCCACATGTGCCACCTATCAATGCCCACATGTGCCACCTATCAATGCCCACAAGTGCCACCTATCAGTGCCCACCAGTGGTGCCAATCAGTGCCTCATCAGTGCCACCTATCAGTGCTGCCTTTCACCTTAACCGATAAGTGCCCATCACTGCCACCCATTAGTGCCCATCACTGCCACCCATCAGTGCCCATTACTGCCAGCTATCAGTGCCACCTATAAGTGCCACCTATTAGTGCCACTTCTCAGTTCCCACCAATGCCACCTATCAATGCCCTTCAGTGCCACCCATCAGTGCCACATCAGTGCCACCTCTCAGTGCTGCCTATCAGTGCCCACCAGTGCCGCCCTATCGGTGCCCATCAGTGCAGCCCATCGGTGCCCATCAGTGCAGCCTCATCAACGTCATCAATGAAGGAGAAAAATTACCTGTTTGCAAAATTTTATAACAAAATATAAAAAAATATAATCATTTTTTTTTTTAATTTAGTCTTTTTACATTTTTTTAACAAAAAATTAAAACCGCAGAGGTGATCAAATACCACCAAAAGAAAGCTCTATTTGTGGGAAAAAAATTGGGTCCCAGCGACGCCATTCGAAGTAAGGGAAACAGGCAGTGGAGCCTTGCGGCTTCACAGCCCGTTTCCTACTGCGCATGCACAAGGCGCTTTGTGAATGGCCGGCTGTGTTCTGGGGCACACACAGTTCCCAGAACACACCGCGCCACCTTCCCCAGAAGACAACGCGAGGAGGAGAAGACTGAAGATCACTGCGGTGTAGGAAGTGGCAGATTAGGACGATCTGCCTAGCAACAGCCATTTCTGGTAAGTAAAAAACTTTTTTTTTTCTTTTTGACATTTTTAGGAGCATTTTAATGCCATTTTTTTTTTTAGGGTGGACCTCCGCTTTAACGAATTTATGGACTGATACTAATATCCTCCCCAAGATGCAAACAATCTGCTGGCAGCAAAATTCAATAAGACAAATTTTCCAAATTTTTTGTTTATTTTGTTTATTTAGCAAAAAAAATTTAAAAACCCAGTGGTGATTAAATACCACCAAAATGCCACATACACACGGTTGGAATTCTCATCGGAAAAAGCTCTGGCGGTTTTCCCGGCGGAATTCCGCTCAAACTGTCTTGCCTACACACGGTCACACCAAATTCCGACCGCCAAGAACGCGGTGACATACAACACTACAACGAGCCGAGTTCAATGCTTCCGAGCATGCGTCAATTTGTTTCCGAGCATGCGTAGGATTTTTGCGCGTCAGAATTGCTACAGACGATCGGAATTTCCGATAGAAACCTTTTCCGTCGGAAAGATTGAGAACATGCTCTCAATACTTTGCTGTCGGAAATTCGGCCAGCAAAATTCCGATGGAGCCTACACACGGTCGCATTTTCCGATGAAAAGCTCTCATCGGTCTTTTTCTGGCCGGAATTCTGATTGTGTGTACGCAGCATAAGATATCTCTATTTGTGTGAAAAAATTATGATAAAAAATGTCATATGGATTCACTGCATGACCACGCAATAGTCATTGAAAATTTGACATCGCTGAAAACTGAAAATTGGCGTGGGCAAGGATATAAAATCTATAGAATAGTGCCCAGTAGGTAACTGGTTAAACACCAAACCCTCTTCAAAAACTGATCAGTGTAAAAGGGCCCATAATCCGCACCCCACTATACAGCGATCACCTTCAAGTGATGGGCCCTGGAAGCCGACTGTCTCCATCCAAGGCCGATCCCTCATAGCAATTGCATATAAATGGCCGGGATTAGCTTGCTTTCAATGGGGATGTAATCTCCGGGAACCCCCTCTGAGGTTCTTGCATATAAACAATGTTGGCCCCATTTGCAAGTGTAAATGTAGCCTAATGGAAAATACTTCACCCCCCATTTGGCGCTCAATTTACATTCAAATTTCAGCTTCTATGCATTTCTTAGCTGCTCAGGATCAAAGCTGTGAGGACCTTCTGGAAATACCTGTTTTCTTGTGAAGTCTTATCAGTGACCAGGATGTGAGGTGGTGGGTCGGAGCCACAGGACCTGAGAAGACAAACAGAGAAAGCCAACAGAAAGATTCTGTTGTACTCATTCAATTAAAGGTGTTAACAATGAAGACAATACAGGAAGGGAATGGAGGGGTTGGTTGTTGGGGGTGACAAGTCTCATGGGGACACTTGGTTAGCCCGGTGTCCCAATAGGGTTGCCACCTTTTCTTCAAGTCAAGCCCGAACACTTTAGCGGCGCACCGCATCCCCAGCATCAGCATTTCTCTATGTATAATAAAAGCCCAATGCAGCTCTCTAATGCCCCGTACACACGATTGGACATTGATCGGACATTCCGACAACAAAATCCATGTTTTTTTTTCCGACGGATGTTGGCTCCAACTTGTCTTGCATACACACGGTCACACAAAGTTGGTCGGAAATTCCGAACGTCAAGGACGCGGTGACGTACAACACGTACGAAGAGCTTAGAAAAATAAAGTTCAATAGCCAGTGCGGCTCTTCTGGTTGATTCCGAGCATGCGTGGAACCTTGTGCGTCGGAATTGTGTACACACGATCGGAATTTCCGACAACAAAATTTTGTTGTCGGAAAATTTGAGAGCCAGATCTCAAATTTTGTGCGACGGAAATTCCGATGGAAACTGTCGGAAAAAACACACGGTCGGAATTTCCAACAACAAGCTCCGATCGCACATCTGCCGTTGGAAAGTCCGACCGTGTGTACACGGCATAAGGCTTATGGGGTATTAATCCAACATAAAAGGCATATGTGTAATTATATAAAGCCTTCAACACAAAGGAAACAGTCCGATGGGAGCTTTTCATCGGATTTTCCAACCGTGTGTATGCCCATCGATCTTTTTCTGTCGGAATTTCCGACGGACTTTGGATTGAGAACCTGTTCTTAATTTTTCAGACGGAAAACCTTTCTATCGGATTTTCTGATCATGTGTATGCAATTCCGACACGCAAAATTCCGGTGCATGCTCGGAAACAATTCGACGCATGCTCGGAAGCATTAAACTTCCCTTTTATAGTGCCGTCGAACGTGTTTTATGCCACGGAATGCTGCCGGAATTTGGTGTGACCGTGTGTAGGCAAGACAGTTTGAGCGAAATTCCGTCGGAATTCCGACGGGAAAACCATCAGAGCTTTTTCCGTCGAGAATTCCGATCGCGTGTATGCGGCATGAGTCCTTAGGGTGCAATATTGAGTTGGCCCACCCTTTGCCGCTATAACAGCTTCAACTCTTCTGGGAAGGCTGTCCACAAGGTTTAGGAGTGTGTCTATGGGAGTGTTTGACCATTCTTCCAGAAGCGCATTTGTGAGGTCAGGCACTGAAGTTGGACAAGAAGGCCTGGCTCACAGTCTCCACTTTAATTCATCTTAAAGGTGTTCTATTGGGTTGAGATCAGGGCTCTGTACAGGCCAGTCAAGTTCCTCCACCCAAACTCGCTCATCCATGTCTTTATGGACTTTGCTTTGTGCACTGGTGTGCAGTCATGTTGGAACAGGAAGGGGCCGTCCCCAAACTGTTGTAAGTTGTCTGCTCGTACCTCGTATGGCCGCGTTTTTAAAAAATAGTGACAGCGAGTGGGGGGAGAAGATCCCCAGCTAGTTGTCACAATGCGTTGCTGCTACAACTGTAACATGAATATGGGGGTAACATGTCACAAAAGGTGAATTTATCCTTTAAACACCAAAACCTCTTCAAAAACTGATCAGTGAGAGAGGGCCCATAATCTGCACTCCACTATACAGCGATCACCTGTGAAGCCAACTGTCTGCATCCAGAGCCGATCACTCATGGATAGCAATTGCATATAAATGGCCGTGATTAGCTGTGGATGCCGATGTTTTGTCAGAATTTGTAAAAAAGTGACGTTCTGTTGCCGCCATCTTGGTACACCTGCACTCGTCCACAGTAAGGATACAGTGAGAAGGCAGCAATGGACATCTTGTTACACCCACTGGAGTTTTGCATTTCACACTTATTTTTAACAGTAAACTCTGCTTTTATAGTGAAATGCAGTATTTAAAAATCCATCTGATGCCCCGTACACACAGTCGGAAATTCTGACGGAAAATGTCTGATCTGACCATGTTGTCCGAAAATCCGCCCGTGTGTGGGCTCCATCTGACTTTTTCTGTCGGAATTTCCGACGGAAAAAATTTGAGATCCTGCTCTCAAATTTTCCAACAACAAAATCCGATCGGACTTTTTCCGATCGTGTGTAGAGAATTCCAACGGACAAAGTGCCACGCATGCTCAGATCAAATTACAAGACCAAAGCTATTGGCTACTAGCCTCTAAGTAGTTCCGTCGTACTCGTTTTTTTCCGTCAACTTTGTCCGACCGTGTGTATGCAACACCATCTACGGACAAAATCCGTCAGAAAAAATCCGACGGATTTTGTGGTCGGAATTTCCGACCGTGTGTAGGGAGGGGGCTGACTGTTTAGATGTCAAATTTTAAAAGCAGCGGCAAGCCTGCTGATCTCATAGGTTTGCTAATATGACATAACACCGCTGCTCTGAAAAATCAACATCAAAACAGCCCGAGGGATTTCAAAATACCGAATTTTACTATATAAGCTCCGTTTACTGTTAAAAATAAGTGTAAAATGCAAGACTCCGGTTGGTGTAACAAGATGTCCACTTGCCGCCTTCTCACTGTATCCTTACTGTGGACGAGTGCGGAGTGTAGCAAGATGGCGGCGACGAAACGTCACTTACGCTACAAATTCTGATGGGTCGCCTAATCTGACGAAAACACCGGCAGCCTTCTCTTGCTTTCAGTGGGGGATGTAATCTCCAGGAACCCCCGCTCTGAGATTCTTGCATATAAACGACGTTGGACCCATTTGCAAGTGTAAACGTAGCCTAATGGAAAATACTTCACCCCCCATTTGGTGCTCAATTCACATTCAAATTTCAGCTTCTATGCATTTCTTAGCTGCCCAGGATCAAAGCGGTGAGGACCTTCTGGTAGTACTTGTTTTCTGTGACGTCTTATCAGTGACCAGGATGTGAGGTGGTGGGTCGGAGCCACAGGACCTGAGAAGACAAACAGAGAAAGCCAACAGAAAGATTCTGTACCTTTTATTGTACTCATTCAATTAAAGGTGTTAACAATGAAGACAATACAGGAAGGGAATGGAGGGGTTGGTTGTTGGGGGTGACAAGTCTCATGGGGACACTTGGTTGGCCCGGTGTCCCCAGCATCAGCATTTCTCTATGTATAATGAAAGCTCTATGCAGCTCTCTAAAGCTTAGGGGGTATTAATCCAACATAAAAGGCATAAGTGTAATTATATAAAGCCTCCAACTCAAAAGTCTGGTTGAGTTGAAGAAACCATTCATTGAATAAACGTAAAATAAACAATTAATATCATGGTCACATCCCCAACTCCACAGAGACCGGTGTCCCAGCACTTGGTGTGATGTGAAATATAGGTTATACCTTCACATACCTATCCTTGTTGTCAGGCACGGCGGTGGGAAGGATAAACAGCAGCAAGGCAAGGGGGGGAATGCGGCCCCCCCGGACAAGCCACTCTTAAGCTGGCCATAGATGGTGTAATATCCTGTCCTGCAACCACGGGTTGCAGGAAAGAAAATCGCTTGATTTCCCCATCAACACAGTCAGCGTTAATGGGGAAATACTTCCTGACAAGCTATTGTGTTCTCTTGGTGTGGGGGCATGGGGAGCCCTCCCGGCCGGGAGAAAAGATGTAGTTATTGCTAGCGCTATCAACCGATCAACTTGTGAACAATTAGCCTGTCCATACGTGGTTCGAGTCCCCGCTGAACCAGCCAAGATTTGAACAATCGATGGCCGGCTTTAGGGGAAAGAAAGAAACAACCAACAAGATGGCCACCCAGTGTATCCAAGGAGGACCGGAGACGTCGTCACCGGCAGAGCAGCAGACCGGAAGTGGTGGTAGTGTTGGCCTAGAGGATGTTAGAGGAGGGGGAAAGGACCAAAATCCTTCTCTCCCATAGGGATAACACATTTAGAAGCAGCCAGACCCTTTTACGGGGTTCCATCAGGCCAGCGCTACCATCACTGGGGGCGGCCATCTTGTCGGGTTTTTTTTTCTTTTTCCTTCTCCTAAAAGTGGTGGTCTAGAGCAGCACTCCTCCTGTTGCCATGCTGGTGTTTATCCTTCCCACCGCCGTGCCTGGCCACAAGGATGGGTATGTGACGGTATAACCTCTATTTTACATCACACCAAGTGCTGGGACACCGGTCTATGTGGAGTTGGGATGTGTCCATGATTTTAATTGTTTATTTTATTCAATAAACTGTTTCTTCAATTCTAAGGGAAATATAAAAAAACAAAAAAAACAAACATGTTATATTTACCTGATTTGTGCAATGGATTTGCCTTGAGCAGCCCAGATACTCTTCTTTTTGGGGCACCCAAGCAGGCTCACTCCCAAGCCACGCTCTGTGTATCCATTCACACACACATAGCGGCTTGGCCCCAATCTTTCCTCATTGGTTTACTGTTTGTGATTGACAATGGCTCCCACTGCTGTGTGAGGAGAGGGGACCCCAGAGAGACTCTGCTCTCATTCACATCGCTGTATTGAGATGGGGCTCAGGTGAGTATAAGGGGGCCTGGGGGGGGGGGGGCTATACCCAGAAGGTTTTTGACCTTAATGTATAGAATGCATTAAAGTCGAAAACCTTGAGCCTTTAGAACCACCTTAAGTGGACTTTTGAGCTGGAGGCTTTATATCTTTATACATATGAGTTTATGTTGGATTAATACCCTACAAACCTTAAGCCAGCCACAGACAGAATCTCGGTTAGTGCAGCAGTCCAAAATTCCATCCGTATATGGACAGGATGATTGTACCCAAGTCGATCCAGCAGTACAACCAGCATGTCGGATTTTTCAAATGCGATTATTGCCCTTGGCTATAGCTGCTAGCAGTAATCACTGTGTTCTTCTGGACCCCCCTGTCCAGAAGAAGCTCCTCGGGAGGGATTCCCCCATCAATAATGATAACATTTATTGAAAAAGATTAACTGTAACACACATTGCCCTGTATACACCCTGTGACATGGCAAGGTCATGACCACACCACACCATCATACTACTGTGTGATAAGGCAGTTTTGGAGAAAACAGGCTCACTAATGGCAGAGGTGTGTGCTGTTCTTTTAGTCCTTTCAGGATTAGAGGTCAGTGCCCCATCCTCCCGAAGTGGTCAATGAGTGTAATGGAGACAAGAGGTGCACATCTGCACTGTACTGTCCAGGATGGGACAGGCCAAGGAGCTGAGCGACAGGGTTTCACCCAGGGGTCAAAGGTGCCCCAAACCAGATGCCCGAGTCTGAAAGAAAGAATCCAAAAGACAGGGTCTCACCCGGGCATCAGAGGTGCCCCAAGCCAAAGGCCAGAGTCTGAGAGAGAGAGGCCAAGAGACAGGGTCTCACCCAGGGGTCAGAGGTGCCCCAAGCCACCAGAGGCCTAAGTCTGAGAGAGGGAAGCCGAGAGACAGGGTCTCTCCCGGTGCCAGGGGTCAGAGGTGCCCCAAGCCAGAGGCTCAAGTCTGAGAGAGAGAAGCCGAGAGACAGGGTCTCATAGGGTCTCACCTGGGGGTCAGAGGTGCCCCAAGCCAAAGGCCCAAGTCTGAGAGAGAGAAGCCGAGAGACAGGGTCTCACCCAGGGGTCAGAGGTGCCACAAGCCAGATGCCCGAGTCTAAAAGAAAGAAGCCAAAAGACAGGGTCTCACCCGGGGGTCAGAGGTGCCCCAAGCCAAAGGCCCGAGTCTGAGAGAAAGAAGCCGAGAGACAGGGTCTCACCCAGGGGTCAGAGGTGCCCCAAGCCACCAGAGGCCTAAGTATGAGAGAGGGAAGCCGAGAGCCAGGGTCTCACCAGGTGCCGGGGTTCAGAAGTGCCCCAAGCCAGAGGCTCAAGTCTGAGAGAGAGAAGCCGAGAGACAGGGTCTCATAGGGTCTCACCTGGGGGTCAGAGGTGCCCCAAACCAGAGGCCCAAGTCTGATAGATAGAAGCCGAGAGACAGGGTCTCACCCAGGGGTCAGAGGTGTCCCAAGCCAGAGGCCCAAGTTAGAGGGAGAGAGACCGAACAGCTGGGAGCTATATAGGAAAGACAAAGAGCTGAAAGAGGTACAGCACTGGGGACGGGTGCTAGATAGTCTGGAGGACCATGGCATGAGGACTGAGCAGTAGAGCTGCAAAGAGAGCCAGGAGGCTTGAAAATTGTTCTTTTATTGTATTGATGGTGAGAACCCCCAGCCTGGGAAACTATACATTTTTGAACCTTTGTTTTCTTTAAATAAAAGTGGGCAGGAAAAGCCCTGAAATGTACTTCTGGCGTTGAGTAAACTCACTATTTTGCACTACCAATGAGCTACAGAAACCTCCAACTTGTCACATCCTGTAAATGCAAACACATGCCCAGGATGCGCATGTATATGTAAACCAACATCGCAACACACATGTGAGGTATTGCCATGAACGTCAGAGTGAGAGCAATAATTCTAGTGCCAGAGCTCACAGTTAACTCTAAACTGATGGGCTGTAAAGGCATTTAAAACATTGCCTGTGGACTTTTGGTTACCAAAAGAAGTACAGCCAAAGCTCGTTTGACAGTACTTTTCCTGTGGAGTGCAGATCCTTTTTCTCTCCTGTGACCCATTTTCAGCAGACAGCGGGCTGAAGCCCACTGTTGGCTGCCCTCTCAGAGCCGTTCCAGGCTCAGGAAAGATCAATATCATATGGTCGCCACTCCTGCCCCCTTCAAAGCCCACCACTCCAGTGAGTACGGGGGTGGGGGCAGAGCAGACAGTGGTAACTGCTCACAGAGAGAACCGAGCGATCGGCTGTGTTTGATCGAACGGTTCTCAGTCTTAGAGCCACCAGGGAACAGATGCAGCATTTGACCGATGCTGTATCCACCTAGGTAAGTAAGATTCAAAGAAAAAAATGATTCCCATACTTCTCTTTTAAGATTTGATATGTTTGGTATCTTTTTACTCAACGGAACCCCATCTTTTATATTTCACCAAAAAATTGGGTATTACGTTGTGTTTGATAAACAGTTGCACATATATTGTGCAATATAAAAAATGTATTTAACAATACCTCTGTTTTCAAAAAATATATAATGTTCTGGGGGTTTTAAATAATTTTATGGCCAAGAATGCTGTGCACTGAAAAAAATTAAAAAAATTACTCTAGTCCCAAAAAGTTTAAAAAATAATTAACAATAGATTAATCAGTAGGTATAAAGGTAAATAAAAAAAGATTTTGCTGCAACGCTCCCCTTTTCTCCAGTGCTGCCCCAAGACCCTCCCATCACTCCCTCTTCTATAACGGCCAGTATCAATTATTCCAGTCTGGCCTGGGCTCTCAGTACAGTACTGGAAAAAGTGTGAACTGCCAGAATATTGCTTGATTTAAAGCAAAAGGGGAAGCTCCGCTTGTCTGCCCCCCCCCCTCCGCTGCCACATTTGGCACCTTTTGGGGGGAGCGGGTACCTGGTTTTGACAGGTACCTGATCCCACTTCCGGTGTTCTGTCACGAACAGTCCGGCTATCACCAGGTGTCCGAAGCGCACTGCGCATGCGCAGCGCATGCGCAGTACGGAGTCTAAAGATTTTCGGAAGTGGTCGGAAGATGAACGGCGCCTGCGCCGTGAGTGGATGTGAAAGCCCCACCATCCAAGCTGACATAGGGCTACTCAAAGTAAGAGGGCCCCTCGCGGGCTCGCTTCGCTCGCCACGCTTCGGGCACGGCCTCGCTGCGCTCGGCTCTTTTCTATTCTAACTCTATGTCCACTTGGATAGTGGGGCTTGAAAGTGGACTCACGGCGCAGGCGCCGTTCATCCTCGGCAATTTTCGGAATATGGGTGTCCTGTGTACTGCGCATGCGCAGTACACAGCGGACACTTTGTGATGGGGGGCGGCTAATGATAGTACACCGGATCGGTTTGCCACAGCAAACTCCACCTTCCCCCACAGTCGGCCCATCCACAGAGCACATCTCCCAACATTTTGAAATGGGAATGAGGGACACCTACTAGCAAATGTATGTAGGCATAGGACACGCCCCCTGCCACACCTCCAAACAGGAGAATTAACCAACAAAAAAGGTTAATTAAATCCACAAGTGATTTTTTTACCACTACTATTCCTTTATATTGGCTCTTAAAATGTACTAATGCAGCAATATAGATGAAAGGTTTAGCGCTGGGAAACACTTGAAAGATAAAAAGTGCATTTTATACACAACTATATATATCAGACCAAAATGAGGGACACATGAGGAGTAAAGAGGGACAGAGGGACATTGCTCCAAATCAGGGACAGTCCCTCGAAATCAGGGACAGTTGGGAGCTATGCGCAGTAGGGAGCCGACTGTGAAGCCTCAAGGCTTCACTGCCCGTTTCCCTTAGTGGAGATGGCGGCGACAGCACCCGCTAGCCCATTGAAAATCGGCTTGTGTGCCGATATCATTGGATCCCTGGACAGGTAAGTCATACCTCCCAACTTTCTGAAATGGGAATAAGGGACACCTATTAGCTAAAGTATGTAGGCATAGGACACACCCCTACCACACCCCACTTAAAGGAGAATTGTATAAAAATAAAAATGATTGGTTAAACCACAAGTGCTTTTTACCACTACTATTCCTTTATATTGGCTTGTGTTATTTACAAATGCAGCAATTTAGAAATTGGATGAAAGGTTTAGCACTGGAAAACACTTTTTGAAAGATAAACAGTGCATTTTATATACAATATATAAATATATTAGTGTGTGTGTAATATATGTGTGTGTGTGTGTTGTGTATGTAATATAGGATATATATATATATTATATATATATATATATATATATATATATATTGTTCCAAATCAGGGACAGTCCCTCGAAATGAGGGACAGTCCCTCGAAATCAGGGACAGTCCCTCGAAATCAGGGACAGTCCCTCGAAATCAGGGACAGTTGGGAGCTATGGGTGGGTGCCCTAATATTACAAGTCTTTACTACAGTATTTGTAGCTGCTGAATTTTAATTTTCTCTGAAGGAGCCTGGAGCTCTTCTTTTAGACATGTAGCTCTGTAGCGGTGGGATTGAGGGAAGAGCCCTGTACTGGGGGGTAATGGGTTGGGGGAAGAGCCTTGAGCCCCACACCATTGGCATTCCTGAGCCTTGCACCTTGTGTGATATGCAGATCTGAGCCCTGGCCACACCTGCCACTTTGCTTCTCTTTACCGGGGAGGGGGGGGGGGGGTTGGGCACTGGCAATGAAAATGTTAGTACCTGGACCTATTCTCTGAGAAAAAAAAGCCCTGGTTGTAATTGTATTCTCTCTGTGGGTGGGACGGCCCATGACCAGGAAGTCCAACTATTTATGACTGCAGAGTGGAAAGCTGGCTCATTATTGGAAGACTCAACCCTGCGGAGCCTCTGAGCCAAGAGACAGATCTGAATAAGACAATGAATGACCCAGAGTGGTGAGACCATTGTACGGACACAAAGGAAATTATCATCTGGGGACTTGCAGACGTGTTGACAACCTTGGAGTGTAGAGCTGCTACAAAATCAGATCAGATCTGCAAACTTCTTCAAAATCTTCAAGCATTTGAGACCCTGGAGTGTGTGCATGGACTGGTTCATTGAAAGCTGAGCTGGACAAGTGGCAGTGCCAGTGGCTCTTCTCGTATATATTGTTCTACGCATCTTGTTTAACAGAAGTATTACAAACTTCCAGTATCTTATCTCTTCCCGCTGGCTACAATGGCATCTGCTGACCTGAGAGAGGATCTGAGCTGCCCTATCTGTCTGGACATTTATACGGATCCGGTATCGTTGGGATGTGGGCACCACTTCTGCCGGGTGTGTATTGACCGCGTGCTGGTCACTCAGGAGGCATTTGGACTTTATATCTGTCCGGAGTGCAGAGTGAAGTTCCAGGAACGACCCGTACTGTCTAGCGCCAGATTTCTACGTAACATAGTGGAGAAGTTCCTAATCTCCCAGCCTGTTCAGGAAGATACTGGGGTCTATTGTACTTACTGTGTGGACTCGCATGTACCGGCTATCAAATCCTGCCAGCTCTGTGAAAGTTGTCTGTGTGACAAACATTTGAGAGTCCACACCAAGTCACCACTACATGTCTTATCCGATCTCACCAACTCCTTGGGGGACAGAAAATGCCTCATCCATAAAAAGATTGTGGAGTATTACTGCCCCAGGGAACGGGTTTGCATCTGTGCTCACTGTAAGACTTTTGGAGTGCACAGAGGACATCAGGTGGAGAAGCTGAGCGAGGCCATTGAGAAGAAGAAAGAGAAGTTGAGGAAAGATCTGGAGATGTTGACCTCAAATAAAGCATGGGCTGAGAAACAAGTCCAGAGTCTGCAGAAACACAAAAAAGACTCGGAGGAAAAAGCAGTCGCTGTAACGGAGAGAGTCAGTGCCATGTTGAACGATGCCATGAGAAGGTTAGGAGAACTTGCGCAGAGAGCCCCAAGTGGGATCTCCAGGCAACAGGAGAATATTTCACTGTCTGTGTCCGAGCTGATCCACAAGCGGAAGATGCAGAAGCACCGGATGTCCAGGAAGATGAGTGACATTGAGGAATTGTGTAACACCGCCGACCCGATGACCGTCCTGGAGGATCAGAACTCAGATGGAGAGGACATCTGTGATACGGACCAGGAGGATACCATTGCCGCCATAATTCTGAGTGAAGGTGATTTTCGTGAGGATCTCATGACAGACAAAATACACAAATTATTTGACTGCATGAAGGATATCGACTCCTGTATTTGGCGACCTGAAAGAGTTTTACTTGATGGAGAAACAGCTGCTAATAATTTAGCAGCAGAAAAATTATATTGTCCCGAGACTTCCAAAAGATTTAAAATCAACCTCAGAGAAATTGAAAATTTTCTGCAGGGTGGCGTTCCTGGGATGGACGCACGAGTAATTCCACTGGATGGAGAGTTGGGTTTTGTTATCCCAGTAGGTGCGGTTATGTTACCCCAGTAAGTGCAACAAACCGTTTATTGGGAATATAATAATATACATAAAAGTAAACATATAAAATTTCTTCACAAGCCTACCAGCCATAAATTCAGAATCTGTCAGGATTATGAGGCCAGGCAGATCTCTTTTTATGAGTTGTGTGACCCAATCGGACACCTCCACACTTTCACCATCTTGTGATCTGTGTTTGGCATGGATCCATGACAATTACCTACTAGGACTATAATTTGCTGTATATTTCATTCTGTGCAATCAGCAGCAGCTTTATCACTTCACACAAATCTCATAGTTCATTGTTTGGCACATGCTTGAACCCCAAAGCTGGCCATAGATGGTGCGATTTTTTTTCCTGCAACCACGGGTTGCAGGAAAGAAAATGACTTGATTTCCCCATCGACACAGTCAATGTTGGTGGTGGAATCCCTCTCATGGAGCGATTGTGTTTGATCAGCAGGAGGGATGCGGGGAGCCATCACTACACAATGATTATTGCTAGCGGCTATAGCCACTGGCAATAATCAAATGAAAAATCCGACATGCTGGTTGTACCCAAATTGATCGATGGATCGACTTGGGTACACTCAGCCTGCCCATAGATGATTCAAACCTCGGCCAGTCCCTGCTGAACTGGCTGAAATTTGAACCATCTAAAGCTAGGGTTAAAGTTAGGGTTGCCACCTCATCCCTTTAAATCAGAACACATATTAATTACAAAGGTTCTGATTAAGGTGGTAATTAAACTCACTTAGTGCCTTACCTGGATTGAATTAGCCACAGAACCTGTGTAATTAATATGTGTTCGGGTTTAAAGGGATGAGGCGGCAACTCTAGTTAAAGCCCATGTTGGTTTCTTATCTTTCTTATCTTTCAGTGCTGAAACCTTTACAAGAGGCTCCCATTCTTCTGCTAAATTTGTAATGTGTTTAATGAAGTATGGCTGGAAATATTACAGCACTAAATACCTAAGAGATCTATAAAACCAAAAAGTTAATTTAATGGCCATTAGAGTGCGGTAAAGAGCAAGTTTAACTTCTACGATAGTCAGCACCATCTAGTGGCCATAATGCAGAATTTTTCTGCATTCATGAATTCAAACTGCAGAGAGTATAAACTTAAATTTTGCATGTTTTCAGTTTAAAAGAGAAGTTTGAGGTTTTTTTTTGTAACTACTTCCAGTCTGGGCATTTTTCTGGCACTTTATACAGTAACAATCAGTATTTTTTGCTGGAAAATGCTTTAGAACCCCCAAACATTATATATTAAAGCAGAGGCCCTAGAAAATACATTGGTAGGTTTTGCAGTTTGTTATGTCACACTGTATTTGCGCAGCGTTTTTTTCAAGCGCAATTTTTTTTGGGGAACAAATACACTTTTTTTTTATTATTTTAATGCACAAAATACATAATAAATAATAAATACAAAAAAAAGAAGTATAGAATAAATAAAATATAGAAGTTACACTGAGTAAAAACATACCAAACATGACACGCACACGCCTGTGCGTCAGCAACAAATGATGTAAATTTCACTATCCATAGGCAACACTTTAAAAAGCCTTTACAGGTTACCACTTTAAATTTACACAGGAGGTGCTAGAATTACTGCGTTCGCGGTGATACCTCACATGTGTGGGGCGATCGCTGTTTGCGCGTGCGCAGGACCAAAGCATGCATTTGCCTATGGGCGTGAGCACAGGAGGAGGGGGGGGGGGGGGGCACTTTATTTTTTAATTATTAATAAAAAAAAAAATTTTAACTGTTGCTTACATTTTTTTTCTCTTTTATTGCTGTCACAAGGAATGTAAACATCCTTGTGACAGGTCCTCTTTATGGAGAGATCGGGGGCTACAAGACACAAAATCCCTCCTTTGCACTTAAAAGCATTCAAAACACCAAGATTGGTGTTTCGGAATGCTTTTGATTTTTTTTAAATGGCGCCGATTGTTTCTGTGTAAACCGGAAGGGATGTCATGTCATTGCTTCCGGGTTACTATCACGAACAGCCGATCAAAGTCGATCCTGGCTATTCTTGGCTGTCCGGCCAGCCAGCAGACGCGCCTTGGCTGGTTGCTTGGGTCTCCCGGTGGGGTGGGAGAGCCAGAGAGTGCCGACCACCGGCTCTAAAAAAAATGATATCAGGGTGATGCCTGCAGCTGCATCATCCCGGTATAACCACTGAAAGTCCAGCGGCACAAGGGTATGTCGCGGGATGCGAAGTGGTTAAGAATCATGCTTACTTAGGTGGATGCTGCATCTGTCCCCCGCCAGCTCTTAAGACTGAGAACCTGAGCAATCAAACACTGCTGATCGCTCACTTCTCAGTTCTCCTTGAGCAGAGAGCGGTGACTGTCAGTTACCACTCTCTGCTCTGCCCCCTGCACTCACAGGCTGTGGAGAGGGGGCGGGGGCGGGTGCGGCCGGCTCAGCCTCTCGGCAGCTCGCTCCTGGGTGGATCCCGACCATATGGTCATGATCCTTCCCCGGCCTGGACCGGCTCCGTGACATCAGCTAAAAGCGGGTTTCAGCCCGCTGTCTGCTGAAAATGGGTCACAGGAGTGAGGAGCGAATTGCACTTCTGTGAGCCACGGGAGAAGTACAGCCACAGCAAGCTTTCCTTCTCCTTTAAATGAAAGGAAATGACCGAGCGGTATGTAAAACGCTATAACCCCCAGCAACCAATCATCATTCACCTCTTATTGTACTGACAGGCTCTGACCTGGTAAGAAGTGAAATTTGATTGGTTGATAGCGGTTGTAGCAGTTTAAACATTATTATTACTTATTATTACTTTGAAAATGTTGGTCATGCATCATAATATAACGAGAGCTTACTTTTTTAACCTCTTGGCTTTGAGCACATGCAAATATGCGGCCTCCTGGCAAAAGAGCAGCCGCATATTTGTGTGCAATAGCACCAACAGCGCTGTGCCGAGAGCGCACACCCTGCGCGTTCCCGGCATGGTGACAGGCGGCTCACGGAAATCTCCCGCTTGGGAGTTTTCTGATCATGTGACAACTGTGACAGCCGATCACGGTGGTCACGTGACCGCAAGCCCCGCCTAACTAAACCCCTTTAAACGCCGGCAGGCGCCAGGCTCTAAGGGGTTAATAACCAAAGTTTCCATTAATACAACTAATGTGTTTATGCTGTGTTTTAACAAGGGTGATAGGTAAAAAATACAATTTAATTCTCTGTGATTTTATAATCTTCTTGTATGCAATGAGTACCTGTTTTGTACACACAGTTGGTATTGATTTACTAAAGCTGGGGAGTGCAAAATCTTGTGCAGCTCTGCAGAGAAACCAATCAGCTTCCAGGTTTTATTGCCAAAGCTTAACTGAACGAGCTGAAGTTAGAAGCTGATTGGCTGCCATGCACAGCTGCTCCAGATTTTGCATGTTGGTCATGTGTCTTAATATGGTGAGAGCAAAAGTTTCCATTTATCAGAAAATTGTATTAATCCTAAAGAAAATAATTATATAACTAATGTGTTTCTGTTGTGTTTTACCAAAGGTGATGGGTAAAAAATAAAAATGAAAATTCAATTCTCTGTGTTTACTTATTTTTATTCATCTTTTTGTATGTAATGAGTACCTGTCATGTACACACAGTGAGGTCAGACATATAGACGGGTGTGCCACCATAGCCAAAGCAGTCAGCAGGACATAGCAAGACAATAGATGCGATCGGTGCACCTTCCCAGCTATTTAACCACCTCAATACCGGGCACTTTCACTCCCATCCTGCCCAGGCCATTTTTTTAGCTTTAAGCGCTGTCACACTTTGAATGACAATTGAGCGGTCATGCAACACTGTACCCAAATTAATGTTTTTCATCTTTTTCTTCACACAAATAGAGCTTTCTTTTGGTGGTATTTAATCACTGCTGAGATTTAAATTTTTTCCAAAAAAAAAAAAAGACCGAATGTTTTTCTTATTTTCTGTCAGTAAATTTTGTATATAAGTAATTTTTCTCCTTCACTGATGTGCGCTGATGAGGCTGCACTGATGGGCACTGATGAGGCTGCACTGATGGGCACTGATAGGCTGCACTGATGGGCACTGATAGGCTGCACTGATGGGCACTTATGAGATGGCACTGATGAGGAGGCACTAATATGCCGCACTGATGGGCAATGATAGGTGGCACTGATATGCGGCACTGGTGAACACTGATAGGTGGCACTAGTGGGCACTGATAGGTGACACTGATGGGCACCACCGATGAGCAGGCACTGATGGGAGGCACTGACTGGCATCACTTATGGGCACTGATTAGGTGGCACTGCTGAGGAGGCAATAATATGCCACACTGATGGGCACTGATAGGATGACACTGATATGCAGCACTGGTGAACACTGATAGGTGGCCCTGGTGGGCACTGATAGGCGACACTGGTGGGCACCACTGATAGGCAGCACCGATGAGCAGGCACTGATGGGAGGCACTGACTGGCATCACTTATGGGCACTTATTAGGTGGCACTGATGAGGAGGCACTAATATGCTGCACTGATGGGCACTGATATGCGGCACTGGTGAACACTGATAGGTGGCACTGGTGGGCACCACTGATGGGAATAACCGATGGTCAGACACTGATGGGAGGCACTGACTGGCATCACTTATGGGCACTGATTAGGTGGCGCTGATGAGGAGGCACTAAAATTCCGCACTGATGGGCACCGATAGGTGGCACTGATATGCGGCACTTGTGAAAACTGATAGGTGGCACTGGTGGGCACCACTGATGGGCAGCACCGATGAGCAGGCACTGATGGGAGGCACTGACTGGCATTACTTATGGGCACTGATTAGTAGCACTGCTGGGGCTTTCCTGTAATCAGTGCCCTCATTACCTGCCCAGGTCTCCCCTGCGAGGAGATGCCGCTAATCGGTACTCCTCGCCACACACTCTGTCAGAGTGAGTAGAGCCGATTCACGGCACTTCCGTATTTCCATGTGACCAGCTGTGATTGGACACAGCCGATCATATGGTTAAAGAGCTGTGGCCGTGGCTCTTTACAGAGATCGGGATCGCGCCGTGTCCTAGCCACTGGCCCCGCAGGCACGCCATAGCGGCCATTCGGTCATATGACGTCCTCCCAGAACGAGAGCCGCACCTTCCCTCCGTCATTTGACGGTGGGCGGGCGACAAGCAGTTAAGAGGCTGTATGTAATTAATATGGACTCCAGCTCCATATTCTTAGTAGGAATGGGCTCGGGCATGTTCGGGATCCTAGTCCCAACCCACATGCCCGATCCCGCCAGGAAGCCGACACTGCATACCGCTAATCACAGGCAGTGAGACATTTCCCGGTCCTGCACAGATCGGGGAATGTCTCACTGCTTGTGATTAGCGGTATGCAGTGTCGGCTTCCTGGCGGGATTGTTCAGGTGGGTTGGGACTAGGATCCCGAACATGCCCGAGCCCATCTCTAATTCGTAAGCTCCATTCACACTTGTGCGACTTGTCATGCCACTTTGGACATCAAAGTTGCATGAAAGTCATACCGGAATGTTATACAATGCAACAGTTGTCCATTATTACTGGTCAAAGTCGTATCCAAGTTGCACCCATCCAAAGTTGCACTCCAAAAGCGGTGAAAATTTGGAGTCGTACAAGTGTGCATGGAGCTTAAAATAGTGTCAGTAAGGCTTGATTCACACCTATGCATTTTTAGTGCATTTTGCTGATTTTCACTACAGTCCATTTAACATGGTTTTCTATGGAACATAGTGCATCTGTAGTGCAAATCTGCAAAATGCAAAAAGCGCAAAAAATGCATAGGTGTGAATCAGACCTAAGCCCCGGTTCACACTGATGAAACAATCGCTCCAACTTTGGTGTACTTGTCGCATCAGAAGTCGGGCTCCATTCAGTCCAATGGAACCACTCTAATCGGTGTGATTTGAGTCGCTCCGATTTAGAAAAAGGTTCCTGCACTACTTTTGGTCTGACTTTGGTACGACTTGCATTGACTTCTGTTTTTTCTTTCTTTCTTTGTATGTGTTGTTATTGGGTGGGATATGTGATGGTTATGCTTTGCATGTTTTTTGATTTTGTTTGTATAATGGAAGAACAATAAAAAAATATTTGATTAAAAAAGAAAAAAAAAAAAGTCCCATGCAAGTCGTGCCAAAGTCGCAGGCAGTGTGAACCTGGGCTAAGAAGCTAAAAGCCAAATTTTATATAAAAAACAGATGTCAATAAGGCCCCTTTCACACTTGTGTGACTTGTCCTGCGACTTGGGACTGCAAAGTCGCATGACAAGTCGTACCCCCATGATTTCCAACGATTAAAGTTCATATCCGTGCGACTTCAAGTCGTAGCGACTTTAAAGTAGTCCCTGCACTACTTTGGTCTGACTTTGATGCGACTTGAAGTTCATAGACCTCAAGATTACACAGGCATTGCTTCAAGTCGCGACAAAGTTGTGGCAAAAATTGCGTGACTTTCAGGTCACACAAGTGTGAAAGGGGCCTGACTGTGTATGATTGGCCAGAGTATACTGAGGTGCCCAGTATCTGCTGACTGTTTTTTTTTTATATTTTATTTATGCATTCCTATTTAGGCTCTATTCACACTAATGCGTTTTTTCATACTTTTTGCGTTTTGGCATTTTTTTAACATGGGTTCCTATGGAACACGTTCACATCAATGCTTCTGCATTGTGGAAAGGGTCAATGACTTTTTTAAATGCAAAATAGTGCTTTTTGTGTTTCAATAGACTTCAATGAAGAAGCTGCAGGAAAGCATGTAGTGCGTTTTTACTGGGATTTTGCCACAATTTGCATTTTTAAATCTACCCAACAACAAATTTTCCCCCTAAAAAAGCATAAAAAAAAAAAAAAAAAACACTGCAAAATCACAGTAAAAAAACAGCGAAAAGCACAGCAAAAAGCACTGCAGAAACACTCAAAAGCAACATGCAAAGATGTGAATCGAGCCTAAGGCTGGCCATACATTATACAATTTTCTTGTACAACGTTTCTTCAGAATTACCAAAACCATATAATAAGAAGTCACACCTAAACACTTTCAATGTGTATGCAATCAGGCCGGCCCTTGCACTACATAGTTGAAGGTAAATCTAAAGGAAATTGAATAATAACATTGTATAGTGTATGGCCAGCTTTAATGACCCTTCAGTGTTATGTTCAGGAAAGAAAATGGACTAGACATGTGCAATTCGTTTCGTTTTTTTTTTGTTTTTCGTTTTTTTTCGTTATATTCGTTCATTCGTTATCGTACGAATGAACAAACGATTCGCTAAAAATTTTAACGAATAACGAATCGTTCGAATCGAACGAATCCGAAAACAACGAAAATCCGAAAAAAACTAAATTAGAAACAACGAATCTACGAAAGAAGAAAATCCGAAAAATGAAAACAGGAACAACGAAAATCAAAATGAACGAAAAAATTCGTACATTCGTAACTTTTTTTTTTTTGTTGAATTGGTAATTTTCCGTGTCCCTTACAATGGCGCTGCTTAACCACTTGCCGACCGGCGCACGACGATATACGTCGACAGAATGGCACGTACAGGCAGGAGGGCGTATATATACGTCCCTCCTTTAGCCTGTCCGTGCCATCGGGAGCGCGCCGGGAGCGGCGCGCTCCCGCGCCGGTCGGGACCCCAGTGGGTCCGGCCGCGGTCCCCGCGGACTCGATCGCCGCGGGGACTCCCGCGATCGTCTCACGGAGCGGCTGAACGGGGAGATGCCGAGATAAACAGCATCTCCCCGTTCTGCCTAGCAACTAGTGACGCCGATCTCTGCTCCCTGTGATTGGAGCAGAGATCAGCATTCACTAGCTGACAGCCACGCCCCCCCCACAGTAAAAAACACACCCCTAGGCATACTTAACTCTTTCACTGCCCCCTTGTGGTTAACCCCTAAACTGCCAGTGTCATTTATACAGAAATCAATGCATTTAAATGCATTAATTGCTGTATAAATGACAATGGTCCCAAAAATGTGTCAAAAATGTCCGATGTGTCCGCCATAATGTCGCAGTCACAAAAAAAATCGCAGATCTCCGCCATTAATAATAAAAAAAAAATTATTAATAAAAATGCTATAAAACTATCCCCTATCTTGTAAACGCTATAACTTCTGCGCAAACCGATCAATAATCGCTTATTGCGATTTTTTTACCAAAAATAGGTAGAAGAATACGTATCGGCCTAAACTGAGGAAAAAAAATGTTTTTTTATATATTTTTTGGGGATATTTATTATAGCAAAAAATAAAAAATAATGCATTTTTTTTCAAAATTGTCGCTCTATTTTTGTTTATAGCGCAAAAAATAAAAACCGCAGGGGCGATCAAATACCACCAAAAGAAAGCTCTATTTGTGGGAAAAAAAGGATGTCAATTTTGTTTGGGAGCCACGTCGCACGACCGCGCAATTGTCAGTTAAAGCGACGCAGTGCCGAATCGCAAAAAGGGGCCTGGTCCTTTGGCTGCAAATTGGTCCGGTCTGAAAGTGGTTAATGTGCCTCGAATGGATTGAACGAAAAAATTCGTACATTCGTAACTTTTTTTTTTCGATTCGTAATTTTCCGTGTCTCTTACAATGGCGCTGCTTAACGTGCTTCGAATGGATTGAACGAAAAAATTCGTACATTCGTAACTTTTTTTTTCGATTCGTAATTTTCCGTGTCTCTTAAAATGTAATAATAGCATACACAGTACATAAAATTATGAATTATGCTCCGATTACGAATCTACGAATGTTACGAATGTTACGAAAGTACGAATAAATACGAATGCGTCCGAATTTCGAATAAACGAAAATTAAACGGAACGGATAAACGGAAAAACGAATCAACTGAAAAATAACTCTTACGAAAATACGAATCGTTACGAATACGAACACAGACGACTTACGAATTTACGAATCGTTACGAATCAACGGAAACAAAAAAAACGAAACGAAAATAAACAAATTTTTTTGTTGTGCACATGTCTAAAATGGACTTGCAAATGGACTTGCATGCAAGTTAATTAATTGCATACAAATGACAGTCCCGTGCTAATCCCATTCAGCTCTGAGATCCCATTCAAGGCAAATGGCAGTGTTTGTGTTAATCCCTGTACACACAATCGGATTGTTTGCCAACAAAACCGTGGAATTTTGTCCGAAGGGCGTTGGCTCAAACTTGTCTTGCATACACACGGCCACACAAATGTTGGCCAACAATTAAAAACGTATTGACGTACTACGAGCCGATAAAAAGGAAGTTCACTAGTCATGCGCCACCCTTTGGGCTCCTTCTGCTAATCTCGTGTTAGTAGAAGTTTGGTGAGTGTCGATTCACGCTTTTCAGCCTTGTGCTTGTCAGTTCTTTTCTGTTTCTCATGTCGTGCTTGTTGGTTTGTTTCTGTTTTTCAGTGCGTGCTTGTCAGGTTGTTTCTGAACGGCCGTTCGTCTACTAGCCATGTGGCCTTCTCGTCGGAGAGATCGCGCTATTATTGGGCTTGGAGATATTGCTTTGACCCAAGTCCAGTCCAGGAACAGGGGGAGGAGGAGTACTTGGACCAAGAATTGGTTGCTTAATCGTGACCAATTCTGTCATATGCCTTTGTTGCGGGAGCTCCAGGAGAATAATCCTGATGATTTCAGGAATTATCTCCGGATGACGGACTTCGGTTGTTATCCCTAAAGAGCCAACCGCCTGCTCTAAAAAACGGTACTGGTATGATGCCTGCAGCTGCATATCATCCCGGTATAACCCCTAAAGCTGAGGCCACATATGTGCGTATGGTCAGCGCTAAGGGGTTAAAAAGCAGGAGTGCACTTATTAAAAGCCAGCAGCTACAAATACTGCAATAAATGGACACTTACCTTTCCTGGAGTCCAGTGATGTCGGCAGCCGAAGCCGATCAATCGCTCGGCTCTCGGCTGCTGCCGCCGCCATTTTCGGTGAGGGAATCAGGAAGTGAAGCGTTATGGCTTCACTTCCCGGTTCCCTACTGCACATCGCAAATGGTCCCCGCTATCTCCTGGGACCTGTGTGTTTCCCAGGAGACAGCGCGGGGGTGGGGGGGGGGTGCGGGAAGGGGCGTTACTCTCACGGGAGTCCTTTCCCAGAAGTGGGTGCAGATACCTGTATTAGACGGGTATCTGCACCCCCCTCCCCCCTGAAAGGTGCCATTTCTGGCACCTGAGGGGGGGAGGAATCAGATGAGCGGAAGTTCCACTTTTGGGTGGAACTCCGCTTTAAAAAACAAAAAAAACAAACATGTACTACGTACTGGCTCTGTAATGGTTTTGCACAGAGCAGCCCAGATCCTCCTCTTCTAGGGTCCCCCGCCGGCGCTCCTGGCCCCTCCCTCCTGTCCAGTGCCCCAAGAGCAAGCAGCTTGCAATGGGGGCACCCAAGGTGGGGTGCTCCTGAGCGACTTGTCATGTGATTTGACAATTCAAATGCCAATGAAACCTTTCAAATCGCATTTGAAAACTTGCACTGATTTGAAAAAGTTTCCTACACTATTTTTGGCGATTTCATCCTTGACTTGCATTGACATTCAAGTTTCAGCTTCTATGCATTTTTTAGCTGCCCAGGATCAAAGCGGTGAGGACCTTCTAGTAATACCCATTTCCTATGACTTCTTATCAGTGACCAGGATGTGAGGTGGGGGGGGGGGGGGGGGGGGGGTCGGAGCCACAGGAGCTGAGAAGATAAACAGAGAAAGCGATATGGAGCCGGTGTTCTATCAGAATCAGCGACCTGGCAGATTAGGTAATGGAAGTTATGTTTCGTCAGCTGCGCATGCATCCACTGTTGCCAGGTTTTCGGAGACTCCGTTGTGCTTCGTACTGCGCAAGCGCAGCGCCTGCGCAGTACAGGGGGGCCCTTATCCGCCGGGGGAACTTTCTCGGCAAGACACCGGCAGTGATCATTGTATTCTGACAATGGGGAAACCTCCCGCTGTCACAGTACAATAGCTTAGCTGAAGGGCTTCCCCCATCAAAGGCAAAAATAAATAAAAAATAAGAGTAGGGCTAGCATGACTGGGTAGCAGGCAGGCCGGACCAAGGTCATTGTGCTGCCTGGGCCCAGGATCGAAATGCTGCTCCCCCCCCCCCCCCAAAAAAAAATCACGCCCACCCAAAGGCCCCACATTCATTATTTTATATCATGACAATTGAAACCAAAATTTTATTTATTAGGAGGTCAGATTTACATGCAGTGGGGAGGGGAGTTTTTAGACACAGGCAGGGGTGGTAGGGAGGGGGTTAGACACAGGCAGGGGTGGTGGGAAGGGGATTAGACACAGGCAGGGGTGATAGGGAGGGGGTTAGACACATGCAGGGGTGGTAGGGAGGGGGTTAGACACAGGCAGGGGTGGTAGGGAGGGGGTTAGACACAGGCAGGGGTCATAGGGAGGGGGTTAGACACATGCAGGGGTGGTAGGGAGGGGTTTAGACATAGGCAGGGGTGGTGGGAAGGGGATTAGACACAGGCAGGGGTAGTAGGGAGGGGGTTTGGCACAGGCAGGGGTGGTAGGGAGGGGTTTAGACATAGGCAGGGGTGGTCCCATAGGGAACCATTGATTTTGAATAGAGGCGTCTGACGTTTTTACAGCTCTAGCGCTGGAGCCTCAGAACGCACTGGTCCTGTTTTTTTTTTGTGCAGCTTAAAAACATCTATGCCATTTACAGCTCAAAAACGCCATGGTGGGCATGAGGCCATAGACTAACATGGAGAGGCGTTTTTAGGCTGCAAAAAAGCGTCTGTAAAAATATCCGTGGGCATGAGGCCTTAGGGTGGGGGTCGTAGTGGTACAGAAATTTGGGAGTTTGCGTCTGTCTTACCATAGTAAAGAAATTTGCATGATTCCACCATCAACACAGCCAGGGGAGTCCCTCCTGCCGAGCCATTGTCTTCTCCCGGTGGGGTGCGGGCGGGGGAATCCGTCCCAGCCTGGAGAAGACGGCTATAGAAGTCGCTTGTGATGAACTCAAGCGAATCCAGCAGGTTGGTTGTACCCAAGTTGGTCGATCGATCAACTTGGTACATTCAGCCAGCCCATTAACCGTTCGAATCTCAGCCGGTTCCTGCTCAACTGGCCAAGATTTGAACTGTCTATGGCCAGCCTCTAAACGCACCTACATGTTAGTCTGTGTCCATGCACACATAAGCGTTTAGGGACATTTAGAGGCGGGGCGTTTAGAGGCAGTAAAAAAAAAAAAAAAAAAAACACTGCCGGTGCATCCAGGAGCAGCAACATTTTGTCAGAAAAACTTTCAAATGTTAACCATTAGTGCTTAAATTATTATTCTGGCCAATTAGCCCGGGTTCACACTGCTGCGGGATTGAAATCGGGTGAGTTCAGCTGAACTCGTATAATTTCATTCCCACATGTCAGTCTGACTTGGGGGGGGGGGGGGGGGGGGGGGGCAATTTCAGAGACATCTGTGCGGGTTCCTGCACAGATGTTTATTGAAATCGCACCCGAAGTCGCCAAAAGTAGTACAGAAACTACTTTTGGAAAACAGTGCGGCGTTGCAAATGCGGCATTTCACCCATTCAGACGGTGCCCTTGCCGGCAATTGTCGCCCATTTGGCGTGCGATTTGACATGTCAAATCACATGCCAAATCGCATCAATGTGAACCTAGGCTCAAATGAGTTAACGTTAAATGCTTGGCGCGCCTAAATGCGCTTAGCTGTGTTACATGCATTTACAAGTAGACATGTGCACAACAGAAAAATTTGTTTAGTTTCGTTTCGTTTCTGTCCGTTTCCGTTGATTTGTAACGATTCGTAATTTTCGTAAGTCGTCGGTGTTCGTATTCGGACTCGTTCGTATTTTCGTAAGAGTTATTTTTTCGTTGATCCGTCTAATTTTCGTTTATTCGAAATTCGTATTTTCGTTATATTTTGTATTCGGACGCATTCGTATTTTCGTAGATTTAGTTACATTCATACTTTCGTAAGATTGATTTATTCGTGACATTGTTTTCGTAGATTCGTAATCGGAGCATAATTCATAATTTTATGTAATGTGTATGCTATTATATTGTAAGAGACACGGAAAATTACGAATCAAAAAAAAAAGTTCCGAATGTACAAATTTTTTCCTTCAATCCATTCGAAGCACGTTAAGCAGCGCTATTGTAAGAGACACGGAAAATTACGAATCAAAAAAAAAGTTACAAATGTACGAATATTTTCGTTTAATCCATTCGAAGCACGTCAAGCAGCGCCATTGTAAGTGACACGGAAAATTACGAATCAACAAACAAAAAAAAAAAGTTACGAATGTACGAATTTTTTTCGTTCAATTTGATTTTCGTTATTTTTGAATCTTTGTTCGGTATTTTCGTTGTTTCTGTTTTCGTTTTTCAGATTTTCATCCATTCGTAGTTTCGTTGTTTCTAATTTAGTTATTTCGTATTTTCGTTGTTTTTCATATTCGTTCATTTCGATAATTCGTTAGAATTTTTACTAAATCATTCGTTCATTCGTACGATAACGGATGAACGAATATAACGAATTTGAACGGAAAACGAATTCGTAACTAGACGAATTGCACATGTCTATTTACAAGCATCAAGCATTTCTTCTGCCAGGAGGAAAGACAAAAACATACAGTGTGTATGATGCCTTAAACCCTAAGCAAATATTTTTCATATTTCAGGTTTCTAACAGATTTGATGGCTGCATTCGTTTTCTTTTTTTAGCCTTTCTTTCCTGGTGATCTGACTAGTAAGTGTGTTATTTTTCAACAGAACAAGCTCTTCTGCTTACAAAGCAATTAGAGTGTTGAGACAAACCATTTACCACTGATAGGGGGGCTTACAACGATCAGCTTTTATTTATTTATGTAAAACCTTTATTGGAAAAGGAAAATGACTGTAAAGCCCCATACACACGGTCGGATTTTCCCATGGATTCTGTCCTATCGGACAATGTTGTCGGAAATTCCGACCGTGTGTAGGCACCATCGGACAGTTTCCATCGGATTGTCCGACGGACAAAGTTCTATCTCCTGCTCTATAAATTTTCCGACAACAAAGTCCGATCACACCAATTCCGATCGTGTGTAGCGAATTCCGACGGACAAAGTGCCACGCATGCTCAGATCACATTACAAGACCAAAGCTATTGGCTACTAGCCTCTACGTAGTCCCGTCGTACGCAACAAACGTCACCACGTTCATAATGATCGGATTTTCCGACAACTTTGTCCGACCGTGTGTATGCAACACCAGTGTCGGACTAAATCCGTCGGACCAAATCCGATGGATTTGGTGGTCGGATTTTCCGACCGTGTGTATGGGGCTTAACTGCTCGTGTAGCTGCAATGTGAGCTGGAGTTTGGCTTCTTCAGTTTTTATGCATATATAAATCTGCAGTACATCTAATGCCGCGTCCACACGATCGGACTTTCCAGCGGATTTCGTCCGGGGGACATTCCGATCGTGTGTGGGCTCCAGCGGACTTTTTCCTCCCAAAAGTCAGACGGACCTACATTTAAAACATGTTTTAAATCTTCCCGCCCAAAATCCGCCGGACCAGTTCCTGTCGGGAAGTCTGCTCGTCTGTATGCAGGTCCGATGGACTTTCCAAATGAACGGACTTGCCCACACATGGACTAAAGTCCGTTCATTTTGAACGTGACTCCAGGTACGACGGGACTAGAGATATGGTATGGATTTTGAGGGTAACCCCCTACACCGAAAAAACGTCGGGGGTCTCTTCCGACTTCTCCGCACTTTCCGGCCTCTTCTCCCGCTCTCCGGTTCTTCTGCCGGGCTCCTCCGCTATCTTCTTCCAGCTCTTTTAGTAGCGTTGGCCCGGTCTTCTGGTTCGTCATCGCCGCCGCCGCCGCTGTCTTCTTCTTCCTTATTCCTTCTTCTCTTCTTCCGATGTTGACACGACGCTCCCTGCTGCTGTAATGCGGTGGACACTCTGCTTATCGACTTATATAGGCATAAGGGGCGGGGTCACCGGGTGATGTCTGGGGCCCATAGCCCTGAGTCTCTGCAGGGGTCCCCAAGGGGATGAGAGGTTCTCTGAGGACCCTGATGCAAGGGGGAGACTCTCTGGGGACCCTGATGTAAGTAGGGGGCTCTCTGGGGACCTTGATGCAAGGGGGAGACTCTCTGGGGACCCTAATGAAAGAGGGGCTCGCTGGGGACCCTGATGTAAGGGGGGGCTCTCTGGTGACCCTAATGTAAGGGGGGGCTCTCTGGGAACCCTGATGTAAGTGGGGGGCTCTCTAGGAACCCTGATGTAAGGGGGGGCTCTCTGGGGACCCTAATGTAAGGGGGGGCTCTCTGGGGACCCTAATGTAAGTTGGGGGCTCTCTGGGGACCCTGATGCAAGGGGGAGGCTCTCTGGGGACCCTGATGTAAGTGGGGGGCTCTCTGGGGACCCTGATGCAAGGGGAAGGCTCTCTGGGGACCCTGATGCAAGGGGGAGCTCTCTGTATACCCTGATTTAAGGGGGAGGCTCTCTGGGGACCCTGATGTAAGGAGGAGCTCTCTGGGGACCCTAATGTAAGGGGGGGCTCTCTGGGGACCCTGATTTTAAGGGGGAGGCTCTCTGGGGACCCTGATGTAATGGGAGGGGCTCTCTGGGGACCCTGGTGTAATGGGGGGGGGGCTCTCTGGGGACCCTGGTGTAAGTGGGGGGCTTTCTGGGGGCCCTGATGTAATGGGGGGCTCTCTGGGGACCCTGGTGTAAGTGGGGGGGCTTTCTGGGGGCCCTGATGTAATGGGGGGCTCTCTGGGGACTCTGATTTTAAGGGGGAGGCTCTCTGGGGACCCTGATGTAATGGGAGGGGCTCTCTGGGGACCCTGATGTAAGTGGGGGGCTCTCTGGGGACCCTAATGTAATGGGAGGGGCTCTCTGGGGACCCTGATGTAATGGGGGGGGGGCTCTCTGGGGACCCTGGTGTAAGTGGGGGGCTCTCTGGGGGCCCTGATGTAATGGGGGGCTCTCTGGGGACTCTGATTTTAAGGGGGAGGCTCTCTGTGGACCCTGATGTAAGTGGGGGGCTCTCTGGGGACTCTGATCTAATGGGGGGGGGGCTCTCTGGGGACCCTGATGTAAGTGGGGACTCTCTGGGGATATATACACACACACAAATTATATACATGTGTTTGCTTTTCCAAGCGTATGACTTTCTTTACTACGCTGCTATGGGCTTCAGCCCCAGATCTTTTGTAGACCTAGTCCCCTGGTCCCCTCTATTCATAGATCACGTTTCATTCATATAAACTATGTTATGGCTTCTACGAATGCAGCAGTTGGGCGGAAATGGCGGGCATAGCTAGGTACTATTGCAGTATTAACCCCTACCTTCAAAAGATTATTATGGCGGTCGGGGGTGGGGCAGAATGGAGGAGGATTATTACTAAAAGAAGAGGAATCAGCACAAGGGACACGTCTATGTCCCTTGTGCTGATTTTTCTGTTTTTACTTTTGGCTGCTGTAGGTAAGTGCAGTGTGATGCAATGGGCAGAAGACACATGTAACTGGAAGGAATACGTATATTGTAACAGACGTCCAGCAATATACAGCAGACATGGCGGGAAAACTACCCGGTCGCGAGTTGTACGGCACTGGAACAGTTGATTGAAGATTCGGAGGTGCTGGTAACATCTGCCTCGAGGAGCAGAATAAAGTCTGGCCGGTCATTTCCCAAATGGGGATGCTTCCAGGAAGGATGGTGGGTCTCTGCACTTTTCCTACTCCTCTGGAACTTTCCCTAATGCTAAGCGTTGTCCCTGACATACGGGTATCCTGTCCCTACACTGCCACCTGCAAAAATGTGCGCCAAACCCAGGAGTCAGGGTCTGAAATAGACCCTGCCTGACCCAAGATGGCCACCAAAGTCACATGGGGAGCCAGCATCCAATCAGCTGCCTCCCTGTGTTCCACTTGACTTCCTCCCCCATCCATATTGCCACTGTGGACGAATGTTACCTGCAGTGGATAATATATACTCACCAGACACTTTATTAGGTCCCCCTTGCTAGTAGCGGGTTGGACCCCCTTTTGCCTTCATTCTTGGTGGCATAGATACAACAAGGTGTTGGAAACATTTCTCAGATCACGATCCACGATGAGAATCTCCCGTTCCACCACATCCCAAAGGTGCTCTATTGGATGAGATGTGGTGAGTGTGGAGCTCTATTTGATGAGATCTGGTGAGTGTGGAGGCCATTGGAGTACAGAGACCTCATTGTCCAGTGGTGAGATGATTGGAGCTTTGTGACATGGGACATTATCCTGCTGGGAGGAGCCATCAGAAGATGGGGACACTGTAGTCATAAAGGGATGGACATGGTCAGCAACAATACTCAGGTAGGCCGTGGGGTTTAAACCATGATCAATTGGTACTAAGGGGCCCAAAGTGTGCCAAGAAAATATCCCCCCCACACCATTACACCCCCCACCATTACACCACCACCAGCCTGATCCGGTGATACAAGGCAGGATGGATCCATGCGCCAAATTCTGATCTGACCATCTGAATGTCGCAGCTGAAATCCAGACTCATCAGACCAGCAACGTTTTTCCAATCTTCTATTGTGCAATTTTGGTGATCCTGTGTGAATTGTAGCCTCAGTTTCCTGTTCTTAGCTGACAGGAGTGGCACCCGGTGTGGTCTTCTGCTGCTGTAGCCCATCTGCTTCAAGGTTGGATGTGTTGAACACCAGAGATGGTATTCTGCATACCTTGGATTTAACGTGTGGTTACTTATTTGAGTTACTGTTGCCTTTCTATCATCTCCAACCAGTCTGCCCATTCTCCTCTGACATCAACAAGGCATTTTCCTCCACACAACTGCCGCTCACTGGATATTTTTCTCTTTTTGGACCATTCTCTGGAAACCCGAGAGATGGTTGTGTGTGAAAATCCCAGAAATGCTCAGACCATCCTGCTTGGGACCAACAACCGAGACATGTTCAAAGTCACCAAAGGCCCCTTTCACACTTGTGCGACTTGTCCTGCGACTTGGGACTGCAAAGTCGCATTAAAAAGTCATACCCGGTGATTTCCAATAAGTACCATTCATAGCTGTGCAACTTCAAGTCGGAACGACTTCAAAGTAGTCCGTGCACTACTTTGGTCCCACTTTGATGCAAGTTGAGGTCCATACACAGGCATTCCCTGGAATCGCATTGCGGCAAAATCACACGTATTTCAAGTCGTGGCAGTGTGTAAGGGCCCCCCCCCCTTTCTTCTCCATTCTGATGCTCGTTTGGACTTCAGCAAGTCGTCTTCACCACATCTAGATGCCTAAGCTTAGGTTTACACTATTGTAACCTGAAAGTCGCATGAGTTTGCCGCAATTTTTTCCCGCAATTTTGATGCGACTTGAAACAATGCCTGCGTATTCTTGAGGTCTATGGACCTGAAGTTGAATCAAAAGTGGGACCAAAGTAGTGCAGGGACTAGGTTGAAGTCGGTGCGACTTGAAGTCGCACAGATATGAACGGTACTGATTGGAAATCATGGAGTACGACTTGTGATGCGACTTTGCAGTCCCAAGTCGCATGACAATTTGCACTAGTGGAAACGTAGCCTAAGCCCTAGTTCACATTGATGCAATTTGTGAAATCGCATGCCAAATCGGCGGCTATTGCCCGCAATGGACCCGCCCGAATTGGTGCAGCGCTGACTTTGCGGCGCCGCACCGATTTCCCAAAAGTGGATTCTGTACTACATTTGGCGATTTCAGGTGCGATTTCCATTGCAGCAACCCGCACAGATGTCTCTGAAATCGCCCCCTGAAGTCGGGACTGACATCGGGAATGAAATTGTGCGAGTTCAGCTGAACCTGTATGATTTCATTCCCACTGTCAGTGTGAACCCGGGCTTAGGCTCGGTTTCCACTACTGCGACTTGTCATGCGACTTGGGACTGCAAAGTCCAATGACAAGTCGCACCCCATGATTTCCAATGAGTACCGTTCACATCTGTGCGACTTCAAAGTAACCCCTGGACTACTTTGGTCCCACTTTAATGCGACTTGAGGTTCATAGACCTCAAGAATACACAGGCATTGTTTAAAGTCGTATTAAAATCGTGGCAAAAATCACAGCAAAATTGCGCAACTTTACATAGTTACATAGTAGGTGAGATTGAAAAAAGACACAAGTCCATCAAGTCCAACCTGTGTGTGTGATTATATGTCAGTTTTAGTTTGCAATAGTGGAAACCGAGCCTAAGGCTTGATTCACACTAATGCGTTTTTTGATGCATTTTGCAGAAATGCAGGGACATTTTTTAACATGGGTTCCTATGGAACATGTTCACATCAATGCATTTTTGTGCCTCTGCGTTTTTGGAAAGGGTCGGGGACTTTTTTTCATGCAAAATGCAGCGTTTTGCATGTAATAGAAGTCAATGGACCCGCATCCAAAACGCAAGTACCGCGTTTTTACCGTGATTTTGCCGCGATTTGCGTTTTGCCTTTTTTTTATTATTTTTTTTTATTTTTTAACACTGTATATAGCTGGTTGCTAAGCAACCACAGTGTAAAAAAAAAACAAAAAAACAAAAACAAACACAAAACGTGGCAAAATCGCAATAAAAACGTGTGTCCAAAAGCGACAAACGCTGCAAAAAGCACTGCAAAAACGCTCAAAAGCAACATGCATAGATGTGAATCGAGCCTTAGCCCAGGTCCACACTGAGTGCGGGAATGAAATCGTGCGAGTTCAGCTGAACTTCATTGCTGCATGTCATTCCCGACTTCGGGGGGCGATTTCAGAGACATCTGTGCGGGTTCAGGTTGCTGTGCGGAAGTCGCAAAAAGTAGTACAGAAACTACTTTTGGGAATCGGTGCGGCGCCGCAAATGCGCCATCGCACCGATTCGGACGGTGCCGTTCCCGGCATTTGCCACCGGTTTGGCTCGCTTTTTTATTTTTTTCTTAAAGTTCTGTTTATTGAGTTTTTGCTTTTAACATACAACAAATGGCGTGCCAAATCGCTCCAGTGTGAACCAGGGCTCAATGCTTTGAATTGCTGCCATGTGATTGGCTGATTAGCAAGTTGTGTTACCAAGCAAGTGAACAGTGAAGTAAGTGAAGTAATAAAGTGGCCGGTGAGTGTAGACTGAACCTGCCTACAGCTGCACACAGGCTTTAACCCCTACCCGCCGACCGTACGCACATCTGCGTACTCGGCTTTCGGTAGTTATACTGCAGGCTGCAGGCATCATCCCGGTACCGTTGTTTAGAGCCGGCGATCGGTTTTCCGAGGATAACAACCGATGCGGCTAAAAGCCACTCGGTTGTTATCCTGGTGAAGCGGGAGGGCCGATGGACGATCCTTCGCTTCCGGCGGCTAGCGAGAAACTGGAACGAAGTCGGAAACGGCTTCGTTCCAGTCTCCTTGATGTAAACACGGAAACTACGTCACAACGTCACTTCCGGTTTACTCGGCTGCCAATGGCACCGGTTTAAAAAAAATATAGAGTATTCATATACACCATTATCGGTGATCTGAATACTTTGAAGCGCAAAGGAGGGATTTGGGGTCTTGTAGACCCCCCGATCCCTCTATAAAGAGTATCTGTCACCACCTATTACTGTCACAAAGGATGTTTACATTCCTTGTGACAGCAATAAAAGTGATCACATTTTTTTTTTTTTTTTTTAAAAACACAATTTCAGAATATAAAAAAAATTAAAAAAAATTAAAAAAATTAAAAATGTCAAACCGCCCCCCGTCACCGCGAGCCTGCGCAGGAAAGAAAACGCATACGGAAGTCGCGCCCGCATATGTAAACGGTGTTAAAATCACACATGTGAGGTATCGCCGCGATCGTCAGAGCGAGAGCAATAATTGTAGAATTAGACCTCCTCTGTACCTCTAAACTGGTAACCGTAAAAAAAAATTTCAAGCGTCGCCTATGGAGATTTTTAGGTACCAAAGTTTGTCGCCATTCCACGAGTGCGTGCAATTATAAAGCGTGACATGTTTCGTATCTATTTACTCGACGTACCATCATCTTTCACATTATATAAAAAAATTGGAATAACTTTACTGTTTCGTTTTTTTTAAATTCATGAAAGTGTCCCTCTTCCCAAAAAATTGCGTTTAAAACACTGCTGCACAAATACCGTGTGAGAAAAAATATTGCAACCAACACCATTTTATTTTCTAGATTCTCTGCTAAAAAATATATATATAATGTTTGGGGGTTCTAAGTAATTTGCTAGCAAAAAATAGGGATTTTAACTTGTAAACACCAAATGTCAGAAATAGACTTAGTCATGAAAGGGTTAAAATAAGTACAAATATATTTTTGTAGGGGAAAAAAATTTGCATTTTATTTTATTTTATTTTTTTTTTTTTGTTGCACAAAAGCCTTCAAAGCATTGCAGCCACGATCAGGGGGTGGCGGGCGCAATGTCAGGCTCTTCCTATATCTGTACCTCTGGACGGGGTTTTCAGTTAGAGAGCTGGAGAAAGTATCACCAGGCTGCCCACGTGCTGACATGCATTCCTGAACTTTGCACCCAGTTTGAAATTGCAGTTCCCCGCCCTGGACACGCCCCGCTCTTTTCTTCCCGGGAGGGGGTGGGGGATGTTAGTATTCAAACCTATTCCCTGAGGGAAAAAAAAGCCCTGATTTAAAAAGAATGTCGCTGTCCCTTTAATTCCTAGACTGTGCTCTGTACCTTTAAGGTCGTCTGTGGGAGGGGACAGCGGTCACATGGCCAGGAAGTCCAACGGTTCCTGACTGCAGAGAGGAGAGCGGGATCATTGTTTGAATCAACTGCACGGTTTCAGCTCTGTGCTGCCTCTGAACAAAGAAAGAGATCTGAAGGAGCCAACGAATGACCCCAAAGAGCGGTGAGATCGCTGTTTGAACTGATACAAAGGAGAATTATCATTCTTGTGGGGGGGCCTGCAGACGCCTTCTCGACCTCGGAGTGTGCTAAATCCATCAAAAGTCAGATCGGATCTGCAAACCGTCTTTAGGACCTTCAGACGTCTGAGATCTCGGAGTGTGTGCCTGGACTGGTTCTTTGAAAGGTGAGCTGGACGAGCGAAGCTCTGCTGACCCTTCTATATATTATTCCTTCCGTCTTGTTTACCAGTTGGCTACAATGGCATCTGCTGACCTGATAGACGAGCTGAGCTGCTCCATCTGCCTGAGCATCTATACCGATCCGGTAACGCTGAGATGTGGACACAACTACTGCCGGGAATGTATTGACCAAGTGCTGGACACCCAGAAGGTGTCCGGGCTTTATATCTGTCCGGAGTGCAGAGAGGAGTTCCGGGAGCGACCCGTACTGTATAACGCTAGAGCTCTTCGGAACATAGCGGAGAAGTTCCTCATTTCTCAGCCCAATCAGGAAGAAACGGGAATCTATTGTACCGACTGTGTGGACTCTCCTCTACCGGCTATAAAATCCTGCCAGCTCTGTGAAAGTTCTCTGTGTGGCAAACATCTGAGCACCCATGCCAAGTCACCAGAACACGTCTTATCCGATCCCACCAACTACCCGGGGAACAGAAAATGCTCCTTCCATAAAAAGAATGTGGAGTATTACTGCCCCAGGGAAAGGGTTTGCATCTGTGTTTACTGTATGGCTATTGGAATGCACAAAGGACACCGGGTGGAGAAGCTGGACGAGGCTCTTGAGAAGAAGAAGAAGAAGCTGAGGAGAGATCTGGAGATGTTGACCTCAAAGAAAGCACGGGCTGAGAAACAAGTCCAGAGTCTGGAGGAACACAAGACGGACCTAGAAGAAAAAGCAGCCGATATAACGGAGAAAGTGGCTGCCCTGTTCAGAGATATCGGGAGAGAGCTGGAAGAACTTGAGAAGAGGCTCATGAGTGAGATTTCCAAGCAGAAGGAGAAGACCTCACAATCTGTGTCCAAGCTGATCCAACAGCTGGAGATACAGAAGGACGAGCTGTCCGGGAAGATGAGCCACGTTGAGGAATTGTGTAACTCCACCGACCCAATGACCGTCCTGAAGGATCAGGACTCGGATGAGGAGGACATCTACCAAAGCGAACAGGAGCATAATATAGACGCAAAGGTTCCAAGTGAAGACGATTTCCATGAGAATTCCATCACAGCCAAATTACACGAACTATCGGACTTTATAAAAGATTTTCACATCGGTACTGAGCAATCGAGTGTTTCGCTTGACGAGGAAACCGCTTCCAATTATATACACATCTCAAAGGATTTGAAAACCGCTTCTTTGTCAGCAGTAAAGTTATTCCGTCCGGAAAGTCCCAGAAGATTTAAGAACTATCAGGTTCTAAGCAAGAGGGTTTTTTCTTCAGGGCGGCATTCCTGGGAGGTGGACACCAGTAATTCAACCAGCTGGAGAGTCGGGTTGTGTTATCCCACTATGGACAAGAAATCCTACATTGGGGATAATAAGTTTTCCTGGTGTTTGCAAAAGGAATATAAGTATAATATTATGCATGTAAGCAAATGTATACCATTCAATCCCAAACCTAACAGCTATAAATTCAGGATCTGTCTGGATTACGAGGCCGGGCAGATCTCCTTTTATGAGCTGAACAACCCCATCAGACACCTCCACACCTTCACCACCACCTTCATCAAGCCCCTCCACCTTGTGATCTGTATTTGGAATGGATCGATGACAATTACCAACTAGGAATATATTGTGCTGTATGTTTCATTCTCTGAAGTTTAGACCCCTTTCACACCACACCGCCCATAGCGTCGGCGGTAAAACGCCGCTATTTTTAGCAGCGTTTTACTGTCGGATTTGCGGCACATTTCGGCCGCTAGCGGGGCACTTTTACCCCCCGCTAGCGGCCGAGAAAGGGTTAAAACCCCCGGCAAAACGCTGCAATACCGGTATTGCAGCGCTGCCCCCATTGATTTCAATGGGGAGCAGCGGTGGAAGAGCGCTGAGTTCACTGCTCCTTCACTGCTCCAAAGAAGCTGCTGGCAGGACTTTTTGTGACGCCCTGCCAGCGCACCGCTGCAGTGTGAAAGCCCTCGAGCTTTCACACTGCAGACAATGGAGCAGCAGTTTGAGGGCGGATTGCAGGCGCTATTTCTAATGCTATAGCGCCTGCAAAACGCCCTGAGTGTGAAAGGGGTCTTAGTGAGTTTTATCGGCCCACCCAAGTCTAGTATTTTGGTATTTTGGCAAATGGTGGATAGTTTTAAAGTTTTAAGTTGATGTTGGTATCTTATCCTTCTCAGGGATGTCAATTGTGAATTTTTTTTTACAAGGGGCTCCCCTGCTTCTGTTAAATTCCTAATGTATTCTATATTACAGGGAATGCTATGGTGGGAGCAGGACAACCATTTTGTTGCAGAAGGAGTGAGACTCTAAAGTTAGGCAGGCCAAACACGGTTTGAATGTCGGCTGGTTCAGCAGGAACCGGTGTACTGTCGTCGAATACTGTCCCCCGTCGGATGGTGTCCGCCCTGTACTGCGCATGCGCAGTACGGAGGACAAGGAGACGCCGAAAGTCTCCGAAGATGAACGGAGCCTGCACACTGAGACCAGGTTCAAGCCCCACCATCCAAGTGGACATAGAGTTAGAATAAAAAATTCCAGAGCAAAGCGAGGCCATGTCCGAAGCGTGGTGAGCGTGGCGATCATAGCAAGGCCGTGTCCGAAGCGTGGCTAGCGAAGCGAGCCCGTGAGGGGCCCTGTTACTAAGTGCTCTTTTACATCATCTACCGTATGTCCACTTGCATTGTGGGGCTTGAACCTGGACTGAGGGCAGAAGGTACTAGCGAGTGCGCAGGCACCGTTCATCTTCGGAGACTTTCGGGGTCTCCTTGTCTTCTGTACTGCGCAAGCGCTGCGCCTGCGCAGTACGGGGCAGACACTATCCGATGGGGGGACAGTTCTCGGCAGAACACCAGGCCCGAGATTAGAACTGTGTATGGGCAGGCTGAATGTACCAAGTTGATCGATCAAATTGGGTTCAACCAGCCTGCCGGGTTTTACCTGTGATTATCGCTAGCGGCAGCTATAGCCACTAGCAATAATCACTGTCTTCTCCCGGCGGGGACGGCCTCCCCTGCCGGGAGAAGACAATGGCTCGGCAGGAGGGATTTCCACATCAACACTGTCTGTGTTGATGGAGGAATCAAGGGAATTTCTTTCCTACAACACATGGCTGGTCTAAATGGGGACAGAACCAAAATGGTGGAAAAAACATAACACTAAAGTCAGGGCTGCCATCAGGGGGGGGGGGGGGGGGGGGGCTGGGGGGACAGACCATACACATGTAGGGGGCCCGGGTGCTATAGGGAATAGCACTCAGTGTACAGATATCAGTGTTATACAGGGTTGGACTGACCATTCGGGTGTCAGGGGGCCTGATATAGAGGTAGGTAGGTGTATGGAGTCTTATATAGAGGTGGGTAGGTGTCAGGGGTCTTATATAGCGGTAGGTAGGGGTCAGGGGTCTTATATCGAGGAAGGTAGGTGTCAAGGGATGTTGTATAGAGGTAGCTAGGGGTCAGGGGTCTTATATATAGGTAGGTCGATGTCAGGGGGTCTTATATAGAGGTTGGAAAGTGTCAGGGGGTCTAATATAGAGTTTGGTAGGTATTTAGAGATTTCATATAGAGATAAGTATGTGTCTAGAGACTTATATAGAGGTAGGTAGGTGCCAGGGGTGTCTTGTGTAAAAGTTGATAGGTGTCCAGGGGTCTTGTGTTGGGGGGGGGGGGGGGGGTCTTATATAGAGGTCAGTGGGAAATGGGGGGGTCTTACTGTATATAGTGGTTGATAGGTGTCAAGGGGTCTTATATAGAGGTCAGGGGGTCTTATACAGAAGTTGATAGGTGTCCAGGGGCCTTGTGTTGGGGGGGTCTTATATAGAGGTCAGTGGGTATTGGGGGAGGGGTCTTACTGTGTACAGTGGTCAGTAGGTGTCAGGGGGTCTTATATAGAGGTTGGTAGGTGCACTAATAACTAAGGACTCTGTGGGGTGGCCAGTGGGCGGATTGAGTGGGCCCTGGGAATGTTGGGGGGGGGGGTCTTATATAGAGGTCAGTGGGAAATGGGGGGGTCTTACTGTATATAGTGGTTGATAGGTGTCAAGGGGTCTTATATAGAGGTCAGGGGGTCTTATACAGAAGTTGATAGGTGTCCAGGGGCCTTGTGTTGGGGGGGTCTTATATAGAGGTCAGTGGGGATTGGGGGGGGGGGGTCTTTCTGTATATAGTGGTCGATAGGTTTCAAGGGGTCTTATATAGAGGTCAGGGGGTCTTATATAGAAGTTGATAGGTGTCCAGGGGCCTTGTGTTGGGGGGGTCTTATATAGAGGTCAGTGGGTATTGGGGGAGGGGTCTTACTGTGTACAGTGGTCAGTAGGTGTCAGGGGGTCTTATATAGAGGCGGTAGGTGCACTAATAACTAAGGACTCTGTGGGATGGCCAGTGGGCGGATTGAGTGGGCCCTGGGAATGTTGGTGGTCCGACCTGGGGGGGGGGGGGGGAGTGTGGGCCTAAAGCTGTGTAAGGGGCCCCAAAATTTCTGATGGCTGCCCTGACCCATTGAGGACACCATTGATCCTGACCAAATCTCCAACTGCCATCTAGAGAAATGCAGCCCCAAATTTGCAAGGAGCCTCCACCATGCTTCACAGTTGCCTGCAGTCATTCATTATTGTAAATCGTTATTGTAAATATCACAAACAAAGCCAAATATTACAGTCAAATATTTCAGGTTAATCAGTTCAGAGCACCTGCTGCCGTGTTTCTGCATCCCAGTTTATGTTTTCATGCATAGTTTTGCCTTGTTTTTAAGTCCTATGTATGAAAACATAGGAACTGACTATAGGGTAGTGATGGCAAACCTTGGCACCCCAGATGTTTTGGAACTACATTTCCCATGATGCTCACCTACACTGCAGAGTGCAGGAGCATCATGGGAAATGTAGTTCCAAAACATCTGGGGTGCCGAGGTTCACCATCACTGCTATAGGGGGTACCCTACATATTTTCTTTTTTCTTGGTCAAGGAAAAACATACATGTCAGCTCTATTCTATAAACCTATTTGCAATTTTGTTTTCGATTTATGACTTTGCATGTAAAGTACTGCAACCAATCATCATTCGTCTTGTATTGTAGGCTCTAACCTGGGTAAGAGAAGATTTGATTGGATGATAGAGGTTGTGGGACTTTAAATATTTTTATTGCTCTGAAAATGTTGGTTATGCATCTTAATATGAAAGCTTACTTAAGATTAACAAAGATTTTCATTTATACTTCTAACATGTATCTGTGATGTTATTATAGAGGTGATGGGTACGATGCCATTATAAAAAATAAAATTTAGTTTTGTGTGATTTATTGTTTTTTTCATCATTGCAATGAGTACCTGTCATGTATACACAGTGAGGTCAGACGTATAGGGAATGTGCCAACATGGCCAGAAGCAGTCAGAAGGGTATACAAGTGTGTCAGTAGAAAGCACAAAACCAAATGTATTACTGTATAAGCCGACCCTGAATATAGGCCGAGGCACCTAATTTTACCACAAAAAACTGTGAAAACGAATTGACTCGAGTATAAGCCTAGGGTGAGAAATGCGCAGATACTGAAAGTGAAAAAGAGGGTCAACAATACCCATTTGCAGCCTCACTGTGCCCATTTGCAGCCATAGGTCCCCCAAACTTGGCAGTTAAGGGTTCCTAGATGCCCCCTAGCTGCAGCCAAAATTTGGGGTCTCTGGACCCAAAGGGTCCCGAAATTACATTGCTGCAGATGGACACAGTTGACCGACTTTGGGGCCCCGTATATCGAGGCCACTTGGTGCTAGGAACCCAAAATGGTGTGCAAACCCAGTGGAACCACCACTACAACATATCCAAGATGGGGTTCCTAGCACCAAGTGGCCCCGACATACGGGCCCCAAAGTCGGTTCGGAAATGTCAAGCACTTTTCTGCAGCAGAGAATGACATTTTCTGAACCGACTTTAGGGCCCCGTATCTCGGGGTGACTTTGTGCTAGGAACCCCAGCTATGTTGTAGTGCTGGTTCCACTGGGTTTGCACACCAAATTTGGGGTTCCTAGCAAAGTGGCCCCAAGATATGAGGCCCCAAAGTCGGGTCGGAAAATGTCATTCTCTGCTGCAGAAAAGTGCTTGACTCGAGTATAAGCCGAGGGGGGCATTTTCAGCACACAAAAAAATGTGCTGAAAAACTCGGCTTATACTCGAGTATATACGGTATATAAACCAGATGGTAATGACTGCGTATTATTGGCCAATATATATTGAAGTGTTCAGTATCTGCTGCCCATTTTATTTGTGCGTTCCTTATAATGGTGACCCTTCAATGTTATGCTCAGGAAAGAGCATGAAATTGTATTCAAACAATACAGGCCATAGATTGTACAATTTTCTTTCCTTGCACCAGGGGCGTCGTTAGGGGGTGGCTAGGGGGGCTGGAGCCCTGAATGTGTCCCTGCAAAGCCCCGAGTCTCGGAATGCCTGCATTCCATTGCTAGCCCCGAGTGCGGTCGGCTAATTTCGGCTGCACTCGCTAACACATCGGTTCCCAGCAGCCGAAATTAGCCGAGTGCCATAGCGGTCGAAATTAGACGAAGGTGGCCGAGTGTCGAGTGCCGCTGGTCCCGCCTTCTGGAGCGGGACGTGTGACGTGACGTCCATCGTAGCCTGCAGGCTCCAGAAGGCGGGAACGCTACATCCCCGCTCGGGCGGGCGGGCGGCTCGTCTTTCCTCTCCTCCTTGGCTCGTCTCCTCTCCACAGTGACTGACTGACTGCTGTGACCGCACATCACGGCTGAGGTAGGTCAGACAGATACTACCAGTGTAATGTATGTCATTGTCAGGCAGGTCAGTGGTCAGTGCATGTAGGTCAGTGGTCAGTGCATGTAGGTCAGTGGTCAGTGCATGTAGGTCAGTGGTCAGTGCATGTAGGTCAGTGCATGTAGGTCAGTGGTCAGTGCATGTAGGTCAGTGCATGTAGGTCAGTGTGTGTAGGTCAGTGGTCAGTGCATGTAGGTCAGTGCATGTAGGTCAGTGGTCAGTGCATGTAGGTCAGTGCATGTAGGTCAGTGCATGTAGGTCAGTGTGTGTAGGTCAGTGCGTGTAGGTCAGTGTGTGTAGGTCAGTGGTCAGTGCATGTAGGTCAGTGTGTGTAGGTCAGGCAGGTCAGTGTGTGTAGGTCAGTGGTCAGTGTGTGTAGGTCAGTGGTCAGTGTGTGTAGGTCAGTGGTCAGTGTGTGTAGGTCAGGCAGGTCAGTGTGTGTAGGTCAGGCAGGTCAGTGTGTGTAGGTCAGTGGGTCAGTGTGTGTAGGTCAGGCAGGTCAGTGTGTGTAGGTCAGTGGTCAGTGTGTGTAGGTCAGTGGTCAGTGTGTAGGTCAGTGGTCAGTGTGTGTAGGTCAGGCAGGTCAGTGTGTAGGTCAGTGGTCAGTGTGTGTAGGTCAGGCAGGTCAGTGTGTGTAGGTCAGTGGTCAGTGTGTGTAGGTCAGGGGTCAGTGTGTGTAGGTCAGTGGTCAGTGTGTGTAGGTCAGGCAGGTCAGTGTGTGTAGGTCAGTGGTCAGTATGTGTAGGTCAGTGGTCAGTGTGTGTAGGTCAGTGGTCAGAATGTGTAGGTCAGGCAGGTCAGTGTGTGTAGGTCAGTGGTCAGTGTGTGTAGGTCAGTGGGTCAGTGTGTGTAGGTCAGGCAGGTCAGTGTGTGTAGGTCAGTGGTCAGTGTGTGTAGGTCAGGCAGGTCAGTGTGTGTAGGTCAGTGGTCAGTATGTGTAGGTCAGTGGTCAGTGTGTGTAGGTCAGGCAGGTCAGTGTGTGTAGGTCAGTGGTCAGTGTGTGTAGGTCAGGCAGGTCAGTGTGTGTAGGTCAGTGGTCAGTATGTGTAGGTCAGGCAGGTCAGTGTGTGTAGGTCAGTGGTCAGTATGTGTAGGTCAGTGGTCAGTGTGTGTAGGTCAGTGGTCAGTGTGTGTAGGTCAGTGGTCAGTGTCTGTGTAGGTCAGTGTATGTAAGCCACACATCCCCACCACCCAGGCCAAAAAATAAAAAATAAATGCTGCAAAACTGCCCGCGCCTGCCCCCCCCCCCCCCCCGGTTCTTCAACCTCGGGCTGAAGCCCCTGGTCTTTTTGCCACCTAGCAACGCCCCTGCCTTGCACCATAGTGCAAGGAAAGAAAATTGGTAAATTCCCCCCCACATAGCCAGTGTTGATAGGGGAATCCCCCCCGCAGTGCTATTGTGTTCTGCCAGCGGGGAGCCGTCCCTGCCCGGCAGAACACAATGGTCACTGATGGCGGCTATAGTCAGCAGCAGTGATCGCATGCAAAAAAAAAAAAAAAAACACAGCATGCTGGTTGTACTAAAGTCGATGAATCAACTTCAATACAACCAGCCTGCCCATAGATGGATCGAATCTCAGATGATCCCTGCTGAACTGGCTGAGATTCGATACATTTATTTTTATTTATTTATTTCAGGTACTTCTATAGCGCCGTCAATTTACACAGAGCTTTACATATACATTGTACATTCACATCAGTCCCTACCCTCAAGGAGCTCACAACCTAAGGTCCCTAACACACATTCATACATACACATACTGGGGCCAATTTTAGACAGGATCCAATTAACCTCCCAGCCTGTCTTATGCCGCGTACACACAATAGGATTTTCCAACAACAAATGTTCAATGGGAGCTTGTTGTCGGAAATTCCGACCGCATGTAGGCTCCATCGGAAGTTCCGACAAACAAAATTTGAGATCTGGATCTCAAATTTTCCGACAACAAAAACTGTTGTCGGAAATTCCTGATCGTATGTACACAATTCAGACGCACAAAGTGCCACGCATGCTCGGAATCAAGCAGAAGAGCTATTGAACTTCATTTTTCTTGGCTCGTCTCAGGTTCGGAATTTTGGGACAACATTTATGTGACCGTGTGTATGCAAGTTTCAGCCAACAAAGTTTGTAGCTGGAGGAAACGCACGCAGGCACAGGGAGAACATGCAAACTTTACGGCCGTTTTAACCACTTCAGCCCCGGAAAGGATTTACCCCCTTAAATGACCAGGCTTTTTTTTTTGCGATGCGGCACTGCGTCGCTTTAACTGACAATTGCGCTGTACCCAAATAATATTTATGTTCTTTTTTTCCCCCACAAATAGAGCTTTCTTTTGGTGGTATTTAATCACCTTTGCGGTTTTCATTTTTTGGTCTTTAAACAAAAATAGAGCGACAATTTTAGAAAAAAATAAAATAATTTTTTTACTTTCTGCTATAATACATATTTTAAAAAAAACTAATGTATTCATCAGTTTAAGCCAATATGTATTTTTCTACATATTTTTGTTAAAAAAAAAATCCCAATAAGTGTATATTGATTGGTTTGCGCAAACACTGACGCTATCTGAACTGTCCCTACTCCAGGCATGTGCTGGCCATCAGGACTACCGGGAGTTTCCCGGTGGGCCGATGGCTCAGTGGGCCGGTTTCAGTGACAGCGGAGGTAGAGTGGGCGGGGACTCCCAAACCCTGTCCACCAATAAGCTAATTTCCCGCTGTGCAGCTGTTTAGAAAAAAAACTTCTCCGGGCCCCCTGTGTTCAGTGGGGGCCGGGGGACAGAAAGTGGAGTATTTCATCACTTTCGGATTTGGGCGGATTAATCCACAGCAGCGCACTACACAGTTAAAAGCCGCCCTGTGCTATACTGGAGCTGGCCGGGAGCACTGATGCAGATTAATCCGCCTAAAGCGATGAAATAGTCCGCTTTCTGTCCCCTGGCCCCCACGCAACACAGGGGAGACCCGTAAAAGTTTTTTTTCTAAACAGCTACACAGCGAGAGTCAGGAGATTAGCCGATTGGTGGACAGGATTTGGGAGTCCCCGCCCACTTACCTCGCCCCCCTTCCCCCCCCCCCCAGTTTCCCAGTTAACCAGCTCTGTGGTGCCCAGGAGGAAGAGGGAGGACCAGATGTACCAGCAGTGCACAGCTGGTCCTGGGCTCCCAGCTCCAGAGGAACCACCTGCAGGACAAGCACTGCACCCGGGACCTAGGTAGAAGAAGCTGTGCAGACCAGGTACAGGGCAGTGTTAATTTTGTCGACTAAAACATTTTAGTCGACTAAATGAATATTATTTTAGTCTACTAAAATACAACTAAAACTAAAACAACTGAGATGACTAAAATACTACTTAGGCCTCTTTCACACGGACGATCCGTTCAGGTCCGCCTGTCAGTTTTTTAGGCGGACCTGAACGGACGGTAGGACATTTTAGTCGACTAAAATGTACTGGAGATTTAGTTGACTAAATACAACTAAAACAATTGCAGAAGACTAAAATGGGACTAAAACTAAAAACATTGATGGGCACTTATGAGGCTCTGCTGATGGGCACTGATCAGGCTGCATTAATGGGCACTGATATCAGGCTGCATTAATGGGCACTGGTGTGGCTGCGCTGATGGACACTGATGAGGCTGCATTAATGGACACTGTCCTATGCCCAATAGTGGAATTTTTTACTTATGTTATTTTGCGCAATTGCGTATAGTTTATATACTGTTTTTGTGTGTGTTTGCAAAATTCAAGTGAGCCGGTCTGGATGAAGTCCAGGGCCAAATTTTTGTCCCAGTCCATCCCTGCCCTACTCTAGCTATACACTAATGTAAAGATTTCTGACACGGTCTCACTACACTACACTGAAACTATATGAGCTGCCCCTACTCTACACTAATGCAAAGCTGAATGATGGTCCTCCTCACTACACTCACACTATCCCTAGACTGACACTAAACTAATATTCTACACTGACAATTGAAACAAAATAGCACAGTATAACACACTAACTAAAAGCACTGAACAGAGCCCTGTTCTATCTCTCTCCACACCAAAATCACACTGAAAACGGCTGCCATTGAAATAATACTTTTATACTGTGGGGCGGGAATGAGCCATTATTGGATAAAGTCATGATGACAGTGTCCAATCATGACTCTGACAGTGCTCTGTGTCCTGATTGGCTGAAGCTTTCACTGCTTCAGCCAATCAGGGCTTGCAATGCATTGTGGTCGGTTTGGGGGGGGCGGGGGCAGGGGCAAAAAAAACGGTCGAACGACCCATTTGTTCGTCGAACGTCCGAACAGCTAGAGTTGGGCCCGAACTTACGCTCGGGCCGAACCGTTCGTCCATCCCTGGCTGTAATCCCATGGGGCCACTTCTCTGTCCTTTCTGTGGCCCCGCCATTCTGCTGATATGATGATTCCTGGCATCTTGTAACATCTACACTCACGGGCCACTTTATTAGTTACACTTGTTCAATTACTTGGTAACACAAATTGCTAATCAGCCAATCATGTAGCAGCAACTCAATTTAGGCATCTAGACGTGGTGAAGTCGACTTGCTGAAGTTCCAATTGAACATCAGAATTGTGAAGAAAGGGGATTTAAGTGACTTTGAACGTGGCATGGTTGTTGGTGCCAGATTGGTCTGAGTATTTAAAAAATTGCTGATCTACTGGGATTTTCACGCACAACCATCTCTCTAAGGCCCCTTTCACACTTGAAAGCCTGTTCACCGCCTGAAAGCCGGCGGGCTTTCACACTGGAGCGGTGCGCTAGCAGGACGGCAAAAAAAGTCCTGCTAGCAGCATCTTTGGAGCCGTATAGGAGCGGTGTGTTCACCGCTCCTATACCGCTCCTTCCCATTGATTTGAAAGGGAAACCGCGGTAAAACCGCGGCAATACCGTCGCAAAGCGCCGCTACGGCGGCGCTCTGCGGGGGTCTTTAACCCTTTTTCGGCCGCTCGCGGGGAGTAAAACCGCGAGCGACCGAATACCGCGTTTAAAACAACGGTAAAGCAGCGCTACATATAGCGCTGCTTTACCGTCACCGCGGCTCCCCGCCCCAGTGTGAAAGGGGCCTAATGGTCTACAAAAGAGAAAATATCCAGTGAGCGGCAGTTATGTGGAGGAAAATGCCTTGTTGATGTCAGAGGTCAGAGGAGAATGGGCAGACTGGTTGGAAATGATAGAAAGGCAACAGTAACTCAAATAACCCCTCGTTACACCCAAGGTATGCAGAAGACCATCTCTGAATGCACAACACATCGAACCTTGAAGCAGATTGGCTACAGCAGCAGAAGACCACACCGGGTGCCATTCCTGTCAGCTAAGAACAGGAAACTGAGGCTACAATTCACACAGGATCACCAAAATTGGACAATAGAAGATTGGAAAAACGTTTGCCTGGTCTGATGAGTCTCGATAAACAACATAAAAGCATGGATCCATCCTGCCTTGTATCAATGGTTCAGGCTGGTGGTGGGGGGTGTAATGGTGTGGGGGATGGGGTATCACCGGTTCAGGCTGGTGGTGGTGTAATGGTGTGGGGGGGGGGGATATTTTCTTGGCACACTTTGGGCCCCTTAGTACCAATTGAGCATCATTTAAACCCCACGGCCTACCTGAGTATTGTTGCTGACCATGTCCATTACTTTAGGACTGCAGTGCCCCCATCTTCTGATGGCTCCTTCCAGCAGGATAATGCACCATGTCACAAAGCTCCAATCATCTCACCACTGGACAATGAGGTCACTGTCCTCCAATGGCCTCCACACTCACCAGATCTCATCCAATAGAGCTCCACACTCACCACATCTCATCCAATAGAGCTCCACACTCACCACATCTCATCCAATAGAGCTCCACACTCGCCACATCTCATCCAATAGAGCTCCACACTCACCCCATCTCATCCAATAGAGCTCCACACTCACCACATCTCACCCAATAGAGCTCCACACTCACCACAGCTCATCCAATAGAGCTCCACACTCGCCACATCTCATCCAATAGAGCTCCACACTCACCCCATCTCATCCAATAGAGCTCCACACTCACCACATCTCATCCAATAGAGCTCCACACTCACCACAGCTCATCCAATAGAGCTCCACACTCGCCACATCTCATCCAATAGAGCACCTTTGGGATGTGGTGGTCATACCTGGTAATAGCAAGGTGTACCCAATAAAGTGACCGGTGAGTGTATATACCTAAGAGTAAGAGTAAATAATCTGCTGTCTATTTCCCTGGTTCTTATATGTTCATATGATTTCTCTCACCGGCACCACTGATGTAGTGGCATTTTTGTCCACCAACATGATACCCTATTGTCAGCAATGGAACTGTTCAAATCGGAGCAACGCCGACTTTGCACAGATTTGAAAAAAGGTTTCTGCACTGTTGTGTGCGATTTTAAGTGCAGCTTGCATAGACATCTGTGCATGAAGTTGCACAGATGTCAGCCTGAATTTACACTGATCTGTGGCTTTGAAATTGTGCAATTTCAGCCCCTTTCACACCAGTGGACCTGAAAAACGGACAGGCAGACCCGATCAGACCACCCATTGTTCTCTATGGGGCGGCGGATGTCAGCAGACATGTGTCCGCTGTCACACGCCGCCAATCCAGTCCGGCCTGCTAAAAACAGATGGATGGGGATTCGTTCCCCAGTCGTCTGGCGGATCGGATGACAATCGATTGGAAGCGGTCCGTTTCCATCTCACAGCCCCATAGAAAACAGCTGTCTGTGCCCATGTCTGCTCTGCATAGTGGAGCGAACACAGACCTGTCACCTGCCTGCTCAGCGGGGATCAGTGAAGAGATCCCCTGCTGAGCTGGGGGATCCCCTTGTACAGATTCCGCGCTGTCTGAAAGGGGCCTTCAAATGAAGCCGCACGATTTTAAGGTTGGATTCAGTGTGAACGGGGCTGAGGGAAAAGCTCTGTAGTGTAGGGGGGGTTGGCCTGTGTGTTACCCACTACTGAGCCCTGCACCCTGTGTGATACACATGCCTTTGCCCGGCAAAATATGCACTACTAGGCCCTGCACCCTGTGCAGTGCACACACCTGTTCCCTGTGTGACACATTCTGGAGCTCTGCACCCAGTGCAATAAACACTTATTAGACCCCTTTCACAGGGGCCGGATCTGTTTTTGCTCAGAAGCAGGAGATCCGTCTGCTGATCCCCTGCTAAGCTGAGCTGAGCAGGACGGCCGATTCACAGGTCCATGTCCACTCCACTTACACAGAGCAGATGCGGACAGGGACACAGCCTGCACTGCCTTATGGGCAGCCGGATGTATACGGACTGGCTGTTCGCTTACACCCGACTGCCCTCCAGGATTGGAATGGGTCCCCTTGAAATTATTTTTCCTGAATCGGATCTGGTATTGGGTTTTTTCGGTATTTATTGATAGAACTTGCATAGGAGAAGGGATTAGTGGGATACTCCAACTTGAACTATGCACAGATGAGGACAACTCTCACTTGAGCCCATTGAATTGATTGAGATAGCAGATTCACTGCTGAACCACGCTATAGGTGTGTGGGAAGATAGGTTCTTTGCTTGCTCTGGAAGCAGACTTAATGCACACTTTTCTTCCGGACACTCACTAGTATCCCTTTTAGCTGACACCCGTCCACTGACTTCACTAGCCTGAAGGGATGGCCCTCACAGAACAGGCCCCTAGACGCAGGTCTGTATTCTCTGTGGCCAGAAGCAGATCCTTTCAGATGCGTCTCCCTCCTAGTCAGCTTTACCGGACATCTGGGTTACAGCTTCCTCAATTGACAACCTGAGGCCACGTGGAAGCCCGCACAGGAAAGGGGAAGCAGCCCCCTCTCTCCGGGACCCCGCTCTCCAGCCAAGACCCCAAGCACATGTGTTCTAGGCATATATACAGTCACCCAGCATGCCTTAGGCACCTGCTTCTGTCAATGCCCAGGGCTGTAACTATGCCTATGCTCTCATTTGTCAGGTTTCCTCCCACTGTCAAATGCCTCATCCTATTGGACCAGTGTGAAAATCGTCACATTAACCTAACGTGAAAGCACAGTGTGTTCTGTGCTCCTTGTCTCCCCCTACAGTGCAGTACCCGGCAGGAAAAGATAAGGTAAAGGTCTTCCTTTTTTTATAAGACTATCTATCTACTGTATGTGTGTTTATATGTGTGTGTGTGCATGTTTGTGTGTGTGCATGCATATATGTGTATGTATTCATATGTATGTGTGTGTGCATGTATGTATGCATATGTATGTATGTGAGTGTGCATGTATGTATGTGAGTGTGCATGTATGTATGTATGTGAGTGATCGCGTGTTATCAATGTTATCAATGGCGGTGCGTCCATAAGGGCGCATGGGCGCCGCCCCCTCTCTCCAGCCACCCCCTTTATGACCAATGGATAGATTCATGCATTAAGGATGAGCTCCGGCGTGTTCGCATAGGGCACGTGCAAAGCCCACCAGGATGTCGGCACTGCGCTAATCACAGGCAGTGAGACATTTCCCGATCTCTGCAGCGATGCATCGGGAAAATGTCTCACTGCCTGTGATTAGCGCTCTGCAGTGCCAACTTCCTGGCAGGCTCTGCACGTGCCCTATGCGAACATGCCGGAGCTCATCCTTATCATGCATAGCATAATTCTATCCATGGAAATTGAAACAAAGGCACCACTCTAAGTGCAGTAAGAAATGGTATTTTTAATGTAAAGGATTTAAAATTGTTGTACTCACAAAGGTACAGTGTTCAAAGGCATATAATTGATGTGATAAGCCGGATGTCCATGGAGTGAGTGGCTATTGGACATCTATCAGGAGGAGAGGACGGGAGATGAGGATCGCAGGAGACGCATGGAGGACCCCGCTTTTGGCCGTCACCCGCTGCCCCACCGAGACAGGGTAAGTGCCGGACAGAGGGATTCACAGTGGCAGCATTTGATGGCACAGTTGCAGCATTTGATGGCACACTGGCAGCATTTTGATGGGCACACTGGCGGCATAGCACAGTGGCAGCATTTGATGGCACAGTGGCGGCATTTGATGGTAACAGTGGCAGCATTTGAAGGGCACAGTGGTGGCGTTTGGCACAGTGGCCGCATTTGATGGGCACAGTGGCAGACTTCAATGGTGGCTGCGTTTTATGGGCACACTGGCAGCATTTGATGGGCACACTGGCGGCATTTGATGGCACAGCAGCAGCATTTGATGTGCACAGTGGCAGCATTTGATGGGCACAATGGCAGCATTTGATGGGCACAGTGGCAGCGTTTGATGGGCACAGTGGCTGCAATTGATTGAGAAACACCGACATAGAGGAACTGATCTCTCCATTTTCCTCCTGCAGCCGCTGAATGCCTGTGGGAGGGAGAGGAGGAGAAGCGGGAAAAATGGAGAAATCGATTCCTTTATATGTAGCCACCCACTTGTAACCGGGCCCTGGTGTTCCGCCATCGGGCTCAGAGAAAAGAGCCCTGTCTGGGGGCCAGGGGAGCACTCCATGGTTTCTAGCATCAGGGCCCTGAGGGTTCTAGTTATGCCACTGATTCACACTGAGTTGTTTGGTTATTACCACACAGTGCTACAAGGATGGCTGAACCCAGAGTGTCAGGTGAGTTGGAAGGTTCACTTGGTCATGCAGATGAGCAGGTAATTCTCAGCAGTCCCCTAGGGGGCCATGCTACATACAACTATATAGATCAGACCAAAATGAGGGACAAATGAGGAGGAAAGAGGGACAGAGGGACATTGCTCCAAATGAGGGACAATCCCTCAGGGACAGTTTGGAGCTATGCCTGCATCTATTCTCTGAGGGAAAAAAAGCCCCAATTATAATAGTTTAGAACAAAATATTACAGCGTACACATGCAAACGTGACATTTACCTCCTGCAAGGCTGTTTAAAACACCTGAATATTTAAAAAAAAATATTGGGATTTAGTCACACCATATGGCTATATGGTGCTTAAGCCCACTTACTGCATCAAAGTACCCCATTATCAGTGGGTCCTGCGCTATCCATAGAATGGAAAATCCTGCTTCTCTTAGCCATGGGAGAAATACACTCCTCCTATATGGGAGAACCAAAGGACTCCTCCTATAACACTTATAAGAGGCAATGATGAGGGAGTGGGGTTCTCCAGCCCAAAAGGATTTGGTCAGAATCCATACAACAGACAATCAAAGATTTGGGGGGCACACCCTATAAGATGCATTAACTCCTTCAGATCTGCTTTGCCGGGAGGGCGTCAATAGACGTCCTCCCCTTTGCAGGCTGGCCACGCCCCCTGCAGGGCGCGCACGTGGCGCGCTGTGATCACCAGAGTCAATGAGACTCGGGTGATCACAGATCGGACCCCAACCCCTTACCACGTGATCAGCTGTCAGCCAATGACAGCTGATCACGTAATGTAAACAGAGGATCGGTAATCGTTTTTGTTTTTTTTTCTCACGCTAACAGCGGCTTCAGTTGAAGGGAGAGGCCTCATATGTGCACACAGTGCCCACCAATCAGTGCCCACCAATCAGTACCGACCAGTACATCAGTGCCACCTATCAATGCCCACCAGTGGTGCCAATCAGTGCCTCATCAGTGCCACCTATTAGTGCTGCCTATCAGTATAGCCCATCAGTGCCACCTATCAGTGCCTATCACTGCCGCCCATCAGTGCCAGCTATCAGTGCCACCTATTAGTGCCCTTCAGTGCCACCTATCAATGCCCTTCAGTGACACCCATCAGTGCCACCTCTAAGTGCCCAGCAGTGCCACATCATCAGTGCCCACCAGTGCCGCCTATTAGTGCCCACCAGTGCCGCCTAATCAGTGCCCATCAGTGTCGCCTTATCAGTGCCCATCAGTGCAGCCTATCAGTGCCAATCAGTGTAGCCTCATCAGCGTACATCAATGAAGGAGAAAAATTACCTGTTTGCAGAATTTATTAACAAAATATAAAACGGTTTTGTATTTTTTTAATTTTTTTAACAAAAAATTTATAAAAAGCTCAGAGGTGAACAAAAAAAAAAAATAATAAAAACTTAATTTGGGTACAGTGTTGTATGACCGCGTAATTGTCATTCAAAGAGTGACAGCGCTAAAAGCTGAAAATTGGTCTGGGCAGGAGGGGGTGCCCAGTAAGCAAGTGGTTAAAGATGGTGCAGCCATAAGACCATATAAACAGGTGGCTGCACCATCTTTAATGCACCTTTTAGGGTGTGCCCCCCCAAATCTTTGACTATTATAATAGTATGTCACTCTCATAGACACTGCTCTGTAGCTTTAATTCTCTCTGTGGGTGGGGCAGCGGTCACATGACCAGGAAGTCCAACTATTTCTGACTACGAGGAAAGTTGGATCATTATTGGAAGCTGCTGAAGTTGATGATTTTGCTCTGTGGAGTCTTTGAATAAAAAGAGATTTTTGAAGAAGACAACGAATAATCCTAAAAGTGGTGAGATCATGAACTGATACAAAGGAAATTATCATTTGGAGACTTGCAGGCGTGTTTACAGGGGAATGTGTTCAATCCACCCAGAGCTGCTACAAAGGTAACAAAGATCGGACATCTGCAAACTGTGTTTGAGATCTTGTAGTGTGTGGACAGGTTCTTTGAAAGGTGAGCTGGACAAGCAAAGCTCCGGTGACTCTTCCTGTATATTATTCCATCCGTCTTGATTTACAGAAATTGAACAAACTTTCAGTTTCATTTCTCCTCCTGCAGGCTACAATGGCATCTGCAAATCTGAGAGACGAGCTGAGCTGCTCCATCTGTCTGAACATTTATACCGATCCGGTAAACCTGAGATGTGGACACAACTTCTGCCGGGAATGTATTGATTGTGTGCTGGACACCCAGAAGGCATCTGGACTTTATACCTGTCCGGAGTGCAGAGAGGAGTTCCAGGAGCGACCTGTACTGTATAGCGCTAGAGCTCTACGGAACATAGCGGAGATGCTTTTTATTCCTCAGCCCGATCAAATAGAGACAGGAATCTATTGTACTTACTGTGTGGACTCTCCTGTACCGGCTATAAAATCCTGCCTGCTCTGTGAAAATTCTCTGTGTAGCAAACATCTGAGAGTCCACGCCAAGTCACCAGAACACGTCTTATCCAATCCCACCAACTCCCCGGGGAACAGAAAATGCTCCATCCATAAAAAGATCGTGGAGTATTTCTGCACCAAGGAAAGGGTTTGTATCTGTGTTTACTGTATTGCTGTTGGAGAACACAAAGGACACCAGGTGGAGTCACTGGATGAGGCCTCCAAGAAGAAGAAGGAGAAGCTGAGGAAAGATCTGGAGATGATGACCTCAAATAAAGCACGGGCTGAGAAACAAGTCCAGAGTCTGCAGGAACACAGGGCAGACGTACAAGAAAAAGCAGCCGGTGTAACAGAGAGAGTCACTGCCCTGTTCAGAGATGTCCGGAGAGAGCTGGAAGAACTTGAGAAGAGAGTCCTGAGTGAGATTTCCATGCAGACAGAGAAGATTTCACTGTCTCTGTCCAATCTAATCCAACAGCTGGAGGTACAGAAGGACGAGCTGTCCAGGAAGATGAGGCACATTGAAGAATTGTGTAAAACCACCGACCCAATGACCGTCCTGAAGGATCAGAACCCAGATGGAGAGGACATCTGCCAAACCAAGCAGGAGGATAATATGGACATAATGATTCAGAGTGAAGGCAATTTTCATGAGGATCTCATCACAGACAGATTACACAAATTATCTGATTTAATAAAAGATATTCACATCTCTATTCAGCAACCAGAAGGAGTTTTTCTTGATGAGGAAACTGCTTCTAATCATATAAAGATTTCAGGGGATTTGAAAACTGCATCTTCGTCAGCAGTATCATTAAATCGTCCACAAACTCCCCAAAGATTTAAGAACTATCTGGTTCTAAGCAGGAGGAGCTTTTCTTCAGGGCGGCATTCCTGGGAGGTGGACACCAGTAATTCCATTGTGTGGAGAGTCGGGTTGTGTTATCCCAGCATGGACAGGAATTCATTTATTGGGGATAATGAGGATTCTTGGTGTATACGAAGGCTATCTCATGAGTATAATTATGTACATGAAAATAAACTTATGCCATTTCTTCACAAGCCTACCAGTCATAAATTCAGGATCTGTCTGGATTATGAGGCTGGTCGGATCTCCTTTTATGAGCTGTGCGACCCAATCAGACACCTCCACACCTTCACCGCCATCTTCACTGAGCCACTCCATCTTGGGATCTGCATGTCAGATGGATCAATTGCAATTACCAGCTAGGAATATATTGTGTTCTAGGTTTCATTCTGTGCAGATGGGGGGAGTTTTATCAGTTCACCCAAATCTAATAGTTCAGCGTTTGTCGGATGCTTAAGCATTAAGCCCTCATGTACACTGCTTCTAGTAAACGGACATTTAGGATTAATGTACACAGGCCGTTTTTACAACCTCTCCTGAACTATTTAACTTGACAGATAGTAACCCACGTTTAACCACATGCCGACCGCGCTATAGTCGAAAGACGTCTACAGCGCGGTCGGCTAGTTCTAAGTGGACGTCCTACGGACGTCCTCCCAGAAACTTGCTCCCGCGTGCCCCCTGGGGCGCGCACTCGGGAACATCCGTGACCGCCGGGTCCCGAGGACCCGGCGCATCACGGATCACGGTAAACAGCCGCTGATAGCGGCCGTTTACCATGTGATCGCTCCGTCAAATGACGGAGCGATCACATGTACACAAACCGGCGTCACGTCATGACGCCGGTTCCTCCCTCCCCTCTCTGTACCGATCGGTACAGAGAGGAGAGGGGGAGAGACGGGACCAGCGCTGTGGGCTGGATGTGTAGTGCCCACAGCGCTGGTCAATACACTGCCACCACTGTGCAATGCTCTGCCACCACTGTGCAATGCTCTGCCACCACTGTGCAATACTCTGCCACCACTGTGCAATACTCTGCCACCACTGTGCAATACTCTGCCACCACTGTGCAATACTCTGCCACCACTGTGCAATGCTGTGCAACCACTGTGCAATGCTCTGCCACCAACCACTGTGCAATGCTCTGCAATGCTCTGCCACCACTGTGCAATGCTCTGCCACCACTGTGCAATGCTCTGCCAATACTGTGCAACACTGCAATACTCACCAATACTCGCCAATACTATAATTTTTAATAGAAACAAAGAATTTTTTTTTTTTTACCGAATTTTCAGTATTTTTTGATTTATAGCGCAAAAAATAAAAAACCCAGCGGTGATTAAATGCCACCAAAAGAAAGCTGTATTTGTGTGAAAAAAAGGACACAAAATTCATTTGGGTACAGTGTTGCATGACGGAGTAATTGTCATTCAAAGTGTGAGAGCACCGAAAGCTGAAAATTGGTCTGGTTAAGAAGGGGTTTTAACTGCCCAGTGGTCAAGTGGTTAAAACGTCCGTTTTGCCACGTGTTTAGCGGCGTTTTTCCTTTAGAAGCATTTCAAAATAGCCAAAAATGAAAAACGCCTGTAAGCGAAATGCGGCTAATGCGAGTTACCACTCGGTGTCTGAACTCATTTTTTTTGCTTTCCAAAAAAAGCCTCTAAACTCAACTGCCTATAAACGACCCCGTGTACATGATACTGATAAGATAACAGAGGAGAGTTCAGGATCAGCTGAAAAAAATGCCCAACTGCTCCTAAACATCCATTTACCAGCAGCAGTGTACATGAGGCCTTTCACACGGACGTGTCCGTGTACGGAGCCCACTCTGCACAGCGGGGATCGCTCCGTCGATCCCCCGCTGAGCAGGAAGATGACAGGTCTGTCTCTGCACTCTGTGCAGGGACGGACCTGTCAGAGTGCCGCTCTCCCCTCATGGGGGATCGGATGACGACGGACCGTAGAGTCCATCGTCATCCGATCCGCAGACGGATGGAAAAATAGGGTTTTCCTCTGTCACACTTTTTCGGATCGGAGCGGGTCGGATGTCAGCGGACATGTCACCGCTGACATCCGACTTTCCATAGAGGTCTATGGCGTGTCCGTTCAGGTCCGCCTAAAAAACTGACAGGCGGACCTAAACGGACCGCCCGTGTGAAAGGGGCCTTACTCTTGTGGGTTTAGTAACACTTTAATTGATCAAGCTGATGTTAGAAGCTGATTGGCTGCCATGCACAGCTGCACCAGACTCTGCACTCTCCAGTTTTAGCAAATCAACTCAAATGTTCTTTGTACTTTTATTTTTTTATTATTATATTTTTGGCCTCAGTCACATGATCTCCATCCCTATTTTCATCTCAGAACAGTCTGGGAGGGGGCGGAGCTACACAGCAATGTCCTGTGATATTACTTTAGCTAATCCAGTCCCTCCCTGCCAGTCTATTCAGACTGGAGTGCACTGTCAGGTATGTTCTCCTACCCCCTAGGCGGATCAGATGCTTGACTGACAGCAGACTCTGCTTTGACTAGAATGGAAGGGGAGAGTGATGGGTGAAAGTGAGAGAGGATTGCAGCAGGATCAAAAGAGCAGATGGATGAGATATATATTATAAAAGATCTGCCAGCACTCACAGGGTACATGATCTGACCTGTTATACTCCCTTCCATATCATTCAAAGCGGATTGCGCTTTCAATTAAACATCCGATCTAGGGGGCAGAGTACATGCCTGACTGAGGCGGGGTTTACATGTATGCGAATTGGATGTGGGTTTCCTCTGCATCCGATTCACATGACAGGTGAGTGTGACTGGCCCTCAATGGAGCCGGCTCACACAGGTCCATGGCGGCCAAGGTCTAGGTTGCAGAAGGGTCCTATGCGTTTTTGGGTCCGGTTCAGGTATGAATTCAGGCAAAAATTCGGACCTGACTCGCACCTGAACCGGTGAACAGAAACGCACTGGAACCCCAGACTGTGAACCGCGGCCTGAAAGTGCACTCCATTCTGAATGGCCTGGAAGGTAAGGTGTAGATTAGCTAAAGCAATGTCTGGGCCATGCTGCTGGGAATATATACAGAGATTACGTGACCTAGTAGGTAAGTGATGTATACTAATACACAGCTTATACATTTTTTTTAAAAAGTGGAGCATGCGTTTTATTGGAATGCTTTCCAATTCTCCCAATACCACCACTCCTACCTTGCTCAGTAACCTCACGTTTTGCACCAAATGGTGGTCTGGTGGGTTTCTTCTTCAGTGACCTTGTTTGCGGGAGGGGAGGAGTGACCACAAATTTTCTCATACTTACCCTTCCTATTCTCCCGTTCCCTCTTGCAAATATATATATATATATATACTTATACCTTCTAGGTATTCGAATTTCAGGAAGCTTAGTTGATGTACTATGTCCTGGAATTTTATGGGGTACTTTTCTGTATCACCTTTGTAACTATGAGGTTGATTTACTAAAGGCAAATAGACTCAGTAGTGTATTTAGGTTTTGTGCTGCCCTAGGCCTAAACTCGTGCACTCCCTAATTTAAATATGACCCATCCCTTCCTGCCAAGGCCACACCCCTTGCTGTTTAAGACCCGCCCTGAAATTTTCAAGTGGGGACACTATTTCTGAGGGCCTGGGGGGGGGGGGGGCAATAGATTTCCTTTCACTTCCTGTTTGGCTATGGGGCAGGAAGTGAAGGGAAATTCCTGCACTGGGACAGGGATGGTAAAAAATAAACTGACAGGGGCTATAACCCTCCCTTACTCTATCCAAAATGAAAAAAAAAAAGTGTTGCCTATAGTTCTACTTTAAGCACAAATTTCTGATAATTTTATGGAGAGGACTAAGAAGATATAATCATGCCAATGGTGCAGCAGAAAACGTATAGCACAGTGAGGAAGGTTTGTGGTCCAGGATGATAGGACAGTCAAAATTAGTAGCGGCGCCCCCCTCCCCCCTCACTTGCGGAATACCGGCCGCCGCATACCAGAAGCAGTGCCGACGCTTTATGGGGGCGCTAAACTAATTTGCCTCTTGGCCCAGTCTGCCCCATAAGACTGGCGCTACACTAACAATGTGGCGCAAGTTGGCGGGGACTCTTTCCGTGCTGCCCCCCTGCAAAGTGCTGCCGTAGGCCTGGGCCTTGTCGGCCTAGGCCAGGATAAAACGTTGAATAGACTGTTGCTCCAGAACTTATTAAATGATCATCCAATTATGTGCAAGCAAAAATGCATTTTTTTTTTTTAATGTTCCCTGCATGTGAACTGGTATTCTTTGCAAAGTGAAGCTTTGCCTCATTTACTAAGCTCTGGAGCATGGGTGCTCAACCTGTGGCCTCCAGGTGTTGTGGAATTCTAAGCCCCTGACAGTTATAAGCATGACTCCCAAAGACAGGGGCATGATGGGACTTGTAGTTCCGCTACAGCTGGAGGGCCACAGGTTGAGCACCCATGCTCTAGAGCTTAGTAAATGAGGTAAAGCTTCACTTTGCAAAGAATACCCAATCGCATGCAAGGAAAATGTAAAAAAAAAAAGCATTTTTGTTTGAACGTGATTGGTCGATGGAAGTCGGAAAAGTTTCTGCTCTGAAACAACTGCACTTTGCAAAGTGCACAGTCTATTTGCCTTTGTGTTGCAATACAATCATTATACAGTGGAACCTTGAATTATAAAAATAATCCGTTCCAGGAGCATGCTTGTAACCCAAAGCACTCGCATATCAAAGCGAGTTTCCCCATAGAAGTCAATGGAAACAAAGATAATTCGTTCCACATTGATTTCTATTGAATGCAATACCGCATGTGGCCAGAGGTGGGGGGGCACTGGAGAGACTCAGAAATACTCAGAGACCGCTCGGATGCACTCGGAAAGGCTCATAAACTGAGTATTTCCGAATGGCTCCGAGTCATTGGCGCCCCCCGCACCTCTGGCCAAATGCGGTACTGCACACCGCAGAGGCTTGATCTTTGATTTGCTTGTTTTGCCAGACAACACTCGCAAACCCAGTCCGGATTTTAAAAAAAATAACGCGTTTTGCGAAACGCTCGTTAACCGCGTTACTTGCAATCCAATGTTCCACTGTATATACTGTTAATTATTTTAGTTTTTTCATGTTACTGGTGATATTTTGGTTCTTATAATCTGATTTTATGTCTGAGTGTTGTAGAAGGGTCCAAAGAAAAACCTAAAATTCCCCCCCCAAAAAGGGGGGAGGTGTAACACGTGTACTGTGTTGGGGATGATGTCCAGGTTCTATGAGTAGGATCACCAGGTACTTTTTGTTACAGGAAACATTTATATTAAAATGTAAGATTACAAATAGTTAAATGTAATCTGGAAGGATTATATATTTTTGGTTTCCTGGTTTAGAGTCACTTTAAGAAAAAGCTCCAAACAACTCTATTCCATCATCTTGGTGTCATCTGCATTCCATGAACCTTTTCTTATTTTTATGTTTTCAGGATAAAATTAAAGAAATTAGCAGTATGTAAAGTGCTGTCACTGCCAGCAACCAATCATCATTGACTTCTTATTCTGCCAACCGGCTCTGACTAATGCCCCGTACACACGGTCGGAAAATCCGACCACAAAATCCATCGGATTTTTTCAAAAGGATTTTGTCCGACACTGGTGTTGCATACACACGGTCGGACAAAGTTGTCGGAAAATCCGATCATTCTGAACGTGGTGAGATTTGTTGCGTACGACGGGACTACGTAGAGGCTAGTAGCGAATAGCTTTGGTCTTGTAATGTGATCTGAGCATGCGTGGCACTTTGTCCGTCGGAATTCGCTACACACGATCAGAAAAAGTCCGATAGGACTTTGTTGTCGGAAAATTTGAGAGCAGGAGATAAAACTTTGTCCGTTGGAAAATCCGATGGAAAATGTCCGATGGAGCCTACACATTGTCCGATAGGACATTTTCCGTCGGAAAATCCAACCGTGTATGTGGGGCTTTAGAAGTGAGATTTGATTGGCTGATAGAGATTGTGGAACTTTAAAAATTATTACTTTGAAAATGTAATAATGCATCTATGGCTATGCATCTTACTTTATTATTAACAAAAGTTTGCCTTTATACAACTAATGTGTTTCTGTCATAGAATGAATTTAGCAGTAGGCCATAATGTGCATGAAGCATGGGCCAGTACCCCAGAGGGATGCTTGGAGTGAAGATAGACACTTTAGAAGGGTGTATGCATGTAATAAAGTAAATATTTTATTCAAAATATACAAAATATACAGGGAATGCTCAGTGAGGCATGGTATGTTTACATACAAAAAATAGAATCAATTGATACAGTTAGTAGCATGTCAACAGCAGAAACATACAAAACATTGTGACAATGATAAGAACTTGCTTGGTACATATGGTAAGGAAGATGCCAACATGTTTCGGACTTTGGTCCTTTATCAAGGCAACTAGATATCCTTTAGATTCTCATCTAGGTGTGTGAGGAATCATAGGGTTAATGTCAGTGAAGTATAGCGTATTTATACTGTCAGAATATACATTGCTAAGTACAACTAATGTAATAGGTAAGTTGTCAAAAGGATACTCACATGTCTTGCCAATGTTTATTTATATGCCACAAGGGGGAGCCACTAAACGTGGTGTCCAAAAGTATCAAGGGGGTATGTAGAGTAAAAACAAGGTGAACTTGACCACATAATGTGGGGAGCTTGCTGAGAAACCCTCACAGGCTACAAGGTCCAAAGTACAGGGCTGGGGCGGGGAGCCCGGGTCCTGTATCAGGCAGAGTGAGCCAAACAGTGTATCACTGTAAAAATAAAGTATAAAGGAATGATGAGAAAGGGTGTCTAAGAGTACAATGTATGGCCAAACAAAAAAGCCATGTATTTACCTGGATAGAGGGCGTTGGCAGTGAATAACAGGTCATCTCTGGACGGTCAGCAGCATATACTGAGGCCAGGGTATAGGAGGTATTTATAGGGTCAAATAATGAAAATCAGCTGGATGGAGGTGGGGGTGTTCAGCTGAAAGGCATTGTACTGGTTGGCTAATGTGTCTGTAGGAAGAAAGGCGCCAAAGCGCCAGAGTATACTTCCTGTTGTGGACCTCTGACGAGGCGGCGCCGGGCGTGGCCGCGTCATGACGGCGGGGGCACGTCCGGCGCCGTGACGTCATCGACGCGGGAAAGGAGCCGCCGACATCCTGGTGCGCTCCAAGTTGGAGCGCAAACAGGAAGCGGACATGATGTAAAGTCTGAATAGACGGCGGGAATGTGGCGCATGCGCAGGAGCACAATCGCGCGATTGTGCTCCTGCGCATGCGCCACATTCCCGCCGTCTATTCGGACTTTACATCATGTCCGCTTCCTGTTTGCGCTCCAACTTGGAGCGCACCAGGATGTCGGCGGCTCCTTTCCCGCGTCGGTGACGTCACGACGCCGGACGTGCCCCCGCCGTCATGACGCGGCCACGCCCGGCGCCGCCTCGTCAGAGGTCCACAACAGGAAGTATACTCTGGCGCTTTGGCGCCTTTCTTCCTACAGACACATTAGCCAACCAGTACAATGCCTTTCAGCTGAACACCCCCACCTCCATCCAGCTGATTTTCATTATTTGACCCTATAAATACCTCCTATACCCTGGCCTCAGTATATGCTGCTGACCGTCCAGAGATGACCTGTTATTCACTGCCAACGCCCTCTATCCAGGTAAATACATGGCTTTTTTGTTTGGCCATACATTGTACTCTTAGACACCCTTTCTCATCATTCCTTTATACTTTATTTTTACAGTGATACACTGTTTGGCTCACTCTGCCTGATACAGGACACGGGCTCCCCGCCCCAGCCCTGTACTTTGGACCTTGTAGCCTGTGAGGGTTTCTCAGCAAGCTCCCCACATTATGTGGTCAAGTTCACCTTGTTTTTACTCTACATACCCCCTTGATACTTTTGGACACCACGTTTAGTGGCCCCCCCTTGTGGCATATAAATAAACATTGGCAAGACATGTGAGTATCCTTTTGACAACTTACCTATTACATTAGTTGTACTTAGCAATGTATATTCTGACAGTATAAATACGCTATACTTCACTGACATTAACCCTATGATTCCTCACACACCTAGATGAGAATCTAAAGGATATCTAGTTGCCTTGATAAAGGACCAAAGTCCGAAACATGTTGGCATCTTCCTTACCATATGTACCAAGCAAGTTCTTATCATTGTCACAATGTTTTGTATGTTTCTGCTGTTGACATGCTACTAACTGTATCAATTGATTCTATTTTTTGTATGTAAACATACCATGCCTCACTGAGCATTCCCTGTATATTTTGTATATTTTGAATAAAATATTTACTTTATTACATGCATACACCCTTCTAAAGTGTCTATCTTCACTCCAAGCATCCCTCTGGGGTACTGGCCCATGCTTCATGCACATTATGGCCTACTGCTAAATTCATTCTATATATAACCTGGGATGCGATAGACCATTTGTCTTTCCACCTACTTGCCTAACAAAATTCCTTGTGTTTCTGTCATATTATTACAGAGGTGATGGGTAAATTTGTCATTGTAAAAATAAAATATTTTTCTGCAATCACTGCTTTTTCATCTTTTTGTAATCGATGAGTACCTGTCCCGTCCACACAGGGATGTCAGACTGCAATCAGTACACCTTGCCAGCTACTTAAAGTGGTGTTGCACACCAAAAAATATTGGAAATTTGGAAAAAACAATTCTTACCTCTAAATGCCTGTTGCTAGGGGGTCCTTCGTAGTCTGCCTCCTTCAGTGCCTGGGCTGGTGACAACACTTCCCCTCGGTGCAGAAAACGCTCAGCTCTGCCCCCTGCTTCTTGTCAATCATCTGGGACACGTGACAGGTCCCAGATGACTGCCCGGCCAATCACGGCGCGCAGCGCCGCTTGTGCATGCGCAGTGGGTGCCCGGCTGTGAAGCCACAGCCGGGTGCCCACAGTTACAATGCCGGCGCTGCCGAGCGCAGTGGGGGACGAGCAGGGCTTTGTTCCCCCCCCCCCCCCCCCGCATCGCTGGACCCTGGAACAGGTAAGTGTCCGATTAATAAAAGTCAGCAGCTGCAGCATTTTTTTTTTGAATGGTTACTCCTCTTTAAAAAATTAAAAGTCTGCAGCTACAAATGCTGCAGCTGCTGACTTTTAATATTAGGACACTTACCTGCCCAGGGCGCCCGTGATGTCCTCACCCAAAGCTGATCTGTCCCTCGGCTCCCGGGTGCAGGTGTCGGCATCTTTAGTAAGGGAATCAGAATCAGCCTTGCGGCTTCACAGCCTAGTTCCCTACTGCGCATGCGCAAGTCGCGCTGAGCAATTTCACTGGTCCCTGCTGTCTTCTGGGACCTGTGTCTTTCAGAAGACAGCGGGTCGGTTGAGGGGCCAGACATGTCGTAGCTCGTCACGAAATCTGGGATCTACCGCTGGAAGTGGGAGCAAATACCTGGATTAGAAAGGTATCTGCTCCGAAAAATTGGAATTTCCGCTTTTTTTATTCCCCCTCCCCCCCTTTGGTGTCACATTTGGCACCTTTCAGAGGGAAGGGGGGGGGGGGGGGGGGTCAGAAAAGCGGAAGTTCCATTTTTTTTGGGTGGAACTTTGCTTTACCCTGCTGTATGCTAATTAATATGGATCTGGCTCCACCCACACTTCAATGATAACTTCCAGGTTCAGATTCTAAGTACAATTATGTCAGTAAGAACCCAAAAGCCAAATTATAAATATGAATATGTATATTTTCTTCTCATACCTTTCTAAATAATAAGTAGATTAGGCAATGTGAATCATGGGTGTCATGTGTGCCCCTTCTCTTCAGGAGCTCTTATTAAAAGCGCCCCGCTCCGGCCCGCACATCGCCGGTAAAGCCCCAGTAAAACTAGCTAACACTATGGCCCCTTTCACACTGGGGCAGTTTGCAGGCGCTATTGCGCTAAAAATAGCGCCTGCAAACCGACCCGAAACAGCTGTTGCTGTGTCTTCAGTGTGAAAGCCCGAGGGTTTTCACAATGAAGCGGTGCGCTTGCAGGACGCTGGAAAATGTCCTGCAAGCCGCATCTTTGTCTCACTATAGGAGCGGTATATTTACCGCTCCTATAGCGCCCGTTCCCATTGGAAACAATGGGGCAGCGCTCCGAACCCGCCCGCAAAACGCCGCTGTAGCGGCGGTTTGCGGGCGGTATTGACCCTTTTTCGGCCGCTCGCGGGGGGTAAAACCACCCCGCTAGCGGCCAAAATGCGCTGCTAAAACGCCGCTAAAGCGGCGCTAAATATAGCGCCGCTTTACCGCCAGCGCCCCCACCGCTCCAGTGTGAAAGTAGCCTAACGCTCGGGCAGCTGCAGTATGAAAGCAGTCTAAAGCCCCATACACACTATTAGATTTTCTGCAGATTTTTGTCTTCAGATTAGAGCTGCACAATTCTGACCAAAATGAGAATCACGTTTATTTTTGCTTAGAATAAAAAGATCACGATTCTCGTGCCGTAAAATGTTTCACATTATACAAAAAAAAAAAAAAAAGGGGGGGCTAACTTTACGCGGGTTGCACATTCTGCCAGGTTGGTCATTTTTGTCACAACAGCGGTTCACATATCTCCGGAGCGGCTCCGGTGCAAATTGCACAGGAGTCCTGTGCGCCTTTTTGGTCTGTTTCAGGTACAAATTCAGGCTGAAATCGGACCTGAAGAAAACTGGTGTATAGGCGCTGCAACCTTCCCACATAAAAAACTCTGCCCGGTGCTCAGACCTTGAGGCTGCTGACACCTTCAATATACCAGAGTAAGAAAAGGGGTGGTCGGCACTCAGGATGACATACAAAATGATATTTCTTTATTTAGTACATGTACAACGCTGTAAAACAGCCTACGCGTTTCGAAACGTTGGTCCTCAGCCATGACTAAGGACTTGCGTCTGAAACGCATAGGCTGTTTTTACAGCTTTGTACATGTGCTAAATAAAGAAATACCATTTTAGATGTCATCCTGAGTGCCGTCCCTCCCTTTTCTTACTCTGAAATCGGACCTGAACCAGTGAATGGAGACGCACCAGACCCCCTGCTGTGAGACGCTTCATGCTCTAGTGTGAACCCAGGTTCCTACGGACATAAGATCTTTGTTTTCTAATTCTGGCAGCGGGTGTCTGTCTACAAATATCTGATCTGATTCAGAAGCTAGAACCATAGTCTAAACTGTCCAGTAAAATACCAAGAACCATGTAAATTTTGGGTACTGCTCCAAACAATCGTCCCGTGATACTCCAGTGACTCACATTAGGTGCAGGTGCTGGCATCAAGAGAGCCCATCCCGGCTCTGTGTACACACAAAGAAGGGAGGCTGGAACTCCACACTCGAAGAGGCCCTAAGGCTAAGCCCTGTGAGCAGGGCGAAATGCATTGGGGGGGGGGTGTGACCTGTGACGAGTCGGACTGAAGCTCTAAAATCTCCCTTATACCTGGACTGTTTCCTTACAGTGTGGCGTTTTCATCCTCCTTTCTTCTATGTCCAGTAAGATACGTCGCAATGAGCAACTGAGTAATAAGACAGAATATAGTTTATCATTTTCAAAGGCATTGATCTGATGATGGTCACCAATCTCTCTGGCTTCATCAGGGTTAGGTGACATTCAGGATTAAATCATCACAACTGGAAAACCAGGCTGATGGGTTTTAGCAATAAATCTGTTTGGAGGAAGTCTCTCTAAAACCTCCTGTGGGGAAATTACCTGCTGGATCACATCTCTGATCACCTCTTGCCAAGCAGAAGTGTCTCCTGCCTTGAGCTAAGGTCTCCCTGTATTGCTCCTTACAATTTAGCAAGGAGCTGGTGGTACCAACATACATTATACTACCAAAAGTATTGGGACACCTGCCTTTACACGCACATGAACTTTAATGGCATCCCAGTCTTAGTCTGTAGGGTTCAATATTGAGTTGGCCCTCCCTTTGCAGCTATAACAGCTTCAACTCTTCTGGGAAGGCCGTCCACAAGGTTTAGGAGTGTGTCTATGGGAATGTTTGACCATTCTTCCAGAAGCGCATTTGTGAGGTCAGGCACTAATGTTGGAGGAGAAGGCCTGGCTCACAGTCTCCGCTCTAATTCATCCTAAAGGTGTTCTATCGGGTTGAGGTCAGGACTTGCAGGCCAGTCAAGTTCCTCCACCCCAAACTCGCTCATCCTTTTCTTCATGGACCTTGCTTTGTGCACTGATCCAAATCATTTGGTGGAGGGGGGATTATGGTGGGGGGTTGTTTTTCAGGGGCTGGGCTTGACCCCCCTTAGTTCCATTGAAGGGAACTCTTAAGGAGTCAGCATACCAAGACATTTTGGACAATTTCATGTTCCCAACTTTGTGGGAACAGTTTGGGGATGGCCCCTTCTTGTTCCAACATGACTGTGCACAAAGCAAGGTCAATAAAGATTTGGATGAGCTAGTTGTAGGTGGAGGAACCTGACTGGCCTGCACAGAGTCCTAACCTAAACCCAATAGAACACCCTTGGGATGAATTAGAATGAAAGATTGCGAGCAAGGCCCTCTCGCCCAACCTCATTGCCTGACCTCACAAATGTGCTTCTGGAAGTCATGTGCGTGTAAAGGCAGGTGTCCCAATACTTTTGGTAATATAGTTTCGTTTCAAATTAGCCTATGAATAGGATGGGTGAGGAAAGAGCTGGGAATTCAGAAGATGACCATCTTGTGCAGTGCCCAGGGACTTTTAAATCTAGAGGGTCATCAGACCCACATTAGTCCACCCCAGTAAACAATTTTAGGTGGACCTACTTGTAAGGGTAGATGAGTGGTACCTCTTCCCCTCGTTGGACACCGAGTGTGGGTCCCATCGGAGTCCTACCCCATGGTGGGTTCTTCTGGGCTATGTTAGGCATTTTGTTACAGGGTTACTTTACACAAGGGGTACCTTTTTACTTTTAGAGACGAACATGCAACATGCACACTGCACTGCAACTGTTCTCCAGTTAACTCTTGGTTCTTCATGACCATGTACACTCTCTCCAGAACTTGCATTTTGGTGGGACACACTGAGCCAATGTCCACATCCACCTGTCCAGTGTTTTCTATTTCAATCCCCAGTAATGGAGTGGGCCCCGTTGTGCACTCTGTGCAATCTCCGCACGTGCACTCAACTTATCTCTTGAACCTTACGTACCTCTGTACTGGATGGGGAACCTCTGCAGTGCAATCTGCTCCTGTTGCTATGGGAGACATACCACTAGCAGAAGGAGTGCCGACAACATCTCCCTCACTGCTAGAGGCTGTACCGCCTATAACAGGTACACACTATTGATAGGCTGCTCGTTAAGCTTCCGTTACTCTAGGTAACCACTTGTGTTCTTCACGTTACTCCACTCTACACCGATGTCTTCATACCCCAATGTGTAAGACCATAGGCGTGCGCACGGGGGGGTGCCGGTGTGCATTGCTCTGCCTGGCCCTGGTAATTCTGTATGGGTTCCCTGCAGCAGAGAGAGGAGCCCAACTTACAAACTCTGGGCACCTCTGCTCTGCAGCTATTTAAAAAGGAAATACAGCCCCATTGTTTATCTGCCTGGCGGGGCCAAACCATTTAACCACTTTCGGGTGCAGGCGGAGTGATCTACTGCACTGTGGTTCCCGACAATTAAAGTCCCGGCTTCCCGCTTCTTCTATGACAATCTGCCGGGGCTTTAATCTACTTGCAAGCAAAGGCTGTGGAAGATTACTCCACCTGCTCCTGAATGTGGATAAACAGTCCTCCTTTGGCCCCAGACCAGCACAGCGCAGTGCAGTGGATGGAGTGGTGGGTCTGGGATGGTGAATCCCAGTGATCAATGCTGTGCCCGGCTCTCGTGACTGACATGGAGCAGCGGGGGCAAGTGCGGAGGATGGCTGGCTGTGTGGATCCCTCCAGTGTGTCCCGGGTCCCTCACTCGCGATGCCGACTCAACCCCCCCACCCTCAAGTGGATGTGCTGCAAGAAGAGTTTGGCTACACTGCTGGCTGCCCAAATCGTGAGTACCAGCTAACCCTCTAACCCTGCCAGGCTATCTGGGGACCCCTCTGACACTGCACCCCTCACTATACACCCTGCACCCACCTCATAGAACACTTCGCCCCTGTCAGGCTTAGGCCCTAGCTCTGTCAGGTGGAGGGAGCTTTGTCAGGTAGACTGTACCAGGCCCATGATTTCTGACAGTGGCCCTGTCGCTCTGTGTGCTGGCGGGGTGATGGGAAAACTCTCCCTCTCTTCTCTTTCACTATGCGGGTGGGTAGATGAGATATATCATATACTCGCACCCACATACGTAATGTAATAGGCTGCGCACACCTATTTGTAAGACCCACTGGTTTACTGTATGTGTGTGTGTGTGCCAGTTATTTACGATACACCTCTTTAATACTTTAGACCAGGCAGGACGTTTCAATACTTTACTTGAAAAAGTGCAAAAGAAATTACACAATGTCCAACATATGGAATATCATTATTCCCTATGTCTCTAACCCTAACTACAGGCTTGTGTGCTGCTCCGGCATACCTGCAAAAGTTTCGTCTGGAAATCTTAGTTCTTCAGAAGCATATCTCCAGCACTGGTGTCTTTAGAGCAAACACAAAGTTAAGAGTCTCTATAAGCAGGCCATGTTGAGTGCCATCCTCCTACTCCCACGGGTCTCTTCGTCCGTCTCCATCCCTTATGGGCCTCACAGCCTCACTGGATCTCTATCTAACTCTGTTCCACACAGAACTCCGTATTCCACAAATTATACTCCCCACTGACCCTGGGGGCCGACTCTGAACACCGAACTTTCCATGCCGGAGCACTGGCCCAATTTTTATGTCGCATGATAAGCGGTGACTGGACCCAGAGCAGAACCTGCCAAAAAGCCTAAAGAACTGGAAACGCTGTTAACTCTTACCCTCCCTGTCGGGACAGCGCCTGACTAACTGCTGGACGTTTCAACCTACCTACAGACTCTTTAAATCATCTAAAGACTAGAGCTGATGTAATCCCCTACCTAAAAATTACCACCTACACCTTTGGCCTACAAACGGAGAGGATAGACAGTTTTGCTGTAGGATATTTTAAAGAAGCTCAAAGATTCAACCACACTTTCTTTTTGTAATTTTATTGACAGATTTTTTTTTTTTTTTTTTTTTTTTTTTTAGGAGAAGCCAGAGTACTCTGGCATGACCCATTTTTTTACATGTAAATTTTCAATAAAGGGAATTTGTTCCCAGTACTGCACTCTTTGGTTCCTCCTGCCAAATCCAACATCATGACCGAACACCGTTCAGGGCACAGTGGTGATGGAGGGGCTAGCCAATTGAACCACTGAGCTCAGTGGGAGACCAGGAACTGTCAGTTTCTGAAGAGTCCTCAGTTGGTTGTTTCTTTTTATTATAGTACAGATCAGCAGTGAAGGCATCAGTAGAAGAGTTTGCTCTTTGCAACTTTTTTGGTAGTTTAATTTAAGCAGCAGAGTTGCTTTAAAGGGTAACTCCACTTTTGTGGGGAACAAAATAGCAAATAAAAAAATATATATAGTATATACAATAGAAACATAATTTCCTGCTTGTGTGATTGACTCACTGATTTTCCCAGAAGTCTGCACTAAGATACAAGTCAGATTTCAGGCATCCATTGTAACAAGAATTTCAGTTTTGGTGAGATACTCTCAATAAGAAAATCACATTTAAAGGGATTCTGACCCTGCAATTTTCCTCATTAGAGCCCTGCAGGTGCAGCAGCAGCTGCTTGATAATTATAAAACCACTCGCATTAGATTCACTTACCACATGGACACAGAGAAACACACAGGGATTTATTCAGAATAACAAAAGGTAGGAATCTGCAACAAAATGTGTTAAACAATCTCTAATGTACATAGATCACCCAGAGGTAAATGTTTTTTTTCTCAACAAAAGTGGAGTTACTCTTTAAATATACAGTATGTATGCAAAATAAGCAGCGCTAGAAAATCTCAACTCAATACAAATGTATAAAGTGCAAAAACGAATAAGAGAAATATGTATAACTAGAATATAAAGTCCACAAATTCATATATTTACACATGATCCAAAGTGCAAAAAGTGAAAGTGCAAACAGCAAAACATATTGGTATAAATAACAATATAGTCCTTTTAGATAAATGGGTGAAACCAGTATCCAAATCCTCCACAAAGTGCAAATAAGGTTGAATGAAGAGATCTACCACCGGATATAAACACTCAGCATACGCCTCTTACCAGAGGCGATGGACCCAAAATTATAATGGTCATAAGTGCAAATCCCAAAACATTGGGAGCCAGCGGCAGATGAAACGATGGCCACTCTATAGCGATTCCAGATATATCAGGGAATAAACAAACAAGCCAACATAGTGAAGCTCGTTTTAACTATCTCTCTTTATTAAAAAGTGGTAAAAAAAGAACCTTAAGGCAACTTGCAGCCATACAAAACATAAGCAAAAGCATCCAGCAGACTGTTGGCTCATGGATTGTAAAGACGCAAGTATCGGCAGAAGCGTGACAATGGCAGCGTCTGCCCAATTCCGATGCGTTTCGTCATCAATAGGGGCAGGCAGAACACAAACATCTACACTCCTTTAAAAAAAAATGAATTCTCAATGTGTGTGTATATATATATATATATATATATATATATATATATATATATTTATTTATATTTTGTTGCGTTCAATCAGCAGGTTTAAAGAAAGAAAATGAACCAATGCCCTCCCTCTGTATGTTTTGGGGTACACTTCATGATCAATCAGCTGGCTGCACGATCAGTAGATTGACTTCTGTACAACCAGGGTGCCCATACGTGGATCGAAATTCAGCCAGTCCCTGCTGAACCAGCCGAATTTCGATCCATGTATGGCTGGCTTTAGTTAACTTCAGAATAACATGTTGAGGTTCTAACCTTAACCACCTGATTACTTTGCACTTAAACCCCCCTCGTGACCAGACCAATTTTCAGCTTTTGGCGCTGACGCACTTTGAATGACAAATTTTTATCATTTTTTTCCCACAAATAGAGCTTTCTTTTGTGGTATTTAATCACAGCTGGGGTTTTTATTTTTTGCTAAACAAACAAAAAAAGATGGAAAAAAAAAAAAAAAAAAAATCATGTTTAATAGTTTGTTATAAAATTTTGCAAACAGGTAATTTTTTCTGCTTCATTGATATGCGCTGATGAGGCGGCACAGGTGGGCACTGATAGGCTGCACTGGTGGGCACTGATAGGCTGCACTGGTGGGGACAGATAAGTCGGTACTGATGGGACAGCAAAGATGGCACTGATGGGCACGGATGGGTGGCACGGATGGGTGGCACGGATGGGTAGCACGGATGGGTGGCACCGATGGGCACTGATGGATGACACTGATGGGCACTGATGGGTGGCACTGATGGGTGGCACTGATGGGCACTGATAGGTGACACAGATGAGCACTGGTAGGTGACACAGATGAGCACTGGCAGGTGACACTGATGTGCAGCACTGGCACTGTGGGCACTGAGAGATGGCACTGTGGGCACTGAGAGATGGCACTGTGGGCAGTGGTAGGCGGCACTTTAATGGGAAAAAGGTGGGCACAATGGATTGGGCACATTGCAGTGAGAGGGACTGATGTCCCTCTCACTGCTGCCGCCGGTGATCGGCTTTTTTTTTTTTTCTCCTCGCGCTGTTAGCGCGAGGAGGAAAAAAAGCCGATTACCGGCTCTGTTAAGATCACATTATCAGCTGTCATTGGCTGACAGCTGATCACGTGGTAAGGGGTCGGGATCGACCCCTTACTCGGATCTGTGATCCAGCGAGTCTCACAGACTCGCTGATCACAGAGCGCGCCGTCAATAGACGTCGTCCCAGCACAATAGATCCGCGCTGTAGCCGTCATTTGGCTATAGCGCGGATCTCAGGTAGTTAAAGTGGTTCCAAAGGCTCAAGGTTTTGTACCTGGTTAAGCTGCTTACTGTGGAGGCACTCGGCAGACGGGAGGGGACAGGAGCACCGATGGGGGACCTGAGAAGAGGAGGATTGGAGCTGCTCTGTGCAAAACCACTGCACAGAGCAGGTAGGTATAACATGTTTGTTACTGTATATAATACAATATATACAATTCTTTTTTTTTGTTTGTTTGTTTTTTTCTTAATTGCACTTAACTTTAAGTGGTCTACGCTAGATATGCGTTAACCTGATATATACATTAACCTGTGCAGGATTACAGTCTTTGCTCATTTATACAAGTAGGTACATATCTGCTGGAAGTCTGATGTGAGTAACTGTAAAAGCTGAATATTTTGGTGTAAGTTTCATGCACCACAGGAGTAATTTCAATTCGCATTATATTTTTCTGTAGCATATATATATATATATATATATATATATATATATAGCAATAACCGTGCACCAATACTATTTCTTGTTTGTAGACAATAAATACCAATAGCAAACTGCTTAGTTGTACACCATCCACACCCAACCAGAGTTCCTCCAGAGCTGGGCTCTGAGTGCTGCATGACCATTCATTGGGTGACGTGGCCAATTCATAGTGAGCCACCAACCAATGCACTCATTTCAAGTCTGTATTCTCAAATTCAAGGCCTGGGAGGCAGCAGCAGGAGGCCGGATACATCTCCCGATAGGCGAGAACTCTGCTCTTCACTCTTCCTCTTCCCCGAAGGACCATCCGGTCTTCATAAACATCCACTGTCCCAAATGCATTAGTGTCAGGAGGGGACTCAATAACCCCTTCCATAGTGACGTGGTGTATACCGTGCGAGTCCTGGTGATACCCCCCACTGTGGTCATGGCCAGCAAAGTAACACACCACGCTTCGATGTGAATGGATGACTTGAAGGATGTCTTTGTAGTTCCATGCCAGGCATGGCGTGCATTTGGCCTCGGGATGTATTGGAGTGTGGCCTGTAAAACAGGGAACAAAGTAATATTTTTCTGTACAGAGATGGATCTTTTATATCAGGGATCCTCAAACTACGGCCCTCCAGCTGTTGCGTAACTACACATCCCATGAGGCATTGTAAAACTCTGACATTCACAGACATGACTAGGCATGATGGGAATTGTAGTTCCTCAACAACTGGAGGGCCATAGTTTGAAGACCCATGTTATATAGTCAATTTCATGGGCAAAATTTGTGTCTCACCTCTCACGTATTCAGGTTTCATTTTGGTTTTCTATTGTGAAAGCTGTGAAACCCAATTACTGGTACCCCCCCTGCAGAACCCAATTACTGGTGTACACCAAACTCTGCACCCCCGCCCCCTGCAAAACCCAATTACTGGTATACATCAAACTCTGCACCCCCCCCCCCGCAAAACCCAATTACTGGTGTACACCAAACTCTGCACCCCCCCCCCCCTGCAAAACCCAATTACTGGTATACATCAAACTCTGCACCCCCCCCCCCCCCCGCAAAACCCAGTTACTGGTGTACACCGAACTCTGCACCCCCCATGCAAAACCCAATTACTGGTGTACACAAAACATGCCCCCCCCCCAACAAAACCCAATTACTGGTGTACATCAAACTCTGCACCCCCCTCCCCCCCTGCAGAACCCAATTACTGGTGTACACCAAACTCTGCAAGACCCCACCCACCCCCACCCCCTCGCCCTCAAAACCCAATTTCTCGTGTACACCAAACTCTGCACCATCACCCCCCCCCCCCCGTGCAAAACCCAATTACTGGTGTACACAGAATTCTGCGCCCCCCCCACCCAACAAAACCCAATTACTTGTGTACATCAAACTCAGCACCCCCCGCAAAACTCAATTCCTGTCGTACACCAAACTCTGCACCATCACCCCCTCCCCAACAAAACCCAATTACTGGTGTACACCAAACCCTGCATCCGCCCCCCCACCCTGCAAAATCCAATTACTGGTGTACAAAAAACTCTGCACCCCCCCCCCCCACACCCTGCCAAACCCAATTTCTCGTGTACACCAAACTCTGCACCATCAGCCCCCCCCCCCCGTGCAAAACACAATTACTGGTGTACACAGAATTCTGCGCCCCCCCCCACCCAACAAAACCCAATTACTTGTGTACATCAAACTCACCCCCCCCCTTGCAGAACCCAATTACTGGTGTACACAAAACTCTGCCCCCTCCCCAACAAAACCCAGTTACTGGTGTACATCAAACTCTGCACCCCCCCCCCCCCCAAACCCAATTCCTGTCGTACACCAAACTCTGCACCATCACCCCCTCCACTGCAAAACCCAATTACTGGTGTACACAAAACTCTGCCCCCTCCCCAACAAAATCCAGTTACTGGTGTACACCAAACTCTGCATCCTCCCCCCTCACCTTCAAAACCCAATTACTGGTGTACACAAAACTCTGCCCCCTCCCCAACAAAATCCAGTTACTGGTGTACACCAAACTCTGCATCCTCCCCCCTCACCTTCAAAACCCAATTACTGGTGTACACCAAACCCTGCAGCCCCCCCCCCCCCCCACATCCTGCAAAACCCAATTACTGGTGTACACCAAACTCTGCATCCCCCCCCCCCCCCTTACACCCTGCAAAACCCAAGTACTGGCGTACACAAAACTCTGCATCATGCATTATGGCCTTGTTGAAAGGATGGAGACTTAAACTACCCTGGGGAAATCTTACCATTATGGACGGAGTGCATAGAAATACTGGAGGTGGGATTTCACCATTCTGGGAGGAGCAAATTGATCTTACTATTGTTGGAGGGGTTCACCATTGTGGGAGGGATAAAGACACAAACTATTGACTATTGTAATAACTCATAGACTGTAATGCACGACAATTATTAGTGAGAAGACTTACCAGCAATGATGACCCTCTCATTTTGTTGGTCACAATATGTGAGGACTTCATCCAACCAAGAGAGCTGCTTAGCGCTGAGTCCACCATTAAAGTCTACCAGATGTTTACTGGAGCCTACATGGAAATTAAATAACAAAAAAAATTACACAAATTGACAAATATATAAGCTGAAGCTAGATGACTGTGTATGAATGTACGAATTTACGAATATACAAATTTTCTAATATACGAATGTGTGAATGTACGAATTTACAAACGTACGAATGAACAAATTTACTAATTGCGATCATAACGAATGACCCGAAAAAAAAAAAAAAAAAAAACGAATGAAACGAAAACAAAAATGAACAAATTTTTTGGCAGTGCACATGTCTACTTGGCAATCAGAACCCTAATGCCGTGTACACACGATCGGAATTCTCGTCGGAAAAAACTCTTCCGACGGAATTCCGCTCAAGCTGTGTTGCCTACACACGATCACACCAAATTCCGACGATCAATAACACAGCGGCATAAAACACGTTCGACTGCACTATAAAAGGGAAGTTTAATGCTTCCAAGCATGCGTCAAATTGTTTCCGAGCATGCGTCGGAATTTTGCGTGTCGGAATTGCATACACACGATCGGAAGATCCGATAGAAAGGTTTTCCGTCGGAAAAATTGAGAACAGGTTCTCAATTCAAAGTCCGTCGGAAATTCCGACAGAAAAAGACAGATGGGCGTACACACGGTCGGAAAATCCGATGAAAAGCTCCCATCGGACTGTTTCCATCGGAAATTCCGACCGCGTGTACGCCGCATTAGTGTACTGCCAGTTTTATCTAATGTGACCATTTCTACATACCGTTCTGTTCATCTTGTTCAACTTTATCGAGAAAGTCTAAAGAGTCCTGATATCCCTGACTGTCCAAGTTTCTGCCAAAGACGCTTAAATCATAGGTGTCCACTAGAATGATCCGGAATTTGGAGTGAGGACTGAAGTGGTATGCATAGTAGTCCGGATGGCTGCTGGTTTCATCATGTTCTTCACCATGGCCATTCTGCGGCTTGTCCTGCATCCCTGATGTATTTAGCTTTGACTGTTTCAAGAAATCCCGATTAAAGTTATAGAGCTCATGGTTCCCCCAGATATGATGAAAAGGAATACTGCTTCGTTCAATGTCCTTCAGAACTGTCTCGAGTGCCTCCTTTGATCTACCCAATTTACGGTTGGAACTATCCATGACATCTCCAAGTTGCAGTACAAGTTTAGGTGAAGGGTCTTCCCTGTTCCACTCTTCTATGGCTTGCTGCAGGTGGAGTAGACTCTGCTGGAAGTATCTCATGACTTTCCATGAGCTCAGTCCATTGGGTTTAGTGCTGTATTGGACATCCCCAATCACCCCAAAAGAAAAGTATGGATCTGTTTCTTGGAGGTAATCAGCTGTTTCTTGACCAGGTTCTTCCATTCTGCAAAAGTAAATGGGAAAACTCCAATACCTTCTAACACACATACGAGTTACATTAGATATACCGTATATACTCGAGTATAAGCCGACCCGATATCTAAACTATGTAACAGAGCTTTGGGGGGTACCTCATCCTATAACGTTATATGAAAAAAGAGACCAGGATATAAGCCGAGGCACCTAATTTTACCACAAAAAACTGGGAAAACGTATTGACCCGAGTATAAGCCAAGGGTGAGAAATCCGCAGCTACTGTAAGTGGAAAAGAGAGTCAACCATGCCCATTTGCAGCCATAGGTCCCCCGAACTTCAAACTTGGCAGTTAAGATGCCCCCCTAGCTGCAGCCAAAATTGGGGTCCCTGGACCCAAAGGGTCCCGAAATGACAATGCTGCAGATGGACACAGTTGACCTTTGGGGCCCTGTATCTCGGGCCACTTGGTGCTAGGAACCCCAAACTTGGATATGTTGTAGTGTTGGGGTTCCTAGCACCAAGTGACCCCGAGATACGGGGCCCAAAGTCGGGTCTGAAAATGTCAAGCACTTTTCTGCAGCAGAGAATGACATTTTCCGAACTGACTTTGGGGCCCCGTATCTTGGGGCCACTTGGTGCTAGGAACCCTAAACTTGGATATGTTGTAGTGTAGGTTCCACTGGGTTTGCACGCCCAATTTCCTAGCACTAAGTGACCCTGAGATACGGGGCCCCAAAATCGGGTCGGAAAATGTCATTCTCTGCTGCAGAAAAGTGCTTGACTCAAGTATAAGCCAAGGGGGGGGCACTTTCAGCACAAAAACATGTGCTGAAAAACTCGGCTTATACTCAAGTATATACGGTATATTATTTTTTTTTTTCATATCATAATAATGTACCCATAATGCTAATTATTTTACATAAAAAGATCTATAGGTAATATTTCTGTATGGTTTTTTACTTGAGTATTTTAAAGTAGAATTATGGCCTTCAATTAGAAAAATTGATTAATTTGCACTTAATATGCAATTACAGATTTGTCCACCTTTAAAGCACCAGACCAATGCTGAACCCACCTAGGTATACAATGGGGAAAATAATAATTTGAGCCCCTGCAGATTTTGTAGGTTTGCCCTCTTACAAAGAAATGAAGGGTCTATAATTTTTATCATAGGTGTATTTTATATGATAGAGACAGAATATCAACCAAAAATTCAGAAAAAAAAACAAATGTTATAAATGGAGTTGCAGTTTAGTGAGTAAAATAAATTTTTGATCCCCAAGCAAAACATGACTTGGTGGAGAAACCCTTGTTGGCACAGAGGTGAGACGTTTCCTGTGGTTGGTTACCAGGTTTGCACATATCTCAGGAGGGATTTTGGTCCACTCTTCTTTACCACTCTATAAATGTTCTATAAGTTTAAAGAAGAACTGCAGTCTGCTCACATCATTTGTAATTAAAACATCTTTGCCTTTCTGAAGCTTCCCTCCAACCCATTTGCATATTATTTTATATATACTGTGATTCTGTACTTGTCAGATATGCAGCAGAAATCTCCCTCCACTGAGTCTGGCTGCAACCATGTGGGCAGCTGAAGCTGCTGTCTGTTCACTTCCTGGATTTACACAAACACACACACACACCTCCAGCTCTGCAGGTCTCATTAGTCCTCTTATGGCTCACCCCCCTCCCTTCCCGGCAAACTCTCATAAGATTGAGAGAGGGAGCTGTGCATGATGTCATAAGCCTAGGCTGTATACCAGACAAGTAACAGGAAGTGGGCTGTATAAGGTATTTACTGGCAGAACTGGTTTTACTGGTTTTACTATCCAAAGTTAAAACAACAAGGGCAGAAGATTTAATAGATGAAAAAATTACTGAAGGTCTGGAGACTGGATAGGCCATTCCATGGCCTTAATGTGCTTCTTCTTGAGCCACTCCTTTGTTGCCTTGGCAGTATGTTTGTCATGCTGGAAGACCCATTCACAACCGACCTTCAGTGTTCTGGCTGATAGAAGAAGTTTCTCATCCAAGATTTTACACTACATGGCCCCATCCATTGGCCCCCTCAATGTGGCAAAGTCGGCCTGTACCTTTAGCAGAGAAACAGCCCCAAAGAATAATGTTTCCACCTCCGTGTGTGACTGTAGGGATGGTGTTCTTAGGGTCATAGTCAGCATTTTTCTTCCTACAAACACGGCGAGTCGAATTAATGCCAAAGAGCTCAATTTCGGTCTCATCTGACCACAACACTTCCTCCAAATCCTTCTCTGAATCATTTAGATGTTCATTGGAAAACTCCAGTCGGGCCTTTACATGTGTCTTCTTGAGGAGGGGGACCTTGAAGGCACTGCAGGATTTCAATCAATAGCGGCGTATTGTGTTACCAATGGTTTGTTTGGTGACTGTGGTCCCAACTGCCTTGAGATCGTTCACAAGCTCCTCCTGTGTAGTTCTGGGCTGATCCCTCACTTTTCTCATGACCATCCTCACCCCATGAGGCGAAATCTTGTATGGAGCTCCAGACTGAGGGCGATTGATGGTTATTTTGTATTTCTTCCATTTGCGAAAAATCGCTCCAACAGTTGTCTCCTTCTCACCAAGCTTCTTGCTGATGGTCTTGTAGCCCATTCCAGCCTTGTGCAGGTCTACAATCTTCTCCCCGACGTCCTCTGACAGCTCTTTGGTCTTCCCCATGATGTTGGGGTTTGAATGGAGGAAAGAGATTCTGTAGACAGGTGTCTTTTATACACATAACGAGTTGTCATTAGGAGCTCCTTCTTACATTGACAGGACTAATCTGTGTACCACATGAGCACCTACTGTAGCCAGTCTGTGGGAACCACAATTATTGTTGGTTGGTAGAGGATCAAATACTTATTTTACTCGCTGAACTGAAACTTAATTTATAACATTTGTGGTTTTTTTTGTTTTTTCTGGATTTTTGGTTGATATTCTGGCTCTATCATTTAACCACTTCAATACTGCTAACCATCATATGACGTCCACAAGGTGGATCTCCCATCCTGGGTGGACGTCATATGACGTCCTCCTATTCCCGGCCATCTAGGGGTGCCCGGCAGCCGCGATGTCCACCGGGCACCCCCGATTGCCCGGGAAAACAGCGGGACCGTGGAGCTGTGTGTAAACACACAGCTCCACGTCCTGTCAGTGGCGAGGAGACCGATCATGTGTTCCAAGTACAGAGGAACACCAATCGGTCTCCTCCCCTTGTGAGTCCCCTCCCCCCACAGTTAGAATCACTCAAATAGGGAACATATTAACCCCTGCAGCGCCCCCCCTAGTGTTAACCCCTTCCCTGCCAGTCACATTTACACAGTAATCAGTGCAATTTTATAGCAACGATCGCTGTGTAAATGTGAATGGTCCAAAAAATGTGTCAAAAGTGTCCGAAGTGTCCGCCGCAAAGTCGCAGTCACGAAAAAAATCGCATATCGCCGCCATTACTAGTAAAAAAAAATAAAAAAATAAAAATGCAATAAATCTATCCCCTATTTTGTAAACGCTATAACTTTTGCGCAAACCAATCAATAAACGCTTATTGCGATGTTTTTTACCAAAAATATGTAGAAGAATACGTATCGGCCTAAAACTGAGTAAAAAAATTTAGTTTTTTTTTTTTTAAAAATTGGATATTTATTATAGCAAAAAGTAAAAAATATTGTGTTTTTTTTTCAAAATTGTCGCTCTTCTTTTGTTTATAGCGCAAAAAATAAAAACCGCAGAGGTGATCAAATACCACCAAAAGAAAGCTCTATGGGAAAAAAAGGACGTCAAATTTGTTTGGGTGCAACGTCGCAGTGCCGAATCTGAAAAAGTGCTCTGGTAAGGAAGGGGATAAAATTGCCTGGTGCTGATGGGTTAAAATACACCTAAGATATTATATTATATATATATATATATATATATATATATATATATATTATATATATAATATATATATGTGTGTGTATATATATATATAAAAAAAATATAATAGAATTATTAAATAAGTTTAATAATTATTTATTAATTTTTTTTTTTTTTTTTTAGTTAACCCATACTTCTCTTTTAAATATGTTGCAAAGCAATGTTTTATTGTCTTTTTAAAAGCATCGGCATCTAAAATAAAATCTGCTTTATTTCCTGATTTGTAATAAGGTAGGTAACTCTAGTAGCAAAACAATAGGATTTTCTTACAATTCTAGCCTTGTACAGTAGAATTTTTATGTCCTGACACATTAGTGAGTTTTGTTATCAGTTGTTTATTACAAAGGGAAATGGCATTTAAAATGACCAGTAAACATGAAGTACAGCTGGGTTTTTAGAGAAGGGAAATTAATTGACTCTCTTTTATCCCGCTGCCGATTAAAAGTGATTTTGTGGCGAATCCGCCGCAGAAACCTCTTTTATCTGAAAGCGGACAGCCCGATGAAGAAGAGGATACCGGGGTTATGGCAGCCAGCTGCTGCCATAACAATGATATTCCTCTTCAAATACCGATGAATAACGACGGTGGGTGGTCAGGAAGTGGTTAAAGTGGTTGTAAACCCTATTCATGAAATCTGACCTAGGCACAGATATCTGTAGTGTTTACTTATCTCTCTTCAAAGCTCTGAGTGGTTTCTCTCTGGTGCTCCATTCCTCTGTTATCAGCATGAGTCACTTCTGACAAGTTCTCTGACACCTGAGATAAAAGCAGCTGAAATGTTGTGCTGGGGAGGGAGCTTAGAGGGGGATTAGCAGAGAGCTTGTCTATTCAGACTACAGCTCTGCATGTTCCTTCCTTTCTCCGTCTATATGGAGGGGCGGTGTACCTTTCCTCCACTCAGCTCACACACAGTGTAACTGTAGACTCCCCACCCGCAGAGGAAGAAAGATTCTAACACAATCTGCACTTTTCAAAGAGTATAGAAAAGGGAAGACTGTAGATATACAAGTAAAACTTATGTAGGGAAAATACCGTTTCTCAAAAACCATATGGAAAGACAGGGACAAAAAAATGAAGATTTTAAAACACTTCCTCTTCTGGTCACTGTGTTAGAGCACTGCTATTGCCTTCCCCAATCCTTAAAACCAGAGACACTGTGAGGCACACTGCTAACACCCCCCTACACCCAACCATTATAGCCAGAGACACTGAGAGGAGCACTGCTAATACCCCCCCCCCCCCACACACACACCCAACCATTATAGACAGAGACACTGTGAGGCGCACTGCTAATACCCCCCCCCCCACACACACACACACCCAACCATTATAGCCAGAGACACTGAGAGGAGCACTGCTAATACACCCCCCTCCTCCCACACCCAACCATTGTAGCCAGAGACACTGAGAGGAACACTGCTAATACACCCCTCCCACACACACACACACACACAACCATTGTAGCCAGAGACACTGAGAGGAGCACTGCTAATACCCCCCACACTCAACCATTATAGCCAGAGACATTGAGAGGAGCACTGCTAATACACCACCCCCCCCCCCCCCCCCACACACACACACCCAACCATTGTAGCCAGAGACACTGGGAGGAGCACTGCTAATACTCCCCCCACCCAACCATTATAGGAGCACTGCTAATACACCCCCCCCCCCACCCAACCATTATAGCCAGAGACACTGAGAGGAGCACTGCTAATACACCCCCCCCCCCCACACCCAACCATTGTAGCCAGAGACACTGAGAGGAGCACTGCTGATACCCCCCCCCCCCCCCACACCCAACCATTATAGCCAGAGACACTGAGAGGAGCACTGCTAATACCACCCCCCCCCCCAAACCCAACCATTATAGCCAGAGACACTGAGAGGAGCACTGCTAATACCCCCCCCCCCCCCCCCCACAATGAGAAGGTATGAAGTTATGTGTAGCTGGCCAAAAATGTGTTTACAATTTATGATCAGCCTAGAGATTGAATAAACCTGCTGGTAGGGTTTATGGAAAAGCTACCACATACCTGTTATCCGGTGCTGGTAGGTCGCAGGGACTCTCGGCTCTGTCACTAGATCTGCTCTTCTTCTCCCGGGACTTCCTGCTATACCTGTTTTTTCTCAACAGCTGATGAAAGAGGAAATGACATGAACTCATAAATGTCTCATTCAGCTCACACCGCCTTTCAGGATCGCCACCTTTTCTTCAAGACAAACCTCAACACTTTAGTGGCACACAAAAATATATATATATATATATAAAAAGTTGCGCTAGAAAAATATATGGTTGTGACATTAAACGGCGTACCAGTGAAAAATACTATAAAAGCACTGAAGAAATTAGCACAAATGCATATTAACAAACGATCACCAAAAAAAACAGTAAATAAGAAAAAACGTTCAACAAAAAATGTTTGTGGAATTGTTCCTGTAAAAAAGAAAAAGTTCAACCAGAAGTGAATTGAAGGTTGTCCAGTGAGACTCCAATAAGTAAATTGGTGCAGTCCGTATAAGTGATAAACAAATGAGTATAGTGACTGTATAGTTTCAAGGGAAACTCTTTATCCACCACCGCTAAGATTGCTCACTTACCAGCTCTCAGGATGGTGAAAACGGATGGCTAATACCCAGCCAGGGCCTTTTCCTCTCGGATCCTCTGTTATGTCAACTCGGACATAGGGAAAAAATAAAAACACCAAAAAGGGGATCATAGATAAGACCCGCTGGGGTATTTTATTACGTAAATGTAATTAAGTAAAAAGCACTCCAATGTGCATAAAATAAATGGATATATAAAAATGCGGCCGGCCGGCTGCAACACTAAGCGTCCGTACTTCGTTCGGGAACGCTACACTCGCGGTGACGTCAGCACGTAATCATGGGGATGCGAGCGACGTGCTGGATCACCGCTTATATGACAGATGCACAAGCCTCGTTCTGGACCCCTTGGTTAAACCTGCCGGAAATTGAAAATATGAGAACCGAGTTAGTCAGTTCACATAAATCAATACCGGACAGGAAAATATATCTGAATATAGCTCATTCTTCTGCCACTGAGCAATAATAGCCGGGTGTTGTGGAGAATGACCATGTCGAATTATGCTGGGTGGTTTATATATGTGTGTGATAACTTAATGTCACAAATGTAATGTGCTGCTGCAAAAGCAAGCAGTAAGGATATTATTAATAATAACCTTCCAATAATTTTGAAAGTGAATCATCATAGCAAAGTAATAAAATAAAATTGTTAAGAATGGACCCCGATGAGATAACAATGGGTCCAAATGGGAGTGTCATACAATGGGGCCTCAAACAGGGGTTCTCCATTGCTAGCGGTCCTCTCCACAGGGGATCTTTTGTCAAAAAAAAGTACCATAATAATAAGGCTAGAAATTAAAAAGAAAATTAGACATCAACGAACCCATTGTTATCTCATCGGGGTCCATTCTTAACAATTTTATTTTATTACTTTGCTATGATGATTCACTTTCAAAATTATTGGAAGGTTATTATTAATAATATCCTTACTGCTTGCTTTTGCAGCAGCACATTACATTTGTGACATTAAGTTATCACACACATATATAAACCACCCAGCATAATTCGACATGGTCATTCTCCACAACACCCGGCTATTATTGCTCAGTGGCAGAAGAATGAACTATATTCAGATATATTTTCCTGTCCGGTATTGATTTATGTGAACTGACTAACTCGGTTCTCATATTTTCAATTTCCGGCAGGTTTAACCAAGGGGTTAATGTTTTTCGTTACGTCTTTTTTACTTTCCCCTCTTTTTTAATCTTCAATTTTTACTTAATATAACCACATTATGGCATTACTTCCTGGTATGCTGTTACTTCCGCCCATATTAACAATGGTGCTTACAGATTCACGGGCTCCCCGGTGTCCAGAACGAGGCTTGTGCATCTGTCATATAAGCGGTGATCCAGCACGTCGCTCGCATCCCCATGATTACGTCCGCATTACCGCGAGTGTAGCGTTCCCGAACGAAGTACGGACGCTTAGTGTTGCAGCCGGCTGGCCGCATTTTTATATATCCATTTATTTTATGCACATTGGAGTGCTTTTTACTTAATTACATTTACTTAATTACACCAAAAAAAAAAAGAGGAAAAGGCCCTGGCTGGGTATTAGCCATCCGTTTTCACCATCCTGAGAGCTGGTAAGTGAGCAATCTTAGCGGTGGTGGATAAAGAGTTTCCCTTGAAACTATACAGTCACTATACTCATTTGTTTATCACTTATACGGACTGCACCAATTTACTTATTGGAGTCTCACTGGACAACCTTCAATTCACTTCTGGTTGAACTTTTTCTTTTTTACAGGAACAATTCCACAAACATTTTTTGTTGAACGTTTTTTCTTATTTACTGTTTTTTTTGGACAACCACTAGTTGCTATTCACTTATATATTGCACTTTTCACTTATGTGGTGATCGTTTGTTAATATGCATTTGTGCTAATTTCTTCAGTGCTTTTATAGTATTTTTCACTGGTACGCCGTTTAATGTCACAACCATATATTTTTCTAGCGCAACTTTTTATATTTCCTCCCATTTTTGTGTTATATCGCACTTGTTGTTGCTGCTTAATGTTTTAGGTATTTGAGTCCAGCGCAATTTTTTTTTGTACTTTATATATATATATATATATATATATATATATATATATATTTTTTTTTTTAAGGAAGAACGCTGTGGACTGGTTTCACCAAAGCCCCCACTTACATCAGAATTCCCAGCATTCCCCCTTAAATCATAGTGGGACACAGGGGTCAAGTCCTGGGAACTCCCACCCAAGATCCACTCGCCCACCAAAAAAAAAAAAAATGATACGCTCATGCACGAACGCTTCAAAAGTGGTATTTTTCATCCAACCACCCCAAACTGATGTTCCTCCCTCAGCTCACCTCTCTCCCTGCATGTCCTGTGAGCAGAATAGCTGTGCTCCTCCTCTGGGTTCTCTCATCATATGGCACTGAAGATAGGGAGGGGGGGATTCAGCGGGACACACAGAGCAAGTATGCAGGAGACTGGGGGGGGGGGGGGTGAGGAGACAGAACATTAGGAAGGCCGGCAGGGAGGAGCGCATCACTAGAGGTCTGACTAAATACAATCTCTTAGCAGCAGGGACCTGATCTACCTGTCAGCTAGCTGTGATTGACAGGTAGATCAAAGCGGAAGCTGTCATGGGGCCCCCTACTGGCAATGCCTGAATGGTCAGGTGTGTGGCACTTACTATTGCGAGCTGTGTCGGCAGCTGCTGGTGTAGCACCTACCACACAGCTCGCATACTTCAAAGTATTGCAGGACACGGCTGCTAACGGGAACTGAGTTCCTGTTGTGGAAAAAGTACAGGAACTCCGTTCCCATGCGTTCCCGCAGGACTTGAGCCCTGGTGGGACACCTACTAACAAACGAATGTAGGCATAGGACACACCCCCTGCCACACCCCCTTAAAGGAGAATACATTTTTTAAGGAAGAACGGTGTGGACTGGTTTCACCAAAGCCCCCACTTACATCAAAAATTCCCAGCATTCCCCCTTAAATCATAGTGGGACACCTACTAACAAACAAATGTAGGCATAGGACACACCCCCTGCCACACCCCCTTAAAGGAGAATTAACCAAAAAAAAAAGGTTAATTAAATCCAAATCACTACTATTCCTTTATATTGGCCTGTAATGTACAAATGTACAAAAATGTACAAATGCAGCAATTTAGAAATTGTATGAAAGGTTTAGCGCTGGGAAAACACTATTTGAAAGATAAAAAGTGCATTTTATATACAACTATATAGATCAGACCAAAATGAGGGACAAATGAGGGACAGAGGGACATTGTTCTAAATCAGGGACAGTTGGGAGCAATGCCAAAGTACCCCTTACATCTGAGTCCCCCTTACCATAGTGCACTAACTTGCTCAGAGGCAGGAGAGGGAAGGGAGGAATGGGGGCCTATGCACTTGGCGGTTGTGGTACTTTGTTGGTTGAGGAGCATAGGTGTGTGCAACCCAGGCAGCAGGGGGGAATCTGCACCACACTGGGTGATTAGGGTGTGCCCAGGCACACCTAAGTTGGGGGGGACACAGTCCAGTCTGAATAATTTGTTTGGATTTCAGGGGGTCTGAATCCTGGACACGTTTCCAAACCCAGACTGTCCGGGTGAATCCTGGACAGGTGGCAACCCTACCTCCTATACCTCTTATACCTGGAGTACAGGTCAGCTCACCTATTCATAGGCTGTATACTGCACAGTACAGGTAAAGGACGGCAAGATTTGGACATTTTGGATCCCCATCAACAACTTTTTGGAGGTTTCCAGTACAAAATAGAGGAGTGAATCTTCTCCATTGGGTCACAGAGAGTAATAAAAATGTGACAGAGGGTCTATTTCTTCCCCACTCAACCCAAAGCGTACACATTTTTACCCCCTAGAAATACACTTTAACCAGTTCTTGCCTGTGCTACAGCCGCAATACAACTACAGAGCAGGCTTACTTTGACAGGAGGGCGTCCTTAGGACACAGCTGAACACAGGTCGGGGTAAAGGGCCAATCACAGCGGCCCTTTACCACGTGATCACATGTGTCCAATGACAGCTGATCACAGATGTAAACCCAAGCCAGTTATTGGCATTCCTTTCTTCACACTGACAGCGTGAGGAAAGGGGAGAAGAGCCGATAACCAGCTTGTGTGAAAGGGACCTCTTCACTGATAATCAGGGCACTGATTATCAGTGTCCTAATTATCAGTGCAGACCCAACAGTGCCCATTAGTGATGCCAATCAGTGCCACCTATCAGTACTGTCTATCAGTGCCACCTATGATTGCCCATCAGTGCCTGCCTCATCAGTGCCTGCCTCATCAGTGCCCACCAGTGCCACCTATCAGTACAGTCTATCAGTGCTGCCCATTAGTGCTGCCTATCAGTGCACAATAGTGCCGCCTAATCAGTGCAGCCTATCAGCGCACATCGGTGAAGGAGAAAAATTATCTATTTGCAAAACAAACTATAAAAAGTGTGTTTGTTTGTTTTATTTGTTTTGTTTTTCGTTTTGTTTAGCAAAAAAATAAAAACCGCAGTGCCGATAAAACACCACCAAAAAAAGCTCTATTTGGGTGGGAAATAAAATCATACAAATGTCATATGGGTACAGTGTAGCATGGCCGCGCAATTGTCATTCAAAGTGTGACAGCGCAGGAAGCTGTAAATTGGCCTGGGCAGGAAGGGGGTAAAAGTGCCCGGTAGGCAAGTGGTTAATTTTCTATTTCTTACCTGTATTTTGTCTCAACATCCTAAACCCGTCCTGACATATCCTCTCCTGTCCTACGTAGTGTTACTTATGTGTTAATATCAGAGGTCAACCTGGGTATAATATAAATAAGGTGATAAAGGAGCAAAGGGAGCGCAAAGCACACTGTGGCAATAAGTGGGAGTGGCTAATTGGACAAGCGGCATGGCTTATTATTTACACACTTTCCTATGCGATCATGCAAGAATAGAGTGCCTTAAAGTATTCATACCCCTTGAAATTTTCCACATTTTGTCATGTTACAACCAAAAAACGTAAATGTATTTTATGTGATAGACCAACACAAAGTGTCACATAATTGTGAAGTGGAAGGAAAATGAAAAATGTTTTTCAAAATTGTTTACAAATAAATATGTGAAAAGTGTGGGGGGGGGGGGGGGCATTTGTATTCAGCCCCCTGTACTCTGATACCCCTAACTAAAATCTAGTGGAACCAATTGCCTTCAGAAGTCACCTAATTAGTAGAGTCCACCTGTGTGTAATTTAATCTCAGTATAAATACAGCTGTTCTGTGAAGCCCTCAGAGGTTTGTTAGAGAACCTTAGTGAACAAACAGCATCATGAAGGCCAAGGAACACACCAGACAGGTCAGGGAAATTGTGGAGAAGTTTAAAGCAGGGTTGGGTTATATATAAAAAAAAAATCTCCCAAGCTTTGAACATCTCACGGAGTTCTGTTCAATCCATCATCTGAAAATGGAAAGAGTATGGCACAACTGCAAACCTACCAAGACATGGCCGTCCACCTAAACTGACCGGCCGGGACTAACTCAAAAAGACAGAGTATACTAATAGATCGGACAGAGACAGGGTCCACAAGATGGTTGTTGTGAATGCTCACACATAGTAACACAGGTATACCAATAGTGCACTAAAGCATGACAAGGTCATGGGAAGAAAGTTTTGCACAGTATTTAATAAAGACAAGACTTCGTTTTTTTTATATTGTTTCAGGATCCTTGTAAAGCTTAATTTTAGACTGCATAGTCTCTGTTATGTTGAAATTATAACTGTACAATGTGATTCTTACCATGTAAATTGTGCAAAACGAAAAATAAAAACCTTTTCTTGATTAAAAAAACTGACCGGCCGGGCAAGGAGAGCATTCATCAGAGAAGTCTGGACTCTCTGGAGGAGACTCTGGAGGAGCTGCAGAGATCCACAGCTCAGGGGGGAGAATCTGTCCACAGGACAACTATTAGTCGTGTTCTCCACAAATCTGATCTTTATAGAAGAGTGACAAGAAGAAAGACATAAAAAGTACAATTTGCAGTTTGCGAGAAGCCATGTGGGGGACACAGCAAACATGTGGAAGAAGGTGATCTGGTCAGATGAGACTAAAATTGAACTTTGTGGCCTAAAAGCAAAACGCTATGTGTGGCGGAAAACTAACACTGCACATCCCCCTGAACACACCATCCCCACCGTGAAACATGGTGGTGGCAGCATCATGTTGTGGGGATGCTTTTCTTCAGCAGGGACAGGGAAGCTGGTCAGAGTTGATGGAAAGATGGATGGAGCCAAATACAGGGCAATCTTAGAAGAAAACCTGTTAGAGTCAGCAAAAGACTTGAGACTGGGGCGGAGGTTCACCTTCCAGCAGGACAACGACCCGAAACATACAGCCAGAGCTACAATGGAATGGTTTAGATCAAAGCATATTCATGTGTTAGAATTGCACAGTCACAGTCCAGACCTAAATCCAATTGAGAATCTGTGGCAAGACTTGAAAATTGCTGTTCACAGACGCTCTCCATCCAATCTGACAGAGCTTGAGATATTTTGAAAAGAAGAATGGGCAAAAATGTCCTCTCTAGATGTGCAAAGCTGGTAGAGACATCCCCAAAAAGACTTGCAGCTGTAATTGCAGTGAAAGGCGGTCCTACAAAGTATTGACTCCGGGGGCGCCATACAAATGTACCCCACACTTTTCACATATTTATTTGTAAAACATTTTGAAAACCATTTATCATTTTTCTTCCACTTCACAATTATGTGCCACTTTGTTGTTGGTCTATCACATAAAATCCAATAAAATACATTTACGTTTTCGGTTGTAACATGACAAAATGTGGAACATTTCAAGGGGTATGAATACTTTTTCAAGGCACTGTAAGGCCGCGTACACACGAAGGGACAATCCCGCGGGATTATCCTCTGGACTGAAGTCCAGAGGATAATCCCCTCGTGTGTGGGCGCCGGCGGACTTTTTGGCGCCAAAGTACGGCGGACTAAAGTTTCAGGTTTTGTTCTCAAATTATCCGCTGGACTTGGAAGTCCAGCGGACAATCCCGCCGTTAGTGGGCAAGTCCGCGGGACTTTTGAAATGAACGGACTTGCCGCTCATCGGCAAGTCCGTTCATTTAGCACGTGACTTCAGGTTACGTAGCTAGCGTAGGCAGTTACTGCCGCCGCGCTAGCTCCGTGACCTGGCATGGATTTAAAGGGAATCCCCACGCCGAAAAAACGGCGTGGGGGTTCCCCCAAATCCATGTCAGACCCTCATCCGAGCACGCAGCCTGGCAGGCCAGGAAAGGGGTGGGGACGAACGAGCGCCCCCCCCCTCCTGAGCCGTACCAGGCCGCGTGCCCTCAACATGGGGGGTGCCCTGGGGAAAGGGGGGCCGTGCGGCCCCCCCACCCCAAAGCACCTTGTCCCCATGTTGATGAGGACAAGGGCCTCTTCCCGACAACCCTGGCCGTTGGTTGTCGGGGTCTGCGGGCGGGGGCTTATCGGAATCTGGGAACCCCCTTTAATAAGGGGGCCCCCAGATACCGGCCCCCCACCCTATGTGAATGAGTATGGGGTACGATGTACCCCTACCCATTCACCTAAGGTGTAAAATGTAAAGTAAAAAAAAAACACCCACACTTTTGAAAAAATAGTTTATTGCACTGCTCCGGGGGTCTTCTTCCGTCTTGGGGGTCTTCTCGCCGGACTCCCCCGCCATTTACCAAGCTCTTTTACCGAGCGAGGGGAGTCCGGCTACCTTCTTCGTCGTCGCCGCCGTCTGGGGGTCTCGATCCGCCTTCGGGGGTCTTCTTCCGTCTTGGGGGTCTTCTCGCCGGACTCCTCCCCTCTCTTCTGCTCTTTTACCTAGCTCTTTCACGAGGGGAGGTGTCCGGCTACCTTCTTCGTCGTCGCCGCCGTCGTCTGGGGGTCTCGATCCGCCTTCGGGGGTCTTCCGGGGGTCTCTTCTGTTCTTGCGGCGGTCGTCGTCTTCCGCGCCGCCGGCGCCTTCTTCTTCTTGTCCTTCTTCTTGTCCTTCTTGTTCTTCTTCTTCTTCCGATGTTGACCCGACGCTCTCTCTGCCCGGAATGCCTGTGCCGCTCTGAGCTCGGACTTATATAGGGACATGGGCGACAGGGTCACATGTTCATGTCACATGGTGACCCCGCCCCCTTGCGATGTCACAGTCCCAGCATCCTCCGGGACTGTGACAACACAAGGGGGCGGGGTCACCATGTGACATGTGCATGTGACCCTGTCGCCCTTGTCCCTATATAAGTCCGAGCTCAGAGCGGCACAGGCATTCCGGGCAGAGAGAGCGTCGGGTCAACATCGGAAGAAGAAGAAGAACAAGAAGGACAAGAAGAAGGACAAGAAGAAGAAGGCGCCGGCGGCGCGGAAGACGACGACCGCCGCAAGAACAGAAGAGACCCCCGGAAGACCCCCGAAGGCGGATCGAGACCCCCAGACGACGGCGGCGACGACGAAGAAGGTAGCCGGACACCTCCCCTCGTGAAAGAGCTAGGTAAAAGAGCAGAAGAGAGGGGAGGAGTCCGGCGAGAAGACCCCCAAGACGGAAGAAGACCCCCGAAGGCGGATCGAGACCCCCAGACGGCGGCGACGACGAAGAAGGTAGCCGGACTCCCCTCGCTCGGTAAAAGAGCTTGGTAAATGGCGGGGGAGTCCGGCGAGAAGACCCCCAAGACGGAAGAAGACCCCCGGAGCAGTGCAATAAACTATTTTTTCAAAAGTGTGGGTGTTTTTTTTTACTTTACATTTTACACCTTAGGTGAATGGGTAGGGGTACATCGTACCCCATACTCATTCACATAGGGTGGGGGGCCGGTATCTGGGGGCCCCCTTATTAAAGGGGGTTCCCAGATTCCGATAAGCCCCCGCCCGCAGACCCCGACAACCAACGGCCAGGGTTGTCGGGAAGAGGCCCTTGTCCTCATCAACATGGGGACAAGGTGCTTTGGGGTGGGGGGGCCGCACGGCCCCCCTTTCCCCAGGGCACCCCCCATGTTGAGGGCACGCGGCCTGGTACGGCTCAGGAGGGGGGGGGGCGCTCGTTCGTCCCCACCCCTTTCCTGGCCTGCCAGGCTGCGTGCTCGGATGAGGGTCTGACTTGGATTTGGGGGGAACCCCCACGCCGTTTTTTCGGCGTGGGCATTCCCTTTAAATCCATGCCAGCTTGCGGAGCTAGCGCGGCGGCATTTACTGCCTACGCTAGCTACGTAACCTGAAGTTACGTTCGAAATGAACGGACTGCTCCGTGTGTGGGCAAGTCCGTTCATTTTCAAAAGTCCCGCGGACTTTTGGCCGGCGGATTATCCGCTGGACAAGTCCGTGCGTGTGTGGGCAGGTCCACACCCTCGGAAAGTCCAGCGGACCTAGCCGGAAAGTCCAGCGGATTGTCCGCTGGACTTAGGTCCGCCGGCAAAAGTCCGTACGTGTGTACGAGGCATAAGGAGCACTGCAAGCTTGTTGGTGTGCTGGCGACCTGTTTCGCCTACATTATACAGCATGACCAGCACCCTTTTAATCACATGACTGATTCTAGTATGGTGTGCGGGAAGGAATATACGACGTCTGCCAGTACTGGGGGGGGGGGGGGGGGGGGCGCTCTGTATTTGCCCTTCTTGTGCTCTGATGACACAGATCAGAATCAGAATACTTTATTGAACCCAAAGGGAAATTTTTGCGACACAGCCACACTCAACAAAGACAACACAAGATCACAGCGATGAACAGAACAAGACACAATGATGCAACAAAATTACCAATAGCAGCAATTAGCACCAAAAATATAAAAAAATAAAAATAAAAAAAAATAACAAAAAATATATAAAAATCTAAATATAAAAAAATAAAAAAAATAAACCATCCATACAATTCAAATACAACATAGAAATAATAATACAGATTAAAAAATGAAGAGGATGTCTATGCCAGCCCTGACTTTCCTTCTCACCGTATTTACGGATAAATCCCAGAGAATTCCGGATTCCAAGGATCTATAGCAATTGTCTGTCAGTTGTTCAGCTGATGTAAGGGCAGGGCAGACCAGAGAAGACTGAAAATCGCAGTGAAGAGAAAGGCGTAGCTCATCGACATGTCAGCCTTTCCCATAGGGATAAACAATCGATCCCTACCGTCATAGAACTCGTCATATTATTCTGTAGAACAGGAACTTACTTCAATACACTGCAGACTGGAGCCACCGGGGAGGGGGGGAGCAGAACAAGGAAGTGCTCTCCATATCTCTGTTGCTTCTGCTTCTTTTACGAGAAGGCCACATAAACTCCTAGGAATGCGGGGAGGGAGCTACATAACTGTCAGTGTCACATGATGGAAAATCGTCAGAGTAACTGTCGACTAACAGAGTAACTAAGTTTACTAAACAGGCACAAAGTTACCCACTTGACCTCCAGAAGGTTTTACCCTCCTTCATGACCAGGGCATTTTTTTTTTGCTATTCAGCACTGCGCTACTTTGACTGGCATTTGCGTGGTGATGCAACACTGTACACAAATTAAACTTTTATATATTTTTTTTTTTTTTTGCTTTTGGTGGTATTTTATCACCACTGGGTTTTTTATTTTATTTTGTTTTATAATATAAACACAAAAAATACAAAATTAAAAAAATAAAAAATAAAATACAAAAATAAATCTACTTTCTGTTATAAAAAAAATCCAATAAAATGAAAAATCCTTAATACATTTAGGCCAAAATGTACTCTGCTACACTTCTCTGGTAAAAAATACTAAATTCCAGTAGGTGTATATTCATAGCTTCTAAGTGTCCCTGATTTCGAGGGACTGTCTATTGTTTGGAGCAAAGTCCCTTTGTCCCCCTTTCCCCCTCATTTTGGTCTGATCTATAAAGCTGTATATAAAATGCACTTTTTATCTTTCAAAAAGTGTTTCCCAGTGCTAAAATATTCATCCAAATTCTAAATTGCTGCATTTGTAAATGTTAAAAGCCAGTATAAAGGAATAGTAGTGGTTAAAAAAAGCCCTTGTGGATTTAATTAACCTTTTTTTTGTTGGTTAATTCTCCTTTAAGGGGGTGTGGCAGGGGGGCGTGTCCTATGCCTACATACATTTGCTAGTAGGTGTCCCTCATTCCCATCTCAAAATGTTGGGAGGTATGGCATATTGGTTCATGTGAAAGTTATAGTGTCTACAAACTATGGTGTGTGTATATGTGTATATGTATGTACTCCCCTCAAATGGATGGCACAAAAAAAGGAGACGAATAGACGGGTGAACCGGTGGTTTTTGGCTCTCCAAGATTATTCCTTCACAGTAAAACACAGGCCAGGTGTCAAGATGGGAAATGTAGATACCCTGTCCTGGGTTCACTTCTGTTGGGCCACAGGTGTTTCAACCCTGAAGTTGAAACAAGGGGGGGATTTGTAGCAGAGTGTCTGGGGGAGCCTGGGGAAAGTTCTTTTTGAGGTTTACACATCTCTAAGGCTCCTCTTATACACATTTAGGGATCTCTGATCCTTGGTCCAGTTTGGGTTTTACTCCTCTCCCAGTGGCTATTTAGACTCACCTGGAACCCGCAGTCACTGCTCAGGTCCTGAAGGAACAGACAGGTTTGGGTCTGTTAGAGCTGCAAGGTTGGTACAAAGCAAACAAGCTGTGTATGTGGAGTTGGGCTTGGATAGCCTCATAGGGTTGTGATTTGTGTAGTTAGTGCTGCTGGGACACGGGCTAGGATTTTCTTTTGTATGTTTTTGCCCTGTTACTTTGTGGAACACTGTACAGCACCCATAAATAGACCTGTAACTAGTATGATTGAGCCCTGCACTGTTTGTCACCACCTCACTGGTCTGGTATCCGTACCTGAAAGTGCTCACCGCAGGGAGCTTTTGTACCTGCCACCTATCCTCCAGCTAACAGAACTTATGGTGGAATATATTACAACACTGGACGGTGGGTGGTCTCATAAAAAGTTTAAAAAATGCTATTGACTGTTTGTTTTAAATGGCCCATGTTGTTTGGTAAGCGATCATATTCTCTTTGCTTGCATTACGAAATGAGGCATTTATACTGTATATGGTGAAGTCTCTGCATTATCTGTATCGAGAGGATTTATATTGCGCAATGCCGCGTACACACGATCGGAATTCCGGCCAGAAGAAGACCGATGAGAGCTTTTCATCGCAAAATGCGACCGTGTGTAGGCTCCATCAGAATTTGGTGGCCGAATTTCCGACAGCAAAGAATTGAGAGCATGTTCTCAATTTTTCAGACGGAAAAGGTTTCTATCGGAAATTCCGATCGTCTGTAGCAATTCTGACGCAAAAAAATTCCTACACGTGCTCAGAAACAATTCGACGCATGCTCGGAAGCATTGAACTCGGCTCGATTTAGTGTTGTACGTCACCGCGTTCTTGACGGTCGGAATTTGGTGTGACTGTGTGTAGGCAAGACAGTTTGAGCGGAATTCCGTCGGGAAAACCGTCAGAGCTTTTTCCGACGAGAATTCCGATTGCGTGTACGCGGCATAAGACTGTATTGTTGAGACACTGTTTTTTTTACACAATTTTATGTTTGTATATATATATATATATATTGATATATACACTCACTGGCCACTTTGTTAGGTATTCCTTGCTAGTACCGAGTTGGATCCCCTTTTTGCCTTCATTCTTCATGGCATAGATGCAACAAGGTGTTGGAATTCCTCAGAGATTTTGCTCCATAGTGACATGATAGCAATATACAGTTGCTGCAGATTTGTCGGCTGCACATCCATGATGCGAATCTCCCCTTCCACCACATCCCAAAGGTGCTCTATTGGATGAGATCTGGTGAGTGTGGAGGCCATTGGAGTACAGTGACCTCATTGTCCAGTGGTGAGATGATTGGAGCTTTGTGACATGGTGCATTATCCTGCTGGGAGGAGCCATCAGAAGATGGGGACACTGTAGTCATAAAGGGATGGATATGAGATCAGCAACAATACTCAGGTAGGCCGTGGCATTTAAACGATGCTCAATTGGTACTAAGGGGCCCAAAGTGTGCCAAGAAAAAATCCCCCCCATTACACCCCCACCACCAGCCTGAACCATTGATACAAGGCAGGATGGATCCATGCTTTCATGTTTCTGACCCGACCAGCTGAATGTCGCAGTTGAAATCGAGACTCATCAGACCAGCAACGTTTTTCCAATCTTCTATTGTCCAATTTTGGTGATCTGTGTGAATTGTAGCCTCAGTTTCCTGTTCTTAGCTGACAGGAGTGGCACCCGGTGTGGCCTTCTGCTGCTGTAGCCCATCTGCTTGAAGGTTCAATGTGTGTTCAGAGATGGTATTCTGCATACCTTGGGTGTAACGAGTGGTTATTTGAGTTAAAATTTAGTTCAAAGAACAGAAATGGGACTTTTAAGGCGCAAAAATACAAAAAGATTACATTGATAGAAAAAAGTTTTATTGAATTTCACAATATAACTTGATATTGCATAATTGACATTAAATGTCCATGAAAACGTTTTTTAAAAACCATACATCGCTAAACAGAGATGAACTTTTCATTTATTGCTCTTTTTCTCAACATGTTTCACCCGAACTTGGGCTTCCTCAGGAGAGTTAGATAATGTCAATTAATATTTACTAGAATAGAAAAGATACAGTCAGAACATTGAAATACACAACAATTTACACTGCTTTAATAAGATAATGTAGAAATGAACATCACATAATTGAAAAGTGGGTGGAGCTAATAGGCTCAAATGCTGACCTGAAAGTCCCGGGAGAGGGCTCTGCAGTCCACAAAAATGTTGAATACATGGGATTGTATCGAGTGCATCATAGAGAGGGAAATAATGTCCAAAACTATATCAGTTTGGTAATCCATCTATGGGGTACATTAATATAGATACCGAATTTGTTAAGATATTGAAGAGAGAATATATAAGTGTATATTATCCGAAAGAATGGAAAAACCCACCTGGATAATGATTCCTTGGAAAGGTAATAGGAGCATATAAAGGAGCATACAAACAAAGTGCTCATAACTGCCAAAAGGAAATCCAAGTTTGAATCTATAAGAAATTTTAAAGGGAAAAGTCCTTTATCCATCTTGGAAGTTTTATACAGATATGGTTACCATCAGTAAACCGCAGACTGGTCATCATATGCCAGGTATATATTTACCTATGTTGAGGGTCTGCATCAACTCAGGGTGCCAGCCAGGACAGATAACTATCCAGAAAATAGGGAGGCCAGAGTGAGGTACCTAGAACCCCTTTAAATAGAGGTTATTTGAGTTACTGTTGCATTTCTATCATCTGGAACCATTCTGCCCATTCTCCTCTGACATCAACAAGGCATTTTCCTCCACACAACTGCAGCTCACTGGATATTTTTTTAACCACCATTCTCTGTAATCCTGAGAGATGGTTGTGTGTGAAAATCCCAGTAGATCAGTCGTTTTGTAAATACTCAGACCAGCCCATTTGGCACCAACAACCATGCCACGTTCAAAGTCACTTAAATCCCCTTTCTTCCCCATTCTGATGCTCAGTTTGAACTTCAGAAAATCGCCTTCACCACATCTAGATGCCTAAATGCATTGAGTTGCTGCCATGTGATTGGCTGATTAGCAATTTGTCATACCAAGCAATGGAACAGGTAACTAATAAAGTGGCTGGTGAGTGTATACACAGTGGCGTAGTGGTGAGCACTCTCACCTAGCAGTAAAAAGGGTCGCAGGTTCGAATCCCAACCACGACACTACCTGCCTGGAGTTTGTATGTTCTCCCTGTGCCTGTGTGGGTTTCCTCCGGGTACTCCGGTTTCCTCCCACAATCCGAAGACATGCAGGTAGGTTAATTGGCTTCTGTCTAAAAAATTGTCCCTAGTATATGAATGGGGACCTTGGATTATGGGCTCCTTGAGGGTAGGGACCGATGTGAGTGTGCAATGTACAGGGATAGGGACAGTTGTAGACACTCACTCAGGTTGGACTGGTGTCTTTATTCAACCTTAGAAACTATGAAACTATTTGTTTTATTTGCACTTTGTGTAAGGTCACATAGGCACTTTACGTTTATTGAGGTTATATAGCGCTGCACTTCTTTATTATAAATGGGGTGATTCTTCCTAAAAGGGACATAGACAGCAATACAAACCTGACAGGGGGTGTAACCCCCCACTCCGCTGCACACCATATAAAACGTATGTAGTGGCCATAACCCCAAGGGGCGACCTTGACTTTTCTGGGCTTACCAATTACCTCCTCCTCGCTCGACGGTTGTTGTCTAGGGGTTCCCAGGGTTAGTACCCAGTAACTTCAGAAGCTGACACACAAAAGTCCTTTTGAGGATTTTTATTTTGCAGGGGTAACATCCAACAGTAACACAGTCTCAGATGGGAATAGAGGGCACGGGTGATAAAACTCAGGCAATTTGAACTGCTGACATCCCACTGAATGTCTCTTAGTTAGCCACTCGCAACTGGGCGCTTCACTGCTGGATAAACCTCTAACCACAGATTTAGCAGCCAACATGTGATCCGGAAACTTTGCAAAGTCTCTGCCACAGACTAGATTGTAACTGAAGACAAATAGGAACCTTTCCCACAGTACCTGGATCTCTCGGCCTTCTTGGCGATACTGTGTGAAGTGTGGATTCTCTAGTGTCCATACAACTCAGCTCCCAGGCTCTTACCGAGCAGCCAGCTTCTTGGCCCTCCTCCGAAGAGTCCTCCCCTGGTCACTTGTACGAGTTGCCGTGTCCCTCCAATACCGACAGCACACCGGGACACCTCCGAATCCTCCTTCAGTTACTGGGCCTCGAACTAGCCAGTTCCGAGGCTCGGGAACGGACGGATCCCTACCCCCAGACCATGAGGGCCTCTAGGGCTGGTCAGGGTGACCATGCTCACGGAGACGGCAGACACTCCTGGGTCCGGGACCCCTCACGGGGCTGGCCTGGACCGGAACCAGGAATCAAAGCAGCAGCCGAAACCTGAACACGTGACTTCAGCACCTTAAATACCCCTCCCCAGACTACGCAGCAGAGCCAAACGAGCCCACTGATTGGCTCCGGGAAAGATTGGTACTTAACACGTCATACCAGGCTTGGTTCTCAGCCTGTCACAGGTGCCTCACTGTACCTATGACCAGACAGAACTCCAGTACAGCCCAGCCAGACTGATGCCAAAGTAAAAAACCTGTACAATTAACCCCCAGAACTCTTTTACAGTTCTGGAAAACTAAATTTACATATGTATAGCGCACACTTATGCCCCGTACACACGGTCGGACCATGTTGTCGGAAAATCCAACCGTGTGTGGGCTCCATCGGACTTTTTCCGTCGGAGATCCTGCTCTCAAATTTTCCGACAACAAAGACTTTTTCCGATCGTGTGTAGCGAATTCCGACGGACAAAGTGCCACGCATGCTCAGATCAAATTACAAGACCAAACCTATTGGCTACTAGCCTCTACGTAGTTCTGTCTTACGCAACGAACGTCACCACGTTCAGAATGATCGGATTTTCCGACAACTTTGTCCGACAGTGTGTATGCAACACCAGTGTCGGACAAAATCCGTCGGAAAAAATCTGACGGATTTTGTGGACGGAATTTCGGACCGTGTGTACGGGGCATAAGGCCCCTTTCACACTGGGGCGGTTTTCAGGCGGTACGGCGCTAAAAATAGCGCCTGTATACCGCCTGAAAAAACCGGCCCCATTCACTCCAGTGTGAAAGCCGGCGGGCTTTCACACTGGAGCGGTGCGCTAGCAGGACCGCAACAAAAGTCCTGCTAGCAGCATCTTTGGAGCGGTGAAGGAGCGGTGTGTTCACCACTCCTATACCGCTCCTTCCCATTGAAATCAATGGGAAACCGCGGGGATACCGCCCGCAAACCGCCGCTGCAGCGGCGCTTTGCGGAGGTTTTTAACCCTTTTGCGGCCGCTAGCGGGGGTTAAAACCACCCCGCTAGCGGCCGCATACCGCGGGTAAAACGATGGTAAAGCAGCGCTAAATATAGCGCTGCTTTACCGTCGCCGCCCCGCACCGCCCCAGTGTGAAGCCAGCCTTAGTCAAGTGTCGGCGCTACACGTAAAAAAAATTTTTTGCCTTTAGTTCTCCTTTAACAGGCTGGAATGTAAAATGTACACACTGAACACACCTCTAGTGGTGAAACTTGTAGAACGCTTTTGTGATCATTTTTTATGTAAGGGAGGAATTTGAGTTTCGTTTCTCCCTTTCATGCTTTCACAACAGTGACCCAATCAGCTAAAAAAAAAAAAAAAAAAAAAAAAGAAAAGCTGGTTAAATTGAGCTTAGAGGTTGGATAACCTGTGCAGTATCATTGCTCTGCTCAAATACGCAAATTTTGTCTTCAAGCAATTGCTCTGCGGAACTCCTCTTGCTGGCTGGGTAAAGAACTGCGTTTAACTTGTTTATCTTCTTGCAGCTTTGATGGCGTCAAATTCACAGGATGGACAACCCTGCACTGAATGTGTAAAAACCTGTACAGATCCTGAGCTGGATAAACGGGGGATAATATCTGGACCATATGTGTGTCCCGAGTCCCAGTTACCGGAACAGCCGGCCTTCATAAAGTACACAACTCGAGAAGAGGAGGCACAGGAGGAGGCTATGATCTTCTGTACGTATTGTATTCACTCCTCTGTACCTGCTATTCAATCATGTCTGCACTGCGAAGCTTCTCTGTGTGATGACCACCTGAAGGCTCACAACAAGTCGCCAGAACATGTTCTAACAGAGCTCACCACCTCCCCGGAGAATAGGAAGTGCTCCATCCACAAGAAGATCCTGGAGTATTACTGCTATGAAGACACAGTCTGTATCTGTGTTTACTGCTTGGCTGAGAAGCACAGGCTCCATCAACTGGAACACCTGGATGAAGCCACCACAAAGAAAAAGCAAAAACTAAAAGACCTTCTGGAGACCTTGGTCTCAGAAAGAGAGGACCTGGAGAAAAACTGCCAGAATATTAGAAGAAGTATGATGGGAATTCCAGAGAAAGTATCTGACCTAAAAGAAAAAGTTGCTACCTCATTTCAAGACCTTAGAAGAAGGCTGGAGGATCTAGAAAACAGAGTCCTACAAGAGATCTCCAGACAGGAAACGGCAATTATCATAGCAGGCAATATTCAGTTGCAGCAGCTGCAAGTGAAGAAGATACAATTGTCCAGTAAGATGCGTCGCATTCAGGAGCTATGCAACGAGACCGACCCCCTGACTGTCATACAGTATGGTGAGGACAACTTTTATGATAATTCAGAAGATCAAAAGAAAGATGACCTGAAGGAAGCCGATAAAAAGATGCAGTAGAGGACTTGAATGAGTTTCTAATCGCTCTGACTTTACACAATGGCTTGAATAATATTGTAACCGAGACAAGGAAAGAATATTGTATCCCTCAAGCTAAAGAGATCCTGCTGGATCTGAATACAGCAGCTAATAATGTATTGGTTTCCAGTGACCTCAAGTCCGTTTCTTGGTCAGTCTTAGGCCAACGTCGCAAAGAAACAGTAGAGAGATTTGAACAGCATCAAGTGTTGAACACAAGTGGATTTTCTGCTGGACGGCATTATTGGGAAGTGGAGGCGAGTGAATCGGAATACTGGATGATGGGAGTGACCTATCCAAGTATAGACCCCAAGAGCCCGGAGTCTTGGATTGGGAATAATACCAAATCCTGGTGCTTGTGCAGGTGGCACGATGAGTATTCAGTTAGACATGATAGTAAAGATGTCGATACACATTCTAATCTGTCCTGCAAGAAGGTAGGAATCTATCTGGATTATGAGGCCGGGCAGCTGTCCTTCTATGAACTGAGTGACCACATCAGACACCTCCACACCTTCACTGAGCCCCTTCATGCTGCATTCTGGGTGGAGGACAACGGGTGGCTCAGAATAACAAGCTAAAAAATACAGTAAAGCCAGCCATTTTCTAAATCAATCGATTTCCCTATCAACACAGCTAGTGTTGATGGGGGAATCCCTCCATTGGAGCTATTGGGGGCAGACACACAGTGAATATTGCTAGTGGCTGTAGCTGCAATCGCATGAAAAGCCCACCATGCTGGCTGTACCCAAGTTGATCAACTTTGGTACAATCAGTCTGCCCATACATGGTTTAAATCTCAGCCGGCCTGGTCCCTGCTGAACCAGTCGAGATCCAAACCATCTATGACCGGATTAACAGAGTAGGAGAGCTCTAGATTTTTTATTCTAAGGAAGTTGGGTGGAGTGCCAAAATTCAATCAATAGGTGGGCCAACCACTGAATTTCAGCAGGTTCAAAAATTCTCAGTGTGTGGCCAGTTTACAACACTTCCTTATCTCCTGTGTGGATCAACAATGAAAAAGCCAATGTCTGTGTGCCCCATGGACTACTTATCTTCTGCACCCAAGGCCCACAGATTGCCTACTGCCAGGAAATAACATTTAGAAAAAATTATTTCAGGTCTTAAGCACAGTCTGATTCTAATACTTTTTGTTGTCTTTTTTTTTCTATAATTTTGTACATTTTAATTTCAAGTGAACCTGTCACACCTTTTTAAAACCTGTCTAATTGTTCTGTCAACACATGATGATTGATCTTCACGGTCATAATTTCAGTCAGTCAGCTCTAATCTCTTATTGGATGTTATGTGTGTATGTGATTTTGTTGCAGTACCCACCAATCAATATCTTAATTTTTTTTCCTAATACAGTGATTTTTATGTCTCTGTGTTTTGAAGGTCTTCTTTATTATTGACCCTTTGAGCTTTCACCATAGAGATGAGATCAGTTTAATGCCCCAACAATGCTATAAATCAGGGGTCGCCAAACTTTGTAAACAAAGGGCCAGTTTGCCATCCTTCCGACTTAAAGAGGAGTGCCCCTTAAATTAAAAGTCAGCAGCTACAAATACTGAAGCTGCTGACTTTTAAATAATCGGGACACTTACCTGTCCCAGGGTCCAGCGATGCGGGGGAATGAAGCCCCACTCTTTCTCCGCTCCGCGGCACTGGCATTCTTACTGTGGGCATCCGGCTGTGGCTTCACAGCCGGGCACCCACTGTGCATGCGCGATCGGCGCCGCGCGCCGTGATTGGCCACGCAGTCATCTGAGACCTGTCACGTGTCCCAGATGACTGACAGGAGGGAGGGGGCAGAGCTGAGCCCTTCCTGCGCCGAGGGGAAGTGATGTCACCAGTCCAGGCACTGAAGGAGGCAGACTATGAGGGACCCCCTTAGCAACAGGCATTTAGAGGTGACTTAATTTTTTTTTTTTCAAAATGTTTTATTTTTATATTTTTTTTAGGAATTTTAATCTTTTTTTTTTGGGGGGGGGGGGGGGTGGACACCACTTTAAGGAGGGGGCCCGGCTGTGGCCATTGGGAGTAGATAGGGTCCCGACATCAGTGGGAATAAACAATTCCCCATCTTTGGTGTCAGCAGGAGGAATAGCACCCTATCGTTGGTGTCAGTGGGAGGAATTGTGCCCTGTCATTGGGAGGAATTTTGCCACGTCTTTGGTGGAATTGTACCCCATCATTGGTATCATTTGGAATTGTGCCCCATCTTTGGTGTTGTTGGCAGGAATTGTGCCCCATCTTTGGTGTCATTGGGAGGAATTGTGCCCCATCTTTGGTGTCATTGGGAGGAATTGTGCCCCATCTTTGGTGTCAGTGGGAGGAATTATCCATTGTCCCATTGTTTGTATCAGTGGATGAAAATAGTGCCCCGAGGGCCAGATTAAAGCAAGCAAAGGGCTGCATCTGGCCCCCGGGTCACAGTTTGGAGACCACTGCTATAAATTATCAAAAGGATTAATTTGGTGTGATTTACCATTAAAGTGTTAGCTCACCCTTTCAGAAGAAATTAAAACGTGATCCAACACCCTACACCCTCCCAGTCCCTGCTGTACTTGCCTCCGTGGGTGATGGGCTGTCAGGGTCCATGCAGCCAGTGTAGCGGTCCAGAGAAATGATGCTCTTTATTTTTAAAATGCAGTGCAGAAGAAATGGAACCTTCTCTTTCTTCTCTCATCCTTCCTTCCTTTTTAAAGGTGTCAGACATGACAGCAAGTGAGGGGGAATCTCCACCATGGGGGTCACAGATAGTAGTAAAAACATTTTTTGTATTAAAGTACAGAAAGTTTAGAACCTCTGTGAAGCTTTTACTGCAGCCCATTGGGGAGATTTCGCACCACATTCTGTCCGTCCGGGTGACAATTGTCAGACCGAACAGGAAGCGAAAGAAAATCTCCTTAAAGGAGACAGATAACATTTAACGCTCAGCTGAGGTTTTAGCCCTTCACCACTTTAGCCAATATTAAAAAATTGAGGAGAAACTACAACCCCCTCACAGCCCAACCACGGCCCTGCAAAGTCTCCCACAGTCACCTTAGTCACAACATGTCCCCAGTCTTTTGGGCTGAATGATGCAAAGGGTCATTCAACCCTGAAGACTGAGGACAGACTGTGAGTGCAGGGTTCATGGACCTACCCCATTCTGGCATCATCACTGTGCCCTCTGCAGACCAATCACAAGGGGCCTCTTTCTTTGCACCACAGGCATTCATAAAAGGCCCTGTAGTCTTTTTAATGAACAGAAAGAGTTCCTTGATTGGACGCCCCTCTACATTTCATTGAAACAAAGGACGTGGTGTAATCACTGAGAGAAAATACAAGGTGTCCTTTGAATGGCAGAGGTGCCGCCCCCCCAATGGTCAATGTGCAGAGGGGCAGCCACACACAGAACCCTGTCATCAGGTAACCAGCCTGAACACTTTGAAAAAGGGTATGTAAAAAAAAATAAAAAAAAAAAAAAATTGTGTGTGTGTGTGTGTGTATATATATATATATATATATATTAGTGGATCCAGAAAGTATTCACAGCGCTTGACTTTTTCCACATTTTGTTATGTCCAAAATGGATTAAATTCATTATTTTCCTCAAAATTCTACAAACAATACCCCATAATGACAACGTGAGAGAAGTTTGTTTGAAATCTTTGCCAATAAAAAAAACAAAAAAAAACACCATGTATAAGTATTTACAGCCTTTACTCAATACTTTGTTGAAGCACCTTTGTCACCAATTACAGCCTCCAAGTCTTTTTGAGTATGATGCCACAAGCTTGGCACTCCTATTTCTGGGCAGTTTCTCCCATTCTTCTTTGAAGGACCTCTCCAGCTCTATCAGGTTGGATGGGGAGCGTTGGTGCACAGCCATTTTCAGATCTCTCCAGAGATGTTCAAGTCTGGGCCACTCAAGGACATTCACAGAGTTGTCCCGTAGCCACTCCTTTGATATCTTGGCTGTGTGCTTACGGTCGTTGTCCTGTTGGAAGATGAACCTTCTGAGATCCAGAGCGCTGTGGAGCAGGTTTTCATCAATGATGTCTCTGTACATTGTTGCATTCATCTTTACTTTGATCCTGACTAGTCTCACAGTTCCTGCCGCTGAAAAACATCCCCACAGCATGATGCTGCCACCACCATGGATGGTATTGACCAGGTGATGAACGGTGCCTGGTTTCCTCCAAACATGACGCTTGCCATTCAGGCCAGAGTTCAATCTTGGTTTCATTAGACCAGAGAATTTTGTTTCTCATGGTCAGAGAGTCCTTCAGTTGCCTTTTGGCAATCTTCAGGCGGGTTGTCATGTGCCTTTTACTGAGGAATGACTTCCGTCTGGCCACTCTACCATACAGGCCTGATTGGTGGAGTGCTGCAGAGATGGTTGTCCTTCTGGAAGGTTCTCCTTTCTCCACAGAGAAATGCTGGAGCCCTGTCAGAGTGACCATCGGGTTCTTGGTCACCTCCCTGACTAAGGCCCTCCTCCCCCGATCGCTCAGTTTGGCCGGGCGGCCCGCTCTATGAAGAGTCCTGGTGGTTCCAAACTTCTTCCATTTACTGATGATGGAGACCACTGTGCTCATTGGGACCTTCAATGCTGCAAAAAAATTTTTGTACCCTTCCCCAGATCTGTGCCTCAATACAATCCTGTCTCGGAGGTCTACAGACAATTCCTAGGACTTCATGGCTTGGTTTGTGCTCTGACATGCACTGTTACCCGTGGGACCTTTTATATAGACAGGTGTGTGCTTTTCCAAATCATGTCCAATCAACAGGTGGACTCCAATCAAGTTGTAGAAACAGCTCAAGGATGATCAATGGAAACAGGAGGCACCTGAACTAAATTTTCGAGCTTCATGGCAAAGGCTGTGATACTTCTGTACATGGAATTTTTTTTATTTTTAATAAATTTGCAAACATTTACAAACAAATTTCTTTCACGTTGTCATTATGGGGTATTGTTTGTAGAATTTTTGCTGGGCTCCTGAGGCTTTTCTGGAAGGGGAGAGAAGCTGAATTACTATGCTGTGATGGGAAGGGTTTACTACTGGAGGAAAGGAGCATGGGGAACAAAGTCTTCTTTCTTTACCTGTGTTGTATATAAAGGAAATTCTGTAATAGGGAAAACAAGAATGCAATTTTACGGTGTAGATCTTTTATTACAAACAACGAACACCCACTTTACAGAGGAAATCTACAAATTCTGGGTTTATTATTCCAGTGCTAAATTCCAAAGTCTGCTAAAAAACATGAGTATAAAAGGAACAATAAAAACAAAACAAAAAGCTCACTGTACACATCTGCTGTGTGAGCTGTTCACAGTTGGAGAGCTGCACTTAGTGTACACCATATGTAGAAGAGCTACAGTCGGGGTACTCTGTACATAGGAGAGCTGCGCTCAGTGCACTCCATCTGTAGGAGAGTTACAGTCGGTGTATCCTGTACGTAGGAGAGTTGCGCTCAGTGCACTCCATCTGTAGGAGAGTTACAGTCGGTGTATCCCGTACGTAGGAGTTGTGCTCAGTACACTCCATCTGTAGGAGAGTTAGTCGGTGTATCCCGTACGTAGGAGAGCTGCGTTCAGTGCACGCCTTTATGTAAGAGAGCTGCGCTCAGTGCACGCCATCTGTAGGAGAGCTGCGCTCAGTGCACGCCATCTATAGGAGAGCTGCGCTTGCTGTGCACAATGTACTGGATGAGAGCAGAGCTCTGTGTACACTGTATGTAGGAGAGCTGCACCTAGTGTACGCCCTTTTTGGGGAAGCTGCAATCCGTGTATGCTGTGAACTGTAGGCAAGCAGCACTTAGTACATGCCTTACATAGGAGAGCAACTATCAGTGTACACCTTATGTAGGGTAGCGCTGCTCAGTGTACGTTGTATTTAGGAGAGCAGCACTCAGTGTAGATTGTAAGTGGGAGAGAAGTGCTCCATGTAGGCCTTATGTAGGAGAGCAGTGCTCAGTGTACATTATGTAGGAGAGTAGCGCTCGGTGTGTACACCTTATGTAAGAAAGCAGCGCTCGGTGTGTACACCTTATGCAGGAGAGTAGCGCTCGGTGTGTACACCTTATGTAGGAGAGTAGCGCTCGGTGTGTACACCATATGTAGGAGAGTAGCGCTCGGTGTGTACACCTTATGTAAGAAAGCAGCGCTCGGGGTGTACACCTTATGCAGGAGAGTAGCGCTCGGTGTGTGTACACCTTATGTAGGAGAGTAGCGCTCGGTGTGTGTACACCTTATGCAGGAGAGTAGCGCTCGGTGTGTACACCTTATGCAGGAGAGTAGCGCTCGGTGTGTACACCTTATGCAGGAGAGTAGCGCTCGGTGTGTACACCTTATGCAGGAGAGTAGCGCTCGGTGTGTACACCTTATGCAGGAGAGTAGCGCTCGGTGTGTACACCTTATGTCGGAGTGTAGCGCTCGGTGTGTACACCTTATGTAGGAGTGTAGCGCTCGGTGTGTACACCTTATGTCGGAGAGTCGCGCTCGGTGTGTACACCTTATGTAGGAGTGTAGCGCTCGGTGTGTACACCATATGTAAGGAGAGTAGCGCTCGGTGTGTACACCTTATGTCGGAGAGTCGCGCTCGTTGTAAGCTGGGAAAGCAGAGCTCAACCTGTTCCACATCAGATATCATTAACCATCTATTAAGGCGTTAGTTCCACCTCGCTTACAGGGGGTTTGTCAGCATCACCACCATGGTAATTATGTAGGAGCAATGAAGTGCATGCAAACACAAAATCTTTTTTCAGTATGTCAAAGTTAAGTTCTTGTATTACGAGATCTTGTCAGTAACAACACAAAACCACACCGCTCTGAACAGAAAAAGCCAAATGCTGGAGTGGATATCGGCACACCTAATCCAGGTGCTCTGGCTCAGGATGTCCCTCCCACATCCAAAAACAAACCATGAATGTGCATTGAAGAGCCAGCACCACTGGAACTTCAGTCTTATATCTTTATTTTCATGTGACCATGGTAAAAGAACACGACGCGTTTCGGCACACAAGCCTTGTTCACAGCACCATACCATGGTCGTATGAAAATAAAGATGTAAGACTGAAGTTCCAGTGGTGCCGGCTCTTCAATGCACATCTAGCCAGTAACAGACCTTCCTGCTGTCAGCCCGCCATGTATGCTTTATTCATTGGCTGTTGGGCTGCCTACCAGGTCTATCAGACAGACCGAGGTACCCCAGCGGCCAACTGAAGAAGCGACCACAGCAGGCTGAGAACACAAGAGCTAATTGCAGCACAGTGGCCTAGCGTTGTCAGCCTGCAAGTGCCGTTACTGGCAGGATCTCCAGGTAGCAAACTTTGCAACAGATTCACAAAAATTATTTGCTTAAAGCGGAGTTTCAGGCAAAAATATAACTCCTTGGAAATCCTATGTAGTCCCCATCCCACCCTCCTTTTTAGATTATATATATTTTTTTCTTTTCATACCTTTTTTGGTATGTTTATTTTGGACTTCCATCCTGCGGTGATGTACGGCACTTCCGCCATTTTGTTGGTGACCTCCTCCTTCCCCCCGTCGCCCTTTGGGCCATTTGTATGTCCCAGAAGACGACTGGAGCATTTAGAAAGCACAGCGCGACTCGCGCATGCACAGTAGGAAACTTTGGGTGCCGACATTGCGGGCTCCCTGGACAGGTAAGTGTCCTTATATTAATAGTCAGCAGCTACAGTATTTATAGCTGCTTTTAAGAAAATGATATACATTGAGACCTCATGCTGAACATAACTTTTCAGTTTTTTTTTTTTTTTTTTTTTTTTTTTTTTTAACAAAAACAGAATACAGCGGAAGGCAATGAGTGAAGGAAAGTCCTGCAAAAACAGTGTTGAACATCCAGTACAAAAACTCTTCAAAGATATACAGGTTGTGAGGCTATCCCCTTCCAGATACATAGACTTTAATCTTGATGGCCACATTCATGTACGTGGCAGAATAGTGGTGGGCCTTGTGTTATGCTGTCACATTAACACATACAACCAGTATCACTGTGCTGGGAGCGCGCTCAATCCACGCCCCCATCACTGGACCTGTGCTGTCACCGACCGCATTCGTCTACCAATGATCAGGAGCTGGTAAGACAGGATGCTGATCACATGATCAATGTGAAAGCCAATGATCAGGAACTGGGAAAACAGGATCCCGATCAATGTGACAGCCAATGATCAAGAGCTAGTAAGACAATGTTCAGCCAATGATCAGGAGCTAGAAAAACAGGATCCCGATCACATGATCAATGTGACAGCCAATGATCAAGAGCTGGGAATCAGAATCCCGATCACATGATTAGCGAGACAGCCAGTGATCAAGAGCTAGGAAAACAGGATCCTGATCACATGATTAATGAGACAGCCAGTGATCAAGAGCTGGGAAGCAGAATCCCGATCACATGATTAGTGAGACAGCCAGTGATCAAGAGCTGGGAATCAGGATCCCGATCACATGATTAGCGAGACAGCCAGTGATCAAGAGCTAGGAAAACAGGATCCTGAGCACATGATTAATGTGACAGCCAATGATCAAGAGCTGGGAATCAGGATCCCGATCACATGATTAATGAGACAGCCAGTGATCAAGAGCTGGGAAGCAGAATCCCGATCACATGATTAATGAGACAGCCAGTGATCAAGAGCTGGGAATCAGGATTCCGATCACATGATTAATGTGACAGCCAATGATCAAGAGCTGGGAAAACAGGATCCCGATCACATGATCAATGTGACAACAAATGATCAAGAGCCTATCTTACCAGTTTCAGGCGTTAAGTTGCCCTTAAAGGGCCAGCTCCCGCTGGAGAAAAAAAAAGGGTAAAAATATGAATTATGCAAGAAACCTGCAATATGTGCACTAATACTGATGTGGTTTCCATGAGTTTGTTGGCAAAAACTGTTGACACTTGACTGGATCATTCCTAGCCAATCCCAAGCAAAGTGGTGTCAGGGTCCCTCCCACAGTGTTTGCCAGTGTCCTGGGGGCATAGATCGTCACCCACACATCGGCGCTCCCCATGAATGTGGTACCGCACCTATGGAGGAATAGGACATTGGTCATACCTGTCTGTATCGCTTGTTGAGCATTACAACTCTAGGATAACGGTAACAACAAAAGTCGGGATTTGGGTGGAGACAGGCGCATTCTTCTGCATAAATGTTACCAAATTTTAGCTGAACAGAGAACTGTGGCAGTGGAATGTAACGATCACATTAAAAACTGTGAGCTCCAAAGAAAACGAACGCACAAACTCAACCCAACATCTCACGTACAAGTTAACGGCTGACCAACGCGGCTGAGCGTCTTCACATGCCGAAAAAAGTCGGTGTTTGGTTAATGCTCCGAACGTTCTCAGCGCCTTCATTCACCCTTATGGGCCCATTTATGTCTCATTAACGTTGATCGGTTTGAATACCTCTTTCCGCATTTGTGACACTTGTGGCGTTTTTTCTGGGCGTGCGTTTTCTCGTGTTTGACCAGCTCGCACTTCTTGTCGAACCGCCGGTCGCACTTGTCGCATTCAAAGGTCTTCCCTTCTTTGTGCCGCCTCTCATGGACGAGGTAGCTGCTCTTGTGGCCGAATTTGGCCCCGCACTCTTGGCACACGAAGGGCTTCTCTCCGGTGTGGGCTCGCTGATGGATGATAAACTGAGATTTGTAGTCGTACTGAATGCCGCAAATGGGGCACGGGTAGCGTTTGACGGCGTGATTTACGGCTTTGTGCCTTATCAGGTCCTCCTTAGATGTCAGACGTTCCCCGCATGCGTCGCAGTCATACTGTGCCTCTTCCTCCATGATAGTCAGACTGCTGGTTTCAGGCTGAGATTCTCCTTGGACTCCATTCTCGGTAGTTATTGGGTGATTCGGGTTCTGGTTTTCCTCCTCCTTCTCCTCCTCCTCCTCCTCCTCCTCCTCCGCCGAGTCCAGGGAATCGCACCCTGGCTTCCATTCCGGGGAGCTTTTCCTCTTTGGAGAGTCTTCAACCTCTTCTTCTTCCTCCTCACTGAAGTACTCTTCTTCTGTAGGAGAACAATAAAATGATCGTGAAATAACCAACAGAGCAAATTCACACAAAGAAATTCTGGCAACATGATTGCTTCTTCTTACAAATCTTTATTGGACACTAACAGTGCTACATCTATAATATTAACGCGTTTCGGCCAGAGCATCTCTCATAGCGCATGCTATGAGGAAGGCTCCGGCCGAAACATGTTGGGCACTAACAGAAGTGCTACATCTATAATTCTAACGTGTTTTGGACAGAGCCTTCCTTGCGCTATGAGGAAGGCTCTGGCCGAAACTTGTTAGCATTATAGATGTAGCATTGTTAGTGCCCAATAAAGATTTGTAAGAAAAAGCAATCGTGTTGCCGGCATGTCTTGCTATTTTGATGTTCATGTGGGCGGTAGAGCTTGGGTTAGTCTTTGTCTACAAATTCACACTAAGGTCTGGGTTCACACTACATCTATAATTTTTTTTTAAAAGTCTACTTTTAATAAGTACACTTACCCTCCCAGGGCGCCCGCGATGTCGGCGGTGGAGGCTGAGATGTCCCTCGCGATCCGGTTCCAGCACCGCCATCCTCAGTAAGGGAAACGGCTTCCCGTTTCCTACTGCGCATGCGCGAGTCGGCGCGCGGCCTACTGCGCATGCGCGAGTCTAGTTTGTGAATGGGGAACGCGATGTGTTTTTAAGGTCCCCACTTTAATGACACTCCCAGATCAGTTTGCAGATCGCAGTGCAAATGGCGGCACAGTGGTGTAGTGGTTAGCACTCTCACCTAGCAGTAAAAAGGGGTCGCTGGTTCGAGAGGAGTTTGCATGTTCTCCCTGTGCCTGCGTGGGTTTCCTCCGGGTACTCCGGGTTTCCTCCCACACTCCAAAGACATGTTGGTAGGTTAATTGGCCTTCCTGGAGTTCAGCTTTAAAATTATTCGTTTTTTATTTGTGCATGTCCTTTTAAAAAAAAAAAAAATTTGCTAGCACACCTAACACCCCCCCAGATTAACAATGTTGCTGTCTGTTGTGCCCCCTGTGCTCCTTTATCCAGAGTGTGGGTGCTCTAATACAGGAAGCGTTCCAGGTCAGATCCCCAGGTGAAAACGGGGGGGGGGGGGGCAGCCACCACATCTTATGGTTGGTAAGCTGCAATTTATTAAATTTTTTTGATGCGGCTTTAATATGACTATTTAAAATATTTTTATATTATTTAAATGCATTTTTTTTTTTTTTTAAAACACTTCGAACATGAATGTCAAAACACCAGCTGATCAAATACGGATCACCCCGGTGGGGCAGTCAGCCTTACCTGAATCCCAGTGTTCCCGGACCTGCCAGGTGCGTTTTACCGGACCGTTATCTGCCACCGTTTCCGCATATTCCTGCCTGTGTCTCTCTAGGTAGCTCCATTCGTCCAGAGTGAAGAAGACCGCCACGTTACCGCACTTCACCGGGACCTGGAAAACAGGCGCCACGTCAGGTTCTGAAAACTGGAGCAAAAAAGCAGAGGCCAATCAGGGCTCAGCTTTCATTCCGAAGTAATGAAACATTGATTTGGATTGGTTGTTGGGTAAATTTTTCTCCATTTTTATAAAGCAGGAGAATCTCTCTAAATTCAAAAATTCAACCTAGTCAATGAGGATCCCACCCACGTTTCTTTTTAAAATGAAAAGATGAACACCATACGCCCCCCCCCCCCCCCCCCCCCAGGTCCCCCGCTGTACTTACCTTCACAGGTAATGAGCTCTCAGGGCCCACAAAGCCAGTGTAGTGGTCCGGGGATTTGAAATCTCCATGCTTCTCCCTCTTCTTCTTTCTGCAGCTTTTCCTGGACAGATCAGAGTGATTCTGATTGGTCGGTGCTGGCACAGAGAATGGCTCTGATTTATCCTGAAAGTGCTGCAAAAAGAAGAGGGAGAACAGCTACACTGGATGCATGTACAGACAGGTCATCACACAAGCAGGTAAGTACAGCGAGGACGGGGACGGGGGATGGGAAGGGTGTACGGTGATAGTCCACCTTTTTTTTTTTTTTTCTTAAAAGGTGAACTAACCTCCTAAACTAAATGTCTGCTGTCCAATGACACACAATGATGAGAGATCAGGTGGATGTCGCCCACAATATGATATATAGGAATAGGTGCGGAGGTGCCCTTTAACCACTTTCCGGACCGCCCACCGTGGATATACGTCACTACTTTGACTTTAAATGCTGGGGTTTTGGCAGCAGATAGCTGTCATACTCCGGTATTTTTTTAAACGGCTGGCGGTCCACTTTAACATTAAAGTGGTCAACATAAAATCACTTATATGGGCAGCGTGAGAGGTGCCCCCTCCCGCTGTGGTGTAGTCTCCGTCGCTTACCGGAGCCGTGGGTAGCGACGGAAACGATCCAATTCCCCGAGATGGATGGGCATAAAAAAAAAAAAAAAAAAAAATTTAATTAAAAAAAATAAATCAAAAAAAAAAATAAATAAAAAAAATTTATATATTTTTTTAAACAAAAATTACAAATCGCAGAGGTGATAAAATACCACCAAAAGAAATATTTATATAAAAAATTTAATTTGAGTACAGTGTTGTATGACTGCACAATTGTCATTCAAATTGCATCAGCGCTGAAAGCTGAAAATTGGTCTATATATATATATATATATATATATAAAAAAATATATATATATATATATATATATATATAATTTTTTAGCAGAGAAGAATAAAATGGAGATTGTTGCAATACTTTATGTCACACAACGTAAGTATAATATGTGTGTGTGTGTCTGTGTGTTTTGGGGTTGTAAGCAATTTTCTAGCAAAAAATACTAATTTTAACTTGTAAACAAGTGTCAGAAATAGGCTTGTTTCTTAAGTGGTTAAGCCTGCAATATCCAGGCAGGCTACGGGAGGAACGTGCTGTATCTCTGGAATGAGGAGCCTCAGTCACTTCCTCACCAGGTGACTCACCTCTCCAGTCAGCTCGTGAATTCCCTTGTGGATGGAGTCCTTCTTCACAATCACCCACTCCTGTTGGTAAAACCAAAAAAAAAAAATTGAAACATCAAAAAGTAAAAAATACAAAGCAAAACTGCAGTCAAACAGCTAAATAGATACTGTGACAGGACAGTGAAAGGAGAAGCTACTGATGAGCTCACCTCTCTGCTCTCTTCTCCTATTGCACATGCTCTGTGTACTGGGACTGCAATACACTGATGCCAAGTAAAATTCATTAGCCCTCGTTCACATTGAATGTGGCTTTGATATCATGCGACTTCATCTGAAATCGCACAATTTCAAAGCCACTTGTCAGTGCAACTTGGAAGACATCTCTGCGGTTTCATGCACAGATATCTATGCAAGTCGCACCCAAAATATCCAAATTTGAAAAAAATCACCAACATTTTCAAATTTATGTCTGATTTGAACAGTGCAATTTCCGACAATAGGGTGCGACTTGTCATGTGATTTGACCTGTCCAATGTGAACAAGGGCTTACACTGCTTGTATTAAAAAAATAATTGGGTAGGATAGGAGTGTCCAGTGTCCAGAAAACTGCTACTTTGATGTATGGTGCATAAGACTTTATTATAAGCATGTACATAAAGCCAACGTGTTTCAGGAGCTAGGACCCCCCCCCCCCCCCCTTCTTCAGGGCTGTTGCTGCTAGCTATTGGATGGGAATGGCTCCTAAAATGATATATTGATTACATAAAATAAATAAAATACAATGAACTTTGGCTCAGAGTGTTGGAAATAGTTGTCGTGACCTCACCTCCCCAGTGATAAGTGTGATGATCTCCAGGGTTTGATTTAAAATCCGCTCCATCTTCAGCTCTTTTTTCCTCCGATTTCGCCATAAGACGCTGGTCACATACTGCAGGATGGCCAGCTGTAAGGGAAGAAGGCCGGCCAGAGGTGAGACGAGAGAGGAAATCCCAGAAATTATTCACCAAATGTTCACACAGAGAGCTACAGATTCCCCAATTTGTAAAAGCTGACCGAACAAGAAAGAACACAAGGGGTGGGTTTACTAAAGGCAAATAGACTGTGCACTTTGCTAGTACAGTTACACTAATTTTCCTTAGTAAATTTGATTGTGGTAAAGCTTTTGTAAAGAATACCCAATCAGGTTCAAGGAAATAAAAAAACATCAGTTTTGCTTGCACATGATTGGATGATGAAAATCAGCAAAGCTTTACCACATTTACTAAGCTCTGGGGAAAATTAGTGCAACTAAATTTGCAAAGTGCACAGTCCATTTGTCTTTAGTAAATGAACCCCATAGAATGTATGGCTCATACAGAAGAGAATAGTACAAAGCCGGGTCTGAGGGGGAGATCGGCCTAACAATGTAACACCAAACATCCTCTTGTAATCACAATAATCCCCTTCTGGGGTGTTTCTTTGTATCAAAGAGTGCAGAACCTGCTGTGTCATGTGATACAACACCAATTAAGAGCAGGGATGAGCTGACAATTGCATTGTGTTAATGCCCCAGAAGACGTCACTTGTGACGAAACGCGCAGGATGGAGCTACATGCTGACGTTACCGCGTAACTGGAAGTGACCCAGAGCTAAGAGTAAGCTGCACTGGGTAGGGAGGGATAGGGTAAGTGTTTCTGGCACAAAAAATTATTGTCAGTGTCCCTGTGCCCCATCTTCCCTATGTGAAGGGGAAGAGAGGGGAGAACATATCAGTGCTGTGCACGGCTGCATCTTTTCTCCCCTTACTTCCTCTTTACACTGCATTCGAGCAGCAGGGGCCATTGACTCTTGCTGCTGTCAGAGGAAGTTGGGGGTGGGCCTAAGTCCCGCTGTGTAAGTCTATGGTGCGCGGCGCCCTAGACACACAACTCAGGAGCACGGGGGCTACCTCTCCCTATAGCCAGCGGTTGGCTATGGTAGTCCCGCAGAAGAAGAGGAGGAGCCAAGATTTCCACCAGGAACCCCAGAAGAGGAGGATCGGGACTGCTCTGAGCAATACCACTGCACAGAGCAGGTAAGTATAACAACATATTTGTTATTTTCATAAAAATAAAAAAATTGCGTTTAGTAACATTTTAAGCACTCCCTCCTCTACCCTGCAGCTGCCGCTGGCCAGCATAGAGGATCACCTGACCAGACCAGAGTGGGCTGCAAATGGGTAAGACCATTTTTATGACTAGTTAGGTTTAACCTTGGAATTATACTGTATTTTCTGGCGTATAAGACTACCTTTTACATCGAAATTACACAGCCAAAAAGCGGGGGTCGTCTTATACGCCGGGTGAAGAAGCCGCCAGATGGATATCAGTCTGTAATATATATACAGTATGCGCCACTCAGCCAATCCCGGTGGGCGATGCACTCTGATGAATACAGAGCCTGCTAAGTCTGCTTGGATTGGGTAACAACCTCTGCCAATCCGAGCAGGCTACATGAGTCAGAGCAGCGCGGGCTGATGTCACAGCCTCTGCCAATCCGAGCAGGCTTTGTATCCATCAACAGATTAGTAAAATACAATGCCTGCCATGATTGGCTCAGCAGTGCACACTGTCTGCACACTGTATTCTGAAGTGTACCTGGCGCTGCTGTACTAACACAGCATCCTATACTGTGTGTACTTGGGGCTCTACATATTAACAAAGCATCCTGTACTGCACATCCAGTTCCAGATCTCCCCTAAAATACAGGTATGATTTATGGTGCTTTGGAGGAGAGGATTCATTTGATGTCTGATGTTTTTTTTTTTTTTTTTGTTTCTGATGTTGTTTTGTAAATGGTGTTGCCACGGAAGGGGTTAGTCTTATATGGTGAGTATAGCCCCAAACCTAAGTTTTCACTGGAAAAATAGGGGGTCGTCTTATACACCCAGTCGTCCTATACGCCGGCAAATACGGTACTTTAACAGCCCTGTATTTGTCTGCCTGGAGATCAGTTATAAGGCCCAACAATACAAAAGCAAGCACAGGAAGAAGAACTAAGGCAGCTTACATACCAATTCCCCCTCAGAGTCCATCTCTTGGTAGCAGCTCTCAATGCCGTTCCTCAGCGCAGAACGATCGATGGCTCTTCGTACTTTGTAGTAATGATCATGGAGAACCTTCCAGGCCGGCCCGCTGGTCTCATACTCTGGCCATTGCACAGATTTGTCTTCCTTTTGGATCGTTGGCGACAACGAGCTGTCGGGGCAGCCAGAGACATAGACATCTTTCTCCCCAAATATGGCGTTCGGTAACTTGGCGTGACTTTCTACATCCTGCCTATTCGGGAAATTGTCTATGCTCATCACATTTTCAACATGGCTCTCTGCTTTTGTAACTTCAACCCTAGGGACAGAGGTGTCTACATCATGTTTCTCTTCAACGTTGGCTCCACCATTGGCCAAGTCATTGGCTGACCATGGGTTTAATTTTGATACAGCAAGGTCATTGTTGGCCCACAGAGGGTTGGCCATATTGACTGGAAGAAAAGGCAGAACTGGCATTTGGAGGGACTGCATATTCCAATATAACGTAGGGACGGTGCTCTTTACACTCACAGCTGGCTCCTCCATGTCTGGGACGTTCCCAACAGTTGGGATTCCTTTGGAGGTTTTGGCAGCCTCCACCTTGACAGCTGTCTTCTCTTTGTTTGCAAACATCATGGGACCAACGGCACTCTCCACTTTAATGGCCATCTTCTCCTTCTCCGAGACACTCTCTGGATGAACGGCACTCTCCATCTTAATTGCTGGCTTCCGTTTATCCAGAAAAATTATTGGACAAAAGGAGCTCTCTACCTTAACAGCCGGCTTACCCAGGAAGATGGTTGGCACAGCATCCTCCAACAATATTTTCTGGGACCCCACAAAGCGGTAGCACTCGAGGGCAAAGTGCGCTGAGCAGATGCGTATCACGCCAGCCTTTCCCTCCAAGACTCCCTGTGCAAAGGCGTCCACATCGCCAAAGTTCTGATTGATCTGCTGCAGCCACTTCTTGATGGTGGCAAGGTTCTTGGGGAACATATGGAAGGTGACCCCCGGGGTGCTGTTCTTCCTTCCAGAGTAATGCGGGCATCCTTGCACAATGCACCTTGGCATCTCTTTTGGCCTGTGGGATCATAGGAACAGGGGGTTATTAGGAATGCCCACTTCTGCAAAAAAAACTCAAACGCCACTTAACAGCGGTAATAAACCCAAAACTAAAAACGTATATATTGCAGCTTACCGGTTCATAGATGTGGTGGCTGCATTCATTATCTTTTTACCTTTATTTTCACCTGGTGCCAGTGAGTCTGTTATTTTTCAACCTCTTATAACAATCCAAGATCTCCAGAAAAAGTGGCAGTTAGAGGGCTGAGACAAACCATTTACCACTGACAGAGGTGCTTACAATGGTCAGCTTTTATTTATTTCTATAAAACCTTCATCTCAAAAGGAAGCTAGGTGATACTAGCGTATCATCTTAAATCTTCTATTACATCTAATGCCGCGTACACACGGTCGGAATTCTCGTCGGAAGAAGCTGATGGTTTTTCCGTCGGAATTTTGCTCAAACTGTCTTGCCTACACACGGTCACACCAAATTCCGACAGTCTGTAACACAGCGGCATAAAACACGTTCGACAGCACTATAAAAAGGGAAGTTTAATGCTTCTGAGCATGCGTCGAATTGTTTCCGAGCATGCGTCGGAATTTTGCGTGTCGGAATTGCCTACACACGATCGGAAAATCCGATAGAAAGGTTTTCCGTCTGAAAAATTGAGAACAGGTTCTCAATCCAAAGTCCATCGGAAATTCCGATAGAAGAAGACCGATGGGTATACACACGGTAGGAAAATCCGATGAAAAGCTCCCATCGGACTGTTTACATCGGAAATTCCGACCGCGTGTACGCCGCATTACACTACCCCCCCCCAGGTTCTCAATACTACTGTCCAAGGGTCCCCCACCAATAGTGCCCCACCATTGGTGTCGGCGAGAGGAATAGTGCCCCCCGTTGCTGTCAGTGGGAGGAATAGTGCCCCACCGTTGCTGTCAGTGGGAGGAATAGTGCCCCACCGTTGCTGTCAGTGGGAGGAATAGTGCCCCACCGTTGGTGTCAGTGGGAAGAATAGTGCCCCATTATTGGTGTGAGTGGGAGTCTGAGTGCCCCATCGTTGGAGTCAGTGGGAGTAATAGTGCCCCATCATCAATGTCAGTGAGGGGACTAGTGCCCCAATGTTGGTGTCAGGAACTATAACCCACTGTTGCTGACTAGTGCATATGGTTAGGAAGTCGGCAAAGAGGCTGCAGGAGATCATCAGCTCTAGGAAGTAAAAAGATGAAAAAAAAAAAAAAAAAAAGTAAAAAAAATGTGAGTATTGCAAAAATTGACAATTGCATACAAGTCACAGTGCACAGAAAATTGAAAATCTGATGTCACAGATGACAATTGAGATCCCTTTCACACTGTGGCGTTTTTCAGGCGCTAAAAAAAAGCGCCTGTAAAGCGCCTGAAAGAAGCCTTATCTGCAATCCCAATGTGAAAGCCCGGGTGCTTTAAGAGCCCTTTCACACTGCCAGCACCCGAAAAACGCTGGTAAATAGCGTTTTTCAAGTCAATGGGAAGCGCCAGCAAAACGCCTGCAAAGTGCTTTTGGCAGCTGCGCTTTGTGGGCGCTTTTAACCCTTTATTCGGTCACTGGCAGGGGTTAAAAGCGCCCACAAAGCGCAGCTGTCAAAAGTGCTTTGCAGGCGTTTTGCTGGCGTTTCCTGTTGATTTCAATGGGAAGGGGCGCTGCTAAATCTGACAGAGGCTTCTCCCCACCTTATCCAAAATTAAATAAAAGGGCTGTGAACTGTAGGTAAAGGCAAAACAGATTAGAACCTCTCAGGTTTTTGTTTCTGTCTGGGCAGATCCACCCTTTGCGTTTAGTCCTGGTGATCTCTTTCAAAGTGATGGGAAATTAAAAATGTTAAAGTTTTCACCAGCACAGAAATAGCAGAGAAATCTTACAATGGGGATGCAGATGACAAAATAAAAAGTTCACAGAGGTTCTAACCCTTCCCTACTCCCTTTCTTTCAGTTTTTCTTCTGTTTTTGCCTTACCAGAAGTGGAAGAAAAATGCATGACTATTGGGTCCTATGGAACTCTTTACACTAGTCAGCTGCGGCTCAGTTGTGTTTTCAATTTTTTTTTTATAACTTTATTTAAGGAATGCGGCTTTTACAATAGGTAACAGACAAAAAAAAATCAAACATGTCAACCCAACTATTTCCATTAATAAGTAGTAATAACAATTTTCCCATCGGGTCTTTGTACTTGAGTGCATGGAACAGAAGAGTGAACCCGGTCTAGGTTCCAATAATTCGATACAGTGAAACCTAGAGCTGTGCTCTAATGACTCTATAACATTTAGGCCTCATGCACACGGACGTTTTTGCAGCCGCGTTTGAGCGTTTTTTGCAGCTTAAAAAACGCCTGTCCATGTTAGTCTATGGCTTCATGCCCACCTAGGCGTTTTTGAGCTGCAAATGGCATAGGCGTTTTTAAGCTGTAAAAAAAACCCAGGACCAGTGCGTTCCGTGGCGCGGCGCTAGAGCTGTAAAAACGCGAATTGCGCAAAAACGCGCACCGGTGTTTTTGAGCTGCAGCGTTTTTTTGCTGCAAAAAGTTGATTGGACACTGTAATCCCTGTATAGGAAATTAGAGACGTGTTTTTCTTTAAAAAACGCTAATTAAGGCTGACGCTAAAAAACACGCAAAAACGCCAATGCAAAACGCGGTAAAAGTCAAGTCTTTTTAGGCTGCTTTTTCCAGGCGTCCGACATAGCTTTACAGCCCGTTTTTTAAAACGTCCGTGTGCATGAGGCCTTATACTCTCCCTTCCACCGTTAAACAGAGATATTACGAACACTTACGTTCGAATAATTAAAATGAATGGGGAGGGGGGATATCATCTGGGAAGAAATGTATGCTTAACTCTATTGAACCGGTACAGAACCCTTGAATTTTAGGGGACTAAGTATATTCTTTATAGTAACTATAGGTTGTAGCTCCTCGTCCTCGATTGGCGGGGGAGGTGCTAAGAGATAACCGCAAACCAGGGGGAATTTTTTCTATTGTAGGGGTAGAAGGTGGGCGACACCTGAGGTGTCACTAGGGGAAAGAAAAGAGTAAAAGGAGGATAAAGGAGAGGAAGTAAGAGGGGAAGAAGGGGGCGTATGAGGTTCCGGCAGGGCCGACGACCCTAGACTCCAGTTTATCATTGGTCAAGCAACTTAGACTTGTAATCGTCTGAAAATTGGAACAGATTTCAGTTGTGTTTTTTAAAGTCCTGCATGCTGCATGTTAGGTGCGCTAAAAAAAAAAAAAAAAAGCACTCCAAAAATGCACCTTCACATTGAAATTAATGGAACGCGCAACACATAATTGATCAAAAACGCATCCGCGGTTGTATTTTTAGTGTGTTTTTTGAAACGCATGTCCTTTTTTCATTGGTGCAAAAAGCACCAAAAACGCATGTTTTTACCTCATCTTTGCAATGGAGCAGTGTGAAAGCAGTTTAAAGCCTCATACACACGATCGGACTTTGTACCAAGGGCGTTGGCCCCAAGTTTGTATTGCATACACACAATCAGACTTTTTAGGCAACAAACATTCACGTGACCTGTGATGATACGCGTCGGGAGGAGGAGCCCAAGTGACAGTGCTAAGCACAGCACAGCACAGTGAGGAGGAAAGGGCTGACAGCCCCCTATCTGAGCCTGACCATTAGCGGGATTTGAACGCGAAACACCTACTGGGTACATGTGAGTTGTATAGCTGTAGGCAACCCCCTAAAGATCGTCTTTGTTTGATGGTTGAATAGAGCGCTGCGCAATGTTTTTTTTGTTTGTGTCTTTTTCTCTTTTATATCATACCGGAGCAAGATATCAGGAGGAACCAAAAGGAAAAAAGCCCCACATTCCCAGCATAAAGGGAAGTTTCTTTTTTTCTCTTTTTTTTTTTTCAGTTCTAGCATTTCTAATTGTGTCCCGGATAACATTAGTGGATGTGAAGAGTTATTTCATTAATTATCTAACTCATTTAATGGACTGTTTTCACCTATGGGATTAATATAATATTTAATTGGCGGCCGGCAGTGGCGTATCTAGGGTATGGCAGCCATGGCAGGTGCCATGGGCGCCATGGGGGGGGGGCGGCAAAAAAGCCGCCCCCGCACAATAAAACAGTCCCACCCATCCTCTCGCGGCCGTCTCCCGCACTAATGCAGTCCCCTGCGCCACGGCCGGCCTGCTGGAGCGCAGCGCCGGCACAGCACTTCACTAGCAAGTGAGGATGGAAGCGACAGTCTCCCCCATCTCATGACAGCTGATGAGTTGACTCGCCCGGGTCATCTACGTAGCCGTAGTGTAACTGGCGGGGGCGGAACCTAATGCGGAGGCGGAGCCTAATGCGGAGGCGGGGCCTACCCTCCTCTCTGCAGCTGCTTCAGCTTCTCCCCGGAGCGAGGTCTCCCGGGTCTGTGTGATGTCACGTGACTCTGACGTGGTCGGTGACGTGACCATGAGGACTCTGGAGGCTTGAGAAGAGAACTCTAGAGAGAACACTACGTCACTAGAGAGAAGAGAAAAACATTGGAACCCCCAGACAGCAGCACCTGGAAGGATTAGCACTGCAGCCGAGAAGCAGGTACAATTACAGAACCAGTCAGTCACCACGATCTTGAGCATCAAATATAGTGCTCAAACAATATGGATTAAATAAATATACTTAGCCATAGATATCACAAGTAAAGTGTAATAAAGTGATTTGTGCAAGTAGTATCTGCTTTTGCACAAATCACTTTTATTACACTTTATTTATGATATCTATGGCTAAGTATATTTATTTAATCCATATTGAGCACTATATTTGATTGGCTGCTTGCTTCTGCTTGGGCCTGACACACACGCACAATCGCACATGGTGATGACTTAAAGTCATCATCATGTGTGATTCTGTGTGTGTGCCAAGCAGACAGGGCCGGTGCTCTGTCGAGAAATGCCCAGCTATCGAATAGTGCCCAGGTGGAACTGCGCATGCGCCGCACGGAGCCGCAGAACAGCTGAGTTTACGCTGTTGTCCCGTGTGGCCGAGGCACGTTCATGTAGGTGAGGGACAGATATTTACATGAAGGGGGCGGATATTTCAATGATGGGCAGTGCTGGGGGTGGAATTTGTATAGATGGCCAAAGAAATTTGCAAAATAAATCTTTATCTGCTATTCATTTTGAACGCTGCGGGGCGTGTTTAGTCAATTGAAGGGCAGATTTGTCTATATTACATAAAGGTTTCTTTACCAGATTTGTTTGTTCAGCGATAAAAATTCCGCCCCTAGCACTGGCCATCATTGAAATATCTGCCCCCTTTATGTAAATATCCATCCTCACCTACATAAACGTGCCTCGGCAACGCGAAACAGCTGATCTTAAGCTCAGCTGTTCTGAGGCTCCGTTCTGCGCACGTGCAGTTCTTTCCCAGCATTTTTCGATAGAGGGTACTTCTCGACAGAACACCGGCATTACCACTAGGCAAACTAGGCAGCGGCCTAGGGCACCTGGCCACTGGTGATCCTACTCCCTCTCTACCTCTGTCCAATGTCAGAGGTGCTGGCGCAGCATTTATGGGTGCTGATGTTACTGCATTTTTGGGTGCTGGTAAGGCCGCATTAATGGGTGCTGATAAGGCCACATTAATGGGTGCTGATGTTACTGCATTTATGGGTGCTGGTAAGGCCACATTTATGGGTGCTGATGTTGCTGCATTTATGGGTGCTGATGTTGCTGCATTTATGGGTGCTGGTAAGGCCGCATTTATGGGTGCTGGTAAGGCCGCATTTATGGGTGCTGGTAAGGCCGCATTTATGGGTGCTGATGTTGCTGCATTTATGGGTGCTGATGTTGCTGCATTTATGGGTGCTGATGTTGCTGCATTTATGGGTGCTGATGTTACTGCATTTATGGGTGCTGATGTTGCTGCATTTATGGGTGCTGATGTTGCTGCATTTATGGGTGCTGATGTTGCTGCATTTATGGGTGCTGATGTTGCCGCATTTATGGGTGCTGATGTTGCCGCATTTATGGGTGCTGATGTTGCCGCATTTATGGGTGCTGATGTTGCCGCATTTATGGGTGCTGATGTTGCCGCATTTATGGGTGCTGATGTTGCCGCATTTATGGGTGCTGGTAAGGCCGTAAATGTTTTGACAGGGGCACAGTTTCAGTGCTTGCCATAGGCGCCATTTTCACTAGATACGCCTCTGGCGGCCGTTTACCCATTAATTCATCAATTAATTGGCTAATCCATCAGGTCTAGCCTGTATTGGTTTTTGGAATTTATATATCCCCATATGAATCATTGGCATAAACTGGATATTTCCTTTCTCTGATACATTATAACACATACTTGTTTTTACTCACATTTTGAAGCACTTTATTTATTTAAAACATATTGTATCTACTTTTAACACATTGTGTATTTAATTGGTTACAACCTCATTGTAACTTGAAGTTTATATATATTTTTGTGCACCTGGGATTGTCACGCAAGCACTTATATATTTTACTATACCACGACATTTGTCTTTTAACCTCACCTGCTGATCTAAATAGACTAAGGTTGATATTGCGCACTATTTATACTCTAGCCACTTGCTGACCGCCCACTGTCAAATGACGGTGGGACGGTGCAGCTACTGTGGCGGGCCGCCGTCATATGACGTCGTCTGCAATTTGGCCACTGGGAGGCGCGCGCGCCCGCCGCGTAGCTGGGGCCCCGGTGCGCGTGCCCGGCGGTCGCGATGACCGCCAGGCACCCGCGATTGCCCGGTAATCGAGCAGGACGTGGATCGGTGTGTGTAAACACACAGATCCACGTCCTGTCAGAGGAGAGGAGACCGATGGTGTGTCCCTTGTACATAGGGACACCGATCGGTCTCCTCCCCCAGTCAGTCCCCTCCCCCCACAGTAAGAATCACCAAGATAGGGTACACATTAACCCCTGCAGCGCCCCCTAGCGTTAACCCCTTCCCTGCCAGTCACATTTATACAGTAATCAATGCATTTTTATAGCACGGATCGCTGTATAAATGTGAATGGTCCCAAAAATGAGTCAAAAGTGTCCGAAGTGTCCGCCGCAATGTCGCAGTCACGATAAAAATCACAAATCGCCGCCATTACTAGTAAAAAAAAAATAATAATAAAAATGCTATAAATCTATCCCCTATTTTGTAGACGCTATAACTTTTGCGCAAACCAATCAATATACGCTTATTGCGATTTTTTTTTTTTACCAAAAATATGTAGAAGAATACGTATTGGCCTAAACTGAGGAAAAAAATTTGTTTAAAAAAAAAAAAAAAAATTGGATATTTATTATAATAAATAGTAAAAAATATTATGTTTTTTCAAACTTGTCCCTCTTCTTTTGTTTATAGCGCAAGAAATAAAAACCGCAGAGGTGATCAAATACCACCAAAATAAAGCTCTATCTGTGGGGAAAAAATGATAAAAATTTTATTTGGGTACAGCGTTGCATGACCGCGCAATTGTCATTCAAAATGCGACAGCGCTGAAAGCTGAAAAATGGCTTGGTCAGTAAGGAGGTGTTCGTGGCTGGTAGGCAAGTAGCTAGTATTTATTTGCATGAACGTAGTGACGTTTCAACGTACTGACGACACTTCAAAAGAGGACGTTCAAATACTCCAGCGCCACCTTTGGTCAACTTCTGTATTGTCTGATCTTTTTCATTGATTCTGAGCATGCGTGTTTGTACTTTGGACTAAAGTCCGATGGTTTTGTGTACACACGGTCGGACTTTGCTCCATCGGACTTTTGTTGGCAGAAAGTTGGTCCGTTCGCACAGCCAACAAAAGTCTGATGAAAACTGAAAAAGTTGGTCCGATGGAGCGTACACACGGTCGGATGTTGGTCCAAAACAGCTAATTTGCATGTTTGTTGTAAAAAAGTCTGATCGTGTGTACGGGCCTTTAGATATACTTTAGGTGCACCAAAAATGAGATCTGGGTTTCTCAACCAGGGTTCCATGGAACCATAGGGTTCCTCCAGAGGTTGCTAGGGGTTCCTTGAGCAGTGAGAAGTTTTTGCCTCTCAGATAAGTTCCCACTGACACCAATGATCTTTTTGGCTATCTACAAGGAGGCAATTCCTCCCAATGACCATAGTTATAAGGAGCATTCTTCCCTATGACCATCACCTTAATTTTATCATGAGTTGTAGATAAAGTAATTTTTAGCAGGGGTTCCCTGAGGCCATAAATTAATTTCTAGGGTCCCTCTGTGTTGAAAAGGTTGAGAAAGGCTGAATTAGATGATTCCCAGTGTGAGGCCCTCCATCTCTCTCTGGGAAACTTAGAAGGTTCTCGTACAGATACAAAGTAACTCAGAAAAGAGTAACAAATGTACAGAATCCTTGTTGTTCATGTATCAGACACATACAGCAAGGGTTATCAGTGCAGAGGGTGTATGAAGATGTATCCTCCTTCCTGCAGTGTCCCACCATTGCAGGGCATCTATCATGGCATTCATGGAGTCTGATTATTAATACCTTTCATATCTGATGTTCCATTCACAGCCATTTCCTGGGGGGGGAGAACCAATGGCTGTGCTCCATAGAGGAGGAACGCGGGTGAAGGCCATGGAGATAATCCCAGGATCCATCTTCGGGTCTGAGTTGTAATCACCAATATTCAAGGTTCTGACTTGTCCCTCAGACTAGAAAAACTCACACAATTCTGACTGGAGGATGGATCCCAGATTATCCCCACTGTGATGCCACCAAGGTCTTCACCCCCACTCTTCATTCATGGAATGAGGTTGGACATTGCATTTGTAAGGTATTAATAATCTGATGCCATGAATGCACTGACAGACGTACTGCAATGGTGGGATGCTGCTCAGTGACCTCAGACTGCGGGAAGGATGATACAAAGGCCTTGGTGAAATCACAACTTGAATAATCCGAGATCTGTCCAAGGAAATTACAGGTTAAAACAGTTTCTCAACCAGATTTCATGGAATCCTAGGGTTCCTCTAGGAGTTTCTAAGGGTTCCTTGAGCAATTTATGCCTCTCGAATAAGTTCCCACAGTCGCCATTGATCTTTTTAGCTATCTTAATGGGATAATTTTTCCCAATGACCACAAGTGTAAGGATAATTTTTTTCACTGACCATCACACGATGCAGACATTTAGGCGGGGAGTTCCCCTGAGACTAGAAAGTTATTTCAAGGGTTCCTTGACCTAGACCTTCCATATCTAATCACAGACATTTCCTGGGAGAACTAAGGGTTGTGCTCCATGAAGGAGTAATGAGGGTGAAGGCTATGGAGACAATCCAGGATCCATCTTCCGGTCTGAGTTGTAATCACTAAAATTCAAGGTTCTGACTTGTCTTTTTCTCAGACTAGTACTGCTTACTATAACTTACTTCTGACCGAAGGATAAATCTCAGATTTTCCACGTTGTGATGCCACCAAGGCCTTTACCCTTGCTCCTCCTCCACAGAGGACAGCCACTGGTTCTTCCACCAGAAAATGACTGAGTGGAATGAGGTTGGACATCACATATGTAAGGTATTAACAATCTGATGCTATAAATACACTGACAGACGCACTGCGATGGCAGGATGCTGTTCAGTGACCTCAGACTGCAGTAAGGATGATATAAAGGCCTTGGTGATCACAACATGAATAATCCAAGATCTGTCCTCCAGTCCAAGGAAAATACAGGTTAGAACCTTGAATTTTCAACATCCCATGAATGCAGCATTATATTAAGACCTTCCATATTCAAAGTTCTAATCACAGCCATTTCCTGGGTGAAGAACCAATGGATGTGCTCCATGGAGGAGGAACGAGAGTGAAGGCCATGGAGATAATCCCGGATCCATCTTCTGGTCTGAGATGTAATCACCCAAATTCAAGGTTCTGATTTGTCTTTTGCCTGGAGTAGTACAACTTTTCCTGGTTGTGATGACACCAAGGCCTTCACCCTCGCTCCTCGTCCGTGACACATTGGGTTTTCCCAAGGTCCATAAAGACATGGATGAGCGAGTTTTGGGATGGAGGAACTTGACTGACCTTCACAGAGTCCTGACCGCAACCCAATAGAACACCTTTGGGATGAATTATAGTGAATACTGCAAGCCAGGCCTTCTAATCCAACATCAGTGCCTGACCTCACAAATGGAAGAATGGTCAAACATTCCCATAGACACACTCCTAAACCTTGTGGACGGCCTTCCCAGAAGAGTTGAAGCAGTTACAGCTGCAAAGGGTGGGCCAGCTCAATATTGAACCCTACGGACTAAAGCTGGCCATACATTATAAAATATTCTTGTTCAATTTCCTTTAGATTTACCTTCAACTATGTAGTACAAGGACCTGGCTGATTGCATACAAATTTATTATTTATATTTTTAGGTTGAACCTCATATTATATGGTTTTGGTAGATTTAAAAGAAAATTGTATAATGTATGGCTAGCCTAATGCCACGTACACAGTCAGACTTTCCGCCAACAAAACCGTGGATTTTTTTTCCGAAGGATGTCGGCTCAAACTTGTCTTACATACACACGGTCACACAAATGTTGGCCCAAAATTCTGAACGTGGGAACGCGGTGACGTACAAGACTACAACAAGCCGAGAAAACGGAAGTTCAATAGCCAGCGCGGCTCCTTCTGCTTCATTCCGAGCATGCGTGAACTTTTGTGCGACGGACTTGTGTACACACGATTGGAATTTCCGACAATAAAGTGAAGTTGGCTGAAAATTTGAGAACCTGCACTCAAACATTTTCTGGGCGGAAATTCCGACAGCAAATGTTCGATGGAGCATACACACGGTCGGACTTTCCGAAAACAAGCAAATTTCCCGTCGGAAAGTCAGACCGTGTGTACGCGGCATAAGACTAGGATGCCATTAAAGGTCATGCAAGTCCCAATACTTTTGGCAACATAGTGTATATTATCACATACGATCTGGAGGTGTGATGTCACAGACCCATGCTCGGCACTGTGAGGTCACCAAGCAGTGTCCCACCATTAGAGTTCGTCTTCTAGCTCTGTGTATCTCGGGCAGTGTGTATAGGTAGTAGATCATACAATGTGTATTATTATCTTCTATGATCTGGAGGTGTGATGTCACAGACCCGTGCTCAGAAATCCCCCATCATCGCTGTGCGTCTATCAGCTATGCATATCTCTGGCAGCATAAGGTGATGGCGAATAGGCAGCAGATCGCAAGGTGTATGTTATCTATCTAGAGGTGTGATGTCACAGACCCAAGATCAGTACTTCCATGGAGCATTGTGAGGTCACTGAGCAGCGTCCTGCCATCTCAGTGCATCTATTAGCTATTCGTATGTTAGGCAGTGTGATGTCACAGTGAATAGTCGGCGGATCACATGATGTAAGTTATCTTTATCGTGTGTATGAGCTAGAAGTGTGATGTCACGGTGAATAGTCTGCGGATCACATGGCGTATATTATTTTTATGAGGTGTGATGTCACAGACCCGCGATCAGTACTTCCATGGAGCACTGTGAGGTCACTGAGCAGCGTCCTACCATCTCTGTGCATCTATCAGCTATTCGTATGTTTGGCAGTGTGATGTCATAGTGAATAGTCGGCGGATCACATGATGTATGTTATCTTTATGAGGTGTGATGTCACAGACCCACGATCAGTACTTCCATGGAGCTCTGTGAGGTCACTGAGCAGCTTCCTGCCATCTCTGTGCGTCTATCAGCTATTCGTATGTTTGGCAGTGTGATGTCACAGCGAATAGTCGGCGGATCACATGCCGTATGTTATCTTTATTGTGTGTATGAGCTAGAGGTGTGATGTCACGGCGAATAGTCGGTGGAGCACATGATGTATGTTATCTTTATCGCGTGTATGAGCTAGAGGTGTGATGTCACGGTGACTAGTCGGCGGATCACATGGCGTGTGTTATTTTTATGAAGTGTGATGTCACAGACCCACAATCAGTACTTCCATGGCGCACTGTGATGTCACCGTGCGTCGTCCTGCCATATCCATGCGTCTATCAGCTATGCGTATCTTTGGCTGTGTGAGGTCACGGCGAATAGTCGGCGAATCACATGGCGTATCTTATCATGCATGACCTGAGTGTGTGACATCACAGACCTACAGCCAGCACTGCCATGGAGGAGCCCAGCACTGCCCATTTACACAATGCATTGTGACTTGTATCATGGCTACAATGTATCATTGATCTCCAAGTGACGTCACGCCACAAATTGCACTGACAACACAACACATACCTCACCCAGCAGCGCCCAGAGGGAAGACACAACTTTGTTGGGAAAGCTGAAAGCCGATTGGCTGGTCTCCTCTGACGTCACCACCCCGTTCTCCAGATTCAGCCCCTTCCCGAGCACGGAGCGCATCGACGACAAGCCTGGAGCCAATCAGCGCTCGGCGGTCCTATTCCCGCCCCCTGTCACGTCCGTGAGCATGGCTAGAGCAGAGTGCGCCGGGAGGGGGCGGGGCTCCGGGTAATGCATGCAGGTCGCCATCTTGTGGGAGAAAATGTGCAGCCTGGGGGCAGGGGGGTATGTGAGGTACGGGGTGCCTCCGGCCTCATATACTGCAGGGAATCCAGCATGGCAGTCTGCTAGTCTGTGTGTTCTCTATGATCAGCACACTCACAGCATACCTCCCAACATTTTGAGATGGGAATGAGGGACACCTACAGGGGGTCCCCGGGTTACAAACAAGATAGGGACTGTAGGTTTGTTCTTAAGTTGAATCTGTTTGTAAGTCGGAACAGGTAAATTTTTTAAGTGTAGCTCCAGCCAAAAAATCTATTTTTACGTTTTTTTTTATAACATAGAGAAGGGTTATCACCCCTGTAACATTTCTTTTGCTGTCTGTGCCCCTGTTCAGAAGATTTCACCTCACCTTCTGTCCCAATGACAATTGGGTTTTGAAAATTTTGGGTTGTTAGGGAAGCATGGACTGGTGATAAAGCTTCAGTGGAGACACCTTTTTCCCTAATAAACTCTTACAGGAGTGAATTTCCCTTCCTAGGGGGAGATTTCCTCTCACTTCCTGTTGTCTCCCTCCGTTTGTAAGTAGGAGTCGTTTGTAAGTCGGATGTTTGTAAGTCGGGGACCCCCTGTACTACCAAACGTATGTAGGCATAGGACACGCCCCCCTGCCACACCCCCTTAAAAGAGAAGTGACCAAAAAATAAAGGTTAATTAAATCCACAAAGGCTTTTTTTACCACTCCAATTCCTTTATATTGGCTTTTAAATATACAAATGCAGCAATTTAGAAATTGGATGAAAGGTTTAGCACTGGGAAACACTTTTTGAAAGATAAAAAGTGCATTTTATATACAACTATATATATCAGACCAAAATGAGGAGGAATGAGGGACAGAGGGACAGAGGGACATTGCTCGAAATTTGGGAGCTATGCTCACAGTGAGGCGGGGAAGGTCTCCATCTTGGGGGATCCAGAGTGCAGCCTCTGTGCTTCCCACACACTGGAGATTTCCTTGAAGGGGACCTCTAGTTATGACCCCTGACCTTACAGTGACAGCGGAGGAGGAGGCGGCCATCTTCTGAATTAGTGGAGGGATTCATCTATGTGCCCGAGCCACTCCGACTTCACACCCACCACCAAGGGAGGAAGACTGGGTGTCACCCCCCCCCATTATCGCCCTGATAACACCCCCCCCATGCATTAGGTAACACTCCCCTCCGTGTCCCAAATAGAGATGAGCTCAGGCGTGTTTGAAATCTCACCAGGAAGCACACTGCACACCGCTAATCACAGGCAGGGAGACATGTTTGGTCTGTGCAACTGCGGATCAGGGAATGTCTCCCTGCCTGTGATTAGCAGTGTGCAGTGTCGGCTTCCTGGCGGGATCAGGCATGTGGGATTTCAAATACGCCCAAGCTCATCTCTAGACCCAAATAACACCCCAACCCTCCCCTCCGTGTCATGGATAACCCCCCCATCCGTGTCCTGGATAACCTTCCCCTCTGTGTCATGGATAACCTTCCCCTCCGTGTCCTGGATAACCCTCCCCTCCGTGTCCTGGATAACCCCCCCCTCCGTGTCCTGGATAACCCCCCCTCCGTGTCCTGGATAACCCCCCCTCCGTGTCCTGGATAACCCCCCCCTCAGTGTCCTGGATAACCCTCCACTCCGTGTCCTGGATAACCCTCCCCTCCGTGTCCTGGATAACCCCCCCCTCCGTGTCCTGGATAACCCCCCCTCCGTGTCCTGGATAACCCCCCCCTCAGTGTCTTGGATAACCCTCCCCTCCGTGTCCTGGATAACCCTCCCCCTCCGTCTCCTGGATAACCCTCCCCTCCAAGTCCTGGATAACCCCCCCTCCGTGTCCTGGATAACCCCCCCTCCGTGTCCTGGATAACCATCCCTTCCATGTCCTGGATGACCCCCCTCAGTGTCCTGGATAACCCCCCTCAGTGTCCTGGATAACCCTCCCCTCCGTATCCCGGATAACCCTCCCCTCCGTGTCCCGGATAACCCTCCCCTCCGTGTCCTGGATAACCCCGCCCTCAGTGTCCTGGATACCCCTCCCCTCTGTGCCGCCCTGGATAACCCTGCCTCAGTGTCATGGATAACCCTCCCCTCCGTGTCCTGGATAACCCCTCCCTCAGTGTCCTGGATAACCCTCCCCTCCGTGTCCTGGATAACCCTCCCCTCTGTGTCCTGGATAACCCCCTCCCTCAGTTTCCTAGATAACCCTCCCCTCCATGTCCTGGATAACCCCCCCTCAGTGTCCTGGATAACCCTCCCCCTCAGTGTCATGGATAACCCTCACCTCCGTTTCCTGGATAACCCCTCCCTCAGTGTCCTGGATAACCCTTCCCTCCGTGTCCTGGATAACCCTTCCCTCCATGTCCTGGATAACCCTCCCCTCCGTGTCCTGGATAACCCTCCCCTCCGTGTCCTGGATAACCCTCCCATCCGTGTCCTGGATAACCCTCCCCTCTGTGTCCCGGATAACCCTCCCCTCCGTGTCCTGGATAACCCTCCCCTCCGTGTCCCGGATAACCCCCCCCTCAGTGTCCCGGATAACCCCCCCCCCTTCCCTGTCCCAGATAATAACCCCCCCTCCATATCCTGAATTAGAACTACCCCCCTCCGTGTCCTGTATAACAACCCCTCCATATCCTGCAAAATCCCCCCTCTGTGTCCTGTATAATTGGGTTTCAATGGCATAGTTCACACCAGTGCGGTCAGTTCCAGAAAAAGAAAAAACTAAAAAAGTAGAACATGCTGCATATTTTCTGCACTGGACTGTACTGGAACACTGTGAAACACATAAAAACGCACTGGAACGCCTCAAAAATGCATAAAAAATTCACTGGGGTGCACTGGAACGCATCAAAAATGCACTGGACCCTAGTATCGCCCTGAGGCGATTGAGTTCACATAAGTAGCACTATAAACTCATTCATTCATTCAGTATAGTAAAAAAGAAAACAGGAAAAAAGAAGGAAAAAAAGGCACCCAGAATGCATCCGGAAACGCATCAAAAACCTGTTAAAACCTGCATGCAGAAACGCATCCGAAACCGATTTGGAGTGCGTTCTTGTGTTTTTTTTTCTGCACCAACAGCATATGGATAGTAGGTTATATGGTTTTCAATGGCATAGTTCACACCAGTGCGGTCAGTTCCAGAAAAAAAAGTAGAACATGTTGCATTTTTCCTGCACTGGACTGTACTAGAACACACCAAAAACGCTCCGGAATGCACCAAAAACGCACTGGAACACACATGTCCTTATTTAAGGTTAAGAAAAACAGGGGGAAAAAACTTGCTGGAACACATCAAAAAGGCGCATGCAGAAATGTATCTGGACTGTGTTTCTATAGTGTGAACTGACCCTAAGGGCCAGTCTGGATGTGTCCCAGCTGCTTTTCTGCATGCGTGTTCCTTTGACGCGTTCCAGTGCGCATTTGATGCAGCCCAGTGCATTTCCCCCACCCCTCTTTTTTTTTTTTCCTTAACTTTAAATAAGGACATGTGTGTGTTCCAGTGCGTTTTTTGGTGCGTTCCGGTGCGTTTTATAGCGTTCCAGTGCAGGAAAAATGCATGTTCTACTTTTTTGTTCTGGGACTGCAAGCACTGGTGTGAACTATGCCATTGAAAACCATATAACCTACTTTAGATGCGTTTTTGATGCAGAAAAATAAACGCAATACATGCCACAGCAGAACGGACAGAGGTCTGACGCGTTTCACACTACAAACATACTCATATGAGTAAGCGTTGTTTGTAATGTGAAACGCGTCAGTCCTCTGTCCATTCTGCTGTGGCATGTATTTTTGATCCTGTTTTTTTTTTAATAAAAGGCAATTTTTTCGGAGTGTGGCTGTCCAGAAATACTTCCTATCTATTGCTATATGCATTGCCAGCACCTGTGGCTTCTTAACTGATGAAGAGGTTTACCATTGTTTGAGCTTCCTGAAGTGGTGACACCCCCTCCTTCCCTAGAAAAATAAACGCACTTGACTGCATGTGGCCCTAAATGTCAGTGTGACTTCGGGTGCGACTTTGAAGGCTTTATACTTTATATCTATACAAGTCGCACCCGAAATCTCCAAAAGTAGCGCAGGAACTACTTTTTCAAATCGACGTGGCAAGCAAAGTTGGCGTTGCAGCGATTTGAACAATTCCATTGCCAACAATAGGGGGTGCAACTTGTCATGCAAATTGACCTGTGAAATCACATGACAGGTCGCTCCAATGTGAACGAGGGCTGAAGGGAATTACAGAAAGTAATAAAAAAAAACTGACAGGGAATTCTGATCTCTCTCCACTTTGTTCAAAACTAACAAAAAATTGCCTTTAGTTTGATTTTCACTCATAGCAACAAGGAAACATATTGTCTCCATAGCAACCAGTCAGCATCCTCCTTTCATTTTCACACTACATGCTTTAGAAGGGAGAGCTGATTGGTTGGTGACGTCACGCACAGCCGATGTAGAGATTTATTGTTATGATGATAGGCATGCGCGGTTGGGTCACGTGATTTTCATTCAGGGCACGTCACTCTGCCCACGTGGGGGAGAGGCGTGGTTATGCACTAATGTTTTGATGCCTCTCAGTAGCCCGCGCTCCCGCCTCTCACGTGACGAGCTCCCTGCCAATCAGCGCGGCGGACCTGCCCCGAAGTCGGCGTCTCCTTCCAGCACGCTGTGCGCGCCCAGGTAAAAGACAGCTTGCAGCGTCCGGGCTCTTGCTATTGTCATGGTGATGGCCGTGTGTGGGAGGGGTTGCTCTGAGGTCAGGCAGGGGGAGGGGCCTGTCACAGCTGTGTGTTGCCCATGGCAACTGACCATATCCAGCTGGGTTGAGGGTGGAAGGTGGTTGCTATGAGGGATGTGTTCTGCGGGGGTGGCATATTCACACCTGGGGGCCCCCAGAATAGACCTGTATATGGACATTGGCACATAAAGCACGCAATTCAGATCCATTGAGCCGGTTGCGGTGCGTTAAGGTCTCATTCAATGCAGGTGCGTCTTTTTTTACAGCTTCCATGCAGGCGATTTGACTTGGGCAGACAAAAAAAAGTGCGTTTTGGGGACCCTGGAGTCATAGGGGCAACCGCCTATCAAAATCAATGACGATCTAAATACGGGGGTTTTATGGAGTCGCATACAGACCTGTATGACTCAGAACAGCGTCCAGCCGCCGCGTAATTTATCTCGCCATTGATTTTGACCAGCAGCGGGACTCACCTATGACGAGTGATGAGCCCGGGCGTATTTGAACTAGGATCTGAACCCGCATGTGCGAGTCCGCCAGGAGGCCGTCACCTGTACGCCCATATGCGGGCAAAGACGTTGCAGCCACTGTCCCAGCTACCAGTGGTTGCTAAGGAAGCAGCGGCTGCTGTTATCACATCCTTGATGATCACCTGGCCCATTCACTAATGGTGACCGTACACGAGACAAAGATAATTGTTTGAAAAATCTGTGATTTGAACAGTTCGTTCATTTTTCGTCCAGGCACAAATCGAAAAAAATCGGTTGCAATTTTGCCCAAAAAAATCAAAGGAAAAGTTTGAAAAACTTCTGCCAAACAGAGGATAAATTAAACGGTTAAAGTGGTTGTCAGCCCTCGTTCACATTGAAGCAATTTGACAGGTCAAATCACATGCCAAGTCACACCCAAGCACCAGCAATCGCACTGTTCAAAACTGTGCGCCACCGACTTTGCAGTGTCGCACTGATTCGAAAAAGTAGTTCCGGTGTTCCGTCAGATTAGGCGACCCATCAAATCTTGTTCGGTCACGGCCATCTTGGTACACCCCGCACTCAGCCGTAGTAAGCCTGAAGTCGCCAAGCGGACATCTTTTTACACCCACCGAAGTCTTGCATTTCACACACATTTATTTTTACCAGTAAATGAGCTTATGTCCTGAAATACAGCATTTAGAAGTCTGTTACACTGTTTTGATGTTGAATTTTAACAGCAGCGGTCTTCTGTCAGATTAGCAAACCCGTGGGATCAGCAGGCTTGCCGCTGCTTTTAAAATTCAACATCAAAACAGTGTCACGCACTTCTAAATACTGCATTTCACTATATAAGTTGAGTTTACTGGTAAAAATAAGTGTGAAAAAGGTGGGTGTAAAAAGATTTCCACTTGGCAACTTCAGACTGTAGGCTTAGTGTTGCCGAGTGCGGGGTGTACCAAGATGGCCGTGACAGAACCTCCCTTCCGTTACAAAATCCGACGGAACACCTGCACTACTTTTGTCGATTCTCAGGTGTGACTTGCATAGACATCTTTGCATGAAGCTGCACAGATGTCTTCTAAGTCGCAGTGACATGTGGCTTTATAATCCTGCAATTTCAGCTGAAGTGGCACGATTTCAAAGCTGCAGTCAATGTGAACGAGGGCCAAAGGCGGAAGTTTTCAAAACCTGTGTGCAGCAGCCCCCCCCCCCCCAATACCTGAGCCCCCTATTGTATCCAGCGATGTGCACAAGTGCCTCAGCCATCCAGGTCTTTCCCTCCTGATTGGCCCCCGCTGCGGTCACTCAAAGTCAGCTAATGAAGAGAAAGGGGGCGGGGACGAAACCGCATCTCTGTATCTGACTGGACACACAGAGCAGCAGCCCGGCTCCAGTGCCCCCATAGCAAGCTGCTTGCTGTGGGGGCACCCAACAGGAGGGAGGGGCCAGGAGTGCCGGTGAGGGACCTGAGAGGAGGACAATCTGGGCTATTCTGTGCAAAACCATTACACAGGGCAGGTAAGTATAACATGTTTGTTATTTTTAAAGAAAAATCACTTTAATGTGTTTCTCGCCCATTAAAAATTGAACGGTTGGTACTGCGCATATGTGACCCGGACTCAAAAAAAACAAACGAGAAAATGATTCCGTTATGTCCATTGAACAATTTATCTCTCAAATTCCAATCTTTACATGATGACACTATCATTTGCTCTTACGATTGTGTGTTTGTTTTTCCAGAACGCGTTTATACATTTTTTTTTTTGACTGGTGTATGGCTAGCATAAGGGCTCATTCACACGTCAATATCTGTGTTTATGGAGCTTTTATTTGGCCTTTGTAACCACTTAAAGAGGAGCTCCAGGCTCCTTCAGAAAAAATTAAGTCAGCAGCTACAAATACTGTAGCTGCTGACTTTCAATATTAGGACATTTACCTGTCCACAAATCTTCACCCATGCGCAAAGCGAGCTGAACTTTGCGAATAACGCAGTGGAAAGGAGGAGGGGGCCAAACTTCCAGACTTCGCCGTGGAGGTGGGAGCGGGTAGCTGTCAATTCCAGGTACCCGATCCTCCCTGAAAGGTGGCAGCAGAAAGGGAAGGAGGCAAATAAACAAAGCTTCTCCATTTGGGTGGAGCTCCGCTTTAAGCTCCGGAAGGTTTTACCCCCTTTGTGACCAGGCCATTTTTGCTATTTCAATATATCTAATTCAAAAACTCGCGCTGGAGAGTTAACTCAAATAGTGAAATATGAATAAACAAAAATTAATGAAAATTAATAGGAAGACCACAGCTGCTGCACAAAGGTGCTACAACCTTAAAGTGGATGTAAACCCCCAATTTTTTATTTTTTTTGATGTCATAATGTAGAGAATAGGATTTCCATTCATTTGAGCCCAGTCTTGCCACACAGATCTATTCCAGCCCTGAGAAATCCTCTTTTATTGTTCAGTTAGAAAAATCTTGACAAAGTGCTGAAAACTTTGTCAAAAACGCCTCATTGCTGTGAGTGACAGGTGATTTACATATCTCATGCACTAGCCTGAGACAGGCACATCCTGTGTAATTATAAAAAGTGAGAAATCCACCCCTTCCCCACATAACAAATCCTGGTGATGGAAAGGAATGTTATCTGTGATCAGGTGACCTCAGACACACACACTGCACTATAACAATCATCAGATCACTGCATGTTCTACTCTGCCCAGCTCTGACTACATACATCTCCCCTGTATTCTTCTTGCTGTTCACTCGAGAATAAATTTTCTTTCAGTCTGGTCTGTGGATCTGTGCCTGTCTCAGGCTAGTGCATGAGATATGTAAATCACCTGTCACTCACAGCAAGAGGGAATAGATCTGGAATAGATCTGTGTGGCAAGACTGGGCTCAAATGAATGGAAATCCTATTCTCTACATTATGACATAAAAAAAAAAAAACATCCACTTTAAGGCAATGGGAAATATTTAAAACAGCACTAGCAGCCTATCTCAAGCAATATACATCCTAATACACAGTGCCTAATGTATCAATGTTAGGAGAAAACAAAAACATAAAATCTAAAAGTGCTCAGGTGCTTCAGCGAAAAGTGCAACGGTGCTCCAAAACTTTTGAATCAGTGAAGCGGCTCCCTCTTTGGTGTCCCCACTCACCAAAATGATTGGATCCTCAGCTTCGCAGTCTGGGATCAAAAAGGCATTGATCAAATGATCTGCGGATATCCTCAGTAAAATCTTGCAGGGAGACGTTTTAAGAAGGAAGGATATACCACACTCCATAGATGGGGAAACAGAGAGAGAACGCATAGTGAAATAACGTTTGGCATCAATTATCAAGCGCATATAATGCGCAACTTACAGGATTTTTGGCAAAAACAGGCATCAGTAAAAAAAATCATCCGAGTTTGCCGCTGAATGACATCCGTTCCACGGAAACTGAAATTTGGGTCAATGGTTAACACGAACCGGAAGTACATTGACGCGTTTCAAAGAATAAATAGGTAGTGTTTTTGCGCTAAAGTGCATCAAGTGTTAAAGTGCTCTAATAACTGCATCAACAAATAAATAAATAAATAAATGATCACAATGTGATCTACAACACACAGTGGTCACTGAAACGTGACTCAACTATAGTAAAGTGCAGTAAATGGATCCTTTAAGTGCATTCAGTGATGAGTAGATAAATAAATACTTAAATACTAAGTAGATCCTAAAAATATATACAATCACTATTGCAAAACATATCCGTGAAAGCAAGTGGTATGAAAACAAGTGATAAGAAAACCCAGATCTCAAATCGTAAAAAACCATATAAAAGGGGTGGAGCTTAAACCATAAATCAATCAAGCAGTGAACAATAAGTCCATTAAGTGGTTCAAAGAAGAAATGGTGTGATATGAGTAACACCTATAGGGAGCCAAAATAGTCTCTATGATGTGGATAAATAATGCTTTTTCTTTCTGTTTTCCACACGTGGGGGGTGCTGGGTAGTGACGTGTGGAAAACAGAAAGAAAAAGCATTATTTATCCACATCATAGAGACTATTTTGGCTCCCTATAGGTGTTACTCATATCACACCATTTCTTCTTTGAACCACTTAATGGACTTATTGTTCACTGCTTGATTGATTTATGGTTTAAGCTCCACCCCTTTTATATGGTTTTTTACGATTTGAGATCTGGGTTTTCTTATCACTTGTTTTCATACCACTTGCTTTCACGGATATGTTTTGCAATAGTGATTGTATATATTTTTAGGATCTACTTAGTATTTAAGTATTTATTTATCTACTCATCACTGAATGCACTTAAAGGATCCATTTACTGCACTTTACTATAGTTGAGTCACGTTTCAGTGACCACTGTGTGTTGTAGATCACATTGTGATCATTTATTTATTTATTTATTTGTTGATGCAGTTATTAGAGCACTTTAACACTTGATGCACTTTAGCGCAAAAACACTACCTATTTATTCTTTGATTCACGGGTTAGCGTTGACTCTTAGTTTTTGCAGCTTTTTTTAGGACTTGTTCCAATTTTTGCATCTGTAAAGTTCACTATTTTATCACTTTTATTTATTTATTCATCTTAACATCTAGTTCTTACACCAGCGCAAAGGTACACTCTTACTCACATTGACGCGTTTCACCCCTCCTCCAGGGCATCATCAAGGACATGGTCCCTGATGACGCCCTGGAGGAGGGGCGAAACATCGACATGGTCCTTGATGATGCCCTGGAGGAGGGGCGCAGTAACGCAGTGCCGTTTTGCAAAAAAGTATCCTGGTCATGGGGGGGGGCGGTAAATCTTCCAGCAGTCAAGTGGTTAATGAAAAAATTCATGCAGTAATTAACTTTGTGAATTAACCCCATAGTCTGGGTGCAGGGGACTGCTAATCCAGCGCTCCAGATGTGCCTGTGCCACCTGATCACTGATAATTGCTTCATGCACATGTCACTCCTCTTCTAGATCCTGAGAGGACTCCGCCGCTGGACTGCCAATAGGAAGTGTCCACGTCAAGCAGGCAGTGATGTGGACCCCCGAATAAGGACCATGCCTCATGTACACAATAGCGAAAACCAGACCCAGAACTGGAGCATTTCAAGACCGAGGCTTTAGATGGGTCAAAAGGGTATTTAGGTGTGTTTTTCTTTTTTTTTTTCTTTTTTATTTAAAGGGCGTGGAATGGGGATCACTATTTTCTATTATAATAAATATCACCATGTGGTGCTGAGAGAAAGTGAAGTGTGTGCAGTGTGAAGATGACAAGTCCTTTTTGTCTCTGTACAGAATGGCATCCTGTATTGTGAAGGGGTGTACCGGGAACTGGAAAAAGCCTGACAGGATTCTCCACGAATTTCCCAAAAACATCGCCACCATCAAGTCTTGGTTACGGCAGACCCGTCAGGACTTTGGGGACCTGGACGCCTTTTCCAGAAATGTGCTTTACACGCAAACCTACAGAATGTGCTCACTGCACTTTGCGCCAGACTGCTACCTATATGTGGAGGGTTCAAGGAGAATCCTTAAAGAGAATGCTGTGCCCACCATCTTTTCCCGGCCGTCTTCTCCTACTCCGTCCCCATCTGATTTTCTGAGGGTGCAGATTAAAAAAGAAGGGGGCCCCTTGAGTCTTTCGCCACCTTCACCAACAGATAGCGGCACAAGCTTCTCCGGAAGACGTCCTTCTCCTCTTATGCCTGCTCCTTTCCATGATGACGATGACACAGATTCCGTAGGTTCTCACGAGCAGGAAATGGTATGATGTTACAATTTATAGTGGTTAAAACGGTCATATTGCAGCTTACCAATATTTGGATGTGATGGCTGCATTCATTTTCTTTTTTGTCTTTTTTATTTTTTTCACCTGGTGATCCTGCCAATAACATTCCTTTCTTAGGGCTCTTCTATTTATGGAGGAGCAATGGAGCCACCTATACATGTGCTATTTGTTTTGGTCCGAATGTAAATTCGGATGATTTTTTTGCTATTCGATTTGGATGTATCCGAATCTCCAAATGAAATAGTAGCGCATTTCTCGAAATTTGTTTCATTTATTTGTTTTCAAATGAATTCCAAATTTTCAGGGATGATTCGAATTGGTCGAAAAATGATCAACTGATTTGAATTCTGTGCGAAGCAGCGGCGGCCCATCCATTAGGGCGCCGCCCCCCTGATCCATGCTCCTGGCCCCTAATCTACATGCAGGGTGCCGGACACATGGATTTCAATGTGTTTTATTTTTTTAAAAACGTGATTAGAGCCAGAGGCTCTAATTGGCTTCAAAAAAGGTTGGGCTCGGGGCGCAGAGCACTGCACCCTGAGCCTACCCAGTTGTGTGTCAATAGAGAATTAATATTCACTATTGTCTTCCTGATTCTCCTGCTGGCCAATCAGGAAGCGGGTTCTGAGACCCGATTGGACAAGAGGAGAAGCAATTGTATTGGCCGCCACGCTGAGGGAAGGAGGAGGGAAGCCACCAAGGAGGAAGCTGCTGTGAAGCCCGAGACGCAGAGGAGGAGGAGACGCAGGAAGAAGCGATCTAGATGGGGTAAGTGTGTGGCTGACGGGGGGGTTCAGAATGTCTTGTTTGCCATCAGCTGACAGCAGGCTTCACCACTGAGAGCTGAAATGTAAACAAAAGAATGCCAGCAATAGAAAATTCTGAAAAAAAAAACAGCTGGGGCTCCCCCCAATCCATACAGCCTGGCAGACCAGGAAAGCGGGAGGAAGAGCGAGCCCCCCCATTTCTCTCCTGAACCATACCAGGCCACATTCCCTCAACATGGGGTGTTTTGGGGCAGGGGGGCTCTGTCCTCTTCCCCCCCCACCTCAAAGCACCTTTTCCCCATGTTGATGAGGGCAAGGGCCTCATCCCCACAACCCTGGGCGATGGTTGTGGGTGTCTGCGGGCGGGGGACTTATCGGAATATGAAGACCCCCTTTTAAAAAAAAAAAATGTCCCCCGATGTAGACCCATCATCAATCACGACGTACATCGCACCGCTGGACCCCCAAAAAATAAATAAAACCTCATCGAAGGCTCCTCGCCTGCTGCCTGCTCCTGCGTCTGTCATAAGGGGCGGAGTCACCCGATGATGTCACACGTCAGACAGATTTTTTCCCTTTAATAAATGAAATGATAATTAAAAAATTGCATTATGTATTTACTTGGGTTATCTTTGTGTAAATATTAAAATTTTGTTTGATGGTCTGAATCATTTAACCACTTGCCGACCAGCGCACGACGATATACGTCGGCAGAATAGCGCGTACAGGCAGGAGGGCGTATATATAAGTCCCTCCTTTCTGCCTGTCCGTGCCATCGGGAGCGGCGCGCTCCCGCGCTGGTCGGGACCCCCGTGAGTCCGGCCGCGGTCCCCACGGACACGATCGCCGCGAGGGCACCCGCGATCGTCTCACGGGAAGGCTGAACGGGGAGATGCCGAGATAAACAGCATCTCCCCGTTCTGCCTAACAACTAGTGACGCCGATCTCTGCTCCCTGTGATTGGAGCAGAGATCAGCATTCACTAGCTGACAGCCACTAGCTGACATCCAGTAAGAAACACACCCCTAGGCACACTTAACCCTTACACTGCCCCCTTGTGGTTAACCCCTTCACTGCCAGTGTCATTTATACAGGAATCAATGCATTTAAATAGCACTGATTGCTGTATAAATGACAATGGTCCCAAAAATGTCCGATGTGTCCGCCATAATGTCGCAGTCACAAAAAAAATCGCAGATCGCGACATTACTAATAAAAAAAAAATTATTAATAAAAATGCTATAAAACTATTCCCTATCTTGTAAACGCTATAACTTCTGCGCAAACCGATCAATAATTGCCTTTTGCGATTTTTTTTTTTACCAAAAATATGTAGAAGAATACGTATCGGCCTAAACTGAGGAAAAAAAATGTTTTTTTATATATTTTTGGGGGATATTTATTATAGCAAAAAATGAAAAATAATGCGTTTTTTTTCAAAATTGTCGCTCTTTTTTGTTTATAGCGCAAAAAATAAAAACCGCAGGGGCGATCAAATACCACCAAAAGAAAGCTCTATTTGTGGGAAAAAAAGGACGTCAATTTTGTTTGGGAGCCACGTCGCACGACCGCGCAATTGTCAGTTAAAGCGACGCAGTGCCGAATCGCAAAAAGGGGCCTGGTCCTTTGGCTGCAAATTGGTCCGGTCTGAAAGTGGTTAAGTGTGACAAATATGCAAACAAAAATCAGGAAGGGGGCAAATACTTTTTCACAGCACTGTATATACACGTATGAATACATTCTAATTCATTGCAATGTCTTGTCTCTCCAGACAGATTCTACACCTAAATGCTTTATCAGAGGTTGTCCGAATGGTGCAGTGGACCAACCACTGTACCCTGGAGTGACCCTGCATCATTTTCCAACTGACATTTCCAGAGTGAAGGTCTGGCTGCGGCAAAGCGGGCAACATCTTGGCAACCCTGACTTGGCTGCTCGTCACATTCTGAGCAAATGGACAAATTTTCGTATGTGTTCTTCTCACTTCGGCCCAGACAGTTATTTCATCCACGGTTCTGTAGTGGATCTTAAGCCCAATGCTGTGCCAACTATCTTCCCAAAATTTGAAGATCCTACTATCAAAGAGGAAGAAACGGAGGAGTTTCAGCCAGGCGTCACCACGAGCACCAGCTGTGATACATCATTTATTTCCAAAGAAGAAATTGATGAGTGTATAGATGAGAACCATAGGGTTAGACATATTGGCACCACCACTGACCCCCACTTGGGGGTACGCAGCGTTGGAATCCTCACCCGACCCATCCTCGTGAAGGAGGCCTCCACCTGCACGTCCATGTCACGGTTTGGAAAAAATGTCAAGTGCATAAATTTACAACGGCACACGGCTGATAAGGGCGTCCAGTGCTCAACATTTGAGTTGGGTTTTGATGATGATACACGAAGCTCCAGACCTGATTATTTTTACCAGGGCAGTCCGTTCCTGCCTTCAGGAGAAATGGGCTTCAATAAACCACTGTATGGTGCTACCCCACAATGGAGCGAGGAACATGCAAATCAAGAGTCTATCGACTCAGCTGAAGGTGTCCATGTGAAAGACAGCAGGTTATTTCTGGCCCTGGAAGATGTGTTGGTCAGTAAATATTATAGGTGGCAGTACAAATCCACACTACATACAATCACTAAAATATCGTCTGTGATGCTTATACTGTATGTTCTGCTATGTCGGAGCTATATAAATGTATAATAATAATTGTGTTAGTGGTGGGACATTGGAGTGTAAGCTGGTCTGATGCAGAGATTGATGTACAGTGCCTTGAAAAAGTATTCATACCCCATGACATTTTCCACATTTTGTCACGTTACAACCAAAAACGTAAATGTATTTTATTGGGATTTTATGTGATAGACCAACACAAAGTGGCACATAATTGTGAAGTGGAAGGAAAATGATAGATGGTTTTCAAGGCACTGTAAACAGCTCAGTGTTTTCTGTACAGCACTGTAGAATATGTCAGCTATAGGAATGTACATTAATAATGGTTTGTGACTGTGGTGGAAAATTAGTCTTCTTTGTTGTACAGTAAGCGACAGATGCACTTTGTTCATTCCTAGAAATAAAAAAGGGGGGGGGAGCCACCGTCTAAGTGTAGATTTTATTGAGAAGCCATTGAAAAGGTTTAAAACACACTCACATGTAGAAAAGACATATCAGACACACATCACTATACTCACATGTAGAAAAGAGATCTTTTTTTTCCAGCTTGTTCTGGGTCAGGATCTGGCCTTAAAGTGGGGTTGCGGTCAAAAAAAAAAAAAAAAGGGGCTTAAAAATCATAAAAAAAAAATAGTTGGAAAAAAAATAAATTTTTACTCACCTCCAAATGCCTGTTGCTATGGGGTCCCTCGTAGTCTGCCACCTTCATTGCCCGGGCTAAACGTCACTTCCCCCTCGGCGCCGCACAGTCATCTGGGACCTGTCACATGTCCCAGATGACTGAGCGTCAAATCACGGCGCACGGCGCCGCTCGCGCATGCGCAGTGGGTGACACAGCCGGGTTCCCATATTAGTAATGCCGGCGCCGCGAGCGGCTCGTGGAACGAGGGGGGGCCTCGTTCCCCTGCATCGCTGGACCCTGGGACAGGTAAGTGTCCGATTTTTAAAAGTCAGCAGCTGCAGTATTTTTGTAGCTGCTGACTTTTAAAAAAAAAAATTTTTTTTCCCCCTAGGACGGAGCTCCGCTTTACTCAAGGCTCTTGTCTGAGTCCATAACCTTATCCTGTAAGGATCTGTTTCTCACTTTACCATTGCTAGGAGGATTGGACAAGTTATTATTAGAGCCTATAGTCTGAAGGATAGGGTTCCTCCCTTTCCTGTTAAGGCCCCTTTCTCACTTATACGACTTGTCCCAGGATTTGGGACTGCAAAGTAGCATGACAAGTCGTTCCCCATGATTTCCAATGACAGCCATTCATATTAGTACGACTTCAAAGTAGTCCCTGCACTACTTTGGTCCGAAAATCGTGGCCATGAATCGCGTTAAAATCGTGCGACTTTGAAGTGGCACAAGTGTGAAAGGGGCCTAAGGCACATTCTACCAGATCTGATAGTGCTTCACGCGCTTTTCCACATCTGGAATCTGTGTCTCAATTTTGCAAGGCTACCACCTGTGCTTCTGTTGACACATTTTTTAAGGTGTATCTAAATTCTAAACCAAAAATTTGGGTTGTGGTGGCTGCACTACTTTTTTTTTTCATCTTTTCTGTTTTGACTGTCTCACACCTCCACTGTGTCTATGGAGGAGCAATATTGCCGCCCTTGCACAGAACTGTCAACCTGTGTAGAGAGAGAAGTGTTATGCCGCGTACACATGGAATTCTCGTCGGAAAAAGCTCTGATGGTTTTCCCGTCGGAATTCCGACGGAATTTCGCTCAAACTGTCTTGCCTACACACGGTCACACCAAATTCCGATGGTCAATAACACCACGGCATACAACACGTTCGACAGCACTATAAAAGGGAAGCTTAATACTTCTGAGCTTTCCGATAGAAAGGTCATCTTCGGCACAGGAATCGGGAGCTTCACTCCCTGGTTCCCTACTGCACATGTTCGACTCGCGCTCCGCTTTCCGACTGGTCCCTGCTGTCTCCTGGGACCCGTGTGTTTCCCAGAAGACAGCAGGGGGGGGGGGGGGAGAGGGGTGGCATAGATACCCGCGGGTGGCGTGGGTATCTATGCCCAGAAGTGGGAGCAAAGGATGTTCAGGCCTCTTCTTAAGCCAGTTTTGGGCATAAGGTGCTTCAAGATGCCCTGAGCCTTTCTAGGCCTCTTTTGCTATGTGGACCTCTTGCCATTGTTTTCTGTGTTCTCCACCGCTCGGCTGGACGGGTTTTGTATGTCCCAGTGTGTCATGGTTATGCAGTAATCTTTCCCTGTTTGCTTACCTCTCCTCATGTGTTCAGACTAAGAGGCCAGCCACTCTCACCTGGTGGTTTTTATAACCTCTACTCTAAGCATGGCTCCACCTCAGGCCCTATCAGGGAACCCTATATTAACCTGTGCACTGCAAGCCAGTGGTGCTGATCAACCATTGTGTTTCCATTGTGTATCCGGCTTCCTGTTTGCTGTGTGCTCTATGTTTGTCTCTGTTACGGACTTTGGCGCGTTCTCAATGATTCCTGTCTGCTTGTGACCTTGACCCTTTGACATGTCCCCGACCAGCCCTGTCTGCCTGTGACCCTGAACCTTTGGCGTGTACTCTGTTGTTCCTGTCTGCTAGTTGCCCTGTCCTCTGCCTTATCCCCCTACTATCCTTGTCGTTCCAGCCTGCTGCTTCCTTCTCCTGTAGTCTACGGTGAGCGTGAGCTGTGAGACCCTGGGGGCCGCGACCTGGAGCCAGACTGCAGCAAAGTCCATCCTCACCACTAGAGGCTCTGGCGAACACCTGCTGGCTCTTAGACTCCGCGCCCTGGAGAATCTATGCTCTAGCTCCCACTGGGATCTGTGTTAGTGATCCAGTAAATCCGTGTCCTGTATCTCCCTGGGTACAATCCGCAGCAGTCAATCTTAAGGTCCACTACCTAGCGGTGCACTTCCGACTCCTACAGAGTGCACCTGTCACCTGGTCTCAGGTGACCTGACACAGTGGTAATGATTGAAGATATTATGTCCTTTACTGCACAACTAAGAAAGGAGGAGTTTTTGACCTACCCGCAACATTTCTTTCTTGGAGTACAGTACAGAACGCAGGTTTTTCATGTGTTTTTACGATCTTCCTTTGCTTGCTACAAAACAGAGGCTAGCTGGGATTGGAATGGGTAATATAGGGGGATGTTCCTGCATTTTTTTTTTTTTTTTTTTTTTGGCAAAGAGTATCCAATCACCTGAGGGTAGCTGCAAATAATGTAGTCTATGTCCTGTATTCACTCCAAGAAACAAATTATTTTACTGGGGTTGTGAGACTGAGGATACTCCGACTCTCTGTACTCTCCTGATCATGTCATTTCTTTGTCCCTTGCAGATCTCTCTCATGCAACATATGGTCAGCTCCTCATTCATCGAAGAGAACGCCAAACTGACAACACATCGTATCCTGAGACAAACTCTGGAGATCGTTGGTCTACTGACTGGAGATGTGAGTATGTTGTTGAAGAACTTCACTAAGGTTGTAAAACATGTAAGGTCAATTGATTTAAAAATCCTGTTTTCAGAGTTCATTAGCTCAAACACACAAGTCCCTCTTTAGACGCAGCAGGCCAAAAGTTGCAAACTGTGTGTGTTCAGAAAACCTGCAAAAATTTAGTGAATCCTACACTATATTACCAAAAGTATTGGGACACCTGCCTTTTACAGGCACATGAACTTTAATGGCATCCCAGTCTTAGTTCGTAGGGTTCAATATTGAGTTGGCCCTCCCTTTTCAGCTATAACAGCTTCAACTCTTCTGGGAAGGTTGTCCACAAGGTTTAGGAGTGTGTCTATGGGAATGTTTGACCATTCTTCCAGAAGGGCATTTGTGAGGTCAGGCACTGATGTTGAGAAGGCCTGGCTCGCAGTCTCCGCTCTAATTCATCCCAAAGGTGTTCTATCGGGTTGAGGACAGGCAGGCCAGTCAAGATCCTCCACCCCAAACTTGCTCATCCATGTCTTTATGGATCTTGCTTTGTACACTGGTGCGCAGTCATGTTGAAACCCCAAAACTGTTCCCACAAAGTTGGGAGCATAAAATTGTCCAAAATGTCTTGGTATGCTGACGCCTTAAGAGTTCCCTTCACTGGAACTAAGGGGTCAAGCCCAACCCCTGAAAAACAACCCCACACCATAATCCCTCCTCCACCAAATGATTTGGACCAGTACACAAAGCAAGGTCCTTGCAGCATAGAAGGACTCTTGCTCTGTGTGGAAACAGTGGTCTCTCTGCAAAGGTCTGAACTCCCCCTTCTCCTTAGTCCAATTTTCAAAGTGCCACTTCCTACTGATTGGAGAGCTCTAGCTCTGTCTAAGGAGTTATGTCAGACCTTTGCAAAGAGACCACTGTTTTTTACACAGAAAGCAAGGGTCCATCTCTTCAGTGTGCTGGCAGGGGACAGGTTTTTCTGATTTAACCAATTGACCACTGGAAGGCTTTACCCCCTTCATAACCAGGCCCTTACTTTAACTGGCAATTGTGCGGTCATGCAACACTGTACTCAAACAAAACTTTTATATAATTTTTTTCACACAAAATATAACTTTCTTTTGGTGGTATTTGATCACCACTATGTTTTTTATTTTGGTATTACATAAACAAAAAAAGATATATATATATCTGAAAAAAAAAACAATATTTTTCTACTTTCTGTTATAAAACAGATTTAATAAAATCTATTTTTTTATTAAATGTATGCCTAGAATGTATTCTGCTACATGTCGCAAGTGCTGGCAGTGATCGGGGGCTGATCCTGCTAACGCTGCGTTTTTGGGGACCTTTTACTATTGGTGCCCCTAGAGCAAACAGCTTGCTATGGGGTTACCCAAGCAGGCTCACTCCTGAGCCCTCTCTCTCCTTATTGGCTCACTGCCACTGGCTGACATTGACAGCAGCGGGAATGCTCCCTTCTGCTGTCTCAGCCAATGAGGAAGGAGAGCCCTCGGAGAGCCGAGGCTCTCGTGCACGTCGCTGGATTGTGATGGGGCTCAGGTAAGTATGCTGCACACAAAAGGTTTTTTATCTTCATGCATAGAATGCCAACCTTGAGCCTCTAGAACCACTTTAAATGTTCTGTTTTTGTCTAGGATACCAGTATAAAGCAATTTTACTTCTCTTATCCTTTACTCCTCCAGCAGCTGCCGCTCACCTCTTCTCCCCCAATGCTGCGGCTCATGGATGGGCCCCTGGCATTCTTACATACAATGCAGCATTGCTAGTCCTGCATTGTATATGATGAGGTGACAGCTGCCACTGCTAGGCTGAATGCCTAAGAGGAGAGACTGCAGGGGACTGGTTGTATGGAAGAAGGAGCCTGTGGGAGCAAGGGGTGAGGTAGGTACAAAATGCTTTTTTACTGGTACCCTAGACAAAATTTAACTTTTTCAGGACAGGCAGGGTCCTGCTGCAAGGGAAAAAAAATTCTGTTCCTGAAGTGCAGCTTTAAAGACTTTGTAAACTTCAGACCTAAAATATGAATAAAGCATGTCCCTCTGTATTGTGTTTTCCTAACACCAAGAGATAAAAAGGTGTGCTGGAGGGAACTCCAGCACACAGTTTGTGATTGACAGCCTCAGCTGTGTGCTGTGTGAAAGGGGGGGGGGGGTGTCTCTTCCCTTCCCTTCTGTCAGCTCTCAGAGCTCTCCTCGCTTGCTCTCCTCGCTGAGCTCTGCAGAGTGTAAATTCAGCTCCGTGCCCCCTTTTTTCTGACAACTCAGACAAGCTTTAATCATTCTGGACTTTGAACAGATGAAGAGAAGACTGCAGATAAACGGGTACAACTTATATTGGAAGATTTGTTTCATCTGTGTATCACCTGAGGCCAGTCACTTCACTGGGTACAGTATATGGAAGGGTTTACATCCACTTTAAATGTGCCATTGCACTGAAGCTTATATTCTCCCTGTATTCTCCCTTCACTCACGTGCATTTATTTTGTATAGTTGATGTGCTTGATGCGCTTACCACAGTCTATATGCAATGTCTATATGCAATGTTAAGTTATCTTATTGTTTGTATCTGTGTATTTAACTAAAGAATTAAAAAGAAAAAAAAAAAATGTGCCATTTACTCCCGCTGCTGTCAATCAAATCCAGTGACACGGGGGCGGGGCCAAGTCCCTCTGTTTGTGTCAATGGACGCAGCAGCAGGATTAAGGGACGCGCCCACACGGGTGCCCCCATGGAAAGCATATGAACCTTTGCAACCTCTTTAAGCCTTGTGCACACGGGCCGAAATACTGGCCAACTTTTGACCTATCTGTTCTACAAAAGTCTTGAGACTGGCTTTTGTCAAATGGGCATGCTGGAAAACCAGCATCTGATCACTGCCAGCACTGATCAGTGTGTTCTGGCAGAGGGTGGGCCTGTCAGAGCACAATGGCACTATGGGGGAGATCGCCGCACTAACATCGCTTGGTTAGCGATGGTAGCGATTGGTTAGCTCGGCAAGCTCTCGTTTTTTTTTTTCTCTAGTGTGTTCCAGGCTTTACAGATGGACTTCTGAATTCTGCATTTGTTTGACTATTTGGGTTACAAGAAAGGCATGTTTTCTCCAGTCGCCTTTCAGGACAACCCTGGAGACAGCGCAGCTCCGCCCACTTTGAGGAAACACTGGCATTTTTCTTTAAAGCTCCTCCTCTTCCACCATGGACTCAGTTATTGTGTTTCCTCCGCCATGGATGGAAGCACTTGTGGGAACCAGGGCTGCGTTCTCTCCAGGGGGAGGGGAGGAAAGCGGATCTCCGGGGGGCACTCGAGAAGAGGAGAATCGGGGCTGCTCTATGCAAAACCCTTGCACACAGCAGGTAAGTATAACATGTTTGTTATTTTTATCTAAAAACATATGAACCTTTGCAACCTCTTTAAGCCTTGTGCACACGGGCCGAAAAACTGGCCAACTTTTGACCCGTGTGTATACCTGTCTGTTCTACAAAAGTGTTGAGACTGGCTTTTGTCAAATGGGCATGCTGGAAAACCAGCATCTGATCACTGCCAGCACTGATCAGTGTGTTCTGGCAGAGGGTGGGCCTGTCAGAGCACAAAGGCACAATGGGGGAGATCGCCGCACTAACATCACTTGGTTAGCGATGGTAGCGATTGGTTAGCTTGGCAAGCTCTCGGTTTTTTTTCTCTAGTGTGTTCCAGGCTTTACAGATGGACTTCTGAATTCTGCATTTGTTTGACTATTTGGGTTACAAGAAAGGCATGTTTTTTTGTCCTCTGCATTGTGCCCTCATCTTATCATGTCATTGTGTTGTGTCCTCTGCAGAAATGGGTGATTGCGGAGAAAGAGGAAGATCTTGAAAGTCTAGATGAGGTGAGTGGCTGCCCAATTAACTTGGAGTTTCCTGGCGGCTGGGGTGGGGTGGGACAAATTTTAGATGTCTTTTTTTTTTTGCCTTGGACAGCACAAAACCAAAATACACCACTGATTACAGGTACTTGTATAGCGCCATCAATTTACGTAGCACTTTATATACTGTAATTGTAATAGTAGAAAATACCACGCAGTGCCAAATAAAAAGAAAAAAAAACCAAAAGAATAAAGCGGCTGCTAGAAACGTGAGCTACACACATATACAAATGTAAAATTAAGTAAAGCTGCGATTGCAGATTGTGACGAAACGCGCATCAGGAGGTTTGACGTGCTGACGTCATCGCGCTGTAACGCAGTGGACGGGTGTTCGCAAGCCAACCGGCTGTTTTTCTTGATGATTTTACTTTGCATTCCTCCTCCCTGGTCGCCTGGTGCCTAGCTCAAGATTCTTCTCACCAAATATCTGTGAATTGGTATATCAACACTCCTCCGGACAGAAGCCCTGGCTGGGTTTTTTGCCGCAGGCTCATAAGAGCTTGCCTTCTGGTAAGCACGCACTTTATGTGGTGGAGGTGCACTGTCTCTCAGTGGTGTTTATTACAAGATTACACACTTGGTGCACGTTATATGGACTGAATTTGTGCAACACATAGGCTGCTGTTGTGTTGGAAGTTCACACACATTCATTGGGTTTATATTCACATTCTTTTTATTCTCTTATTTATTCATATTTTTTTAGCACAGCTTTACTTAGCTTTATATATTGTACGTTCACATCAGTCCCTGCCTTCAAGGCGCTTACAATCTAAGGTCCCTAACTCACATCCATACATACACATACTAGGGCCAATTTAGACAGGAGACAATTAACCTATCAGCATGTCTTTGGAATATGGGAGGAAACCAGAGTACCCAAAGGAAATCCGCGCAGGCACAGGCAGAACATGCAAACTCCAGGCAGGTAGGGCCGTGGTTGGGATTTGAACCAAGTGCTACTAGGTGGAAGTAGTGTTCTGAGAGGGGGACTGCCCCATTGCCAGAACACAGCTGTCATCGTTCGCAACCATTGGCAGCAAGCGCTGATCGGATTGCCGATCCGCAGATGTTTTTCTGGCATGCCCTTTCTACAAAAGCTGTATGTTCGGCCAGCTTCTGTCGGACAGGCTACCATACACACGGGCCGAATGCCCACGATATTGCTCTCATAAAGGTATGGAGGAATGAAAGGGTATATCATGGTATAAAAAACTGTTGGTATTTCAAGAAAACTCGCCACAACTTAAAACACCACCACTGCGCCAGAGGACAAAAGTCCTAATCTAAAGCTGCCACTTGAAAAAAAATATATCTATAACTATATCATGGTATAGCATGTTCAATAAAAATGTATTATTAAGTGTTGCACTCACTTGATAAGTTTCAAACAGGCATCAATACAAAGAGAAACCAAATGTTTCTAACCATCAAAATGGCTGCCGTGTCCCGGTACGCAATGACGTCACGACTCCTTCCTGTGCGTTTTGTAATCATTGACGTCGTCACGCCCCTGACGTCCTTGGAGTAGTTTCCGGCTTGTTTGATGACTTCTTTACCTGCTGGGTCGTTCGCCTTGAACAAGAATGCAACCAGTGAAGCTGCAACCTGTATTCTTGTTGCAAGTCAGCCACTTAAGCAGGCCATTGATTATATGACCATGGGTCGCAGGAAAGAAAATTGCTTAATTCCCATTGACTGTGTTAATGGGGGAATCGCTCCTGTGGAGCTATAGTGTTCTCCGAATGGGGAAGAGCAGGAGCTATCACTGTAGGGAGAACACAGTGATTACTGTTAGCAGCTATATCCGCTGTAAGTAATCACATGCTGAAAATCCAACATGCTGGTTGTACCCAAGTCAATCGATGGATCGATTGGGGACAATCAGCCTGCCCATAGATGGATCGAATGTCGGTCGGTTCCTGCTGATTTGATCCATTTATGGCCGGCTTTTGGAGATAACGAAGCAAGTATGACAACACCTGAAGCTTGCACGTTTAAAATGCAAGTCAGCGGTGGCAGCTTCCAGGTTTGTGTCCAGACAGTTAGAACAGAACTGACAGTTGTCTGTATTCTGGGGTTTGTGTTTGTAGTGCCTAGGTCTCATGCACCGGAATACGCAAGTAAGAAATGATTCCATTGTATAATGAATGTAGCTTGCATTGCTGTGGTGCCCATTGAGTTAACCCCTCAGATCCTGGGGCGATCCCAAGTGTTCCATGCATGTTGCTGAGCAGTGTTGTATGTTGCAGGTGCCGGTGAAATGCGGCGACATTGGTGTCTATTTCACCCCGGATGAGTGGGACTATATTGAAGCTCACAAGGAGATGTACATTGACATAATCCCAGACGACCCTCTACTGACAGAATCCCATCAAGACTTGGCTTCAGGTATTGTAGGGTCAGAAATAACGCCTACCAGAGTCACTTCTGCCTGTTCTTCCCCTGTATACCCAAGATCAGGACACCTCAGTCCTTTCCTGTGTCTCGGTCCTGAGTGGGCTTCTTATTTTAAGAAATAAATAAGGTAATTTTGAAATGGATAGCAGCAACATGTCTCAAAAAAGTTGGGGGTGGGGCCATGTTTAGCACGGTGTAGCATCCCCTCTGCTTTTAACAACACTCTGTAAATGTCTGGGAACTGAGGAGGCCTGTTGATGGGAGTTTTGGGAGAGGGATGATGTCCCATTCTTGCCTGAGCATACGTTGCTCTAAAACCTGGATATATCTGGATATAGCTAGATCAAGTGAGGACTCAGATAAGTATTTCGAGGGTGAGGGGGTGAAACAAATATTGGAACATGTTTTACCTGACCCCAAGAGAAAAAAGATGACAGGGAGGGATCTCCAGCGCACAGTCTGTGATTTACAGCCTGTACTCTGTTCCTGTGTGCTGTGTAAAGTGTGGTGGGGGAGGTCGGTTTCCCTTCACTTCCCTTTCTTTCTCATCCCTCCAATCAGCTGTCAGCTGTTCTCACTAAGATCTGCAGGGTGCAACTTCAGCTCCCTGCCCCCGTTTTCTGAAAGCTTAGAAACGTTGTGTAAATTCTGCACTTTGAATAGCTGTAGAGAATAAATTGCTGCAGATAAACATGTGCAACTTATATAGGAGGATTTATTTAATCTCTGTGAAACACCTGAGGCTAGTCACTTAACTGAGTATATATAATGGTCTTCAACCACTTTTTATGTGGGGAATGCAATAAAGTAAAAAATATTTTCCTTTTAGAACCAATTTAACCACTTCAATACAGGGCACTTTCACCCCCTTTCTGCCCAGGTACACTTTTAATGACAATTGCACGGTCATGCAACACTACCCAAATTCAATTTTTATAATTTTCTTCCCACAAATAGAGCTTTCTTGTGGTGGTATTTAATCACCTCTGTGTTTTTTTATTTTTTGCTAAATAAATGAAATAATACTGAAAATTTAGAAGAAAAAAAAAACGCTTTTCTTAGTTTCTGTCAGTAAATTTTGTAAACAAGTACTTTTTATTCATTGATGTGCGCTGATGAGGCTGCACTGATGGGCACTAATGGGCTGCACTGATAGGCGGCACTAATAGGCTGCACTAATGGGCACTGATGAGGCGGGACTTATGTGCACTGATGAGGAGGCACTAATATGCCGCACTGATGAAGCGGCACAGAAGGGCACTGATTAGGTGGCACTGAGGGGCACTAATATGCCGCACTGATGGGCAATGATAGGCGACACTGATGGGCAGGCACTAACTGGCATCACTGCTGGGCACTAATTGGTGGCACGGATGGGCACTGCTGGGGCTACATTTATAATCAGGGCACTGATTACCTGTGCACTCTCTGCTGCGAGGAATTGCCAATGATCGGCTCTCCTCGCCTCACACTCTGTCAGTGTAAGGCGAGGAGAGCCGAAAAACTGCACTTCCGTGTTTACATGTGATAAGCTGTGATTGGACACAGCCGATCACATGGTTACAGAGCCGCGTCATGGGCTTCTTACCCAGATTGGGGTCGTGCTGTGTCCTAGGAACACGGCCCGTTCGATGTGCAGGAGATTGGTGACACTGGGTCAACTTCATATGACGTCGCCCCAGAAGTAGAGGTGATCCTGTCCGCCATCATTTTACTATGCGGTGGGCAGGAGGTAATTAAAGTACTTGTTTGGGGGAGGAGACCTACTGGAAAACCAGACTTAAAAAGAAATGGAGGGCGTGCTTTGCACAAGGAAGGCGATTTACTATTCCTCCTTGCTGGAGTTCAGCTTAAAAATACCCAGAGTATATCTTTAAGTCAGAATTTTCCCTTAAAGCGGAGTTCCAGTCCTAAAATGTTTTTTTACACTGTTCAGCTGCATTAAATACAAAGATTTTTTTACTCACCTTTTCAGGTCTGTTGTGCGCCTGACGTCATTTCCCTCCTCGCTAGTGCTCCTGGGAGATGTCTGTCATCCTTTCCGAGGAGTCACTGGGCAGCGCCGAGGGCTGTAATCGATGCGGCCGCCGTTGAATCACGCATGCGCGAGATGGAGAGGTGCATGCTGGTTACCCAGCATGAACCTCTCCATGCATATTCCAGGAAGCGATCTAGATTGGGCTTCACATGCCCACATCAACGATAAAAACGCCTGAATACTGAGGGAAAAAAACTTAACAGTAAGCTATTTATATCTTTAAAAAAACATATGACTATAATTGTATACTTTTATTTTAATCTAGTTAGCACTAAAACTAGTACCCCCAAAAAAAAAAAAATTTTTTTGCTGCTAATTCCATTGCTGGACTATGATGTGAGACTAGACTCGTTTCCCATTTGATCTAGATGTTATTGCTTGTATCCATTGTCCATTGTCTCCTGACAGTTCAGCATTGTACAAGTAAATATTGTTTATTATATATTTTTTTTTTTAAACTAATAAAAACCTCTAAAACAGAAAAATGCCCAGAGTAACTTTGTAAGTAAGTATTGTGGAAAATTTTGGAGTAGCCTTTGTAAGAAGGCCGTTGTTTTGCCGATGCTTCAGAGGGTTTTAGAAATATTACATACATTGTCTTGTTTTCTTCTTAGGGGAAGAGTCAGTGAGCGAAGATGAAGCAAAACCTTCCCAGGATCGCCAGAACTCCCCAGAATGGAAGCCGCAGAGTGACAGCAGCGAGTTCAGCGAGTCCGAGTTATCCTCAGATGATGCAGATGATTCTGAAGACTCCAAAAAACGCAAAACTGAAGATGCGTTTCTGGGGAACCCTGAGATAAGGATCGAGTACTCTGCAGACGGGAGGTCACGGACATTTTGGTGTCTGAGGTGCAACATAGCCTTGAAAGACAGACGGGGTTTCCGAAGCCACTTAAAGACACAGAGGCACCTGAATTTCCGCGCTGATGAGGAGGAGGTGACCTGCGAGGAGTGCAGTCAGGTGTTCAGCACTCGATCGGCACTGACTAAGCACAAAGCGGAGAACCACGCGAACAAGCGCTACGCCTGCACCATCTGCGGCCTGGAATATGACTACATATCTCAGTATATCATACACCAGAGGGCGCACACCGGGGAAAAGCCATTTGAGTGCGACAAGTGCGGGAAGAGGTTTGGTCACAAATGCACTTTGCTTGTCCACTACAGGAGGCACATAAAAGGAAAAACGGTGAAGTGTGGCACGTGCGGCCGATTGTTCGACACCAAGTCCCAGCTGAGCAGACATGAGAGAATTCATGTGCCCAAAAAGCCCTATAATTGCCCTGTGTGCAGGAAACAGTTCAATCAGAAATCACTTTTCACAAAACATAAGTGGGAGCATGAGGAGGAGGCAAAGCGAGCCCCGGAGGTGATTGGACCGGCACATGAGGATAGCTTAGCACCAAACTCTCCTCCCGGTGATGTCCTGCAAGAAAATTGAGCAGCAGAAGGGCAGCTGAACAAGATTGGATGCTTGCCTTTGCTTACAGGCACTTTAAAGACTATCTGCCTTTAGCTACATGTTACACCCATATTTAGGGTGTAATATGTTGCTAAACACCTCATTTTCTGAGCCCCCCCCCTTCCCATGACAGCAGGGGGTTGTCCTCTTCCCCGTAATTGCTATCACATTTAAAATTTGACGCGGCTGTGTGGTGGGGCTCCGCCCACACAGCTGCGTCCTTCATTCGCAGAGCTCTGTGAATGATTAAAACACAAGTTCCATTTGCCACTGCAGCAGACAGACTTGTAGTTCTTAATTAACTACGGGTGCCCTGATTGGTGCACGGAAAGTCTATTGACACTTCTGTAGCTCAGTAACTGAAAGCCCATACATAGGTACGGGCAGAGAGCTGTAGGAAATGCCCGCAGGAGCCTGACATTGCACCCATGGCCCACTGATCGTGGGTGCAGTACTTTCCTGTGTAAAAAAATAATGCACATTTTTCTTTACCTGCAAAAACATGGGCATTTATATTTTTCTTAAAGGTGAACCTAGCCTTTAGTTTCCTTGAAAGTGAAATTATGCAATTGTATGCATATATATATAACAGCATGGTGCTGGACGGTATGCCATGCAGCCCCATATGTGCATTCGGCCAACGTTGTTCTGCTGGGGAAGCGCTCAGTTGGTGCCCCCAGCACTGTCACCATGCTGTCATTGACAATTTCCGGTCACCTATAAATGATTGGGAGCTGGTAGGACGCCTCCCAACCATGTGACGACCAATCACAAAGGTTGGGAGGCCCGTGTAATTTATTATTTTTTAATGACCGGCTCTAGAGGTGGTTTAAAGTATAACTAAAGGCAAAACTTTTTTTTTAAAGTTTTGGATGGTGGAGATGGACTAGAGCCCCTGTCAGTTTTTTTTATTGCTGTCTGTGCCCCCGTTAAATAAGAAGTACAGGCAAAGCTCGTTTGGATGTACTTTTCCTATGGATCACAGGAATGCAGTTCGTTTTGCACTCCTGTGACCCGTTTTCAGCAGACAGCGGTCTGAAGTCTGCTCTCTGCTGACATCACAGAGCTCGGGCAAGATCGCGGCCATGGAGTCAGGATCCACCCACATGCCTGGACTGGCTCAGCCTCTCAGCAAGCTGCTGAGAGGCTGAGTAGGCCACTCCTGCTGCTTCCACAGCCCAGCGCTCCAATGAGCGAGAAGGGGCAGAGCAGAGAGCTGCTGACTGACAGGCACCAGCTCTCTGCTCAGGGAGCTGTGAGAACTGTGCAATCGGCAGTATTAGATTGCTTGATTCTCAGTGTAGAGATAGCGGGGGACAGGTGCAGCATAGACCTAGGTAAGTATAAATGTGCAATAAACCTGATTCCCCTACTTCTTTATTAAGGAGATTCACCCTCTCTATTTATCTTGTTTACCGTTTCTTTGAAAGTGAATGTAAAAGAAAATCCCAAATTTAGGACTGTCCCTAGAAAAGTAATAGAGGGGAAATCTTCCAATGGGGACACTAGTTCTGGTGAGCTGGGGCTCCCCAAGAGATTCCCTCAATTTCTCTCACTTTTTGTGTGGCTATTGGTAAGGAAGTGAAGGGAAATCTCTGCTATGGGACACAGATGGGGAAGGGGAAAAAAAAAAATCATCTGACCGAGGTTATAACCCTCCTGTGCTCTATCCAAAATGAAAAAAAAAAAAAAAAGGTTTTGTCTATAGTTCTAATTTAATGAAGAATGTTGCCCCAAACAAAACCTTTTCTATAGTATCTAACAGCAGAACTGTTTAGACCTAAATTAACAATTCTGTTTTTATCCTTGACGCTGGGAGGAGCTGCTAATATGCTGATTAGTGGTCTCCAAAACCAGACACGCAAAATAATGTGCTTTGTTGTCTATGCCCGTCCCCTTTTGCCTCCTATGACATTCGAAGGAGGCGTGGCCAGAGACCGTTCCCAATATTTTTTTTATTTATCGTCTTCCTTTTTTTAATTATTTTTTATTTTTTTATTAATTACAGTTGAAGTCAGTGGCTGAGCAGCATTCTGCAGTACCAAAGGTTGCAGGTTCTGACCCTCCTATGCCCACCCTCCTGCTGAAGTGCCCAAAGCAGCCACCTCTTCTGCCTACCCCTGGGCCTTGGTCCTGGTTGAAGTTTTGTTCTTCCATTGAGGATATGTTGGCTGTGTTCAACAGTTTTGTTACTTGAATTTGAATCTGTTAAAACTGCATATGCCAAATCGCCTGCAGCCCTCACAACAGTGACAGTTCTACATCTTATACATCTACATTGTATTTTATTCCTTATTGTATTTTAAGGACTTTAAGTTTTTCTATAAATAGGAGAGATTCCTCCTGGAGAAAGTTTCCTGGTGAGTCATGTTAGGAATAATGCTTAGCTTCCAATGTCTTGATAGTGACATGCCCTGCTGCAGATCAGGTTATTTCCGTAAGCATCGGAGGACTGCTGTTCCAGCTTGATGCTGCAGCTCTCCCTCCAATGCAATATGCAATGCAATTAAAGTGATTGCAAAGTCTCTTTTTTTTTTTTTTTAAATAACAAACATGTTATACTTACCTGCTCTGTGTGTGGATTTTGCACAGAGCAACCAGGATCCTCTTCTTGGGTCCCTTGTCGGTGCTCCTGGCCCCTCCCTCCTGTTGAGTGCCCCCACAGCAAGCAGCTTGCTATGAGGGCACCCGAACCAAGTCACAGCACCCTGTGTCCATTCAGACACAGAGCCGTGACCCAGCCCTGTCTCCTCTCCTGATTGGCTGACAGACTTTTGATTGACAGCAGCAGGAGCCAATCGTGCCACGTTGCTGCCTTAGCCAATGAAGAGGGAAGTCCTTGCAGCTGAGACTCCTGCAACATCGCTGGATAAAGATGGGCTCAGGTAAGTATTAGGGGTGCTGAGGGGGCTGCTGCACACAGAAGTTTTTTTTTTATCTTAATGCATTAAGTTAAAAAAAAACCTTCTGCCTTTACAATCCCTTCAAAGTGATTCTAACGTTATTAATAAAAAAAATAATAATAAACATGTTATACTTATTGACATGTTATACTTACCTGCTCCGTGCAATAGTTTTGCACAGAGCAGCCCCGTTTCTCTTCTTTTTGGGTCCCCCGCCAGCAGTCCTGTCTCCTCCCCCCTGGCCGAGTGCCCCCAGTAGCCTTTTGCTATGGGGGCATTCAAGCAGGCTCGCTTCTGAGACATGCTCCTGTGACTGAACGTTGTCCATTTACAGATGGAGCTTGACTCAGCCCGCCCCCTGCTCTCTCCTCATTGGCTCACTGGCTTTCATTGACAGCAGCAGCCAATGGCTCCTGCTGCTGTGTTAGCCAATGAGGAGAGGGAGAGAAGCTGCTCTCATGCACATTGCTGGATAGAGGTGGGGCTCAGGTAAGTATAAGGGGGGCTGGGGGGGAGCTGCACTCAGAAAGTTTTTTTACCTTTAATCAATGCATAGAATAAAGAGTATCCTGTCCTCCTCTTGTTACTGTAAAAATCCTCCATTTAGTGATGCCCGATACTCCTCATTGCAGTGATATGCTGTCAATGGATTAAACATATTAGGAGAAAGACATCATTGGTGTACTGCTCCTTTTATTTGATGGGAGGTAACTTATGTGACCGGTGGGGTTTTCCACAAAAAAGTTCAGCTTTAGGGCAGCCCATTTATTTGTTTTTCCAACACAGCACACATAACAGTGCATTTTTTTTTTAATGCAGTCCCTAATACCACATCAGCTCACCTGAATTGCATTTGGCGAGAACAACCATTGTGATCACTGTCTCTCCCGTGAAGGGATTTAGTAGTAGTTGCCGAGACCTGGAGAGATTTAAGAAACCCGTCATCAGGCTAGTGAGCAATTTATTTGTTTACCTTCATTTGCAAACTTACTGAGACTGTCCGCTTCAACATAAGGTGACAGATGTGCAGATTCTTTTTTGTTGTTTGCAGATATCACTGCTGTTATAGTAGAACGTAATATGCAGAACTGACTCTTTGCTACAGCAGTGAAGATTAATAAATAATGTTTACGTTAAGTGTGATGTCTGTTTTCTGGATGTTTATTTTCCCCCCGCAGCCAAGCAAACATAAGATCTGGTGGTGGCAGGTGGGGTAGGAAGCTGTAAAGATGTAGAGACAAGTTGACCGATTTTGGCAAAATTTATTTTGCTGTGTGCTATTACTGTGTACCACAAGCTGACCACCTATTCCTGACTAGCTAGGAACATATATAGTTATAAGAACCAGGTACCCTGACGGTGTCGCACAAACGAAACACATTGGATGGAGCTATGCTGCTGACATGGTAGCACTGGGATATAAAACCTTTAATTTCAGTCGCAGACTGAATAGGGGTGGGTGAGAGTCACCAATCTGTAGCATCGCCCTGTGCCTTGATTTCATGAGATCTGTAGGTGATAATAGAACATGTAATCTGGTAGGGCGAATTTATATTGGAGTTCTACAAAGGACATCAACCTCCCATGTTGGAACACCTGGGAGACAAGAGTTATCCCCCAAGCACGCCATCTGGGCCCCTGCTGAATTTTAGCTAGTTTAGCATAGGTATGCTTTTCCCGAAGCTGACTGTATACAGTCTATCATGTTACACTCTGCAGTTATTTCGTTTTATTCCAGACTTTCTGGAGTAATGCATAGGTAGGTTTTTGCTTGTTGGATTTCTGGAATATCCTCTGGAATGGAGGCAGCAACAGTGTCAACAAGCAAGAGATGGCAGAAGAACCGGCAGGGGACATGGAGCCTATGAGGTGTTGGAGTTGGGTGGCTAAATAATAAATCCAAGGATTGGGAAGGGCAAGGCCTCCGCCGTTCTTAGGAAATTGCAGCTGCTGCAGTCTGATTCTGGGGGAGCGGCCCCCCCAAAGTAGCAACCGGAAAAGGGAGTTAACCACCCAAAATTTTTTTAATGGGACCACCACAGGGGAATTATGAAGAACATATAAAAGTTGGGGCATAAGTATAATTTTAATTAAGTTGGTCTTCCCTGCCTAAGACATTTTGAGGTTAATCCAAATGTTCCAAATTAAAAACCTCCAGCAACTTGGGCATGGACAGTATAGTATATACTTCCATGGGAATACCATCGTCCCCCAGGAGCTTTACATGTTGGGAAGGAACAGGCCTCCTTCTGAAGCTCAGCAGGAGGAAGCTGGGCATCCAAGTCTAGACGAGCTGCAAGATAGTTTGTCAGCGAATAATCATCCAGGAGCTATATAGAGCAGAGTAAAAAGATGCTAATTCCATGACACATTGATCCGGCTCGCTAACTACGTGTGCAGTAGAGGAGAGAATGGCTCCAATAGCTGGAGAGGACTGCTTCGACCTGCTGATTTTTGCCAACAGGCGACCTGTCTTCTCCCCCTCTTCATAAAACGCAATTTTTGTAAAGAAACGTTTCTGTTCCGCGGCGGAGAATCTCAAACGGTCCAGCAAGTCCCAGGCCGACATCTATGCCCCCTCCCTCAGATGGATCCAACACATATGACAGCTCCAACTGTTGAACCTGGCCTTCCACCTGCTCAAGGAGAACAGAGGACTTATGTTTAACACCATTGATTTCAGCTATGAAAGTGCCTCTGAGACACGTCTTAAAAGTTTCCCATCTCAAAAGAACATAATCACACTCTGCATGGTTATGGAAAAATCTGTCAATTTGCTGGTTGATGCGTTCATAGGAGGGAAACAGTTGAGGCCAAAAGGCATTCATCCTCCATGGAGCCCTGCACATAGTGGATAGGTGATCCGATACCCCCCAGGGGTAATCTATATTACAAGCGTAATTGGTTATGTGAGTTGTTCCCAGGCAGAGGTCTATGCACGAGAGCGATCCGTGCATCTTGGAAAAGCAGGAGAACTGTTTGATATTAGGATTTCAAAGACCCAGATGTCTAACCACCTCACCTCCGCCAGAAGGCGACTAAGGGTAGTGCCCCTCCCCCGAGAGACTGTAGAAATTGTAGGTTGTCTATCTAGAACAGATCTCAGAACAGGTAGGTCAAACTTGTCAGCAAGATACGACAGTAATATTTGCAAAATGTCCCTGGAGAATGGAGGAGGGATATAGACGTAAGCCAAAACTAGCGTTAAAGTATATCATTTACAATATAGAAAAACAAAGCGACCTAGAGATTCCACCTTTGAGTCCAATTCCTGGTATACCAGGGCCTTGTGCACCAGTACACTCACCCCACGAGAATAAGCGGAGTAAGTGTAATGGTATATCTTACCGACCCAGGGGTAGTGTAAACAGTTGGCAGTGTCTCGGGTCAAATGTGTCTCCTGGAGACCTACAACTGGAGGCAGGAGGGTCAGTGGGTCATTAACTCCCCTAACATTCCAGGAGACCAGTGGAGTAGCTGTTACATTGGCCATTGTAGAAAGTCAGTAGAGAAGTGACCCACTGTGCAAGCCAGACTACAGTGAACTATCCCCGTCAGGAGAGGGTGGTCAGTGGAAGGTAGCGAAATGCAACACTGCAGCAATAGCGAGTTAAGTAATGAGTTGTACTTTTTACGGTACCTGGTAGTAACCAACTTATGTCATAATTGTGCAACTCCGCACGAGTAATGATTAAGGAGATTCCCACTTATTTCCACAAATACAAAAATAACTCAAATTTGTTTATTCGCGCTAACATGAAGACAGAAGGAATACAAAAGTGTGCAAAAATATATATATTTATTTACTAAAAATCAGCGCAGAATAATATCAAAATATAACTGGTGAGAAACACAGAATATGGATCAACATTTCAATAATATGGATGATACAGATGATGAGAAAAATAATCACACAATGCTGTTTTAAAATTACCAAGGTAGTAAAACTGAGTAACTCTTTGAAAGTAATTAATAGCTTATCAGTGGCTCAACAGCATGTGAAAACAAAAAGGTGCTGATTTTGACACGTGACCTCTCTGTCAACAGATATTGCAAACTCAAATTTACTTTAAAGTGGTTGTAAACCCTTACAGACCACTTTGACCTACAGGTAAGCCTAGATTAAGGCTTCCCTGTAGGTCCAATAAATATCTCCTTAGCCTACACGTTTAAGGAGATATTTTACAAAAATAGGGCTCCGCTGTCTATGTCACATGCATGCCGTAGACAACGGCGCAGGCGCACTGGGCACGCCGCAAGTGAAGGCAAACATGCCGTCACTTACGGCTCCCGCGCGCATCCGCCGGAGTGAGTGAGTGGCCGGAGCAGCGATACCCGGAAGGAAGATGGACGCTTCGTGCTACAGGGGACTGCGGTGACATCGCTGGCTCCTGTGTCAGGTAATTGACACATAATGGGCTACTATGTGATGCATAGTAGTCCATTATGCTTTACCTTTACAGGGAAACAAAGAGGAAGTAAACCCATCAGGGTTTACTTCCTCTTTAACTGCACATGGACAAACTTGTTATACCATGCACAGAATTGGTGATTTAACCAAGACTTTTATTTAAGGTAAAGATACATTTCCAATAATTATTTTATTTTAAGCATACATCATAACTAAACCATTTACTATAAACTTAAATCCGCTCCAATGAGATTATACCTATGTGTGTATTTGTCTCTTTGATTGGAAAAAGAAACAATTCATACTACAGGTTTTATGTACAAAATTAAATAGTCTAGACAGATGTATGATAGCTAGTCAATTGCCTACAGATGAAAAGAAATATATACTTTACCAGAAATCTCAAATCTTTTGTCTGAGAGATGTCAGTTTTTTGTCCCAGTGGAAACTTCTTCCCTTCCTTATCTCCTTTTCCGTTTGTGTCTTTCTCGTCCCCCCTCCTAATCCTTCTACAAACTTTTATCCCCCAAAGAAAATAGGCGTGGATGTTTTTTCCACGTAATGATGTCAAATCACATTATTTCATCATACACTTGTTCTCACAACTACCTAAAGGGAGCAGTATTGGATTAAAAATTAATTTTGTTATTTCCTTTAAAAATATCAAGTTTTCGCTTCAATTAGCCTCTGACCTAAGCCTTAAACAAAACCATAAATATAATATGATGGTAATTAACTTTTGCTCCAAATACCACTGAGAATGAGGTAATTGGGGGGGGGAAAAAAACACAACGGTTATTCACATGGAATTTCAATCATATTCATAGTACTTTTAACATGTACCCTTCATATTAATAAAATTATATATATATATATACTAATATATTTCAATGATTAAAATTCAAACCATATATAATGAATATATGTTAAATATTGTAAAAATACATAAACAAAAATGTGTGAAATAATTATTAAATTAAGTAGGCATATAAATGCTCCATATAATGTAATAGTAATACAATATAAATTATTGCTAATATAATTACTTGCAATTAATACTTTTTCATAAGGTAACTTTTAAATAAGCCTCTTATCTTCTTTTTCCTCTTAATGAAAATATATATATATTTTTTTAAAGTAGCTCTTCATTGTCTTAGTTGAAACATGAGTCATCAATCTCATTATACACACTCTGGCACCATGGCCAGTTCTCATCTTGTTTTTGTTGTCTAGGACTCTCACAATTCACAACCTGGGAGACTATGCGATAAGGCTCGTAAAATCTTCTGTAAAAGTCTCTGTCCAAAAGCAATGAACTTGCATTCACCTTCTAACAGATAGACGAAGTGTCTTCCAAGCTGCCTATGAAACCATATATAAAATAATATGTATAGGCCTTATAAATTGATTCTTTTTAACCTCAATAGTTCTGACAACGTACCTAGTACAGGAGAAATTCCTTGCCGCCATATAAGAGTGTCAGCGGTAGGCAAGTGGTCATAGTGGTTGTTACCTTCATGTGTTCTATGCATGAAGTTAAAAAAAACCTTCTGTGTGCAGCAGCCCCCTTAATGCTTAACTGAGCCCCCTCTCAATCCAGCAGCTCTCCCAGGTCTCTTCCCTCCTCATTGGCTGAGACAGCAGCGGGAACCATTGGCTCCAGCTACTGTCAATCACAGCCAGTGAGCCAATGAGAAGAAGGCTAAGCCCCGCTCTGTGTGTGAATGGACACACAGATCAGCGGCTTGGGAGCAAGTCTGCTCGGGTGTCCCCATAGCAAGTTGCTTGCTATGTGGACACTCAGCAGGAGGGAGGGGCCAGGAGCACAAGCAGGGGAACTGAGAAGAGGAGGATTCCGGGGGTGCTTCGTGTAAAACCAATACACAGAGCAGGTGAGTTTGACATGTTTGTTATTTTAAAAGAAATCTGCCTTTTAAGATCCCAAATTGTGGCTGCAGCTAGGGGGCATCTAGGAACCCTTAACTACAGAGTTTGAAGTTTGGGGGACCTATGGCTGCAAATTGGCACAGTGAGGCATGCAAATGGGCACAGTGAGGCTGCAAATGGGCATTGTTGACCCTCTTTTCCATTTACAGTAGCTGCGCATTTCTCACCCTAGGCTTATACTCGAGTCCAATACGTTTTCCTAGTTTTTTGTGGTAAAATTAGGTGCCTCGGCTTATACTCGAGTAATATACAGTATTTAATTTAGGTTGTTCTTTGGTGGAAGGTTATGGTAGTAGCAAGAAATATATACAGCTAAATTTAAAAATATAGTTATATTTTTTTTTTTTACTATTTTGGGTCAGTTTCCCTTTGATGATAAAAAAAAAAAACAAAAAAAACAATACCAATTACCACTAAATAAAAGCCCAATTTGTCCTGAAAAAGAAAAACGCAGTATAATCCACCTGGATGCACAAAGTAGTTGTGATGATATTTACGGTTTTACGAACACATGTCAAGTTGCAAAATTGTTTTTACTCTTAGGCGCGAAGGGGTTAAAATAATTTTAAATTGATTTCAAATTTTTATTTTATTTTTTAACGTTTAGACACCTAACCTGGAATTTATCTTTTAAAAAAGGATTTAAAGCCATCCAGCTAACGGACTGAAAGACTGCACTTCCCAGAATCCCACGTGATGAAAGCAGGAAGTGATGCGGGTTGTCATCTCCCAGCCAGTCGGAGCCTCTGTTGTCTCTCCAGCTTGAACTTCCTGTGTGTGGGGGACTGAGGATCTGCTACAACAATCAGGTATCATGTATCAGGCCAGTGACATCATTCAGCGTGTTGTACCATCCTGTGTGTGTGTGTTCTGTACCATCAGCTCAGAGCACTACAAGTCTCAGCATGGTCTGCCGCACACAGGGCTGACACTTATCCCAGGGTTGGGTTGTATTTTGCTTAGGGGTGCTGTGGAACTACAACTCCCATTATCAGGCTGATTTGTACACTATGGGCATGTGGCCCATCACAGAGATACAACTATCAGCCCTCACTGATATTGGCAACACATCAGCTTGCTGTAGAACTACAACTTCCAGCATGCCTTGCCTGCGATTCCTTACTGCTGTGGTACTACATATCCCAGCATGCTTTTTTCTTTTGTCCATACATGCTTTTGGCGGTCCAGCGTATGACTGCATGTTTGGTCACATACATATACGGGTGGAAGTGCACATTCATCTTTCTAATGCTGAATAAAGAGATTTCATTTTAGACATTTTGCTACAAAATGTATGTTTTAGCATCGTGCTTGTATACAGGTTTCTTAAAGCGGAGCTCCAGCCCACCCACCAAAAAATTAAAAGTCAGCAGCTACGAAAACTGTAGCTGCTGACTTTTAATATAAGGATACTTATCTGTCCAGGGAGCCCGTGATGTCAGCACCCCAGCCGATTTTTCAATTGGTTCTCGGGTGCTGCCGTCGCCATTCTTTGCGCTTTGCGGCTTCACAGCTGGTTTTCTACTGCTTATGCATGCTGCACTTTCTGAATGGCCCGGCGGCTGTTGAAGGAGGAGGGGGGCTCAAGTTCTGGGGGACCTCGCCGTGGCAAGGTCCCCCAGAAGTGGGGATGGGTACCTGTCGGAAACAGGTATCCAATCCGCTCCCCTCCCTAAAAGGTGCCAAATGTGGCAGCGGAAACAAGGAAAGCTTTCCCTTTTGGTTGGGGCTCTGCTTTAACCACTTTCCTACTGGACACTTTCACCCCCTTCCTGCCCAGGCCTATAATCAGCTTTCAGAGCTGTCACTTTGAATGACAATTACGTGGTCATACAACACTGTATCCATATGACATTTTTGTCCTTTTTCACACAAATAGAGCTTTATTTTGGGTGTATTTAATCACCACTGGGTTTTTTTATTTTTTGCTAAACAAACTAAAAAAGACCTACAAAGGAAAAAAAAAAATGTCATAATTTGTTATACAATTTTGCAAACAGGTAATTTTTCTCCTTCACTGATGGCCACTGATGAGGCGGCACTGGTAGTTGGCACTGATATGGCTGCACTGATAGTCACTGGTTGGTGGCACTAATGAGGAGGCACTGATGAGGCTGCACTGGTAGGTGGCACTATTGAGGCGACACTGGTGGGCACTGATGAGGCTGCCCTGATAAGCTCTGATAGGTGGCACTGGTAGGCACTGATTGGCAGCACTGGTGGGACTGCAATGAAAATCAATGTCGATGTCCCTTTAACACAAGCTGGTTATCAGCTCTCTTCTCTCCTCACGCTGTCAGTGTGAGGAAAGGAATGCCACTAACCGGCTTGTGTTTACATCTGTGATCAGCTGTGATTGGACACAGCTGAGCACATGGTAAAGGGTCACTGTGATTGGCTCTTTACTCCGATATGTGATCAGCTGAGTCCGAAGTAGCACCGGCCAATCATGGGAGGATATCCATGCACACCCTCCCAGCAGAGTAAGCCCGTGCTGTAGCAGTTTTTCAGCGTGGGCAGGAAGGGGTTAAAGCAGTGATAAACCCGAAACCAAAAATGTCATATATCGTAGCTTGCCAATCATTAGATGTGGTGGCTGCATTCGTTTTCTTTTCTTTTTCTCCCTATTGTTTTCACCTGGTGATCTGACCAGTAACACATCTCCAGTATTGGTGAGACACATCTCTGGATGAAGGAGCACAGGAGGCAGAGCATACAGCAGCATTGTCAGTCTGGGGAAGAGAAGTGTTAGAAAAATTGAAGTCAAACTCCATCTCACACATTATAATCAGTTATAGCAAACCTTTTTTTTCCTTTTCTGATAAAGGTTTTACTTAAATAAAAGATGATCTCTGTAAGCACCCCTGCCAGTGTTAATTGGTTTGTCTCATCCATGTAACCTGATACATTCTGCTGGAGAGCTTGTGCTGTGAAAAACAACTGGCTGCATCACCAGATGAAAATAGACCAAAGAAAGCCTAAGAAAAAAAACAAATGCAGCCATCACATCTAAAAATTGGTAAGCTGCGATGCAATTAATCTTTGGGTTTGAAACTGCTTTAAAGCCCGGCTTCAGGCAGGAAAATAAAAATTGGGGTGCTGTGCCCGAACTGCAAAGGGTTAATTGCTTGTTTTGTCTAGCGGAGAGAAGCTGTTTCACGTACCAGATCCTATGCTCCCCAGCAGGTGGCGCTGTCCCGTGATCTGATGGTGGATTGTCCCTCTGCATTCTCACGTCCAGTGCAGGGCTATGACCCTGTTCTGGTCTTGATGATGTTAAGACCATAAAGCGGTGGAGCACAGGGGGGCAGAAGCTGCAGGGGACTGATCTAGATGCAGGGAGGTGCGGAGGATTTCCTTTACTGTCCCCCACCCCAGACCACAATGAGCAATTAACCCTTGCCGTGCGCAGTGGCCTAGCATTGTCAGCCTGCAATATTCACCTAAAAAACGAATTCCTTAAAGCTAAACTCCAGGCACAAAAAATGTAATTTAAAAATATTCCTTAAAGCGGTTCTGCACTCATTTCATTTAGTAAATCCCTTCCAAATCAGGCAAAGAGTACTAAATGAAATGTTTTTTTTTTTTTATTTTATTACTTACCTTGTAATTGAAGACTTCCGGTCTTCTCCCTCTGCGGCGGCGGGCGGGGTCTTGCGTCGATCGTCGTCACGCCGCACTGTCTCCTGGGATCTGGTGTCATTGATCCCAGGAGTCAGTGCGGGCATCTTCCGAAATCTCGCGAGATTTCGGCCACATCTTCCGAAATCTCCCGAGATTTCGGCCGCATCTGCCGAAATCTCGGCAGATGAGCCGTTACTGCGCACGCGCGAGTAACGGCAGTGCATGCTGGGCCATCTAAAGTTCCTGTGGGTGTTTCACATGCCCACAGGCAAGATGGCCCCAGCACTAAAGAAGAAGACGAGGAACTTCATCGGACGAAAACCGGCGGCGATCGAGATGGAAGATGGAACAGGTGAGTCCCCTAATAAAGGTAAGCACACTTTATATTACATCCTAAAAAAAAATTTTTTTTTCAGTGCAGAACCGCTTTAAGAAACACAGAGGATTTAAATCCACTTTGTGCTCATGAAATGCCTTTTCAAACCCAGATGTTGTCTTGAAAAGGTAGCAGTGAAATCATCACTGTGCTGCACATAGCCTATGCAGAGCTGCAGGGGATACCCAGCAGGCCCCACCCACTACAGGCTGCCTGCAGAGAGCTACTGGAGGGGGCAGAGACCAGACCAGTCACTCTGCACAAGAGAGAGCATAGTTGTGGAAGCACCATTTTATTCCCTAGGGTCTCCGATAAAAAAACATATAATGTTTTGGGGTTCTGAATAATTTTCTAGCAAAAAAATAGATTTTTACATGTAGGAGAGAAGTGTGAGAATTGACCCGGTAGGCAAGTAGTTAAGTTGCGCATATATGAATGGTGTGAATGGAGTCTGTCAGTTCCCCCTCAGTGTCAGTAAGTGTCAAATTGGCCGCCACACAAGACATGTGCAATTCGTTTTGTTCCGAATTAGTTTTTCAACAAAATTTGACAAATTAGTTCTGAAATATTCAGATTAACGAAAACACGTCTAATTTTTCCAAATTCGTTAGACCGGTTTTCAGGCATCCAATGGCCTGAATACGAGTTACATTTTTATGGAGAAGACTGAAAGGTGCAGCTGGTTCTGTATACACACCAACTGGCCACCTGCAAAACGGGCCCCACAATATCTCACAATGGAGAGTGGCCTCCACGCCATAGGAGGTCGTACTCCGCTGTGAGGAGTTGTGCGGCCCGCGGTGCAGGTGGCCAGACGGTGTGTACGTGCGGTGACTGGAAAGCCCAGAACAGTGGCGGTCTGTACAGTTACCCTCTTATGATCTCCCCAGGAGTCATATTTTGCTGACGAAACTCATGGGGCGGAGCCTCCCATTGGTGTCATTATGAACTGGAAATGCAAGGGATCTGCCAGTTGGGTGATTTAATTTAAAATGTGCATATTTTATTATACATGCGAGTGTGATTTTAAACAAATCCATCAGTTAATTTACTGTACTATGAGGAACGTTGATTTGTTTTGTTTGTAAGGGGGTCGTTGTGGTCTGGTAAGCCTGCATCTTTATTGGTCTTGGTGATAGTATATTCTACTGACACTTTTCGGGAATAAGGAAGAAACCCTTTAATCTGACACATTTAAAGGGCACTCTACTTTTCTACTTTTTGGAGCACTTTTCAAGGCTTTTTGTCTGGACACTATTTTAGGTTTATTGAATTATTACATTACGCATATGTTGGACTCATTTAATTTGTTCACCGATTTAGCGCAACACAGGTAATTTTTGTTGTTTATTATTAAAAGGGATATCTTCTTTTTTTGCGTTTGCTGCTCTTTTTATTTTTTGTGTACACTACTCTTGCGCAGTTTCCATTTATTTTTAAAGTTCCATCTGCTGTGTCTAATAATCAGAATTTGTCTGCAGGTGGAAGCCATGCCAAAATGTATCTTCCGATCCTGCCCGCACTTCATGGGAAAGAACTGCTTTTCCCCCGGCATAACGCTGCACGTCTTTCCCAAAGATCTCAGCCGGATAAAGCTGTGGCTTCAGCAGACTGGTCAGTACTGTGAGGACATTGATGACTTTGCTGAGAAGATTTTGTCTTCAAAAATGGGTTCTTATCGCATGTGCTCGGCCCACTTCGTTCCCGAATCTTACACGACCCAGGGGACCAAAGTGGTCCTCAAACCGGACGCCGTGCCCACAATCTTCCCCGGGAATGTGGTGGAAGTCGCCATAAAACACGTTCCTCAGAAGAAGAAGCAGCGCCTGGAAGAGAAGGATGCTGGGAAAAAAGAGCGTTGGTCCCAGGTGGACGCTGGCACCTCCACCATACACATCTTACAGACAGAGATGGGCACACAGACTGACCTGACCATGGTGACCATCCAGTCTTGCTCCATCAGCGTTCCTCGCTGGAATACCTACGACAGAGGCATCCAATGGCCTGAATACGAGTTCAATTTTTATGGAGAAGACTGGAAGGTGCAGCTGGACCACATGTATTTTAACAGCAGATTTAAATGTGTTCAGGAGTTACCCAACGTAGAACAGGAAGAGATCATGAAGGACCATTATCATCAAGTTCCTTCTACGTTGCAACATGGCTCCTCCCTAGAGGATCATCGTGTCACCCAACAGGAACCTGTTAAGCAGGAGTCTGAACCTTACTCCTCCCCCGAAACACCGGAAGGATGCTTCTTCTCCAAATGTTCCCTGCGAAACAAGAAAACATTATGTATCCTACAGGCCAAACTGGTGAGTACATGGCTTATTTTATGGAGAACGTCAGACGAACTGGAAAGTGTTGTTCTAGAACAGGGGTCTTTAACCTGTATAAACAAAGGGCCGGTTTGCTGTCCTTCAGACTTTAGGGGGACCAGACTGTGGCCAGTGGGAGTAGAAATTGTCTTGGTCAGTGGGCGTAAACAATGCCCCATCTTGATTTTAGGGGGAGGAATAGCACCTCATCATTGGTGTCAGTAATAGGAATAGTGCCCCATCGTTGGTGTCAGTGGGAAGAATAGTGCCCCGTCATTGGTGTCAGTGATAGGAATAGTGCCCCATCGTTGGTGTCAGTGATAGGAATAGTGCCCCATCATTGGTGTCAGTGATAGGAACAGTGCCCCATCGTTGGTGTCAGTGATAGGAATAGTGCCCCATCATTGGTGTCAGTGTCAGTGGGAGGAACAGTGCCCTATTGTTGGAGTCAGTGGGAGGAAATAGTGCCCCATCGTTGGTGTCAGTGGGAGGAATAGTGCCCCATCGTTGGTTTCAGTGGGAGGAATAGTGCCCCATCGTTGGTTTCAGTGGGAGGAATAGTGCCCCATCGTTGGTGTCAGTAATAGGAATAGTGCCCCATCGTTGGAGTCAATGGGAGGAATAGTGACCCATCGTTGGTTTCAGTGGGAGAAATAGTGCCCCATCGTTGGTGTCAGTGGGAGGAATAGTGACCCATCGTTGGTTTCAGTGGGAGGAATAGTGCCCCATCGTTGGTTTCAGTGGGAGGAATAGTGCCCCATCGTTGGTGTCAGTGGGAGGAATAGTGCCCCATCACTGGTGTTAGTGGAAGGAATAATGGCTCATTGTTGGTGTCAGTGGCAGAAATTATGCCCCACCACTGGTTTCAGTGGGGAGAATAGTGCCCCAAGGGCCAGATAGAGGTAAGCACAAGGCTACATCTGGCCACCGAGGCGCAGTTTGGAGACCAGTGTTCTAGAACGAAGGGCTGTTGAAATAACCAATCTTCGTTATTGCCAACTTTCAGTGCAGTTATTCCAGAAGTGTATCTAACCCCCACACCTCCCAACATTGTGAGATGGTAATGAGGGACACCTACTAGCAAATGTATGTAGGCATAGGACACGCCCCCTGCCACACCCCCTTAAAGAAGAATTAACCAAAAATAAAGGTTAATTAAATCCACAAGGGCTTTTTTTTTTTACCACTACTATTCCTTTATATTGGCCTTTTAAAATTTACAAATTCAGCAATTTAGAATTTGGATGAAAGGTTTAGCGCTGGGAAACACTTCTTGAAAGATAAAAAGTGCATTTTATATACAACCTTTTATAGATCAGACCAAAATGAGGGACAAATGAGGGGGGAAGAGGGACAGGGAGACATTGCTCCAAATCAGGACAGTCCCTCGAAATCCGGGACAGTTGGGCTCTATGCTAAACCCAAGAATAGAAATGTAATACATTGCAGTTTATCAGTCCTTAGTTGTGGTGGCTGCATTATTTTCCTTTTTGTAGGATCGTTCCCCTTTATTTTTTCCTGGTGATCCTGCCAGTAACACACTTCCTGTCCTAGGGTGACAATGCTGACTTGCTGTACTGTGCTTTTGGAGTAGCATTGTTGTCACAGTAGGACAGGAAGTGTGTTAGGACTACAGTGCACCTCCCTCATCTCCATATCACTATGGGGTTCAGTAGTCCAGTAGGGGAGAACTGTGCAGGGCTGATGATGCTTGGGAATTCAGCGCAGCAGAGAGAAGAGGGAGTTACTAGCGAAATTGATTTCTGGCGGAATAAAAAGGCATTTTTGTTATATAACATAATAATGCTTTCAATTAGACATGTGCAATTCGTTTCGTTTTTTTTTTTTTTTTTTCGTTTTTTTTCGTTATTTTCGTTCGTTCGATTTCGTACGAATGAACGAATCATTCGAATCGTACGAATCCGAATAACGAATCGTTCGAATCGCACGAATCCGAAAAACAACGAAAATCCGAAAAAAAACAAATTAGAAACAACGAATGTACTAATGAAGAAAATCAGAAAAACGAAAACGAACGAAAAAATTCGTACATTCGTAACTTATTTTTTTTGTTGAATTGTTTTTTTCGATTCGTAACTTTTTTTTCAATTCGTAACTTTTTTTTTTTTTTTTTTTTTTTTTTTTTTTTTCGATTTGTAATTTTCCGTGTCTCTATTGAACAAAAAAATTCGTACATTTCTAACTTTTTTTTTTTTTCCGATTCGTAACTTTTTTTTTTCGATTCGTAACTGTTTTTTTCGATTCGTAACTTTTTTTTTTCAATTCGTAACTTTTTTTTTTCAATTCGTAAATTATTAAAATGTAATAATAGCATACACATTACATCAAATTATGAATTATGCTCCGATTACGAATCTACGAATGTTACGAATGTACGAATAAATACGAATGCGTCCGAAAATTAAACTAACGAAAAAACGAATCAACGAAAAAATAACTCTTACGAATGTACGAATCGTTACGAATCGACGGAAACGAAAAAAACGAAACGAAAAAAAACGATTTTTTTTCGGAAACAAAAAGGAAAATAAACACATTTTTTTGTTGTGCACATGTCTACTTTCAATGCTATATGTAGAAGAGCAAAAAGGAAGCAGACGGACATTTATTGTTCGCTTTTACCAACACTCTATTCTCATTTCCAGCTCTACCAGTGTTAGAAAAGAAAGCAGCTTACTGAAGATCAGGGCAGATATGAGCTCATGTTGTGCCTTTCTCTTCCTGAAAGGTGGCGCTCCTGAGACACATGACTGAAGCACCACATATGGGCAGTTACAAGAGGCAGCGGACCAGGAAACTGCTGAGTCAGATTGTGGAGCTTGTGTGTCTTGTGGCTGGAGAGGTGAGGACTGGGATCGACAGATATGTACAGTAAGGCCTTTTCATTCATATTTCTTATTCTGCTGTCCTAGGGTGGAAATATGGGTCCTATTAGTATGGCACCTAGTTGAGATGCACTATATTGTCAAAAGTATTGGGACACCTGCCTTTACGTTCGCAGGCTAGCCTGGATTTGTAGGAGGAGTCTGAGGGCTATATATGCCTCCTCCTCCATCAATCCTTTGTCGGATCATTTCCGGGTTCCCACCCACCCGTTCCCCCATACTTTCATTATTTCATTCATATTCATTCAGCGTATGCCCTCTTTTAGGCATACCGACCAGCCAGGCCATGGCACACCTCAGGCCTTGTTAGTTAGTATTATCACATTTCCAAGTGAAGACTCTGACTACAAATGAACTTTAATGGCATCCCAGTCTTAGTCCATAGAGTTCAATATTGAGTTGGCCCCGCCCTTTGCAGCTATAACAGCTTCAACTCTTCTGGGAAGGCCGTCCACAAGGTTTAGGAGTGTGTCTATGGGAATGTTTGACCATTCTTTCAGAAGAGCATTTGTGAGGTCAGGCACTGATGTTGGACGAGAAGCCCTGAATCGCAGCCTCCACTCTAATCCAACTCTAATTATTGGGTTGGGGTCAGGACTCTGTACAGGCCAGTCCAGTTCCTCCACCCCAAATTCGCTCACCCATGTCTTTATAGACCTTGCTTTGTACACTGGTCCAAATCATTTGGTGGTGGTGGGGTTGTTTTTCAAGGGTTGGGCTTGGCCTCTTAGTTCCAGTGAAGGGAACTCTTAAGGCATCAGCATACCAAGACATTTTGGACAATTTCATGCTCCCAACTTTGTGGAAACAGTTTGGGGACGGCACCTTCCTGTTCCAACATGACTGCGCACCAGTGCACAAAGCAAGGTCCATAAAGTGAGTTTGGGGTGGAGGAACTTCACTGGCCTGCACAGAGTCCTGACCTCAACCTGATAGAACACCTTTGGGATGAATTAGAGCGGAGACTGTGAGCCAGGCCTTCTCAGCAATGATTACAATAATTTTTTTTTATTTTTTTTTTAAAGGGTAGCTACAATTGCAAGCTTTAACATTCTATTGCCTGCTCTTTATTCTCAAAGGTGATTTTTCACCATTATACACACCTTGACCTGGCATGCACACTGCTGGAGCAGCCATATGCAAGTCTGGATAGATGCTGCTCAGCAGCCAGAATATTGGGAGGGGCCAAGAGCGTCCTTCAGCGCTGCTTAGAAGCTTAGTTTTTTTTTCCTTGGGATGTGATAGAGATATTTCCTGCATTGACTTCTTTCCAGGGATGACACCTGTGTCAATAGGGTAAGAAGATACCATGCTAATCCCACTAATATATATATATATATATATATATATATATATATATATACAGTAAACCCCCCTCCATCGCTGGGGTTATGTTCCGGACCCACCCGCGAAAAGTGAAAAACCGCGAAATAGAAAGACCCTATTTAAATACACCCTAGGCATGTTTTTTGTTAATTTTTTAATAGCATTTAAAGGTCTTTAAACCCACTTTTATGCAATAGAAACACATTAAAGATAGAGAGAGAGATCAAGGGGATTTTTAAACACAAAAATATTGTCTTAACAGCACAGTATACTGTACAGTACAGTAAAAAATAGAGTACATAACTGCGAAAATGGCGAAATATTACCACAATATCAGAATAACAGGTCCTAATTAAAATACCGCGATATACCGGGACCGCAATAACTGAACCGCAATATAGCGGGGGTTTACTGTATATATATATATATATACCGTATATAATCGAGTATAAGCCAAATTTTTCAGCACATTTTTTTTTGTGCTGAAAATGCCCCCCTCGGCTTATACTGGAGTCGAGCACTTTTCTGCAGCAGAGAATTTCATTTTCCGACCCGACTTTGGAACTAGTACTACAACATATCCAAAGATGGGGTTTCTAGCACCAAGTGACCCCGAGATACAGGGACCCAAAGTCTGTCAACTGTGTCCATCTGCAGCAATGTCATTTCGGGACCCTTTGGGGGCTGCAGCTAGGGGGGCATTTAGGAACCCATAACTACCAAGTTTGAAGTTTGGGGGACCTATGGCTGCAAATGGGCACAGTGAGGCTGCAAATGGGCATTGTTGACCCTCTTTTCCACTTACAGTAGCTGCGCATTTCTCACCCTAGGCTTATACTCGAGTCAATAAAGTTTTCCCTGTTTTTTGTGGTAAAATTAGGTGCCTCGGCTTATATTCGGGTCGGCTTATACTCGAGTATATACGGTTTTATATATATATATATATATATACTTATATTCGGGTCGGCTTATACTCAAGTATATACGGTTTTATATATATATATATATATATATATATATAACAAAATGTGTGTTGTAGCAAAGGAACTGTAAAAGGGCATACAGTAGTTGGCAAAACCAATAAAAGGCAACTATATCACATAAAATTCCAAATTTATTATAGAAAATTAAAAAAAAGACATAGTAGTAACCACATCCATGTGTTGTACCCATGTAAAATTCACATCTGTAATACAGAGAATATTCCTGCTTTTACAAAAACTGGTCCACATGAGAAGCTTGACGCGTTTCCAAAACATTCTTTCTTCTTCAGGATCGCATGTGAACACATATGATATCCAGAACGGGGTCAATATATAATAAAAGCGTTAAAAAGTGTTAAAAAACCTTGTCTTGTACAATAGAGTTCCAGTGAGTCGGCCACATGATAGAACAGCAGAGTGCATGTAGTGGGTCATAGGCGTTTGCATTTGGCACCAGCAGTTACCAACAACTATCACCCGGCATCGATAGAATATGCAAAAAGTAGTCTCAGGGCAGCCAAAGAATAATTTGGATATAATGCACTGTATGGGCAAAAGTCTATAAAAGCCTGACCATCACACCTATATGAGCATGTTGGACTCCAATTCATGTCCATTAATATGCAGTTGTCTCTGCTTTGCATCTATAACGTCCTCCACTCCTCTGGAAATGCTATTAATAAGGTTTTGGAAGGTGTCCGCAGTATTCTGAGGTCAGGTACTGATGTAGGATGATAAGACCTGACTCACAGTTGGTGTTCAATTTCATGCCAATGGTGTTCAGTAGTGTTAAGGTCAGGGCTCTGTGCAGGACACTCAAGTTATTTCAAACCATACTGGTCACACCATGTCTTTATGGAGCTTGGATTTGTACACGGGCACAGTCATGGTGGAACAGAAAAAGGTCTTCCCCCCCCAAACTCTTACCACAAGGGTGGAAGTGCAAGACCCTCTAAAATATCTTTGTATGCTGTAGTATTAACAGTACCCTTCGCTGGAAACTCCAGCTGTCAGGCAGTTGGTGGGAGGGGGGTCCATATAATTTTGGCCATATGGTATAGATCCATGGCTGAGAATAGTGTATTCAGTAAATACTGTGGGAGAGTTTGCTGCACCCTTATAAATTTTGTGTATCTAAATCTGTTCTTTGACTGTACTTTGTGACTGCCGGGCGAGTTCCACATTCTTTATATTTTGCAGGATTTGAAGCTGGTGAAGAAGAATGAAGATCTCAGCAAATTCTATCAGAAGGAAGGACAGGTGAGTGAGTGGGCCAGGCAGACAGGTGGAATTCTGACTACAGGTAGTGTTATGTGGAACTCTTATGTATCGGGTAACGGAGGTGCAACCATGGTGGTTCAGTAGGTGTGTTCTCCTACAGGGGACATGGACACAGGTAGTGAATGTGATTGGTATCTTCCTGCAGGATACCCATGGCTGTTTTCTATTTTGTTTTCCAAAAGGTTTATTGGGCTTTTTTAGGTTTTATACAGTGTACATGAGCACATCAAGATGGAACAGAGACTAAATTGCCAGAGAAATGTCAAATGTTTACAATAGCAAAAATGAAGGGTGCCGCTTCAGGCTCCAGTGGGTCCTCATCTGTAATCAACCGCCGGAAGTGCAGGCAGGGAAAAGGCTTGTCTCAGCTCCATAGAAGTCCCTAAAGAAGAAGAAGAAAAAAAAGCCAAAGGCCACACATCACACCCAATGACTGAGCCCCATGGGTTGGACGAAATGCGTAAGTGGCATGGTCTGGATGGAGTCCAGGGCGAGGCTGATTCTATTCTTCGTATGAGGGTTTTGTTTGATGTGCTGCTTTTGAGATTTCTTCTTCTTTAGTGATTTCTATGGAGCTACAACAGTGGGAACCATAAACAAAGGGAGGATAAAACTACAGGACCCCTTAAGTTCCACAGCCAAAGCAGAGTTGGGGGTACTGGATATGTCAGCGGGGAGTGCGCCACATAAGTTTTGATGAGCCCCTGTGTGCGAAAAGGGAAGGGAGACTCGTAAGTGGGGTTTAAGGGTGGGAAGAAAGAGGGAGGGTGGGAGATGTAAGACTAAGTATAGTTATCCAAGAGGGGAGAAAGGAAAAGAGCCAGAGAGAGAAAAGCTGAGAAGGAAAATTGCCTGGGGGAGAAGAGAGCAAGTAGGGGCAATAGAAAATTGAAAATAACCCCATGTGGGCCAACGGCCAAGCATGTTGACTTTAGGAGTGATCACACAGAGAGTAGGGTACGATCAGACGAAGGGGCAGGGCAGGGGTCTCAAACTGGCGTCCCTCCAGCTGTTGCAAAACTACAAGTCCCATCATGCCTCTGCCCGTGGGAGTCATGCTTTTAACTATCAGCCTTGCAATGCCTCATGGGACTTGTAGTTTCGCAACAGCTGTTTGAGACCCTGTTGTAGGGTATCTATGGATCTCACACCTTCAAGTACTTGGTGTGAGAGTCCTCCAAATTGGAAGTGAGCTTCTTATGTACCGTGGTTTCTATTAGCCTTAGGCCCCTTTCACACTTGTGCGACTTCAAAGTCGTGCGATTTTACCGCGATTTTGCCTCGATTTTGCCTCAATTTTAAGGAATGTCTGTGTAAGTGGCATCAAAATCGGACCAAAAGTAGTGCAGGGACTACTTTGAAGTCGTACGAATATGAATGGCTGTCATTGGAAATCATGGGGAACGACTTGTCATGCTACTTTGCAGTCCCAAATCGTGGGACAAGTCGTACAAGTGTGAAAGGGGCCTTATGCTGTGTTTTCCTCTTTTTTCCTCTGTAGAATTTTTTTTTTATCCAAGCTGGTGACATCAATGAAAGTGCCATAAAGGAGCTCTATATAGTGGTCTGGTACTACTCAATGAACCGTGTATGTGCTGCACTGATGGATGCCTTGTCATTCTTTATCTTCCCAACTTCTTTGTAAATAGAAAAACAAAAATGAGAAATGTATTTCCATCTGGTTTGTATCAGTGTGTGTCCTCATAAGGAAATAATAGGCCATTATGTCTCCTCGGTTAGCGAACGGCAGTGGCAGGGGACTGTGATTTAGCCGATCGCTGTCCTGTGTGTTTCAGATTCCAGTACGCTATCAGGACGTGGCTGTGTTCTTCACTAGAGAGGAATGGAATTACATAGAAGAAAACGAAGAGCTTTACAAGAAAGAAATACTCAGTGACCCCAATGAATCTAAGGAGGACCAAATAGAGGACTTCATAGGTGACACTGGCATTGGCTGTATTTCTGTCTTGTTACGCTGTAGGATTGTTTTATATCATTGGTCTCCAGACTGCGGCCTGGGGGCCAAACATGGCCAAACACGGCCTTTATCTGGCCCTTGGGGCACTTTTTCCTCCCACTGATACAAGACATTATTCCTCCCACTGACACCAACAATGGGGCATAATTCCTGCTATTGACATCAGCAATGGGGCACGATTTCTCCCACTGATGCCAACGATGGGGCGCTTTTCTCCTAATGACACGAACGATGGGGCACTATTCCTCCCATTGACACCAACATTGGGGCACTATTCCTCCCATTGATGCCAACGATGGGGCGCTATTCCTCCCACTGACACCAACAATGGGGCATAATTCCTGCTATTGACATCAGCAATGGGGCACGATTTCTCCCATTGATGCCAACGATGGGGCACTATTTCTCCCACTGATACCAACAATGGGGCACTATTCCTCCCATTGACACCAACATTGGGGCACTATTCCTACCACTGATACCAACATTGGGGCACTATTCCTCCCACTGACACCAACATTGGGGCACTATTCCTCCCATTGACACCAACATTGGGGCACTATTCCCCCCATTGACACCAACATTGGGGCACTATTCCCCCCATTGACACCAACATTGGGGCACTATTCCCCCCATTGACACCAACATTGGGGCACTATTCCTCCCATTGACACCAACATTGGGGCACTATTCCTCCCATTGACACCAACATTGGGGAACTATTCCTCCCACTGACACCAACATTGGGGGGACTATTCCTCCTCCTAATACCAAAGTTGTTACCCTCCAGATACTGTTTGGATCCACAGAGTGGGTATAAACCAGATCTCAGATATGCTGGAGATGCACTTTATTGTGAAAAGTATTGGGACGCCTGCCTTTACACACACATGAATTTTAATGGCATCCCAATCTTAGTCCGTAGGGTTCAATATAAAGTTAGCCCACCCTTTGCAGCTATAATCGCTTCAACCCTTCTGGGAAGGCTGTCCACAAGGTTTAGGAGTGTGTCTATGGGAATGTTTGACCATTCTTCCAGAAGCATTTGTGAGGTCAGGCACTGATGTTGGCTGAGAAGGCCTGGCTCGCAGTCTCCTCTTTAATTCATCCCTAAGGTGTTCTATTGGGTTGAGGTCAGGACTCTGCAGGCCAGTCAAGTTTTTCCACCCCAAACTCGCTCATCCATTTGCTTTGTGCACTGGTGCGCAGTCATTTTGGAACAGGAAGGGGCCACCCCCAAACTGTTTCCACAATGTTGGGAGCATGAAACTGTCCAAAATGTCTTGGTATGCAGATGCCTTTAGTCAAGAGTTCCCTTCACTAGAACTAAGGGGCCAATCCCAACCCCTGTAAAAAGACCCCGCACCATAATCCCCCCTCCACCAAAGCATTTGGACCAATGCAAAAAGCAAGGTCCATAAAGACATGGATGAGCGAGTTTGGGGTGGAGGAACTTCACTTGCCTGCACAGAGTCCTGACCTCAACCCAATAGAACAACTTTGGGATAATTAGAGTGGAGACTGCGAGCCTGATGTCACAAATGCACCTCTGGAAGAATGGTCAAACATTCCCATAGTCACACTCCTAAACTTTGTGGACAGCCTTCCCAGAAGAGTTGAAGCTGTTATAGCTGCGCAGGGTGGGCCAAGTCAATATTGAACCCTACAGACTAAGACTGGGATGCCATTAAAGTTCATATGTGTGTAAAGGCAGGCGTCCAATACTTTTGACAATATAGTGTAGCCGTCTTCTTCAGAGGGTGAATCTCCCCAGTGGAGACACAAACAGAGATTCCATCCCCTCCTTGGTCTATCCAAAGCCGGATAAAATGTTTTAGATATACATACATTAAAATGGTTTTTGAACAACCTTGTAACTAACGTTAAAAGTTTGTTTATTTGATGGCTTTTTTATTTACTGTATGTGTAAACATACCTGACAAAGTGTTGCCAGAGAGCTATGGGTTAGGTAAAAGCAGCATAGCAGCTTACTTTGCAGCTCCCTTTGCCTGATTGAAACCTCAGACTGAGACATCTGATAAGAGAGGGGTTGGTGCTCTGATGAGTCGTCTGATTTCTGTAAATATATAATGATGTTAAAAAGTTTTTTTTGTCATCCATTGACTCCTATGGGCAGGCGGATGTCAGTGGAGAAGTGTCCGCTGACACCCGTCTGCCATTTGATCCGCTGAAGACAGACGTATGGCGATACGTTCGCCATCTTTCTTATCGGATGAGATCTGATGAAAACGGGCATGCCGTCTGTTTTCATCTGATCTCTCCATAGGAATCAGCGTCGCTCTGGCAGGCCCCTCCCCACTCAGTGAGCAGAGACGGACCTGTCATCCACCAGCTCAGCGGAGATCAACGGAGCGATCTGCTGAGCTGGGGGACTCCGCTAAGTGGATCTGCCTCGTGTGAATGAGGCCTCATAGTTGTGTTGGAGGTTGGTGTGTTCGTTTTTTTTAAAGCGTGTTGTGTGTTTCTCTATATACAAATAATACTGTGTGTGTGGAGTGTGGAGTGTGGCTGGTTTTGACGCTTTGTTCGCTTTACAGATGATTTCGAGGAGGATGCGGATATAACAGACGACCATTTCTTCAAGCTTCTGGAAGTGAACTCACAAGGTACAGAAATCCCAGATGTTGAGAAGAAACATCTGTAAGTCCCACCTGTTTTTAGGAAGAAGATTGTTGAATTCATTATTTGGGGTTTGGCCTGCAGGGGGCGCACTCTTCACTATAGAGGTGAGATGTAATTGGCCAAAACTGGGTGAATTCTGCAAGTTTCGGGACACAAAATAATAAAGTGTCCTATCTTCAAGCACTTCCATTCATTTTATTGGCCAAAACTGAGCCTGATTATACCAATTTCCAAATCTTTACCCATTTTAAAATAACCGAAAAGATAATAGTTCTATTTTACTACTGTTCTTAGTAGCGGTACCTTATTAATTTATGCCAGGGACTCCAAACTTTCTAAGCAAAGGGCCAGTATACAGTACATGTGGATGCGATAGAATGCAACAAGGTCAATCCAACAACACAGAGTAAAATTGGTTTTAATGGGAGAAATAGTGCCTCATCGATGGTGTCAGTGGGAGGAATGGTGCCCCATCTTTGTTATCGGTGCAAGGAATGTGCGCCTTAATTTGTGTCAGTAGGAGGAATGGTGCCCCATCATTGGTATCAGTAGAAGGATATGTTCCCCATCATTGGTGTCAGTGGGAGGAATAGTGCCCCACCATTGGTGTCAGTGGGAAGAATAGTGCCCCATGATTGGTGTCAGTGGGAGGAATGGTGCCCCATGATAGGTGTCGGTGGGAGGAATGGTGCCCCATCATTTAGTATCAGTAGATGGAATAGTACCCCATCATTGGTGTCCGTGGGAGGAATAGTGCCCCATCGATGGTGTCAGTGGGAGGAATAGGCCCTGTATCAGTGGAATTAATGGTGCCCCTTCATGTGTGTCAGTGGGAGGAATGGTGCCCCATCATTGATATCAGTGAAAGGAATGTGCCCCTTAATGTGTGTCAGTGGGAGGAATGGCGCACCATCATTGGTGATAGTGGGAGGAATGGTGCCCCATCATTGGTGTCATTGGGAGGAATGGATCCCCATCATTGGTGTCAGTGGGAGGAATAGTGACCCATCATTTGTGTCAGTGGAAGTAATGGTGCCCCATCATTGGTGTCAGTGGGAGGAATAGTGCCCCATCATTGGTGTCAGTGGGAGGAATAGTGCCCCATCATTGGTGTCAGTGGGAAGAATAGTGCCCAATCATTGGTGTCAGTGGGAGCAATGGTGCCCCATCATTGGTGTCCATAGGAGGACTAGTGCCACATCATTCGTATCAGTAGCAGGAATATAGTGCCCCGTCATTGGTGTCAATGGGAGGAATAGTGCCCCATCATTGGTATCAGTAGAAGGATAAGTGCCCCATCATTGGTGTCAGTGGGAGGAATAGTGCCCCATCATTGGTGTCAGTGGGAGGAATAGTGCCCCATCATTGGTATCAGTGGGAGGAATTTTGTCCCATCATCGGTGTCAGTGGGAAGAATAGTGACTCATCATTGGTGTCAGTGGGAGGAATAGTGCCCCATCATTGGTGTCAGTGGGAGGAATAGTGCCCCATCATTGGTATCAGTGGGAGGAATTTTGCCCCATCATCGGTGTCAGTGGGAAGAATAGTGACTCATCATTGGTGTCAGTGGGAAGAATGGTGACTCATCATTGGTGTCAGTGGGAGTAATGGTGCCTCATCATTGGTGTCAGTGGGAGGAATGGATCCCCATCATTGGTATCAGTGGGAGGAATAGTGCCCCACCATTGGGGTCAGTTGGTGGAGTAGTACCCCATCATTGGTGTCAGAGGGTAAAATAGTGCCCCAAGGGCCAGATAAACGCAAACAAGGGGCCACATCCGGCTCCGGGGCTGCAGTTTGGAGACCACTGATCTGTGCTTTTAAAAGATGACCTCCCTGTTACTGACAGCAGCTGGTATACACTTAACGAATGGGAACCAATCAGTGTGGTTGTTGATCATGTGCTCAGTTGTGGTTATCATATTTAGGTTTGTTTACAAACAGACCAGCCGGCTGCAGCTGTCACATTGCAATACCGTGGTTACCTCCTTCCCGCCAGAGGTGTTTATGTGCTTCCTGATCACGTGATTGGCTGTCATAGTAATCGTACGCTCCAGAGCCCATATCACTGGCCCCTGATCGTCATGTTGTGACCGCACATAATAAGGCCCACCTCCATGTTGCCAATTGTATGCATAGGGCAAACAGGAAGGGGATAAAAAAATAAAATCTTTATAAATGTAAATTAACGTTGGCACTGCTCAGTCTGATCTGGACATATTGCTTCCAAAGACTTTTACTCATGAAAGGGATAAAAGTGGAGATTGTATGAAAATGCCAGGCTGGCTTATCAGCGATGCCCCGTCAGTATGGAATGTAGAATTACATGGGGGGATTTTTGTTACTGAAGGCGATCGTACACTTCACATCGAGTATTTATGGTATATCAGTAAAGTACCTGAATCACCTTCGGGAAGTCATGAGTGTAACTCTACACATCTTTCCTTTCAGGTCACAGTCCAGGAGCGGCACCAGTGGGTAGGAAAAGAAAAAAGGTGTTGCCCACCATGCCGTGTATTCCGGGTGAGCCTCATGCCACACAAACTACATTCTGAGAGTACTAGGGAGGCTGCTGACATGAATATATATTTAACATTGGAAAATATTTATTACAAAAGCACTGCTAAATGCTGTTTGATTATATACCTCGGTCTCCAGACAAGCTGACCTATGAGCACTGACCCACTGGATGTGTGTTTAGCTGGGATTAACTAATGGCTTATATGTACAATATCTCTGTAATATACACATACTAGGGCCAATTTACACAGGAGCCAATTAACCCACCAGCATGTCTTTAAAGTGTGGGAGGAAACTGGAGTACCGGTAGAAAACCCATGCAAGCACAGGGAAAACATACAAACTTCACGCAGATAGTGTTTTGATAGAAAAGTGTAGTGCTGCATGAAATTTCAAAAGTAATATATGATGGTGTCGGTGGGAGGAATAGTGCCCCATCGGTGGGAGTAAAGGTGCTCCATCATTGGTGTCAGTGGGAGGAATAGTGCCCCATAATTGGTATCAGTAGAAGGAATAGTGCCCCATCATTAATGTCAGCGGGAGGAATGGTGCCCCATCATTGGTGTCAGTGCGAGGAATGGTGCCCCATCATTAATGTCAGTGCGAGGAATGGTGCCTCATCATTGATGTTAGTGGGAGGAATGGTGCCTCATCATTGATGTTAGTGGGAGGAATAGTGCCCCATCATTGGTGTCAGTGCGAGGAATGGTGCCCCATCATTGGTGTCAGTGGGAGGAATAGGCCTTGTATCAGTGGAATTAATGGTGCCCCATAATTGGTGTCAGTGGAAGGAATGTTGCCCCTTAATTTGTGTCAGTGGGAGGAATGGTGCCCCATCATTGGTGTCAGAGGGAGGAATAGTGCCCCATCATTGGTTTCAGTGGGAGGAATAGTGCCCCATAATTGGTGTCAGTGGGAGGAATAGGGCCTTGTATCAGTAGAAGGAAAAGTGCCCCATCATTGGTGTCAGTGCGAGGAATGGTGCCCCATCATTGGTATCAGTGCGAGGAATGGTGTCCCATCATTGGTGTTAGTGCGAGGAATGGTACCCCATCATTGATGTTAGTGGGAGGAATAGTGCCCCATCATTGGTGTCAGTGCGAGGAATGGTGCCCCATCATTGGTATCAGTGCGAGGAATGGTGTCCCATCATTGGTGTTAGTGCGAGGAATGGTACCCCATCATTGATGTTAGTGGGAGGAATAGTGCCCCATCAATGGTGTCAGTGGGAGGAATAGGCTTTGTATCAGTGGAACTAATTGGTGTCAGTGGAAGGAATGGTGCCCCTTAATTTGTGTCAGTGGGAGGAATGGTGCCCCATCATTGGTGATAGTGGGAGGAATAGTGCCCCATCATTGGTATCAGTGAGAGGAATGGTGCCCCCATCATTGGTGTCAGTGGGTAGGAATAGTGATCCATCATTGGCGTCAGTGGGAAGAATATTGCCCCAGTGTATGTTTATGTATAAATATCTACAAACCAATCATCAGTGATATACTCATAACAGTGATACAAAAGTATAAATATCAGTGTCTGAACCCAACAGACCATATACCATTTTGTAAATCCATAAATTATCCAAAGAACATTCTTAAAAATAGTGATAAAAAGAATTCCACTTAATAAGGAAGAAAAGTCCCACACTCCATTCGTTCTTGTGGTTTACGTGGAAAAGAACCCTGAAGCCCCAATCCACCTCATTGCACACGCAAGACACTTACCAGATCCATATGAGCATTGCACTAAAATAGTCATAAAGTGCATAAAGGGTTAAACAGTTCCCACTCAACTGAACAGAATAGTGACACACATCCTGGAAGGCGGCATAAAACCCCCATATAGATGTAACATGAAAATTAAGAAACAGCTGGCATAGAGAAGTGAAGTTAAACACAAATTTTTTATAAAACAAAGTGCGCACTCACATATGATAAATGAATAGAGCGATACCGCATTGCACGCATCCAATACACAGATAGTGTTGTCCCATCCAGCTTCTAACAGAAGCGCGTGTGATGATGTCACGTCCGAAGGCCCCGCCCAAAGAATTTCGTCATGGTGAACGTCATCAGGGGAGGGACCAGAATTTGAACCAAGGATTCTGTTTCTGCAAGCCACTGTTCTACTTGAATGTAGAATTTAGTGTCTTATTTGAATTAATTCAATAAATAGAAATAGTGATTTTTATCATATTTTCAGTGTTGTGGGTGTGTAGTGCACAACCAATAGGCATCTGGGGATCGCATTTTTAATCTAATTGGAATGAATATTGTAGTAGCACAGACTTCTTTACATTGATACGAAGTTCTTGTAGTTTGGTCCCTCAGGCCTTAGTACAGTTTTGTCTCTCATTTCAGTGATGAGTTGGTGAATTTTTGTGATTTTAGCCGTGTTGGGTTATCAATGAGTCGGAAGTCAGATCGGTTAGCCGTGGTATTTTTTGGTGTCATTGCAGAGCATGTTCCCGGAGGGCAAAGACAGGAGAACACAGACTGGCCCAACAACCGAACCTGCAAATCCGAATATTTCTCAGGTGAGCCAACTAAAGGTATATAATACGTTGTATCCTCCTATTCATATTTCGTAGACCAGGGGGTTCTCAAACATTTTGAAACCAGGACCCGGTAAATTCTTGTATTACCCCCCCCCCCCCCCCCCCCAAAAAAAAGTACCCCCCCCCCCACCACTGCACCGATCAACCCTGACTGTCCCCCATGTGCTCTTCCAGTCCCCCTCCATGTCCTCTGTGTTCCTCCGATCCCCCTCTGTCCTCCTCCGGTCCCCCCTGTCCCGGATCTGTCAGGATGGAGAGTGGAGGAAGGAGCTGGTCAATCTGTTATTGACCGACTCCTTCCTTTTCTGAATGCATGCGTGAATCACTGACTGTCCATTAGTAACTGAGCATCATAAACTGTGTGTATTGCACGGCAATTATGGGTTTAAATCAGGCGTTGAGGAGGCGACATATCGCCTCCTCACCACCTGTTAGACACACTCGGATTGCTTTTCAGAGGAGCAGCAGTGCCTGCTGCACTTGTGACTGAGACCTTATTTGTCAGCGGCACCCTTAGGGCTTGTTCACACGTAAAATTGGGGGTGGTAAAACCATGTGGTTGAGTTACGGTTTTACTCCCCCCATTCCCTACCACCTTTAGCTGCTGAGGCAGCAGCCAAAGGTGTACACATGCCGCAGCAGGAATTAAGCCCCCTGTTGCTTTTGGTGGGTGCTACCGCTTGCCAATTGCGACCCAGCAAGTAAATGGGGCCACTCTTTAAGCGCACCGCAACCAAATGCTTCTTCGGCGTCCAAGGGGTTAAGGCAGGTGGTGAGAAAGCAACACAACGCTGCTATTATGCCCAGTGTATTGCTTCACACTGACCTGAAGATCTCTTCTTTCCTGCTGCTCGCACCTCACTTGACACCGCTAGCTGGGATAAGAGGTGGAGTGCAGTTGGTATCCCTCCGCATGGGACAGAAGCCGGTGTTCCGTCAGATTAGGCGACCCGTCAGATTTTGTAACGGAAGTAACGTTCCGTCGCTGCCATCTTGCTACACCCCGCACTCGGTCACGGACTTCTAAATACTGTATTTCACAATAAAGGCTCAGTTTAGTGGTAAAAAGAAGTGTGAAATGCAAGACATCAGTGGGTGTAAAAAGATGTCCGCTTGGCGACTTCCGACTGCAGGCTTACTGTGGCTGAGTGCAGGGTGTACCAAGATGGCCGTGACAGAACGTAATTTCTGTTACAAGTTTTGACGGGTCGCCTAATCTGATGAAACATCGGCACTACAGAGGAGGCATCGACTTATGTGGCTATTGCTCCCTACTACAGCTCCAATTTTACAAGTAATCCCTCCGCATTGTTCTCTGTTTGATGCTCTGGGATGGCGGGTCAGCAAGCTCAGAGCGCGATCTACCAGTCACCTGGCCACAATCTACAGGCTGCTAACCCCCGGTGTAAATAGCAGTGTCGTCCTCCCTACTATATAAAGTGAAAAAGTCATGTGAATCGCAGGAGCGGCTGTGGATTTATCAGTTTACCTAAAGCTCCTATTTAGGCTGATGTAATATTGCTAAAAAGCTGCTGTAACCCCAAAATTTCACTCATTTATATTAAACTGTTTGGGTTTCATTGTTATCATGCTTTTTGTCTCTCTAGAGATTTATCTCATTCTGATATTCTCTGTCCTTCCCTCCAGACAATGATGATGCAGGAGAGGAGGACGGCGGCTGTCTCAGGTCTCTGGACCCCGGTGCGTTCTGTCTCTTTGTCCAACAATTGGTCAGTTGCATCTGTTGGTGGTGGTGTGGGAGATTAGGTCACACAGATTAGGTCACACACATTGTACCCCATCCTCCACATCTAATGTCTACGTGGTCAAAATACCAGGATGGGTTAGTCACCAGTTAACCACTTGCCACCCAAGCCAATTCTGGCATTTCTCTCCTACATGTAAAAGTCATCATCTTTTTTTTTTTTTTTAATTACTCAGAACCCCCAAATAATATATATATATTATATATATATATATTTTTTAGCAGAGACCCAAGGGAACAAAATGCCAGTCATTGCAATTTTTTATGTTACACTGTATTTGCGCAGGAATTTTAACAAACGCGTTTTTTAAGGGAAAAAAAAAAAAAAAACTTTCATGAATTAAAAAAACAAAACACAATATTTAGCCCCAATTTTTTTGTATAATGTGAAAGATGATGTAAATAGATACCAAACGTGTCACTTTAAAAGTGCACACACTCGTGGAATGGCGCCAAAGTACAGGAGCTAAAAATCTCCATAGGCAACGCTTTAAATTTTTTTACAGGTTACCAGTGTAGAGTTGCAGAGGAGGTCTAGTGCTAGAAATATTGCTCTTGATCTAATGATCGCAGCGATACCTCACATGTGTGGTTTGAACACCATTTACATATGCGGACGTGACCTATCTATTGTTTTATTTTTATATTTTTAGTTTTACACTTTCCCTTGAATTTTTTGATCACTTTTAGTCCTATTATTTGTAATAGGAATGGGGCATGACAAGTCCTCCTTACGGAAAGATCTGGGTCCCCCATCTTTCCTCTATGCTGGAAAGCACGAGATCAAAAAAAAAAAATATCAGGCTTTCTAGCAAAAAAAAAAACAGCAGTGTTTACATCTGCGAGAGCCGGAAGTGACATCATGACATCGCTTTCGGGGCTCCGAAGGTCATAGAGATGACCAGGGATCATCTAGTCCACGGCCACCTCTATGGTAAACCGCTGCCACCAGTGGATTCATTCTCCGGCTCCCCGATCGCATGGGAGAGACCAGAGACATCCCCTCCTACTGCCTGTAAAAGCAAACAAGTGGCTAAGCCGCTAAGGTGGCTTTCACACCATAGGGAACGGCCGGCTGAAAAAAAAAGATATCTGGATGATGCCTGCAGCTGCAGGCATCATGCAGATAACTGTAATTAAAGTCAGTGTTGTCATATGATGTCTGCGTGGGGGAAGTGGTTAAAGAGCAACTCCATTTTTGTGGGAAAAAATAGGTAAACAAAAAAAAATAGAACGTATACAATCGCTACATCGGACAAGATTCAATCCATCTCTGGGCAGGCCGGTTGTACCCAAGTCAATCCATTGATCGACTTGGGTACAACCAACCTGTCAGAATTTTTACAGGCAATTACTGCCGATGGCCGTATTCATTGTGTTCTTATCGGCCGGGAAGGCTCCCTAAACCCCCCCTGCCGGCAGAACACAATAGTGCTGAATGTGTTGATGGGGGAATCGTTTATGGACCGTCTTGATACATGTTGTCTTCTACATGTGTATGACTTATAGAGCCAGGAGTCCCTGATCAATGGTAAAGTTCTCATAAAGGTAATTCTCTGCTCAGTGCATCTTCCTTTGCATACCTCTTGGGAACAGCCGCAATAATTACAAGTGGAATTTGCTTTTCTGGAAAAAATTCATTAATAATATAAGTTCCTATTGCCTATTGTGCCCTAGAACTTGGCAACGAAGAAACTGTGAGCGCCAGACATGACTTGAAGCCCCTGATTAAAAGAGAAGATTGTTCTCCAGGTAATGAATTGTATTTTGCAAATGTCATTATTGATGATTATGAGAGTCGCTTCAACTTCTGTGTGTTTTATCAGTTGTCACTAAATAGCATTTAATGCTTGTAGCATTAAAGTGGAACTTCACTCTCCCAATCGACATTGATTATCTTTAATCCTCATGCTGCTAGCATTAGTAAATAGTTAGGAAAGTAGATCATATTTACTTGTTGGCAATTTTTTTTACATTTCTTCAGTTACTTCCTGGTTTCTTGCCTAGGCAAAGGATGTCGTACAACCCAGGAGTCTTCAGGAGGGGAGGAGAGGAGGAGGGGTTTTCTCAGCAATGCTCTCCTGCATGCATGCATGCTTGAACTAAGGGCAGATAGGTTCCAGGAAGTAAATGCTTCATGAATCATTTGCCCTTACTCAAGATGGCCATGGCCGGAAATGCTCGGGGTGCTTTTTAAAGTGATTTCTGGATATAATGATATGGATGGATGGATGGGGGGGGAGGGGGTTGCTTTGCGTTTTTGGTTTGTGGGGCTCCAGATGCAGTGAAGATCCACTTTTTAAGGATTCCACCCTGAATGACATTAGTCTGTGCTGTTGCAGGTCGATCCACAGTATAGGCTCACCCAGGAAGACTGAGAGCTTCTAGGTCAGGTTCATGGAGTGTGCCTCCAGGCTGTAGTGAAATAATAATTGAAACATAAAATAACATTTATACTGTCTTACTTTGTAAAAATGCTGCTTTGGGCTCCCTCCAGGGTTGATCACATACCTAAAAAGTCTAGGCACTTCGTCGCATGGTTGGGATTATAGTGTGGGGTTGTTTTACAGGGGTTGGGCTTGGCCACTTAGTTCCAGTGAAGGAAACTCTTATGCGGCGTACACACGGTCGGAATTTCCGATGGAAACAGTCCGATGGGAGCTTTTCATCTGATTTTCCGACCGTGTGTATGCTCAACGGTCTTTTTCTGTCGGAATTTCCGACGGACTTTGAATTGAGAACCTGTTCTCAATTTTTCCGACAGAAAACCTTTCTATCGGATTTTCCGATCGTGTGTATGCAATTCTGACACGCAAAATTCCGACGCATGCTCGGAAACAATTCGACGCATGCTCGGAAGCATTAAACTTCCCTTTTATAGTGCTGTCGAACGTGTTTTATGCCGCTGTGTTATTGACTGTCGGAATTTGGTGTGATCGTGTGTAGGCAACACAGCTTGAGCGGAATTCCGTCGGAAAAACCGGCAGAGTTTTTTTCCGACGAGAATTCCGATCGTGTGTACGCGCCATTAAGGTGTCAGTATGCCAAGATATTTTGGACATTTTCATGCTCCTAACTTTGTGGGAACGATTTGGGGACGGCCCCTTCCTGTTCCAACATGACTGTGCACCAGGTCCATAAATACATGGATGAGCGAGTTTGGGGTGGAGGAACTTGACTGGCCTGTAGAGTCCTGACCCCAACCCTAAAGAACACCTTTGGGATGAATTAGAACGGAGACTGCGAGCCAGGCCTTCTCGCCAATCATCAGTGCCTGACCTCACAAATGTGCTTCTGGAAGAATGGTCAAACATTCCCATAGACACACTCCTAAACCTTGTGGACGGCCTTCCCAGAAGAGTTGAAGCTGTTTTAGCTGCAAAGAGTGGGCCAACTCAATGTTGAACCCTACGGACTAGGACGCCATTAAAGTTCATGTGCATGTAAAGCCAGGCGTCCTAATACTTTTGGCAATATTGTGTATATGCCTTTAGTAAATCAACCCCTATGATCTCTCCTAAAGCAGAGGTTCAAGCATCCTAAACGTCAATCCTCCCCTGTAGTGGAGATGACATGACCAAATGACAAGGCTTTTAGACATGGGACCAGCAATGGTGAAAGCAGCGTTTTCTCCAAGGAAGCTAAGTCAGGCTTTCCTGCTACTATTTATTTTCTTCTTTTATTAAATATGTTATTATTTGTATCTAACTTAAAGTCTTCTTTAAAAATCCATCTTATTTTTTTTCTCTTTGTCAGAGGTCAGCACTGGTTCGAATGCAGCAGATGACTCCCGTGATGCACCTGGTCCCATGCTGTGGATAGCAGAGGATGGCACCACTTCCACTCATTGGATGCCGTGGCATGGCTATTCTTCTGACACACCCATCATGAAAATGCAGACAGGGCACCAAAAAAAGGTTCTTAAGCAGCCTGTTGTGCCCTCTGATACAGCTGAGGTCGCATGGCACACCGCTCACAACCACACAGAAGAAGAACATTCTAAAAGTAGGCTAAGGAACCTTCCAGCACTGGACTGGGTCGGTAGACAAAGACCTTCGCAGGCAACACTCTGGTGTGGCGTATGCAATATGTGTTTTTACAGCGTGGCCGAGCTTAAAACTCACCAAATCACGCACGGCGAGGAAACTCTGCTGAGGTGTGAAGACTGTGCTGAGGTCTTTGATGTCAAGAGCGATCTTGAAAAGCATAAAGCCAAGGAACATGGCAAGCTACGATATCCTTGCGAGGTCTGCGGCTTGCAGTACAATTACCGATCGCAGTACATTATTCACCAGCGAACCCACACCGGCGAGAAGCCGTTTTGTTGCAAAGAGTGCGGGCAGGCGTTCGGCCATAAATGCAGCCTGCTCATACACATGAGGAAACATTCGGGGAGCTCGCTGTTTGAGTGCGGCCGGTGCGGGAAACTGCTGGACACAGAGCAGGCCTTAGAGAAACATCGCAAACTGCGGTTCTGCGTCAACTGTAAGAAATGCTTCACCCGCAGGGCGCTGAGACGCCACCTGAAAACACACACGCCGGATGAGATGGCGAAAAAAGACTCTAGCTAAACTTCCGAAAGACTTTCCATGGTCTCACCCGAAATTTTTGTTTGTTCTAAAAGGACCAGTATGCGCCTCTTTGGGGTCTTAAAATTAAGCCTCTAACTGTGGCAGCCATTCTGTGTCTCTTGGACCACATGCTAGTTGGAGTCCTTGCCAGTAAAACTGACAGCTTGCTTCATTGTCCAAAAAACAGTGTTCAGTCCTACTGTGAATGTCAGCCGCCATTGATTACACAGGTCACAAAGGTCTTTTGCTTTGTGATAGGTTCCCTTTAAGAGTCATTGTCAGGAACCATAAACCAGGTGGAGACAAAGTGCAGTCAAAATCGCACCTTTAATGAAATAGCAAATAATAACACAGTTCAGGAACGTAGTTGAAAACTGAAGCTGGGGTTTTGGATGCCAGAGCGGGTAATCAGAGGAGCCTGAACCAGGAAACCAGAAGTCAGCGTAGTCGAGAGCAAAATCAGGAACAGGTATCGGAAGAGAAGTCAGCCAGGCCAAGTCATACACAGGAACACAGGCAGGAACACCCTGGAGATCATAGACCACACAAGGCAAGGAGGAAATGAGCTAAGCTGTGTAAATAGCAAAAAGGGGCTGGCTGTAGGCTGGACTAATGAGGCAGGTAATGGTAACCAGGTGAGTCACTGTGGAAACAACCAGTGGCTGGTAATTAACCGACATCTGAGCAGCTTCTGTGCTGTGAAAAAAAAAGGGCTGCCCCTAAATAACAAGAGCCCAGCCCTTACTGTCGTTAATGTTACCCTATCACAAACCAGGGAAATTCATACTAGGCATTTGATAGAAAAATATTTAAGGAGTAACTTGACTTTTATTGAGAAAAAAATCCTCTCTGGGTGATCAATATACATTGCAGGGATTTTAACCATCTTTGTTGCAGATCCCTTCCAGGTTCTGCACTAAAGGAATAGTCGTTTGTTTGGCCATGTCCTATGCAGACTGATTTTGAATAGGAGTACCTGGTTCATTATAATTAGCTGATGCTCTGTCAGTGTTCTGATGAAGAAAGCTGCAGTGTCGGCATCCCTTTAAAAGTAATTAGCCATTTGGGGAGTATCCCACTAAAAAAAGCAAATTCCTATTGCAGGGGATGCCTAAAATCTGACTTGTATCTTAGTGTAGACTACTGAGAAAATCAGCCAGTCACGCAAGCAGGAAATTACATTTTTGGAGAAGTTTTGTACACCAATGGTATACAGAAACCCTCCGGGTTACCATTAGGGATGGGCCCGGTGTTCGATTCAAACCCATGTTCGAATCGAACATCGGCCGTTCGTCCACTTGTCCACTCGTCGAGTTCAGAACTTCATGTGATGCGAACGGTCCACAAAGCACTGCGCCAGTCGCAGTGCATTGCTGGCTGATGATTGGCCAAGCATGCACTGTGACCCCGCATGCTTGGCCGATCATAGAGCCAGCGGCGAGGAGAGCAATAATTGGCCACAGGCAGAATGCCTGTGGCCAATTATAGCTCAGGGGGTTTAGTACACGCCCCACACTATATAAGGCCGCCGCGCCGGCGGCCTCGTGTAGTGTGTTCCGGCGTTGAGGGAAAGAGTATTGCTAGGCAGGGACAGTGTACTGTACACTATATGTGAATCATTTCTGTGTGGGGAAAGTGTAGGGATAGAGGAAAAATAGGCAGGGATAGTGTATTCTTCTCAGCCTTTGCGTGTGGGGACAGTGTAGGGATAGAGGAAAAATAGGCAGGGATAGTGTGTTCTTCTCAGGCATTTGCGTGTGGGGAAAGTGCTGTTTTCTACCAATACAGCCATCTGCAGGAGTTAGTGTGTGTGCTGTGTGAGTCTAGCACAGCAAAGTATACAACCTGCACCTGTTTCTGCCCTTCTGCTCTGTTGTCATCTAATCCAGCCATCTGCGACATTACATTAAAGCCGCAAGCAGTTTTAAATGGCTTTTTTCCTTTACAAATGTAATTTTGTGCAGGGACAGTTCTAAACACGGGAAACACATGCCACTTCACAGGCATACTTTAGACACCCCCCAGGTACCATATTTAAAGGAATATTTCACTTTTTTTTTTTTTTTTCACTTTATGCATCATTAAAATGACTGCTCCAGAAAAAACGTCCGTTTTTAAAACTTCTTTTTGCATTGATACATGTCCCCTGGGGAAGGACCCAGGTCCCCAAACCCTTTTTATGACAATAACTGTTCAATTAGCTCTGCAGCCAATCACCTACAGCGCCGATCAGTGTATTTCCGACAGCAGAAGAGTCCCTGCGATCAGAATACAATAGCACTGCGGAGAGAATTCCTCAAACCACATCGATTGGGTGGATGGGGGAATCCATTCAGTTTACTGATCAAAAATAACTGAGGCATGTATGGCCAACTTTAGTGCTACCCTGCATGTCATGCTGCCCCCTTCCTGTGCTTAATTGCCTCCTCCTGTGTGACATGCTCTTATATAGCATGTCACTCAGAGGCCTGGAGCCCTTCATTTACTCGCCAGCTACATTTGTCAGCTTTTCATCAGCTCTAAAAAAATAATTAAAAAATATTGCAACAATCTACCAGTAAAAAACTGCTCAGACACCAGAAATGAGGAAGACACTTAGATTATGGTGAAACAACTTCAAAATGACGAAACAAATCCTGCTGAATGTGACTAATATCACAGAAGAATAGTCCAGATACAACTTTATTCCAGGAAAGGCTCAGATAAAGGAGGCAGCCAACATGTTTCAGGGGTCCAAAAAATGTCTCCCATCATCAGGGCTTGAGATTGGGAACAATGCATGTGGACTGAACTGAGGGTACCGTTTACGGTATTTTTTACCAGCGCGATATCAGGCACAGGTCTCATCAGTAGTGGGTGTGCCTTTCAATCTTAGATCTGCTGTTTTGCACTAAAAACCAAGGAAACAGTGGGAATCTTCTGGAGTGTAAGAGCTGCAACATCATTATAACACTACTGGACAGCAATACTACTAGGACAACCCCAAAGTCCAGCACTCATACAATGGGGTAGGGGAGGCCAGTGAAAGGATTGGCAGAGAGGGGCAGCAGTTATACGATGGAGTAGGGGAAGCCAGTGAAGGGATTGGCAGAAAGGGGCAGCAATTATACGATGGGGTAGCCAGTGAAGGGATTGGCAGAGAGGGGCAGCAGTTATACAATGGGGTAGGGGAGGCCAGTGAAGGGATTGGCAGAGACGGGCAGTAGTCATATGATGGGGTAGGGGAAGCCAGTGAAGGGATTGGCAGAGAGGGGCAGCAGTCATACGATGGGGTAGGGGAAGCCAGTGAAGGGATTGGCAGAGAGGGGCAGCAGTTATACAATGGGGTAGGGGAGGCCAGTGAAGGGATTGGCAGAGACGGGCAGTAGTCATATGATGGAGTAGGGGAAGCCAGTGAAGGGATTGGCAGAGAGGGGCAGCAGTTATACGATGGGGTAGGGGAAGCCAGTGAAGGGATTGGCAGAGAGGGGCAGCAGTTATACGATGGGGTAGGGGAAGCCAGTGAAGGGATTGGCAGAGACGGGCAGTAGTCATATGATGGAGTAGGGGAAGCCAGTGAAGGGATTGGCAGAGAGGGGCAGCAGTTATACGATGGGGTAGGGGAAGCCAGTGAAGGGATTGGCAGAGAGGGGCAGCAGTTATACGATGGGGTAGGGGAGGCCAGTGAAGGGATTGGCAGAGACGGGCAGTAGTCATATGATGGGGTAGGGGAAGCCAGTGAAGGGATTGGCAGAAAGGGGCAGCAGTCATACAATGGGGTAGGGGAGGCCAGTGAAGGGATTGGCAGAGAGGGGCAGCAGTCATAAGATGGGGTAGAGGAGGCCAGTGAAGGGATTGGCAGAGAGGGGCAGCAGTCATGGATCAGCTAGTAAGGTGTGTAGGTCTAGCAGCAGCATGCATAATAGACTGAAGGGGGCATAGCCTGTGTAAAGGTAGGCCAGTCAGCTTAAGCCATGGCATTGTTGTGGATTTTTCTGGTTGAGACACTGAAAATAAATCTAAGTATGCAACTGCATGGAACAGATCACTAGACACGGCTGCATTGTCAATTGTTGGCCCTCAAATGTGGATGCCAAAAGGTGCCAGCAATCTGACGTGGACCAGGTTGTCCCAAGGGTGTGTAAGTAGTCCCCAACAAAAAATGTTAATTATCAAAATGTGTAATTTGAGCTGCCTGTACTGCCGTCTAGTGGCCAGTCACCTGTACACCTCTGCTGGGGAATAGCAGCAATGAAAGTGCCACTCTGTACAAAGAAAGCTTGAGAAAGGGATAGAACCCCTAGCAGGCATTTTCTGCAGTGTGAGACCTCATAGGAGAAATTTCCTGTATGTACAGGAAGTGATGGGAAATCTCTTCATTGGGGCTACATACTATAAAAAAAAAAAACATTTTCTCAACACAATGGTGAAGAATTTGGGGATCAGTCATACACTATATTCTCAAAAGTATTGGGATGCCTGCCTTTACACACACATGAACTTTAATGGCATCCCAGTCTTAGTCTGTAGGGTTCAATATTGAGTTGGCTTCACCCTTTGCGGCTATAAACAGCTTCAACTCTTCTGGGAACGCTGTCCACAAAGTTTAGGAGTGTGTCTATGGGGATGTTTGACCATTCTTACAGAAGCGCATTTGTGAGGTCAGGCACTGATATGGATGGGAAGGCCTGGCTTGCATTCTCCGCTCTAATTCATCCCAAAGGTGTTCTATCGGGTTGAGTTCAGGGCTCTGTGCAGGCCCGTCAAGTTCCTCCACCCCAAACTTGCTCATCCATGTCTTTATGGACCTTGTTTTGTGCACTGGTCCAAATCATTTGGTGGAGGGGGGATTATGAAGTGGGGTTGTTTTTCAGGGGTTGGGTTTGGCCCCTTAGTTCCAGTGAAGGGAACTCTTAAGGCGTCAGCATACCAAGACATTTTGCACAATTTCATGCTCCCAACTTTGTGGGAACAGTTTGGGGATGGCTCCTTCCTGTTCCAGATAGTTTATACTATCTGTGTCTTCCTTCCCCAGTGACAACCACTCCCCCAATTCTTGTCCTGGTACCACAAGGGCAGGAAGTGAGAGAAAATCTACTCTGGGATCATAGAGAACTATAAAAACTCCACAGAAGTATTTACTGAGCTTATACAAACTTTTAAATATACTTTTGACTTTTAGCTTTAAATCCAGACCATGGTAGAGCCACCAATGTGATTTTGTTATAGACTGATCTGATGCTACTAATAAATAACAAGTAACTCAGCTGAAAACGATGACAGTGATTCAAAAGTAGAAACTAATCATCTGCCCAAGCCGGGAGCCCAATAGAAATAGAAATGCTAATACCTGATTGGATGGACTTTAAAAGCAGAAAGACTCACCAGCCAATGGTAATTCCATTCAATCACCTTCACCGAGCCATAAATCTGACAACACTGCAGTACTATAATTGTTGAGGACCGCATCGATTGTCCGCCTTCTGTGTGTTATTAGATTGCATTTGAACACACCCAAGAGGTTTACATCATAATGGATTATCAGATTAGTGCGGAGCAGATAGTCTGTATATACTATCACTGCCACTTATAACTTGACTTGTCCTACCCCCCCCCCCCCCCCCCCCCCCCGATTACTACAATGAATATCATGTCCCTCAATCTAGGATTGCCCAGCACTTCTGCATTGCAGCACTGGGGTTCTTGGTTTAAATCTCAACAGGACACTATTTGCATGAAGTTTGCATATTCTCTCTGCGCTTGAGTGAGTTTCCTCCCACATTCCAATGACATTTTGGTAGGTGAAAATGGAAAGAGTATGGCACAACTGCCAACCTACCAAGACATGGCCGCCCACCTAAACTGACCGACCGGGCAAGGAGAGCATTCATCAGAGAAGAGCCAAGAGGTCCATGGTAACTCTGGAGGAGCTGCAGAGATCCACAGCTCAGGGGGGAGAATCTGTCCACAGGACAACTATTAGTCGTGTTCTCCACAAATCTGCCCTTTATGGAGTGACAAGAAGAAAGACATTGTTGAAAGAAAACCATAAGAAGTCCTGTTTGTAGTTTGTGAGAAGCCATGTGGGGGACACAGCAAACATGTGGAAGAAGGTGCTCTGGTCAGATGAGACCAAAATTTGACTTTTTGGCCTAAAACCAAAACACTATGTGTGGCAGAAAACTAACACTGCACATCACCCTAAACACACCATCCCCACTGTGAAACACGGTGGGGGCAACATCATATTATGGGGATGCTTTTCTTCAGCAGGGACAGGGAAGCTGGTCAGAGTTGATGGGAAGATGGATGGAGCCAAATACAGGGCAATCTTAGAAGAAAACCTGTTATGCCGCGTACACATGGTCGGACTTTCCGGCAGAAAAAGTCAGACGGAATAATTTCATCGGATATTCCGATCGTGTGTGGGCTTCAGCAGACTTTTTTTTTTTTTTTTCAAAAATTCTGACGAACCTAGAAATAGAACATGTTTTAAATCTTTCCGACGGAATTAATTCCTATCGGGAAAACTGTTTGTCTGCTGTTCCGACGGACCAAAAACCACACAAGGGCAGCTATTGGCTATTGAACTTCCTTTTTCTAGTCCCGTCGTAAGCCGCGGAATTCCGTTGGAAAGACCGCCAGAGTTTATTCTGACGGGAAAAAACTGTGTGTACGCGGCATTAGAGTCTACAAAAGACTTGAGACTGGGGTGGAGGTTCCCCTTCCAGCAGGACAACAACCCTAAACATACAGCCAGATCTACAATGGAATGGTTTAGATCAAAGCATATTCATGTGTTAGAATGGCCCAGTCACAGTCCAGACCTAAATCACATTGAGAATCTGTGGCAAGACTTGAAAATTGCTGATCACAGACGTTCTCCATCCAATCTGACAGAGCTTGAGATATTTTGCAAAGAAGAATGGGCAAAAATGTCCCTCTCTAGATGTGCAAAGCTGGTAGAGACATCCCCAAAAAGACTTGCAGCTGTAATTGCAGTAAAAGGGGGTTCTACAAAGTATTGATAAAGGGGGGCGCCATACAAATGTACCCCCCACACTTTTCACAGATTTATTTGTAAAGAATGTGGAAAACCATTTATCATTTTCCTTCCACTTCACAATTATATGCCACTTTGTGTTGGTCTATCACATAAAATCCCAATAAAATACATTTACATTTTTGGTTGTAACATGACAACATTTTTAAAATTTCAAGGGGTATGAATACTTTTTCAAGGCACTGTATTTACTCAGCGTAACATCAAATTTTACCAAACAATTGGGTATTATATTGTGTTTTTGAGCATTAAAATTCAAAAAAGTGTAAAAAGTTGAAAAACCGCTGCGCAAAAACTGCATGAAAAAATTGCAACACCCACCATTTTATTCTCAGGGTCCTCTGCTTTAAAATAAATATATGTTTGGGGGTTCTAAGTAATTTTCTAGGAAAATACTGGTTTATATATGTAAACAAAAAGTGTCAGACTAAAGCCTGGTCTTCAGTTTTTTAAAGCCAGGTAGAATTGAATTCGCCGTTTTACATTGTAAGAACATTCGTTCGTTTTTCTAATCGTCAGTGCAGTCAAATCGACGTTCTTTTTCAGCCGCAGTGATGAGAAAGTTTGAAGGCGCAGGATGAAAATTTTTCTTGAATGAATTTCTAGCAGGTAAAAGCAAAAGAAATCTTGAAGTACTTTGAAAGACATTTGAATGTTCTAAGAATCTTTGTACACATTTTCATTGGACGTTCTACTAGTTTATATCCAGCTTTGGGTTCGCTGACAGGCGCAGTGCTGGCAAATCCACAAGCCGAGCCTGAATGCAGGGAAGAGCCGTGTACACTTAGTTAGAAGGGGGTCTAGGGGGCGGTGGTGAGCCAGTAAACTAGTCCTTCCCCTTCCCTCATGGAAGTTCACTCTGCACAAAACACAAGACAGGCAGTGCTCTAAAGCAGGCAGCACACTGGCTACAAGAAAATGGCTGCTACAACAAGGACAACGTAATCCTTGTCACAAAGACCTGCAGAGCCCCCCCCCAGCTCTGCCTGTGATTGGGTACTGCATATAAGTGATGTCAGCGGAGCAGAGGAGCTTCTTTCTGTAGTTCTTCACTGGGAGAAACCGAGAGTGGAGGGCGGAGCTGGAACTACAATTCCCAGAGTTCATGGCGGCTGGACTGCTGAATGCAGGAGCCAATCACAGGCTGGCTTAGTCCAGACTTTGCTGCTTCCTGTCCTGAGTGCTGTAGCCAGGTGTGTGAGTGCAAATACTGCTGGTGAGACACTGATAGCATGTCTTTCATCACTATTTGTATACACTGATATCCTGTCTGTGATCACTATTAGTATATACTGATATCCTGTCTGTGATCACTATTATTATATACTGATATCCTGTCTGATCACTAATATTATATACTGGATATCCTGTGATCATTATTATTATATACATATATATATATATATATATATATATGATATATCTGTGATCACTTTTATTATACACTGATATCCTCTCTGTGATCACTATTATTATTCACTGATATCCTCTCTGTGATCACTATTATTATTATTCACTGATATCTTGTCTGTGATCACTATTATTATTCACTGATATCTTGTCTGTGATCACTATTATTATTCACTGATATCTTGTCTGTGATCACTATTATTATACACTGATATCTTGTGATCAATTTTATTATTTACTGATATCCTGTCTGTGATCACTATTATTACACACTGATATCCTGTCTGTGGTCACTATTATTATTCACTGATATCCTGTCTGTGATCACTATTATTATACACTGATATCCTGTTTGTGATCACTATTATTATTCACTGATATCCTCTCTGTGATCACTATTATTATTCACTGATATCTTGTCTGTGATCACTATTATTGCACACTGATATCCTCTCTGTGATCACTATTATTATTCACTGATATCTTGTCTGTGATCACTATTATTATACACTGATATCTTGTGATCAATTTTATTATTTACTGATATCCTGTCTGTGATCACTATTATTACACACCGATATCCTCTCTGTGATCACTATTTATTATTCACTGATATCTTGTGATCAATTTTATTATTCACTGATATCCTGTCTGTGATCACTGTTATTATACACTGATATCTTGTGATCAATTTTATTATTCACTGATATCCTGTCTGTGATCACTATTATTACACACTGATATCCTGTCTGTGATCACTATTATTATTCACTGATATCCTGTCTGTGATCACTATTATTACACACTGATATCCTGTCTGTGATCACTATTATTATTCACTGATATCCTGTCTGCTATCACTGTTATTATACACTGATATCCAGTCTGTGATCACTATTATTATTCACTGATATCCTGTCTGTGATCACTATTATTATTCACTGATATCCTCTCTGTGATCACTATTATTATTCACTGATATCCTGTCTGTGATCACTATTATTACACACTGATATTCTCTCTGTGATCACTATTATTATTATTCACTGATATCCTGTCTGTGATCACTATTATTATACACTGATATCCTGTGTCTGATCACTGATATTAAACACCGATACAGTTGTGAGCTTTGCACTTATTAAGGTACATCTCTCCTATCAGCCATGTGTGACTTCCTGACCCTGCAGTCTTGCTGTTAGTGGATTGGTGGAGCCATACCATGGGGTGGGACAGGTGATGTCACAGCAGCTCACATGGTGGTTTTCTCAGGCTCTCCACCAATCCCTGCTCCCGCTGCAGCTCCCAGGCTGGTGGGTGGAGCCTGGGTTTACCATTTTTGGGGATATGTTCTATATCTTCACCTCTGGTCCCCCCTCGGGGGAGGGGTATGTTTCGTATCTCACAATGTTTTCCTCCTTCTCTCTTCTGATAGGACGGCTCCGGTGAGGCCCCACCCCCCCACCTCAGACAACATGGCTTCTCCAGGCCAGGAGTTTGATGATGTGCTCAGCAAATTGCTTGAAGATTTTGACCCTCCCCCCTTGGATCGAGGTACAGTATATCCAGATTAATGTGTTAGGAGGAGACGCCTTGGGGGGGGGGGGGGGGTGCACTTGCTGTTTGGACATTCCCTTCAAATTTTTTATATTCCTTTTAAATCTGACATTTCAATATATATTTATTTTAGATGTTCATGGGCTGAATCCCGTTCTGATTACCTACATCTATTAGAGTTCCCAGCTCCACCCACCTACAGTAACCATCACCAAGCCAAATGATGGCGCTACACGCCCCAACAAATAATTTAGGGGTCCGTGTGGGAGAGAGGAAGACTTTATTATGGGCTTGTTGGTGGGGCGGAGACACTATAGGTAGATCCACACAAAGGATAGCGCTCCAGGCGGTCTTACGGCTCGCTCAGAGGTTGCGGGTGAAAACAAGTTTTGTCTTTAGGTATAGTTGAGGACTTTTATGGGGCAGCATCCTGAGGGCCCTTTTTTAACCACCTCAATACCATTGTTTATAAAAAGCACTGCAGAAAACCCCACATAGGCAGCCAGTGCACCCTCTTTAAAGCCTGTTAAGCTGTCAGAATAAAATCACAGAAAATATGTACAGAGCCAGTCAGAGCAGCTCTGTGCTTTGAGATCACTGATAGCCAATTACAGTGATCACAAATGCAAACACTGCCAGTGTTTAGATTTGAAAGCCCTCCCCTTCCTTCTCTGCCACTGATCATTTTCCCATTGATCTATCAGGGCCGGAGTGCGGTACAAGAAAGGCGCTTTCCATGCACGTTTCTTGCACCACATTCAAAACAAAAAAATTGCACTACCTTTGCAATCTTCTTCGGGTGCCAATATATTGTTACCGACACCCCAAATGCAGACCGCAAACGCAGTGCTTTTATGAGCACCAGATCGATTTGGTACCGCTTTACCAATGCGATTTGGTGCAGTTTTTCAAAAGTAGTGCATGCACTATTTGCACGATTCTGGTGTGAATCGGCGGCTTAAGAGAAGTATGGCCCCATTGGACAGATTTCCCCTCACTTCCTGTCCTGGAGACAATACAAAAAGAACAATGAACTATTTTGCTCTGTAATTCCTGTATAAGCCCTCGTTCAAACACTAGTTGCGATTTTGTCCTGCGAATTTGACAGTTCCAAATCGCATGACAAGTTGCACCCCGTGGTCGGCAACAGAAGCCTTCAAATTTACGCGACTCAGAAAAAAGTCGCACTACTTTATTCTGATTTCATTGCGACTTGCATAGACTTCTGGTAAACGAATTTCGCAAGCCGCAGAGAAATCAGAGGTGCAAATCGCACTGATCAGCGGCTTTGAAATTGCTCTGAAGTAGTGCGATTTTTCAAAGTCGCACCAGTGTGAACCAGGGCTAATAGTAAACATCAGCCCCATGTCTCATCCTCTTGTCTTTTCCCCACAGAGTCCTCCCAGGAAGATGGAGCTGCGGTGACCCCTGAGATCTCCGCCGGAGAGCCGAATCAACAGACATCGGAGGCGGCGGATCCTGGAAAACCCGTGGATGAGAATCTCAGCGCCTCGAATAGTACGGACTATGGCGGCTTTTCCTTTTCATATGTCCCAAGTGAGGCAGGAACCATGCAGAATACAGAGTATACCATGGCAAAACAAAAAAAAAAATATTTGGAATGCAGCACATTTTCCCTATGTGTTATTCCTTATAAAATGCTGCAAGTACAGAAAAATACCCATTTATGCCAGAAATCCAGTAAGCGCCAAACGTCCTGCAGTGAACTGACAGCCTCTCCTTCACCTGAAGTTGCAAGCAGTTTTGTCAATCCTTCCCAGTTCTTGGCTGTTAGACTACAGAACCCCTTCCGCTCTGTTCATCTACAACATAAGGCAGAGGTGTCCTGTAGTCTAGCAGAAGATAACAGGGCAGGGCTGACACCACTGTTTGAAATCTCAGTGCAGCAGAGGGACGGTGTTGTCCGCTCACTACCGGAAGTTAGTACCGTATATACTCGAGTATAACCCGAATATAAGCCGAGGTACCTAATTTTACCACAAACAACTGGGAAAACTTATTGACTCGTATAAGCCTAGGGTGAGAAATGCACAGCTACTGTAAGGGGAAAAGAGGGTCAACAAATGCAGCCTCACTGTGCCCATGCAGCCATAGGTCCCCCAAACTTTAGTAGTTAAGGGTTCCTAAATGCAGCCAAAATTTGGGGTCTCTGGACCCAAAGGGTCCCGAAATGACATTGCTGCAGGTGGACACAGTTGACAAATTTGGGGCCCTGTATCCCGGGGTCACTTGGTGCTAGGGACCCCATCTTTGGATATGTTGTAGTGCTGTAGTGGGTTTGAATACCAAATCTGGGGTTCCTAGTACCAAGTGTCCCTGAGATATGGGGCCCCAAAGTCGGGTCATGTCAAGCACTTTTCTGCAGCAGAGAATGGCATTTTCCGAACCGACTTTGGGGCCCCGTATCTCGGGGTCACTTAGTGCTAGGTCCACTGGGTTGGCACACCAAATTTGGGGTTCCTAAGTGGCCCCTAGATACGGGGCTCCAAAGTCGGGTTGAAAAGTTTTTTTTTTTTTTGCAGAAAAGTGCTTGACTCGAGTAAGCCGAGGGGGGCACTTTCAGCACAAAAAAATGTGCTGAAAAACTCGGCTTATACTCGAGTATATACGGTAGTTCATTGGATTTGTGGCAAATCGGCAGGTATTTCTGTACTTGCAATGCAAATAAAACCTGGAGAACGTGCTTGTATTGCAGAGATGTATACAGGCATACCCCACCTTTAAGTACACAATGGGACCAGAGCATGTATGTAAAACGAAAAGGTATTTAAAGTGAAGCAATACCTTTTTTAACTTCTCAGTGCATGTACTACACTGCAATAGGCATTTACAGGGATAACTGATTTTTTTTTTTATTGAAAGCTGATGGTGTGCAAAACACACTCAAAAACTTCACCTGGTGCACAAAAAATGTGCAGAACATAAAGAGGTAACACAAAAACGTGCAACGAGTGCACACAAGCCCTCCAAAATCAGAGGGCCTGGACCTGAATCCCACGGGGCGTTATTCTCCTGATGGGGACAAGGGTACTTACACTTGGTCCATCTGGCCGAAACCAGACGGACTCCTTTCTCTGGAGGGTCTGCCGAAACAGACCCACCCAAGTACTCGGTGAGACTCCCCCGAAGGGAGACCCCATGAGACAAGGCGAGCCAAGCCAAAAGGCCATGTCCACCCCCTCACAAGACTTAAAGAGGAAGTAAAGCAAAAAAAAAAAAAAAAATGAACCTGCAAGGCAAAGGCATAATGAGCTAGTATGCTCATTATGAATGACTTACCTGAGAACAGAGCCCCTGAAGCGACCCTCATCCACGACCTTCTGCGCCGCCATCAAGCCTGGAGTGACTTCCGGGTCTCGCTGCTCCAGCGCTGTCATTCGCTGGAGCGGCGATGACGTCACTCCCGCGCATGCGCATGAAAGCGGCATATCGCCGTGAACTCGGCATGCGCATGCGCCGTAGACAGGGATGCCTGTTTTTTTCTAAATATCTCCTAAACCATGTAGGTTTAGGAGATATTTATTGGACCTACAGGTAAGCCTTAATCTAGGCTGTAGGTCAAAGTGGTTTGTAAGGTTTACAACCACTTTAAAGGGCAGGCCCGAGGACCTACACCCTATTCGTCACACGTGCAAAACCGTGTAGAAACACAAAAATAAAAAAGTGACACACAAAGGAATAAATTAAATAAAGTGGGGGTGGAATAAGTGAAGAGGAGAGTGAAAAGGTGGCCATTGTGCAATACAATGACCAGGCCCTCCGGCCAGGAAGAAAAAGTTCCTCCGGACCCAGCCAAAAGGCCCAGCCCAGAAGGCAGGTGCTTAAAAAGCGTGTTATATGGTGCAGTGACCGTGGTGCCATAAATCAAAGTGACCCTCACTCACAGTGATTGTACGGCACCCCTTGACTGCCATTACAGGGGCACATACACCAAAGACTTTTAAGTCCCCAATCCGACCCCCCGACCGGATCAGTGCAGCCCTCCGTCCCTGCCAGATAGAGAACCTTTCTAGGTTTTCTCAGGGAGAGCCGCCTCCAGCATACAGCCTCCACCGGTACTAACCCTTCCAGGCTCCCGTCACCCGGCGGATTTGCATGGCAACACCAGCTCCTCCACCGGACGCTGACAGGAACAGCACCCACACCGATGCTCCCCAAGTTTGTTGTCCCTGTCACTTATGGTTCAGAGCAGTGCAGCACCCATCCTCACGAGGAGCACCCTTCTGGACGGCTCAGACTCACCGGCCCCCAGTATCTGTCGGGCAACGCTATAACTTTTGCGCAAACTAATCAATATGTTGAAGAATACGTATCGGCCTAAATGAGGAAAAAAAATGTTGTCCCTGTCACTTATGGTTCGGGAGCAGTGACATGTCAAGCTGACCAAGATTTTTCTTATAGACGCCAATGTGTCCGTACTTGAGAGTGTACGTAAAGCAGGGTATGCCTGTATGTGTTTTTTTTTTTCTTACATATACAGATTCATTCTCGTATTGTTCCTTTAATCACAGTGGGAAGTCATCAGACTTTTCCCTTTAACGACCAGCGACGCACCCGCACATCGCGGGACTTTCGGAGGTTCTACTGGGATGATGAGCTAAAGTGGTTTATTCATCCCTTTTGCTGTTGAGTGGCAGCTCCTATTTTTGAAGGATCAGTGTACTTTAACCACCTCCCACCCACCATATTGGCAAATAATGGGTGGGCAGCGGTGGCTCTCTTGTTCTGGGATGATGTCATATGACGTTGTCCCATTCGCTGTGGGCGTGCAACGCGGCGATCGTTGGTGCGCTCTGTCCCTGGCTCTTTACCCATGTGATCAGCTGTGTCCAATCAGCCGATCACATGTACACAAGCAAGTACCGGTTATCGGCATTCAGATCTCGGTAAAGAGCCAATGACGAGGCTCTTTACCCATGTGATCAGCTGTGTCCAATCAGAGCCGATCACATGTACACAAGGAAGTACCGGTTATCGGCATTCAGACAGAGTGTGAGGAGAGGAGAGCCGTTCAGCGGCATTACCTCACAGGGGAGATCTGCACACATAATCCGTGCCCTTATTATCAGTGCAGCCCTTACAGTGCCCAGCAGTGATGCCAGTCAGTGCCACCTATCAGAGCCCATCAGTGCTGCACATTGGTGGCTCCTCATCAGTGTCTATCAGTGACACCTATCAGTGCTGCATATTAGTGCCGCCGATCAATGCTGCATATTGGTGGCTCCTCTCCTCACTTTGCTCTACAGAGTGTAATTTCAGCTCTCCGCCCCCTTTTCTCCTGACAGCTCAGACAAGCTTTATAAATTTTGCACGTCGAAATGATATAGAGAAGACTTCAGATAAACAGGTACAACTTATGTAGGAGGATTTGTTTAATGTCTGTGTATAACTTGAGATAGGAGATAGGGTATAACTTATACCCTTCACTGGGTATATGGAAGGGTTTACAACCGCAGAATCATTTTATCCCTTTTTGATGGAAAGCAAATGACAATCTTGAACCGGTCACAAACAGTGAAACTAGGAGCCTTCACTTCGGAAACCCGGGCAATCACTTATGGAGTCCCTCAAGGATCACCATTGTCACCAGTACTGTTCAACATTTACATCCGACCACTCTTCAAAATTATTAGCAAATTGGATCTGTGCTTCCACTCATACGCGGACGACACTCAACTGTACTTCCGGATCACCGGACAAAAAGACCAATACCAGGAACTAGGAAAATGTCTCACATTGATAGATGACTGGATGACCACTAGCTCCCTCAAACTAAATGGATCAAAAACAGAATTACTGCTCCTCGACGCAAACTCAAGGAAAAAGACGAAGACCCCTTGGACACCACCAACCATCTTGGGACAGACCATCCTTCCAAGCAACAAAGCCAAAAGCCTCGGAGTAATCTTTGATTCAGAGATGACAATGGAGGCACAAATAGGATCCGTAATCAGCGGATCCCACCATCTCCTTCGCATGCTACGTAGACTCATCCCCTTCATCCCGGAAAAGGAAAAAGCGGTAGTAGTAGGAACGATCATCAATTCACGGCTCGACTACGCAAACTCCCTCTACATAGGATTACCGGATTACCAGATTGCGCGCCTTCAAATTGTCCAAAACACAGCAGCAAGATTAGTCACCGGAAAGAAACCCTGGGAATCCATCTCCCCATCCCTAAGGATGCTCCATTGGCTCACGGTAAAAGACAGGATCACATTCAAGACCCTCTGCCTCACCCACAAATGTACACAAGGAAATGCGCCTCAATACCTTTGTGAGAAAATAGAAAAATACATACCGAATCGCAGCCTTCGATCAACAAACCAAAATCGCCTTCTCATCCCCAAAGCCCGCTACAAATCGAAGGGAGAACGAAGATTCGCAGTACAGGGACCCCGGCTATGGAATGCTGTACCAAACAACATCCGCTTGGAAGAAAACCATCAGGCCTTCAGGAAAAAACTCAAGTCAAGCGCCTCAAGGCGATTCAGTTCGCAGTTGCAGCGCTATACAAATCATTCATTCATTCATTCATTGAAGGATTTCCAGAGATAATTCCATAAACCAGAAGATCTATAGAACTAAAAAGGATTATCTACACCTTTTACTGCCACACACATTTATCAGAGATACAATTAATAAAATAAATACCCAGAACTCGTCTCTATATTGCCACCTGTAGTTTGGTTTTGTTGATCTCTTCCCTTTTCTCTATTGGCAGTTCCAACACAATATGAAAACTGCACCGTGTCATTCCTTCCCCCGGGATTCGGCATTCTTGTACCCTCTACCTACAGCAAAAGAGTGAACCGCAGGAAGAGTAAGCCAAAGAAATTGGGTAGGTGCCCAGAGAAGATGACTGTTTTTTAATGTTTAAAGTGGAACTCCAGGAATTTATTTCTATTTTCTGCAGAGACACAAACTACTGGAGGGAAATCTCACCATTGTGGGAGGGGCAGAGACACAAACTACTGGAGGGAAATCTCACCATAGTGGGAGGGGCAGAGGCACAAACTACTGGAGGGAAGTCTCCCCATTGTGGGAGGGGCAGAGACACAAACTACTGGAGGGAAGTCTCTCCATTGTGGGAGGGGCAGAGACACAAACTACTGGAGGGAAATCTCACCATTGTGGGAGGGGCAGAGACACAAACTACTGCAGGGAAATCTCTCTGTTGTGGGAGGGGCAGAGACACAAACTACTGGAGGGAAATCTCACCATTGTGGGAGTGGCAGAGACAAACTACTGCAGGAAATCTCACCATTGTGGGAGGGGCAGAGACACAAACGACTACAGAAAATCTCACCATTGTGGGAGGGGCAGAGACACAAACTACTGGAGGGAAATCTCACCATTGTGGGAGGGGCAGAGACAAACTACTGCAGGAAATCTCACCATTGTGGGAGGGGCAGAGACACAAACTACTGGAGGGAAATCTCACCATTGTGGGAGGGGCAGAGACACAAACTACTGCTGGGAAAGCTCACCATTGTGGGAGGGGCAGAGACACAAACTACTGCTGGGAAAGCTCACCGTTATCGGAGGGGCAGAGACACAAACTACTGGAGGGAAATCTCACCATTGTGGGAGGGGCAGAGACACAAACTACTGGAGGGAAATCTCACCATTGTGGGAGGGGCAGAGACACAAACTACTGGAGGGAAATCTCACCATTGTGGGAGGGGCAGAGACAAACTACTGGAGGGAAATATCACCATTGTGGGAGGGGCAGAGACACAAATTACTGGAGGGAAAGCTTGCCATTGTGGGAGGGGCTGAGACACAAACTACTACAGGAAATCTCACCACTGTGGGAGGGGCAGGGACACAAACTACTGGAGGGAAATATCACCATTGTGGGAGGGGCAGAGACACAAACTACTGCAGGGAAATCTCTCTGTTGTGGGAGGGGCAGAGACACAAACTACTGGAGGGAAATCTCACCATTGTGGGAGTGGCAGAGACACAAACTACTGGAGGAAAATGTCATCATTGTGGGAGGGCCAGAGACAAACTACTGCAGGAAATCTCACCATTGTGGGAGGGGCAGAGACACAAACGACTACAGAAAATCTCACCATTGTGGGAGGGGCAGAGACACAAACTACTGGAGGGAAATTTCATCATTGTGGGAGGGGCAGAGACAAACTACTGGAGGGAAATCTCGCCATTGTGGGAGTGGCAGAGACACAAACTACTGGAGGAAAATGTCATCATTGTGGGAGGGCCAGAGACAAACTACTGCAGGAAATCTCACCATTGTGGAAGGGGCAGAGACACAAACGACTACAGAAAATCTCACCATTGTGGGAGGGGCAGAGACACAAACTACTGCTGGGAAAGCTCACCATTGTGGGAGGGGCAGAGACACAAACTACTGGAGGGAAATTTCATCATTGTGGGAGGGGCAGAGACAAACTACTGGAGGGAAATCTCGCCATTGTGGGAGGGGCAGAGACACAAACTACTGGAGGGAAATTTCATCATTGTGGGAGGGGCAGAGACACAAACTACTGCTGGGAAAGCTCACCGTTATCGGAGGGGCAGAGACAAACTACTGGAGGGAAATCTCACCTTTGTGGGAGGGGCAGAGACAAACTACTGGAGGGAAATATCACCATTGTGGGAGGGCAGAGACACAAATTACTGGAGGGAAAGCTTGCCATTGTGGGAGGGGCTGAGACACAAACTACTACAGGAAATCTCACCATTGTGGGAGGGGCAGGGACACAAACTACTGGAGGGAAATCTCATCATTGTGGGAGGGGCAGAGACACAAATTACTGCAGGAAATCTCACCATTGTGGGAGGGGCTGAGACAAACTACTGGAGGGAAATCTCATCATTGTGGGAAGGGCAGAGACAAACTACTGCAGGAAATCTCACCATTGTGGGAGGGGCAGAGATGCAATATACTGGGGGGAAATATTAAATATCATAAGGTCCAGAAAGAGGTAGAAATAACTGTGGGGGGGGGGGGGGGATTCGTCTCACCAGTGCCCACACAAGTCTAATATAATTGTACCATTCAGTGATTTTGTTGTGCTGGTAAGAAATATCCAGTTGACGGTTTCCATTCTGTTTTTAGTTGTTCCGGAGGAGGAGGATGGCAGATCCCCTTTGGATGGTAAGTAATGTATAAATCTGTTTTGGCTTATAAAAGTCAATTCAAATATTACAAACCGTTTTATGTATGTAAGTTTCAGGAGGAATTAAAGAACACAACATATACAGTGCTACACAGATTACAGAATGTACCCCCGGAACTAGCAGGTCGCAACATCTACATCCCATAATAAGGCCCAGTTCACACTGGTGCGACATGGAATCTGACCTGTGAGAGCACAAGTCATGTCCAATTAAATGTTTTCCTATGAGAACCTAACTGATGCTACACAAGTCGCTCCGACTTTAGAAAAGTTTCCTGCACTACTTTGGTCTGACTTTGATGCGACTTCAATGCCACTGAGTGTAAAAAGTCACATTAAGTCGGATCAAAGTTGGACTGAAGTTGCAGGACAAAGTCGGAAACGGAAGTCGTGCGACTTTCCTGTCAGAGCAGTGTGAACCCGGGCTCAGTGTGAATGGTGCGGTTCAGTTATTATGTATCCAACCCTCACTGTTGTGTCCTTGTAAATTAAAGCATTTACAGTGCCTTGAAAAAGTATTCATACCCCTTGAAATTTTCCAAATTTTTCACGTTCTAACCAAAAATTTAAATGTCTTTTAGGCTGCTTTCACACTGGGGCGCTTTGCAGGCGTTATTGCGCTAAGAATAGTGCCTGCAAACCGACCCGAAACAGCTGTTGCTGTTCCTTCAGTGTGAAAGCCCGAGGGCTTTCACACTGAAGCGGTGCGCTTGCAGGACGCTCAAAAATGTCCTGCAAGCCGCATCTTTGGCTCGCTATAGGAACGGTACATTTACCGCTCCTATAGCGCCCGGTCCCATTGAAAAACAATGGGGGAGCGCGCCGAACCCACCCGCAAAACGCCGCTGGGCGGTATTGACCCTTTTTCGGCCGCTCGCGGGGGGTAAAACCACCCCGCTAGCGGCCGAAATGCGCCGCTAAAACGCTGGTAAAGCGGCGCTAAATATAGCGCCGCTTTACCGCCAGCGCCCCCACCGCTCCAGTGTGAAAGCAGCCTTATTGGGATTTTATGTGATAGACATAATTGTGAAGTTGAAAGAAAATGATATATGGTTTTCAAAATTTTTCACAAATAACAATGTGAAAAGTGTGGGGGGGGGACATTTGTATTCACCCCCCTTTACTCTGATACCCCCAACTAAAATCTAGTGTAACCAATTGCCTTCAGAAGTCACCTAATTAGTAAAAAGAGTCCACCTGAGTGTAATTTAATCTCAGTATGAATACAGCTGTTCTGTGAAGCCCTCAGAGGTTTGTTTGAGTTCAACTTTTAGCCCCCCCTTCACATTGGAGGGATTTTTCGTGCCATTTGACAGGTCAAATCGCATGTCAAGTCGCATTCTGTTGCCGGCAATGGCAGTGTTCAAATTGATGGGACGCCGACCTTTTGCGGTGCCGCATCAATTTGAAAAATTAGTACATGCACTACTTTCGGCGAAATTCGGGTGCAACTTCAATAGAAGCTGCACAGATGTCTTCAAAGTTGCACCCGAAGTTGCACCGAGATGCCGCTTTGAAATCCGCACTCAATGTGAACGAGGACTTATTATGTCATAAACTATATATATATATATATATATATATATATATATATATATATATATATATATATATATATATATATATATAATTTTTTTTTTTTTTTTTTTTTTTTATTATGATTATTATTATATTTATTTTTTATATATTTCTTTATTCAATGTTTTATCCTTTTTATTTTTTTCCAATTGTATACACAGCATTTGAACAATATAAAACAATAACAAGAAAAGGGATAAACCTATAGTTAAAGTCTAATGCCGCGTACACACGAAGGGACAATCCCGCGGGATTATCCTCTGGACTGAAGTCCAGCGGATAATCCCCTCGTGTGTGGGCGCCGGCGGACTTTTTGGCGCCAAAGTACGGCGGACTAAAGTTTCAAGTTTTGTTTTCAAATTATCCGCTGGACTTGGAAGTCCAGCGGACAATCCCGCCGTTAGTGGGCAAGTCCGCGGGACTTTTGAAATGAAGGGACTTGCCGCTCATCGGCAAGTCCGTTCATTTAGCACGTGACTTCAGGTTACGTAGCTAGTGTCGGCAGTTACTGCCGCCGCGCTAGCTCCGTGACCTGGCATGGATTTAAAGGGACTCCCCACGCCGAAAAAACGGCGTGAGGGTTCCCCCCAAATCCATGTCAGACCCTCATCCGAGCACGCAGCCTGGCAGGCCAGGAAAGGGGTGGGGACGAACGAGCGCCCCCCCCCTCCTGAGCCGTACCAGGCCGCGTGCCCTCAACATGGGGGGTGCCCTGGGGAAAGGGGGGCCGTGCGGCCCCCCCACCCCAAAGCACCTTGTCCCCATGTTGATGAGGACAAGGGCCTCTTCCCGACAACCCTGGCCGTTGGTTGTCGGGGTCTGCGGGCGGGGGCTTATCGGAATCTGGGAGCCCCCTTTAATAAGGGGGCCCCCAGATCCCGGCCCCCCACCCTATGTGAATGAGTATGGGGTACGATGTACCCCTACCCATTCACCTAAGGTGTAAAATGTAAAGTAAAAAAAAACACCCACACTTTTGAAAAAATAGTTTATTGCACTGCTCCGGGGGTCTTCTTCCGTCTTGGGGGTCTTCTCGCCGGACTCCCCCGCCATTTACCAAGCTCTTTTACCGAGCGGGGGAAGTCCGGCTACCTTCTTCGTCGTCGCCGCCGTCTGGGGGTCTCGATCCGCCTTCGGGGGTCTTCTTCCGTCTTGGGGGTCTTCTCGCCGGACTCCTCCCCTCTCTTCTGCTCTTTTACCTAGCTCTTTCACGAGGGGAGGAGTCCGGCTACCTTCTTCGTCGTCGCCGCCGTCGTCTGGGGGTCTCGATCCGCCTTCGGGGGTCTTCCGGGGGTCTCTTCTGTTCTTGCGGCGGTCGTCGTCTTCCCGCGCCGCCGGCGCCTTCTTCTTCTTGTCCTCCTTCTTGTCCTTCTTGTTCTTCTTCTTCTTCCGATGTTGACCCGACGCTCTCTCTGCCCGGAATGCCTGTGCCGCTCTGCGCTCGGACTTATATAGGGACATGGGCGACAGGGTCACATGTTCATGTCACATGGTGACCCCGCCCCCTTGCGATGTCACAGTCCCAGCATCCTCCGGGACTGTGACAACACAAGGGGGCGGGGTCACCATGTGACATGTGCATGTGACCCTGTCGCCCATGTCCCTATATAAGTCCGAGCGCAGAGCGGCACAGGCATTCCGGGCAGAGAGAGCGTCGGGTCAACATCGGAAGAAGAAGAAGAACAAGAAGGACAAGAAGGAGGACAAGAAGAAGAAGGCGCCGGCGGCGCGGAAGACGACGACCGCCGCAAGAACAGAAGAGACCCCCGGAAGACCCCCGAAGGCGGATCGAGACCCCCAGACGACGGCGGCGACGACGAAGAAGGTAGCCGGACTCCTCCCCTCGTGAAAGAGCTAGGTAAAAGAGCAGAAGAGAGGGGAGGAGTCCGGCGAGAAGACCCCCAAGACGGAAGAAGACCCCCGAAGGCGGATCGAGACCCCCAGACGGCGGCGACGACGAAGAAGGTAGCCGGACTTCCCCCGCTCGGTAAAAGAGCTTGGTAAATGGCGGGGGAGTCCGGCGAGAAGACCCCCAAGACGGAAGAAGACCCCCGGAGCAGTGCAATAAACTATTTTTTCAAAAGTGTGGGTGTTTTTTTTTTTACTTTACATTTTACACCTTAGGTGAATGGGTAGGGATACATCGTACCCCATACTCATTCACATAGGGTGGGGGGCCGGGATCTGGGGGCCCCCTTATTAAAGGGGGTTCCCAGATTCCGATAAGCCCCCGCCCGCAGACCCCGACAACCAACGGCCAGGGTTGTCGGGAAGAGGCCCTTGTCCTCATCAACATGGGGACAAGGTGCTTTGGGGTGGGGGGGCCGCACGGCCCCCCTTTCCCCAGGGCACCCCCCATGTTGAGGGCACGCGGCCTGGTACGGCTCAGGAGGGGGGGGGCGCTCGTTCGTCCCCACCCCTTTCCTGGCCTGCCAGGCTGCGTGCTCGGATGAGGGTCTGACATGGATTTGGGGGGAACCCCCACGCCGTTTTTTCGGCGTGGGGATTCCCTTTAAATCCATGCCAGCTTGCGGAGCTAGCGCGGCGGCATTTACTGCCTACGCTAGCTACGTAACCTGAAGTTACGTTCGAAATGAACGGACTGCTCCGTGTGTGGGCAAGTCCGTTCATTTTCAAAAGTCCCGCGGACTTTTGGCCGGCGGATTATCCGCTGGAGAAGTCCGTGCGTGTGTGGGCAAGTCCACACCCTCGGAAAGTCCAGCGGACCTAGCCGGAAAGTCCCGCGGGATTGTCCGCTGGACTAGGTCCGCCGGCAAAAGTCCGTACGTGTGTACGCGGCATAACTCTAACTTTCCAACCTCACAATAAAGCAAATAAGCCTGCGGCATCTCATATTAGGTTCGTACAATTAGGAATTTAGAGCCACAAAATATACCTAGTAATAAATATTACTACAGTCATTAATCTGGATTGCACTCCTCCATAACACTACACTAAATTCTTCCTTTATTATACCATCCCTTCTCTACTTTAAAATGAAATAGACCTCTTCCCTGACCCCATCCATTGGAGGCCGCCGGAGAGACAAAAAAGAAAAAATGAAAACCACAACATATAAACTATATAAAAAAGGTTGTATTTTAGGACAGGTCCAAAATATATGTGGTAAAGCCTAGGACTGAAGGAGTTTGATACTTCTGGAGTATGGCACCAATAATATCATATTTTACCATATATACTCAAGTATAAGCCGAGTTTTTCAGCACATTTGTTTGTGCTGAAAATGCCCCCCTCTGCTTATACTCGAATCAAGCATTTTTCTGCTGCAGAAAATGACATTTTACGAACTGACTTTGGGGCCCCATATCTCGGGGCCGCTTGGTGCTAGGAACCCCAGCTTTGGATATGTTGCTAGTTCCACTGGGTTTGCACACCAAATTGGGGGTACCTAGCACTAAGTGGCCCCGAGATACAGGGCCCCAAAGTCGGTCAACTGTGTCCATCTGCAGCAGTGTCATTTCAGGACCCTTTGGGTCCAGAAACTCCAAATGTTGGCTGCAGCTAGGGGGCATCTAGGAACCCTTAACTACCAAGTTTGAAGTTTGGGGGACCTATGGCTGCAAATGAGCACAGTGAGGCTGTAAATGGGCATTGTTGAATGTCTTTTCCACTTATGCCCCGTACACACGGTCGGATTTTCAGACGGAAAATGTCCTGTCGGACAATGTTGTCGGAACTTTCGACCGTGTGTGGGCTCCATCTGACTTTTTCCGTCAGAATTTCCAATGGAAAAAGTTTGAGATCCTGCTCTCAAATTTTCCGACAACAAAGTCCTATCGGACTTTTTCCGATCGTGTGTAGCGAATTCCGACGGACAAAGTGCCACGCATGCTCAGATCACATTACAAGACCAAAGCTATTGGCTACTAGCCTCTACGTAGTCCCGTCGTACGCAACAAACGTCACCACGTTCAAGACCAAAGCTATTGGCTACTAGCCTCTACGTAGTTCCGTCGTACGCAACAAACGTCACCACGTTCAGAATGATCGGATTTTCCGACAACTTTGTCCGACCGTGTGTATGCAACACCAGTGTCGGACTAAATCCGACGGATTTTGTGGTCGGAATTTCCGACCGTGTGTACGTGGCATTACAGTAGTATTTCTCACCCTAGGCTTCTACTCGAGTCAATACGTTTTCCCAGTTTTTTGTGGTGAAATTAGGTGTCTCGGCTTATAATCGGGTCGGCTTATACTTGAGTATATACTACATATATTCATTTTCTTTGTATAAGGTGTGAATAGAAGTTTTGTTAGCGATACGCCAAAATGTTTTCCACTCGTCTAAACTGAGTTGTAGCCCCAGAGTCCCTTCCAATTTGAACATACAAGTGTTATTTACATCTATGGGGATCATGTTGAACATTTGATAAATAGCGTAGAGTAAACCTTTGGCGGTAGGTCCTGCCAGTACAATGGGAAGCGAACGATTTCAGCATTTAATAATGGCTCCAATTTTCCTTCTGCATAATGTGGATTTCCAGGGATAATGGATTTTGTTTTTCATTTAGATCTGAAGGAGGATAGTGAGGACGTGCTCTTCCCTGCAGAGCCTGGGATGACCCCTTACACAGGTATCACTCTTCAGAGAGCATTTGCTTTAACCCCGCACTAGCACACCACGACCACTGCAAAGCACATGTGGATAAGTCCCTAATTTTGTTTTAATACATTTTTTTTTATTATTTTATTTTTTGTAATTTATTTGTTTACATTTTTTTTAGAATGTTTTTTTATTTTTTATTTTTTTTACATTTTTTTTTTTTTTGTTTGGAATCTTATTTACATTTTTTTTTTTTTTCATTTTATTAACTGCCCAGCCCTGGGACTTTAGTGATATATCTAAACAAACCCCTGATCTCTCGCATTTCAGATATAGAAAGGAACTGAGATTCATCAACCAGTCCATTTCTCTGCAGCCTCAGCTGCACAGATGAATGAATAGGAGGCCTCTGAGGCTTCCTATTCATTCACAAACCAAAGCATAGTAAACACCGTACCGATCACTCATTGTGTTCGTTTAGGAAAGGGAGGGTCGGTCAATATGACATATTTCCTGCACCCTCCCCACTCTCCATCCTTAAAGTGGATGTAAACCCACTCTCATCCTTTCTAAACTAGTGCAATATTGGTTATCTAGAAGGATATACACGCCTCCTGTATGTATACTTATCTGTCAAATGTCTCCCCTCTGTCTGCTATGAGACCCGAAAAACTGCAGATTTTGTGGGTGGGTCTGTTTTCCAGGGCTCAGTGGGTGGAGTCGTGATGTCAGTAGACTCCCCGCCCACCTCTACACTCACCCTTATCAACATGCATTTTCTCCTGTGTATTTCTTACACTGAACTTCTGCTATGATCTCTAACATCCAGTCAAAACCCAGAAAAGTCCCCACATGACTTCAGCATTCCAAATCATGCTGAGGTGTGGAACGGCCAATCCTTGCAGAGCTGCTGAAGAAAGGAGTGGGGTTGGGAATTAAAAAATAATGCATGTCTCTTAGGCTATTGCACGAGATATGTAAATCACCTGTCAATCACAGCAAGGGGGAAAAATGGACAAAGTTTTCACAGTTTGTCTGTTTTTTTTCACTGAAAAAAGATATGAGGATTGTTCAGAGCTGGATTAACTCTTTGTGGCAAGACTGGGCACAGCTGATCTGAAATCCCATACTCTATATTGTGCCAGACAAAAAATAATAAAAACATTTCAGGTTTACATCCACTTTAAATGAACCCCCTGTGTGCCCTTAGCAGCTGCCAGCAGGAGAGGAGGGAAGCTGGCACCGCTGCAGGGGAGAGGGGCCACATGGGGGGCCCAGCAGCGGTTGCATGGAGGTGCAGATACTAGAACTGATCCTCTTGCAGTGGTTGTAAAGCCTCCAGATATTTCACCTTAATGAATTCTATGGTGAAAAACCTTCTGTGCTGCAGCTCACCCCAGAGCCCCCCTTTTTTCTTACCTGAGCCCGATCCGATTTAGCAATGTGCAAGAGCACAGCAGCTCCAGACGCTGTCTCTCTCCTCATTGGACAGATTGATAGCAGCAGGAGCTATTGGCCAATAAAATTCAGTGACAAGGGAGTGGGGGGGGGGGGCGAGGGAGCCCTGCTGTCTGTATCAATAGACACAGCAGCAGGACTCAGGAGTGAGCCCGCATGGGTGCCCCCAGGGAAAGCAGCTTTCCGTGGGTGGCATCCAATGAAGAGGAGGGGCCAGGAGCACCGATTGGGCTCCCCAAAAAAAAAATATTTTACTTTTAAATAATTATTTATTACAATGTTTTTTTTTTTTTTTCAACCCTGTTGGGGGGGGGGGGGGGGGGGGGGGGTGGGGGGGTGGGGGGGGGTAGGAGGGCTTTGGTGACCCCTTTTAGACAGCCAAAAACAAAGAGAAAAATAACTTTTATTATTAATGTCTCATATGGCTGGACGTGATTGTTAAGAGAGCATTTATACTAACCAGCACAGAAACCTGGAGAGCGTAAACAGCATTTATAAGAGGGTTGGAACAAGGGTTGTAAGTAATAAAAGAATAGTTAGCGGCTGTCTCAAATCATTCCAGCCCCTCCCATCAGCATTCATCAGCAGCAGACTAATGCCGCGTACACACGGTCGGAATTTCTGATGGAAACAGTCCAATGGGAGCTTTTCAACGGATTTTCCGACCGTGTGTACGCCCAAAGGTCTTTTTCTGTCAGAATTTCCGATGGACTTTGGATTGAGAACCTTTTCTCAATTTTTCCGACGGAAAACCTTTCTATCGGATTTTTCGATCGTGTGTATGCAATTCCGACACGCAAAATTCCGACGCATGCTCGGAAGCATTAAACTTCCCTTTTATAGTGCTGTCGAACGTGTTTTATGCCGCTGTGTTACAGACTGTTGGAATTTGGTGTGACCGTGTGTAGGCAAGACAGTTTGAGCGAAATTCCATCGGAATTCCGATGGGAAAACCATCAGAGCTTTTTCCGACGAGAATTCCGACCGTGTGTACGCGGCATAAGAGTAGGTAGACTTCTCTACTATCAGAGGTCTAGGGGAAAAAGGGGGGGGGGGGGCAATGAGAGCAAAGTAAGGAGAGGGGATAATGTCGCCACCAACTGCCCTCTCCATCTTCCACTAATCAAGACACATAGAGGCGTGGTACAAAGTTGTCAACCAAGGTTATATTATCCATGAATGGAATTTTTTCTATATTTTTTTATATACTACTAATGGCGGTGGTCAGTAACTTATAGTGGGAGTGATAGTGAAATCTGACACTAACTAAAAACTGACATCAACAGTGACACTAATGCAGTGATTAGTGATAATACTATACACTGTCACTGTACTAATGGCACTGGCAGGGAAGGGGTTAACATCTCAGGGTAATCAAGGGGTTATTTACAAGTGTTAATACGTGCTGCTTTTTACTAAAAATCTATTTGTTTGCAGGGAGAAGAAACAAAGATCGTTCCCTCTGTACAGAGCCAGAGAACAAGCTGTGTTGTTTGTCAATACAGGGCTCTGGGCTGTGATTGGCAGGGCTCAGCCATGAATCATTGGCTGCGACCTGCCGACAAAATCCTGCTGTGTCCAATCACAGTGGGAGACAGCGGGGATCGGTGGGAAGGGGGACGGGGGCGCACACCCGGAACCCGAGAGCGATGTACAGGTACGCTGCTGTGCCTGTGCAAGCCACCCATCCACGGTACCAATGCAGGTGGTCCTGAAGTGGTTATATGTTCAGGTAAATATATGGATGTGCACTAATTATGTGAATCTTACACTGAGAAAAATTACAGGAAAATGCTTTTAAATATTTTTTTACTATTTATTCCCAATAAAAATCAAGGAAGTAAAACATATCTATCCAAATTTGCTACCAAATTAAATCCTGTATCTGTCCTGAAAAAATGATGTATATTATATGCTAGGGTAGGCTGCAAAACCTAGATTTAATATGCAGAACCAAGATCGCGCCAAAGCGGAAATAAAAAAAAAATGCTCTGGCACGTGGTAACGTCGCAAGTGGTTAACCTGAGAGCCACATAATAAGTAGAATTCACTGAGCTGCTCACATGTTTGTGGGTGTGTCTGCTTCTTGAATCTGTGCCTTTCAATGTTTGATCTTGTACCCCCTCTACATATTTCTGATATTCCTGACTTCTGTTTCCTCGCCTTAGGTGTGGAGGCAGCAGACGGATCGCAGAACTCTGGTACGACGCACAATGACAGCTCTGTGCCCTCAAAGTCCAGGAGAGCGCGCAAGAGAAAGCCGGTGAAGAACTTCCAAAAGCCGTACCTTTCCTGGAAAACCGGAGACATGCCGAGCCTCATGTTTGTCGTCCCAAGCGAAGAGATGGAGTCTATAGAGAACATGAAGAAGAAGAGGAAGCAACGGAAGGAGGTGGAATTGCAGGAAATGCACTGGTGTGACATCTGCGACGACAACTTCCCCAGCCTGGGTGATCTGGAGGTGCACCAGGCGACTCACATCGAGGACGAACCCGAGGAAGACTTCGACTGTGAAGAGTGTGGGAGAGTCTTTGGCTCTGCCGCTGTGCTCCAAGTGCACCAGTCCAAGAGGCACGGCAAACTGCGCTACTGCTGCGACATTTGCGGGATTCAGTACAACTACCAGTCGCAGTACTTCATCCATATGCGCGCTCATTCTGGTGAAAGGCTCTTCACCTGCGATGAGTGTGGCAAAGAGTTCAAGCATAGGTGCAGCCTGGTCATTCACCAGCGGAGGCACGCCGGAGTAACACCGCACCAGTGCCAGAAGTGCAGCAAAATGCTCGATACGCGATCGGCACTGGCGAAGCATGAGAAGATGCGCCATTGCCCGGACTGCAACAAGTGCTACACCCAGCGCAGCTTCAACAAACACCTTACCAACAATTGTGTCAAACCTTAGAAGTTTTTTTTTCAGTTTTGTTGGTGGTGGACACGTGGGACCGACCACACCGGAATGTCGGCTCCTCCGCGGTGGAGGACTATTAAGCACTTAAAGCTTTAAAGTTCAACTCCAGTTTTGTTGAGATTATGGAAAATTGTTTAGTTTACCATCATTTTTCTTTCATGGCAGCTTCGCATTTCAGCCCACTGATGGATCAGATCTGCCACCTGACTCCTACAGGACGACTACCTACTAGTACATAAAAGGGCGGGAATCTCCCACCCCTGCATTCAGTGACTAATTACCTGCAACAGCACTAGGGAGGGATGACTTGAGAGTCTACCAGGAAAGATCAGTTACGACTCGTCGGTTTTGGAGGAAGAAAAATGCTGCGTGGTTGACTGTAGGGATGATGTTCTTAGGGTCATAGTCAGCATTTTTCTTCCTCCAAAACCGACGAGTCGAGTTAATGCCAAGGAGCTAATTTTTGGTCTAAGCACTTTCTCCCAATCCTTCTCTGAATCATTTAGATGTTCACTGGCAAACATCAGAAGGGCCTCTACATGTGCCTTCTTGAGGAGGAGGATTCACTGTGGTTGGAGGAAGAAAAATGCTGACTATGACCCTAAGAACACCATCCCTACAGTGAAGCACAGAGGTGGAAACAATATGCTTTGGAGCGGTTTCTCTGGTAAAGGTACAGGCCGACTTTGCCGCATTGAGGGGCCAATGGACGGGGCCATGTTTTGTAAAATCTTGGATGAGAAGCTTCTTCCCTCAGCCAGAGCTGAAGATGGGTCGTAGATGAGTCTTCTAGCATGACAATGACCCAAAACATACCGCCAAGGCCGAGACGTAGCTTGAAGCTTGTGGGCCCCGAAGCAAACGTTGACCCCCCCCCCCCCCACTACTTCCAACGTGCGTGCAAATACATCCACCGCACGCCAAGATACTCAAAGTGGCTTAAGATTTTTGAGTTCCCAGAGTTCCTCTTTACATCGGAGGACAGGGATCACCGCTGGAGAATCGGAGGACAGGGATCACCGCTGGAGAATCGGAGGACAGGGATCACCGCTAGAGAATCGGAGGACAGGGATCACCGCTGGAGAATGAGAGGACAGGGATCACCGCTGGAGAATGAGAGGACGGGGATCACGGTTGGAGAATGAGAGGATGGGGATCACGGTTGGAGAATGAGAGGACGGGGATCGCGGTTGGAGAATGAGAGGACGGGGATCACGGTTGGAGAATGAGAGGACGGGGATCGCGGCTGGAGAATGAGAGGACAGGGATTATGGCTGGAGAATGAGAGGACGGGGATCACGGCTGGAGAATGAGAGGACGGGGATCACGGCTGGAGAATGAGAGGACGGGGATCACGGCTGGAGAATGAGAGGACGGGGATCACGGCTGGAGAATGAGAGGACGGGGATCACGGCTGGAGAATGAGAGGACGGGGATCACGGCTGGAGAATGAGAGGACGGGGATTACGGCTGGAGAATGAGAGGACGGGGATCACGGCTGGAGAATGAGGGGTGTGAACTGTGGAAGGCCATTACTGGAGCGTGGCTGTGGGGCCCTAGGGCAGATCGAAGCTGGATTTGGTGGAGGATATGATATGACAGGGAGGCTGCAGGGGCCCCCTGGAGCTAGGGGCAGGGTTGTAATTGTGAATCCTGCAACCCCTTATGCTACGCCCATGTGCCAAGGTAACAATGGAATGAACTTTAATGGCATCCCAGTCTTAGTCCGTAGGGTTCAAATATTGAGTTGGCCCACTCTTTGCAGCTATAACAGCTTCAACTCTTCTGGGAAGGCCGTCCACAAGGTTTAGGAGTGTGTCTGTGGGAATGTTTGACCATTCTTCCAGAAGCGCATTTGTGAGGTCAGGCACTGATGTTATACGAGAAGGCCTGGCTCACAGTCTCCATTCTAATTCATCTCAAAGAAGTTCTATCGGGTTGAGGTCAGGACTTTGTGCAGGCCAGTGAAGTTCCTTCACCCCAAACTCACTCATCCATGTCTTTATGGATCTTGCTTTGTGCACTGGTCCAAATCATTTGGTGGAGGGTGGATTATGGTGTTGGGGTTGTTTTTCAGGGGTTGGGCTTGGCCCCTTAGTTCCAGTGAAGGAAACTCTTAAGGCGCGGCATACCAAGACATTTTGGACAATTTCATGTTCCCAACTTTGTGGGAACAGTTTGGGGATGGCCCCTTCCTGTTCCAACATGACTGCGCACCAGTGTACAAAGCAAGGTCCATAAAGACATGGATGAGTGAGTTTGGGGTGGAGGAACTTGACTGGCCTGCACAGAGTCCTGACCTCAACCTAATAGAACACCTTTGGGATGAATAAGAGCAGAGACTGCGAGCCAGGCCTTCTCGTTCACATCAGTGCCTAAGCTCACAAATGCACTTCTGGAAGAATGGTCAAACATTCCCAAAGACACACTCCTAAACCTTGTGGACGGCCTTCCCAGAAGAGTTGAAGCTGTTATAGCTGCAAAGGGAGGGCCAACTCAATATTGAACCCTACAGACTAAGACTGGGATGCCATTAAAGTTCATGTGCTTGTAAAGGCAGGAATCCCAATACTTTTGGTAATATAGTGTAGATCAAATACCTATGAGCCCATTAACCTAGCCAGCAAAATATATGCCAGGTATAGACACATCCCCGCCCCAGAGGGAACCCATCATCTAACATAGGAGGCCTTCTACCAGGAGAGGTTGAATCTGGCAGGCAAGTAGGGAAATCTGTAAAAGGAGTGTCCCGCAGTGAGGATAAAAATCAGGGGGTGGGGGATGACCTCCATTTTATTTACGAGTAAGGGGTGGTCTTGTACAGGTCAGGATGCAGATCTGACCAGTAAATGGGCTGACATGAGGTGTTCCCGGAATTTTTTTTTTGCTATAAATTTCAGAGACCAGATCAGCCTTTATTGCGGATCTTTACCTGCTTCTGTCCAGTAAACACTGAAATAGGCCACGTGGCTGCACTTCTATCACTGGAAGTGGCCGCTTTTACTGCAAACACATAATCAGTCACAGTGTTGTATTAGCTAACATTGCGCCCCCTAGATGTGCAGTACATTGTGCCAGTATCCCACCACAGGAGCAGGGGGGAAGAGGAATCCTATTTCCAAAGTATTTCACAAGTTTTAACTGGAGGGGCCTGACGGCAGACTGAATCTGGAGGACAAGGCTGGAGTTGCCCTTCAAAGTTTGAAATTCAGAATTATTTTTCTTGGGGAATTTGTGTTCAGTGTTCAAAAGGGGGGACCTCTACCCTACGCGATGCGTCTACTAATAAATGTCAGAACTGAACAGAGCCTGGAAATGTAGCGGGGAGGACTCCCCAACGGTATAAGTGACTCAGCCCACCAAACTCCACTTTTGGTGGAATGTTCCTTTGGAGATTTTTGGTTTTCTTGTTCTGCCGTGTCTGTTGTAGATTTCAGCTGCAGTTCCGGAATTTCATCTTTATGTAAGGTAGACGGCTTGTTGGTAGCAGATACGATAATCTATTTTCTACTCGTATTTTTCTAACATCGTTCTTTATGAAGACTTGTTCGTTTTTGTATTAAAATAAAATTGTTTTTCTACATCTTGGACCATCTGTGTATCTTCAGGTTACGAGAAGAGCACCCATGCAAAATAGGTGGCACTTACTGGATGGTGTCCGAGTTATTCCATTCAGTTATCAGTCCATTGCAGCCAGAGTCAGCAGTGCTTCTGAAGCCGAACCTCTGGAACTAAGAGCAGCTATTGCCCGAGGAAGATCCTAAGGCCAAAGTGTATTCCCTCATGAGCTGTGAACTACTTCAGCAGCATAGGTTGCAGCTCTTGCCCACTTTGTGCCCCCCACTAAATATTCCAAGGCAGCCATCTCTTCTATCTACCCCTTGGCCCTGCACACTAATATGCATCATTAATCTGTGTTCTCACCATCATGAGTGGACAATCTTCCACTGTGGCAGAACTTTGCCCATGTGGCCTTGGTGGTGAAGAGTGCTGTGAGTATGTGCTGCCATCTCTCGGAGCCACTGTCCGAAACCATGAAATCAGACCGAGACAGAAGTACAGTTAGTACTTCATTTTCCCATCGCACACGTTCCTGGAAACGCTCTCGGATTTGGGTGCTGAAGCAACAACCAGCTGGATACTGGTTCAAGTCACAATGAAGATATTTGCCAGCACACCATGGAGCGACACAAATAGCGTCCAAAAGGGTGATTTATTGCATGATCACAACACAAGGATAGTGCAACGTTTCGGAGCCACGCAGGGCCCCTTTGTCAGGCATATGATGGTACAGTTAAATCACACTTGTTTAATAATAAAAGTTTAAAAAAAAACAAACGTAGTCAAAACATAGCCAAAGTTCAGTAACCGGAACTTATAGTCAGCCAAGCCAGAAGTAAGGGATCAATGTAGTGGAACAGCAAGCAGGATGTGGAGCCAGAAGGGATGTCAGCAAAGCCAGTCTTTAAACAGGACCGCAGGCGATAGTTTCTTGTGATGTGACCAAGGCGAAGGCAGAGCTCCTCTGGACTGGATGGCTTAAGTAGGCAAGACTGACGAGCAGGATATCAACAACAGCTGAGTAACTTGTGGAGAGATAGGAGCTGGCAATTAGCCGACAGCTGAGCAGCCAACTCAGAGAAGGAAGGGCTGAGCCCAGCCCTGACAGCCTCTTCTTTAACCACTTCACCCCCGGACGATTTTACCCCCTTCCTTACCAGAGCACTTTTTGCGATTCGGCACTGTGTCGCTTTAACTGACAATTACGCAGTCGTGCGACGTTGCACCCAAACAAAATTGACGTCCTTTTTTTCCCACAAATAGAGCTTTCTTTTGGCGGTATTTGATCACCTCTGCGGTTTTTATTTTTTGCGCTATAAACAAAAGAAGAGCGACAATTTTGAAAAAAAAACCACAAATATTTTTTACTTTTTGCTATAATAAATATCCCATTTTTTTTTTAAAACAATTTTTTTTAGGTCGATACGGATTCTTCTACATAGTTTTGGTAAAAAAAAAGATCTCAATAAGCGTATATAGATTGGTTTGCGCAAAAGTTATAGCGTCTACAAAATAGGGGATAGATTTATTGCATTTTTTTTTTTTTTTTACTAGTAATGTTGCCGATCTGCGATTTTTTTTTTTTGTCGTGACTGCGACATTGTGGCGGACACTTCGGACACTTTTGACACATTTTTGGGACCAGTCACATTTACACAGCGATTGTTGCTATAAAATTGCACTGATTGCTGTGTAAATGTGACTGGCAGAGAAGGAGTTAACACTAGGGGGCGCTGCAGGGGTTAATATGTTCCCTATGTGAGTGATTCTAACTGTAGGGGGAGGGGACTCACAAGGGGAGGAGACCGATCGGTGTTCCTCGGTACTGGGAACACACCATCGGTCTCCTCTCCACTGACAGGACGTGGAGCTGTGTGTTTACACACACAGATCCATGGTCCTGCTGTTTTCCCCGGGCAATCGCGGGTGCCCGGCGGACATCTCGGCCGCCAGGCGCACGCGCACCGGGTCCCGAGCGCCCCCTAGGCGGCCGGGAATGGGAGGACGTCATAGGACGTCCACCCAGGATGGGAGATCTACCTTGTGGACATCATATGACTATGGGTGGGTAGTGAAGTGGTTAAATCTATCACCAAATCTTCTATCTACAGTATCTTCTTGCTCCTCCAGCTCTGGTTCTCTCTGTCGATCCCTCCTTTGGCTTATGATTAGTCTGAGGATTGAACCCTGTTCTAGATTCCGCCTCCTCATTCTCGAAAACCGCTTTTCTTTCTAGTCCAGTGAAGAGCACAAAGGGGTTGATTTACTAAAAGCAAATGGTCTGTGCACTGCAAGTACAGTTGCTTTAGATCTGAGGGGAACATGCAAGGGGAAAAAAATGCATTTTTGCTTGCACATTGGATGATAGGAATCAGCAGAGCTTCCTCCCCTCAGATCTAGAGCAACAGTGCACAGTATACAGTAATACCTTGGATTACAAGCATAATCCGTTCCAGAAGAATGCTTGTAATCCAAAGCACTCGTATATCAAAGCGAGTCAAATGGCGGAGCGATCACTTTGTAAACAAGCCGGCGTTTTGTCATGACGCCGGTTCCTCCCTCCCCTCTTTGTACCGCTCGGTACAGTGCGAGGGGAGAGGGGGAGAGATTGCAGCAGCGCTGTGGGCTGGATGTGTATTGCCCACAGCGCTGCTCTGTGACAATACTCTGCAGTAAATTTTAACAGAATCAAAAAAATGTTTTATTTTTTTTTACAGAATTTTCAGTCTTTTTTGATTTATAGTGCAAAAAAAAAAAAACCCAGTGGCGATTAAATACAACCAAAAGAAAGCTCTATTTGTGTGAAAAAAAGGACAAAAATGTCATTTGGGTACAGTGTTGCATGACTGAGTAATTGTCATTCAAAGTGTGAGAGCACCGAAAAGCTGAAAATTGGTCTGGTTAGGAAGGGGTTTAAGTGCCCAGTGGTCAAGTGGTTAAATCATTTTTTAGATGGTGACACCCTAATGGTGTTTCTCTATTTGTAGTGGCTGCAATACACTAGCAGAAAAATACTGCAACAGCGACATCTGGTGTCCTTATGCTGGAAGTACAGATTAGAAAAGCCACCTGCTGCTTTCCTTCTTGTAGCTACAATGACATGATACAACAGCGCCCCCTGCTGCTTTTCTCCTTGTAACTACAATGACATGATACAACAGCGCCACCTGCTGCTTTCCTCCGCGTAACTACAATAACATTTCACAACAGCGCCACCTGTGGCTTTATTTCGTGTAACTACAATGACATGGCACAACAGCGCCACCTGCTACTTTCCTCCGTGTAACTACAATTACCTTGCACAACAGCGCTACCTGTGGCTTTATTCCGTGTAACTACAATGACATGGCACAACAGCGCCACCTGCTGCTTTTCTCCATGTAACTACAATAACATTTCACAACAGCGCCACCTGTGGCTTTCCTCCGTGTAACTACAATGACATGACACAACAGCGCCACCTGCTGCTTTCCTCTGTGTAACTACAATGACATTGCACAACAGCGCCACCTGCTGCTTTCCTCAGCGTAATTACAATAACATTGCACAACAGCGCCACCTGCTGCTTTCCTCCGTGTAACTACAATGACGTGTCAACAGCGCCACCTGCTGCTTTCCTCCGTGTAACTACAATGACATTGCACAACAGCGCCACCTGCTGCTTTCCTCAGCGTAACTACAATGACATTGCACAACAGCGCCACCTGCTGCTTTATTCCGTGTAACTACAACATGACATGATACAACAGCGCCACCTGCTGCTTTCCTCCGTGTAAAGACAATGACATGAACAACGGCGCCACCTGCTGCTTTCCTCCATGTAACTACAATTGCATTGCACAACAGCGCCACCTGCTAGTTTATTCAATGTAACTACAATGACATGACACAACAGCGCCACCTGCTGCTTTCCTCTGTGTAACTACAATGACATTGCACAACAGCGCCACCTGCTGCTTTCCTCCGTGTAACTACAATGACATTGCACAACAGCGCCACCTGCTGCTTTATTCCGTGTAACTACAATATGACATGATACAACAGCGCCACCTGCTGCTTTCGTCCGTGTAAAGACAATGACAGGAACAACGGCGCCACCTGCTGCTTTCCTCCATGTAGCTACAATGACATGATACAACAGCGCCACCTGCTGCTTTCCTCCGTGTAACTACAATGACATGACACAACAGCGCCACCTGCTGCTTGTCTCTGTGTAACTACAATGACATTGCACAACAGCGCCACCTGCTGCTTTCCTCAGCGTAACTACAATGACATTGCACAACATGCTGCTTTATTCCGTGTAACTACAATATGACATGATACAACAGCGCCACCTGATGCTTTCCTCCGTGTAACTACAATGACATTGCACAACAGCGCCACCTGCTGCTTTCCTCAGCGTAACTACAATGACATTGCACAACAGCGCCACCTGCTGCTTTATTCCGTGTAACTACAACATGACATGATACAACAGCGCCACCTGCTGCTTTCCTCCGTGTAAAGACAATGACATGAACAACGGCGCCACCTGCTGCTTTCCTCCATGTAACTACAATTGCATTGCACAACAGCGCCACCTGCTAGTTTATTCAATGTAACTACAATGACATGACACAACAGCGCCACCTGCTGCTTTCCTCTGTGTAACTACAATGACATTGCACAACAGCGCCACCTGCTGCTTTCCTCCGTGTAACTACAATGACATTGCACAACAGCGCCACCTGCTGCTTTATTCCGTGTAACTACAATATGACATGATACAACAGCGCCACCTGCTGCTTTCGTCCGTGTAAAGACAATGACAGGAACAACGGCGCCACCTGCTGCTTTCCTCCATGTAGCTACAATGACATGACACAACAGCGCCACCTGCTGCTTGTCTCTGTGTAACTACAATGACATTGCACAACAGCGCCACCTGCTGCTTTCCTCAGCGTAACTACAATGACATTGCACAACATGCTGCTTTATTCCGTGTAACTACAATATGACATGATACAACAGCGCCACCTGATGCTTTCCTCCGTGTAACTACAATTACATTGCACAACAGCGCCACCTGCTTCTTTCCTCCATATAACTACAATTACATTGCACAACAGCGCCACCTGCTGCTTTCCTTCGCATAACTACAATGACATGATACAACAGCGCCACTGCTGCTTTTCTCCGTGTAACTACAATATGACATGTACAACAGCGCCACCTGCTGCTTTCCTCCGTGTAAAGACAATGACATGGCACAACAGCGCCACCTGCTGCTTTATTCTGTGTAACTACAATGACATGATACAACAGCGCCACCTGCTGCTTTTCTCGGTGTAATAAAATTACATAAGCGCAGGAGCGCCACCTGCTGTCCTTAGTCTTTACTACCGGTATCTTCTACCACAGCGCCCTCTGGTGTCCTCAAGTGACTATTACATCGGCCGCATTGTACGGCCATTTTCTTGGAGACCAAAATCTCAGCCGTGTTGGAGACACTCGGACTTTCCTCGTTCTCTATCATGCTGGGATTATCGGACGTTATTCCTATTTTATAGGGGGGTCTAGGCTGCCTTGCTCCATCTCCCAGCATGCTGTGCGGCCAGCCCTGACTTCCTGTGCTGTGATAACAGAGGTACTTCCGGTCCTGTCCTGGCTCCTGCAGGTCTGTGCTCATTGTTGTCACCAGTCATGTGCTGGCTGTCAGGGGGTCCTTGTGGTTCAGTATGTTGGGGGCGGGAGGAGTGAGACTCCTTGTGGTGTTCAACATTTTGTAGGCAGAGAATGTTTTAGATGTAGGAGGAAGGAGGTACAATGGGGGGGATGGGAAGAACTAGAAATCCCAGCATGCTTTATGGGCGCAGGGTATGCTGGGATTTGTAGTACTGGACAGCCAGAGCAACTAAGGTTCAATCTTAAAGAGTTAGTTCACTTTTACTAAAATAAACTGCCAATGCAGATAATAGGGGTCTGTAGATAGAAACAAACTGCAGCTAAAGTTGAATAATGTCTTGCTATCAGTGTATCTATCTATGTACCTCCTGAAGCCTAACAGAAAAACCTGCCAAAGGATCTACAAATTTATGACAGGTTAATCAGCCCCATTCCTGTACTTAACTACTTCCCGCCGTTCTGGGAGGACGTACCTGTTTATCCTCCCGCTAGTGCAGTGTCCCCTGATCACCCCGGCACCCATCGCAGTGTCCCCTGATCACCCCGGCACCCATCGCAGTGTCCCCTGATCACCCCGGCACCCATCGCAGTGTCCCCTGATCACCCCCGCACCAATCGCGGAACCCCTTATCACCCTCGCACCAATCGCGGTACCCCTGATCACTCCCGCACCCATCACATTGTCCCTGATCACCTCCGCACCCATCACATTGTCCCTGATCACCCCCGCACCAATCGCGGTACCCCTGATCACCCCCGCACCAATCGCAGTGTCCCCTGATCACCCCCGCACCAATCGCGGTACCCCTGATCACCCCCGTACCAATTGCATTTCCATGTTGTGAGTAATATCTTATTAAACTGACTGTAAAGAGAAAAAATTTGCATTTTCCAAAATCTTGTGGTAAAAAATGAAGTCTTCAAAAGACTTGCCATGGAGTGTTTGCTTTCCAAAATGGGGTCATTTTGTGGGTGCTTCTACTGTCCTGGTGCTCCGGGGGCCTCCAAAAATGCGACAGGTAGTCAGGAAATTAGATGCGTAATTTATGCCCCTGGAATGCCTGAAGGTGCTCCCTGGATTTTGGGCCTCTCTGTGTGACTACGCTGTGAAAAAGTCTCACACATGTATCGTTTTTTTCAGGGTGTAAAATATTTTATTGCACAGCTCCGGGGGTCTTCTTCCGTCTTGGGGGGTCTTCTCGCCAGACTCCTCCGCTATCTTCTGCTCTTTTACCTAGCTCTTTCACTTGCGGAGGAGCCCAGCTTTCTTCTTCGCCGCCGCCGTCTGGGGGTCTTGTTCCGACTTCGGGGTCTCTTCTGTTCTTCTTGCTGGGCCTCCGCTTTCTTCTTCCAGCTCTTTTACGAGCGGTGGCCCGGGCTTGTGTTGCCGTCGTTGTCGCCTTCTGCTTCTTCTTCTGCTTCTTGTTCTTCTTTCTTCTTCCGATGTTGACTTGTCGCTGTCTTCTCTTCTAATGGCTCCGACGTGTTGCGCTGCCAGTTATATAGGGACAAGGGGCGGGTCACCGGCTCATGTCACATGGTGACCCCGCCCCCATATGATGTCACAGTCCCAGCATCCTTCGGGACTGTGACATCATAAGGGGGCGGGGTCACCATGTGACATGAGCGGGTGACCCGCCCCTTGTCCCTATATAAGTCACAGCACAGCGTGTCTCTGCCATTATGGCCAGAGAGAGCGTTGTGTCAACATCGGAAGAAGAACAAGAAGCAGAAGGCGACAGCGACGGCAACACAAGCCCGGGCCACCGCTCGTAAAAGAGCTGGAAGAAGAAAGCGGAGGCCCGGCAAGAAGAACAGAAGAGACCCCCCGAAATTTGGAACAAGACCCCCAGACGGCGGCGGCAAAGAAGAAGAAAGCCGTGCTCCTCCGCTAGTGAAAGAGCTAGTATAAGCGCAGAAGATAGCGGAGGAGTCCGGCGAGAAGACCCCCCCAAGATGGAAGAAGACCCCCGGAGTTGTGCAATAAAGTATTTTAAAAAACAGTGTTGTTTTTTTTATTTACACTTTTTTCCTTAGGTGAATGGGTAGGGGTACATCGTACCCCATACTCATTCACATAGGGTGGGGGGCTGGTATCTGGGGGCCCCCTTATTAAAGGGGGCTCCCAGATTCCGATAAGCCCCCCGCCCGCAGACCCCAACGGCCAGGGTTGTCAGGAAGAGGCCCTTGTCCTCATCAACATGGGGACAAGGTGCTTTGGGGTGGGGGCCCCCCTTTCCCCAGGGCACCCCCCATGTTGAGGGCACGCGGCCTGCTTTGGCTCAGGAGGGGGGGCGCTCACTCGTCCCCACCCCCTTTCCTGACCGGCCGGGCGGCGTGCTCGGATAAGGGTCTGAGATGGATTTGAGGGGGACCCCCACGCCGTTTTTTTGGCGTAGGATTCCCCTTTAAATCCATACCAGGCGACGGGGCTAGCAAGGTGTCAATGTCTCAGATCGAGGCGGCAGCATTCACTTCCTTCGCTAGTCCCGTCTACCTGGAGTCATGTTCTAAATGAACGGACTTTCCTCCGTGTGTGGGCAAGTCCGTTCCTTTCAAAAGTCCCGCGGACTTTGGCCAAAACTACGGCCGATTGTCCGCCGGAAAAGTCCGGGCGTGTGTGGGTAAGTCCACACGTTCGGAAAGTCCGGCGGACCTCCGCTGGAAAGTCCGGCAGTTTGGCCGGATAATCCCGCCGGAAAGTCCGATTGTGTGTACGCCGCATAAGGCCTCTTTCACACGGGCTGGATGCAGTTTTTCTCAGCAGGGGATCCACCTGTTGAGCTGAGTGGAGAGAGGCTGGATGACAGGTCTGTGTCCGCTCCGCTTATGCAGAGCGGACACAGACACAGCCCGCTCTGCTCTAAGGGCAGTTGGATGTAAATCTGGCCGGCCAGACGGAGGGGAATTAATCCCCGTCTGTTTGTTTAAATTGGATCGGAGGTAGCCGGGTGTAAATGGACACAAGTCCATTTACATCTGACTGCCCATAGAGGAGAATGGAGGGTCCGATTGTGTCCACCTGGAAAATGGAAAGACGGACCTGATCAAACCTCTCGTGTGAAAGGGGCCTAAGTATGCCTATGATGTGATGTGTTATTTAATTTCTTTGTTTTTCTTCATACAACTCTCAATGCCTCTTATTAAATACATTACATTGGACTGTCTGTTTCCAAAAAAGGGTCATTTGGGGGATATTTGTACTGTCCTAGCATTTTAGGGCCTCAAGAAATGAGATCACTACATCAGGATTGATCAATTTTTTTTTTAAATTATATATATATATATATATATATATATATATATATATATATATATATATATATATATATATATATATCATAGTTTGTAGATGTTATAACTTTCCTTTCCTTTTCATTTTATGTTCTCCCTCCCAGGCCGCCGCCATGCCGAGCTGCATTGTGAAGGGCTGTAAGCACCACACCAGCATGAAGTCCTCCAACCCCCTGCTCACCATGCACGTTTTCCCACGGGAGCTCGGCCGGATTAAGCTTTGGCTTCAGCAGACCGGTGAGAACTTTGATGATATAGACATGTTCGCTGCCAAAATTTTGGACGCAGCAAAAACAGGTAAATACCGAATCTGCTCAGCCCATTTCGATCCGGACTGCTACACCACAGTGGGCTGCCGGTTGGTACTGAAACACAACGCCGTACCAACAGTCTTCCCTGGGGTCTATCCCAAGCCGTCCCCAGACTGGAAGACTTTCTCTCCACATGCCAGAAAAGCCCACATGGGCCTGGAGGTCATAGGGGCGTACGCCCCGGGATTTGAAAATGTTGGCACGTCCAAGCTCGGCTTCCTGAGAAAAGACGCAGCAACGCAGACAAAGGCGGACAATGATAAGACGCGTCCAATATCCCTGAACACAAGTCTAATGGAGAGATGTAACAAACAGGAGGAGATATTTGATTCTAGCGGGCGCCTCATAGGGGTCTTCACCCCGGATTCTCACCAGAGAGATCTGAAGGTCAGACCGGGACTCTGGACTTATGATTGGTCAACACAAATACCCGAAGAGCCTCCCAAGAAACACCAAACAACGGAGAATAAAGAAGCCTTGTCTTCTCTAGAGAAAGTTCTGGTTAGTCGATGACATCGTTGAGGATGTTCTCTGTAAGGGCATACTTTCACATGGGCATACTGATCGATACACCTGTGTGAAGGTCCGTCTTCACCCACAGGACGCGCAGGTGTTCCATGCTGGTACCCTGATCAAATCATTGACGGGTTGCTGGCTTCACAGACCGGCAGCGTATCCCGGAGTATACATCCTTGCTGGTCTGATCCATGCATCAGTCCCACACAGATGTACATTCTGGGATGCACTTGGAGATCCATCCAGCTGGCCGCCTGTCACTGATTTGAACAGCCGAGCTGCACAGAACACCTTTGAATCCAGCATGGGTAAAGGCAGCCTTTCACGTGGGTGTATTTTTCAGGATTTCTGTGTGAACAAGTCTTTACTTAGATGTTTTCTTCTCTATGTTCCGTTTCCAGACATCCTTTTACAACCTCATTTCCAAAAAAGTTGGGACGCTGTGTAAAATCTACATAAAACCAAATGCAATGATTTCCAAATCTCATAAACCCAAATGTTTCTTGGGCCCCTCCTTTACTCTCTCCATCCCTCTTCCCCGGGTCAGTTGATAACCTTCCATGGCTTCCAATACCAACTCTATGCAGAGGACACCCAGATCTGTCACTCTACTCCCCAGATCACCCCCTCTATCTCCTCACGTATAACAAATTTACTGAGTGACCTATCCGTATGGATGTCACACCACTTACTCAAACTCAATCTTTCTAAAACTGATCTTGTAATATTTCCTCCTCCCCGATTCCCACTCATGACTTACCATTGAAATCAACGGCACAACCATGGCTCATGCCAGGGTGCTGGGTGTAATCCTAGACTCTGACCTCTCCTTCAGCCCCCACACCCAATCACTGGCTAAATCTTGCTGCCTTAACCAATGCATTTACAGAAAGGTGTGGGAACCACCCTCCTTCTGTCGCTTCTAAAAGCCTTCCAGCAGCTAATAAGCAGCTCGGATGGTTTTAGTGAAAAAGAAAATCCCCGGCTTGGAATAAAAAAAGAAAAAGAAAAAAAAAAACAGCTTTAGCCATAACCCTGTGTCTGTGCGTGTGTGTGTGTGTATGTGTATATATGGGTATATATATATATATATATATATATAATCTCACAAAAAGTGAGTACACCCCTCACATTTTTTATTTATTTTTTGTAAATATTTAATTTCCATCTTTTCATGTGACAACACTGAAGAAATGACACTTGTCTACAATGTAAAGTAGTGAGTGTACAGCTTGTATAACGGTGTCAATTTGCTGTCCCCTCAAAATAACTCAACACACAGCCATTAATGTCTAAACCGCTGGCAACAAAAGTGAAAAATGTCCAAATTGGGCCAAAAGTGTCAATATTTTGTGTGGCCCCCATTATTTTCCAGCACTGCCTTAACCCTCTTGGGCATGGAGGTCACCAGAGCTTCACAGGTTACCACTGGAGTCCTCAGTCGTCATGGAGGAGGGGATCCTCCATGACGACATCACAGAGCTGGTGGATGTTGGAGACCTTGCGCTCCTCCACCTTCCGTTTAAGGATGTCCCACAGATGCTCAATAGGGTTTAGGTCTGGAGACATGATTGGCCAGTCCATCACCTTGGCCAGTCCATCTGGCTAAAATGAGAATCGCAATTTTTTTTGCTTAGAATATAGATCACGATTCTCACAGCGTAACATCATCTTTCACATTAAGCAAAATAATTGGGCTAACTTTACTGTTTCGTTTTTTTTTTTTTTTATTCATTGAAGTGTATTTTTCCCCTAAAAATTGCATTTGAAAGACCACTGTGCAAATACAGTGTGACATAAAATATTGCAACAATCGCCATTGTATTACCTAGAGCCTCTGCTAAAAAAAATGTATATATTGTTTGGGGGTTCCAAGTAATTTTCTAGCAAAAAAAATCAGATTTTAACTGTAAGAAACAAGTGTCATAAAAAGGTTTAGACTTTAAGTGGTTAAACTTCCTGCATATTCACACAGAAGTTTTATCCCTTTGATCTAAGACAGAAGAGTTACAATGTTGTTAAAAACTTGGTAGACTGCCAGAGTGAGCAGAGCACTCTCTATACTTGTTACATGAAAGAATCAGGAAACACTGAAATGTAGATCGTCACGAGATTGCGATCTTTTAACGATTAATTGTGCAGCTCTAGTTTGGGGTGGTTATCATGTTGGAATACTGCCCTGCGGCCCAGTCTCTGAAGGGAGGGGATCATGCTCTGCTTCAGTATGTCACAGTACATGTTGGCATTCATGGTTCCCTCAATGATCTGTAGCTCCCCAGTGCCGGCAGCACTCATACAGCCCCAGACCATGACACTCCCACCACCATACCTGACTGTAGACAAGACACACTTGTCTTTGTACTCCTCACCTGGTTGCCCCCACACACGCCTGACACCATCTGACACCAAATAAGTTTATCTTGGTCTCATCAGACCACAGGACATGGTTTCAGTAATCCATGTCCTTAGTCTGCTTGTCTTCAGCAAACTGTTTTGCGGGCTTTCTTGTGCATCATCTTTAGAAGAGGCTTCCTTCTGGGACGACAGCCATGCAGACCAATTTGATGCAGTGTGTGGCGTATGGTCTGAGCACTGACAGGCTGAACCCCCACCCCTACAACCTCTGCAGCAATGCTGGCAGCACTCATACGTCTATTTAAAAAAAGACAACCTCTGGATTTGACGCTGAGCACGTGACCTCAACTTCTTTGGTCGACCATGGCAAGGCCTGTTCTGGGTGGAACCTGTCCTGTTAAACCGCTGTATGGTCTTGGCCACCGTGCTGCAGATCAGTTTCAGGGTCTTGGCAATCTTCTTATAGCCTCGGCCATCTTTATGTAGAGCAACAATTCTTTTTTTCAGATCCTCAGAGAGTTCTTTGCCATGAGGTGCCTCGTTGAACTTCCCGTGACCAGTATGAGAGAGTGAGAGCGATAACACCAAATTTAACACACCTGCTCCCCATTCACACCTGAGACCTTGTAACACTAACGAGTCACATGACACCGGGGAGGGAAAATGGTTAATTGGGCCCAATTTGGACATTTTCACTTAGGGGTGTACTCACTTCTGTTGCCAGCGGTTTAGACATTAATGGCTGTGTGTTGAGTTATTTTTTTTTGGTCTTGAAGTGGCTATTCCTGTTTTCCGAATAATTTTCTATCACTTCCTATCCATGTGACAGTGTGAACAGAGCTGGTAATAAAACCCCCTGTGTCGGGTTGTAATCATTCTACACTCCATTTCAAACCCAACACTTTTTTGGTTGGGCACACTTTAAAACAAATAAATACAGATAGTTATATTGAAAAGAGGGAAAGAAGAAATATGGATTGTTGACTTCTAGTTCTGATTTTGCTAATTCCCCGGTTTTAATAGTTTCTGATCTGGAGGATTCTAGGTATTCATCCATGTTTGGGGCCAGTGATATACAACACGGGCATGACAGAGAGGCAACCAGTATTTTTAGAGGGCTGTCTACAATTCCTGCAATACCTTTTAGTGTCCACCAGTATCTCTTCCATGGCTTGCTGTTCTTCCATTTCCCCTCACATGTCAATACCGACCACTGATACTCTTCTCTATCAGGGCAGCCAGTTGGCTCACGGGGTAGCTGCTCTGCCTCTCATGCTGGAGACCCTGGATCGAATCCCCACAGGTCACTTTATCACTGGGCTCCTGGCTGTAGAAAAGCTCCTACAGCTGGGAGTTTCTCGGACCACAAAAAAGTAAGACCCTCTTTTATAGTGGCTGCCAGGTCACAGACAGCCACTTTATATTGTATAGTCCTAGTCATCCCCATTAACAGGGATTAGTGACTATTCCAAAGAGTCAGCACCGAGACTAGAACCAGGAACTCCAACACCACTGCTGGATCAGCATCCATCTGCTAACCCTCTGAGCCAACTCTCAGCCTGAGCATCAGTGCGAAGTATCTCAATGTTCTCATCGGGTCTAACACAAGACATGGGAATAGATTAGAGGCAACAGTAGATCTCCAACTATCTTCAATTTACCATATCACATCAGCAGTGGGATTCAAACCCAGGTCCCCAAAATAGTAGTGGACTGTCTGGCAACTATCTGACTGAGCCACACAAGAGTCTGGCTCCCTGGGATGGTATTCCTCAATGTCATCACCATAGAGAATGTACAGGGAATGTAAGACAGGGTGGGGAGCATACTAGGCCTCATAGTGTTGACGTCCCCCAGGCAATTATTTGTAGCTTGTTAAACTGAGGTTGGGGTGTTGCTCATAGATTTCGGCAACAGGTATTTTTCTTAAGTGTTGAATCCCCGAGTTTGAAGCCCAGAGCTGGGTGAAATTTGTTCACCATGTGTTGCTGAGGAGATCATTGATGGACCTTGCTCTTGAGAGTTGGATTATGCAGGTCAGGAGGAAGAGGACATTGATGGACATCGCTGTTGAGAGCTGGATGGTGGTTGGGCTGGGGGAAGGGGGGTGGAAGAACATTGATGGATATCGCTGTTGAGAGCTGGATGGTGACTGGGGGAAGGGGGGTGGAAGGACATTGATGGACATTGCTGTTGAGAGCTGGATGGTGGTGGTTCGGGGGAGGACATTGATGGATATCGCTGTAGATGGCTGGATGGTGGTGGTCCGGGGAAGGAGAAGAACATTGATTGAAATTGCTGTTGAGAGTTGGATGGTGGTGGTTCGAGGGAGGACATTGAAGGATATCGCTGCTGAGAGCTGGATGGTGGTGGTTCGAGGGAGGACATTGAAGGATATTGCTGTTGAGGGCTGCATGGTGGTGGTCTGGGGGAACGAGGAGAGCATTGATTGACATTGCTGTTGAGAGCTGGATGGTGGTTGGGCTGGGGGAGGGGGATGGAAGGTCATTGCTGCTGAGAGCTGGATGGTGGTGGTTCGAGGGAGGACATTGAAGGATATCGCTGCTGAGAGCTGGATGGTGGTGGTTCGAGGGAGGACATTGAAGGATATCGCTGCTGAGAGCTGGATGGTGGTGGTTCGAGGGAGGACATTGAAGGATATTGCTGTTGAGGGCTGCATGGTGGTGGTCTGGGGGAACGAGGAGAGCATTGATTGACATTGCTGTTGAGAGCTGGATGGTGGTGGTCTGGGGAAGGAGGAGGACATTGATGGACATTGCTGTTGAGAGCTGGATGATGGTGGTCAGGAGGAGGACAAGCAAGCCAGACCAGAGTTTCTGGTGGTCATTGAATCAGGCATTGTGCTATTCAAGATGAGCTCTGGGCATCGGATCCAGGCTGTACAGGGGAGGAGGCAGAGCATTGGATGGACTATTAAGTAACTTTGTCGTAGAAATGGTCGCCTTCCCTGTTTATGATGTCCCGGTATTCTGAACGACTACACAAGTCTCATGATATACCAACTTTATTAAATAAACCAAGACGACTAATGTGTAGCTTGCAGTGATCCATATCAACCAATCAGCAGTCATCATGCAACTGATCTAAAGTTGAAATCGTATTATATTCCATAATCTCATACAGAATTAATGACACCCCCACTCTGCCCCTTTTATGTAATAAAGGGTAGCACAAATTCAATCGAGGTAATTCTAATTTCCGACATCACTAGTGGCGTGAATTCTGTGCGTTAAATTAATGAAGGCCGGGCTATACGCTACAAAAAATGGGCCAAATTCAAGTAAAAACCAACAATCTTATTGTCTGATTGTCGTATTGCTGAAATATATTCAATAAGATATACCAAAAAGAAAAGTGGAGTATAGCAAGACCTCTCCCAGGTTGGCATTGTGTGGACTTGCTCTTCCAAGGATTGTACAGTAATAAAAAATTCACTATAATAATAATAATATTATAAAAACGTATTTTTATTGATATGTGTATAGCGATATTTAAACTCACATACACATTAATTAGTAGCTTTTTCCTATAGAGCTATTCACTGAGATTAGATAGATAAATAGTCGCATATTAGTCATTCAAAAGATTAACGTGAATCAAGAAGATACTGCATTATGGCCACTAGATGGAGCCGATGACCAAGGAAATGCATACTTATTTACTATGATCATCAGCTCCATCTAGTGGCCACAATGCAGTATTTTCCCGATTACCTGGAGAGAAAATAGCCTAGCAATATTTGATTTTGCCAATATTCGCATGGAATGGATTTTCATACAGTTTTAGCAGATGAATAGCTCTGCAAATTTTTATAAATACCTCCCAGAGTATACACAACTGTATTTATATATACATATTTATTATATATGGATTTTATGTAGTGATGCCTTTTTTTTGTATACATCCCAATTCCGACTTGGGGGTAATGACTGAAAAAAAAAAAAAAGGATACAAGGCAGTCACAGTGTATCTTATAATATATAGTGCTGTATTTTTGTCATTTGTAGCTCTCCTTATTGAAACACATGGCGGAAGTTCCTCATACCCGCCCACAGAAACAAAGGACCAGCCGCCTGCTAAACCGGACCGCTGAGATCATCTCCATCCTGACCGGAGAGGTGAGGGGGAGGGGTCCAGGGTTTGGGGGTATTGCAAGCAATTAGCTGGACTGTCCTTAAAAATGGTCCTTCACCCTGATCTAAGGCTAGCTATACACTAGCTTTTTAAATTAACATTCGCATCGATCTGTTAAAAAAAAAAATAACATTTCGCACAAAAATTTCAGTACATTCGATGACCTGCTAAACAGAATAACATTTTATTAGTGTATGACCGGCTTAAGTGTCTAATTGCCCCCCCCCCCCCCCCCATAAATGTCACTTTTGTCTAGGTAAGAATGACTATTGTGCCCGCACATAGGTGCCACAGGGTTTCAGGTCCTTAGTGAGCCCTCTGGTACATCCGCATGTTCAGGTTTCCCCGAGCATCTGCACATGCGCAGTTTTTCCAGCTATTAAAGACATTTACCATCTTTTCAAGACACATAGGAAAACCTCTCCACATGTGCATATCTGCCAGAGGGTTCTTCCAGGATCCAAAGGCTGGGCAGAGCCCCCTGGCACATCTGCCCACATGCTGTACTGGCGGCGCTGAGGGAGGGGTGGCAGGGTCATTAAAGAGGGGACTGTAGTTTCCTCTTTATAGTGATCGCTTTTCCACCTTAGGGGGCCTGAAAAATTTAAAGCGGAACGCAACTCATTTTTTTGCTCCACCCCCTCGCTCTTACAAAAATATTTTATTTAATCACATTTTTGTATTTATTTTTCCGTGCTACGAAGCAGCACTTCCTGCTTTTCAGCCAGGCCAGGCCCCACTGCCTTCTGGGATCGCTAAGTCACAGCTATCCCAGCATGCAGTGCAATGTACTGCCAACAAAAAAAAAAAAAAAAAAATCGCCAGGAAATAGAGTGCCCATATACTAGAACTGGCAGCACTGTGCGCATGCACAGAAAACCTTTGCATGTGCGCAGATGCACATACAGTAAATATTTGGGACTTGGCAGAGACTGGCAGTGCATCAGCTCATGCACCAAGAACTTTCAAGATGGCAGCACAGAAGAGGGACAGGGGAGGGAATGGATATGGCTGTGAAGTTCTTCTTTAAATCATTTGCAGAAAATGTATACAGTAGCTAGTTTACAAGCTGCGCCAACTAAAATGGTTACTTTACAGGTCACTGGCAGCAGTGGTGCATTTTAGCTTTGTGCTGCCTTAGGCAAGAATAAAATTGGGCGTCCCCCCCCCCCCTTCCTTCTCAAGTGGCTAGTTGGGGTCTCTGGTTAGAAAGGAGGGTTGAAAGAGAGAAGTGGGGGGGGGGGTCAGAGGGAGTGGGGTGAAAGAGGGGGGAAATAGGTGGGGGGTTGAGAGAGCGGAGGGGGTGAAAGAGGAGGGGAATAGGTGGGAGGGGGTGAAAGAGGGGGGAAATAGGTGGGGGGGGAAAGAGAGTAGGGGTCAGAGGGAGGGGGGAGAGAGGTGGGGGCTCCCCTATCCCCCCATACTACACCAGGAGACTCCCCCCCCCCCCCCCCCAAAAAAAAAAAAAACTACACTCCGACCTGCTCTGCCAATTGAGCTACTTCCGGGATCAGAGGCTGCAGCCACCGCTGTCTCTTGCTTCCCCTTAGCTTCCCTGACACTGAACGTTCAGCCCACTGCCACCCCTGGTGTCACCTTTTTTGTGGGTGTCACTTGGGTGCGGTCAACACCCCCAGAGAGATGGCACTGCTTCTCTGCAGTCCTCGTAGTGTCCTTTCTGCCTGGGGGCGGCGGTGCTGCCCCCACTGAATATTGGCGCCCAAGGCAAATGCCTGGTTTGCCTCGCAGTAGATACGCCCCTGACTGACAGCTAGGTGACAGGCCATACAGTACTAGAGATGGGGGAGGGGGAAATGTGGAGAAAATTCACAGATTGAAAACCCATCTGTGGTTTAATAAAAAAATCCAAGAGTCAGAATCCCAAATGCAAGGAATTTTTTTTATTACAGGCAAAATATAAATGAGTAAGTCAGTCATAGTCAGAAGGAAAGGGAGAAAATAAGGAACACTCTCTTAATGGTGGAAAATCAGCTGTCGTTATCGTTGAGTACAGATGATTGTTTATTGCTCATGCATATTGATTGATGCGTCCCATAGACACCTATCAGGTTACAGCTTACTATGGAGGGAGTATGATTGGTTGTAATGGGCAACACAGGCAGTTCTCTACTTCCAGTCTGTTTGAACCTCCTGTCCTACTCTCGTTCCTCAGGAATGGACGGTGGTGAAGAAGAACGCACACATCAGCAAGTTCTACCAGATGATTCGAGAGGTGAGCGGAGGTCACATGACCAGTCACATGTCCTGCTTCCTATCCCGCCTTGCTGACGCACAATCTGCGGCTTTCAGGTTCCCATCAAATGCGGGGACGTCGCCATGTTCTTCACGATGGAGGAGTGGGATTACATAGAGGAGCACGAGGACCTGTATAAACCGGTGATGCTGGAGACCCCCAAGGATGGAAAAGACACGGCGTCTCATACTGTCGCAGGTAAAGCGCTGTAAATGAAAATTCATGCAGCACATGCATCTACAATTCTGCATCACCTGTAACTGAACAGATGAGTCATTAAAGGGGCACTCCGCTCTGGAGGAAAAATTTATCAGGAACCACAATACACCAAATCTAGCATACCCCTCCAGAGTTTTCAGATTATAATCCTGGCGCTGCACGTGCAGACCAGACCAGCACACTGTGTGCAATCCTCTGCTGCTGTTCTGAGAACACCTAAGATACGGCAGGCCATGGGATTCCCAGCTCCACCCATCTCTGTACACCCTGGGACCACTGCATCCTGAACTGCTAGCCCATGAGCAGCCCAGTAGGAAATGCCTGTCACCCCCAACCCTCCCCCACTGCAGCCAGAATGAAGGGCAGGATAAAATATGGCAAATTTAGGAAATGAAGGGGGCTCTTTGATTTCAGCGTGGCTGCAGCACCTGCTGGAGAGTATCAACATTTCCTTCTCCAGCAACAGGTGAGCTCTCTGCACTCTCATGGCTCAGAGAGCGCTCACTCACGGGATTCCCAGCTCCACCCATCTCTGTACACTCTGGGATCACCTTATCCTGAACTGCTAGTCCATGAGTAGGAAATCACTCTCATCCCCCAACCTCCCCCCACTGCAGCTAGAATGAGGGGCAGCACAGAATACAACAAATCCAGGAAACAGAGATGGGGCTGTCTGATTTCAGCATGGCTGCAGCACCTGCTGGAGAGTATCACCGCCAGGGTTTGGTTGGAGGTGAGCTCTCTTGGTTCCCTCTGCACTGCCCACACCCTAGTCTGGGCAGGGGACCTCCTGTCCCCCGGGTGGAGCCTTGAACTGCTCTCAGGCCATTGAGTATGAATGTGGGTTCTGGAGTCTAGAGCCTTCCAAGAGCTTTGTGAGGGCTTCTTCCCTCCCAAAGCTCTTGGAAGTCTCTTGACTCCAGAACCCAAACCAGTAATTACAAAACCAAAAGACCAATGTTCACCGCTTATAATATCCGTTCTGGAGCCTCTCAGTCTGCATTCTTGAGAACCTGTTACCTCTTTTTACATAGTAGTAGATCACTGTCACAACACCTGCCAGAAGCCCTTTTATTGGCTTTTATGCAGTGGGGCCTCTTAGTGGCCTGGGAATCATAAAGTGCAGGGGCCTACCCAAACAATCCTGGTAATAAATACCAATATTGGGCCTCTTATTTGACCTTGTAGTTGGTAAATCTAAAGGAGATTTACAATCCTATTGTGACGGGGTGGCCAGCTTAAAGTGGAACACCAGGATTTTCCTCACCCTGCCACTTGCCTCCCCCATCTTTTATTTAAATCCGTATACAAACCTTTTTTTTGTGACATCTTTTTGCCAGTACAAGGACCCTACCACAGACTCTTCTGCTTCTTCCTGCAACAAGAGACAGCCATTCTTCCAGTACTGATTGGACTCATGTAATGACATGTGAGCGCTACTCAGCCCTAGAGTACAGTGAGCACAGCCTGTGTGATGATGCGCCCCCTGGGGGGTGAAAATGACAGGGCAGGGCTCACAGGAAATGGGCAGAATGGCAGATTGTTGTCCTACACTGATGAGCACTGCCAGCATTGGACCAAGGAGGAAGCGAGGGTACATGACAATTGCCACTATTACAGGAGAGGATGGGGGGAAGGTAAATTACAAAAATTTTCCCGGAATTCCACTTTAGCAGAGAATAAGAAAAGGGAGGAGAGAGAACAGAAAAATAGATATGAATTGACCCGATCACATGTGAAGAGTTGCCATCATTGTCGGTTTTATCTCATCATGGGCGTGTTCTTATTGCAGGCAGCAATGAAGAAAAAACTCCCCCATCCCAGCAACAGCCAATCACCAATGCAGACCACAACGCAGGTAAAACATCCTCCGGGCAGACAAAAAAAAAAAAGGTATCTCTTGTAGATGAGAGGATCCATTACAGAAATATTAGTGGATTCTTTATACCGGAAACAACTTTTTTTTAATTTAACTTTTTGTCAGTAGAGGGTAAGTTCACTTTTACTAACATGTTACATGTAAACCTGTATTCAGGCAGGGGCTCACAAGGCAGGAAATTAAAGGGAAACCTCCCTTAGAAACAGATGGGGGGAAAAAAAAAAACTTTTCCCTACTCCAAAAAATAAATAAAACGTTTGGGTTTTAGATTTACTTTAATTTCAATTTTAATAAGTGGTTAGTATGGATGATGTACCAACCTCCTCTGGCGCTCGGCAGTAGAGGTGCCGGGCCTGAAGTCCTACCAGACTATAAACTGAAATTGTTTTACCTTATTTTCTAGGTATATTGGATATCCGTCATCCTCCAGACTGTCACAGAACTCCAAAGCCAATTGGCACAGGTGAGGATGACGTGAACAGCGAGTCGCATGTCTGCACATATTATTGACGTAGAGCAGTAAATTATCACTTCTCTGCCTTTTAGTTAAAGCGGAGCTCCACCCGCACCAAAAATATTACAAGTCAGCAGCTACAAATACTGCAGCTGCTGACTTTTAATAAATGGACACTTACCTGTTCCAGGTTCCAGCGGTGTCGGCAGAATGTGACGAGCGACGGCTCGTCTCTCTGCTGCCCCACCGCCATCCTCTGTCAGGGAATCAGGAAGTGAAGACGCAACGTCTTCACTGCCCGGTTCCCTACTGCGCATGCGCAAGTCGCGCTGCGCGTCTCTATTGGTCCCCGTTGTGTCCTGGGAACTGTGTTTCCCAAGACACAGCGGGGCATCTCCGGATAGGGGCGGGGCAGTCCAGATAATTAGTCACGGAAGTGGGTGCAGATACCTGTATAATACAGGTATCTGCACCCCCCTCCCCCTGAAAGGTGCCAATTGTGGCACCGGAGGGGGGGAGGAATCCGATAAGCGGAAGTTCCACTTTAGGGTGGCACTCCGCTTTAAGATAAAGTGTAGTATATGTTCTTATCAGTGTCCAGTAGGGGGTGCTCTGCCATCATTCTGGCCTTATGGCTGGCTGTATAGTACTCCTGCTGGTATGATGGGGGCCCGAGGGATCTTTTGAATAGCAACTGGGGGGGGGGGGGGGGGGGGGGGGGCGACTGGGTGAGGTGGGACATGGGAGATATTCCCTAGTGTAGGTTTCCAGGGGGCCAAGTGCCTCCTGATTTGGCTGTGCTACCTTGGGGCTGGGAAGGCAGGGAGCCTGCTGTGACAAGCGCTCTCCTGGGGGTGCTGGAGTAGCACTATGGGTTTGGGATCCCAATGTGGATAACAGCTCTAGGCCATGACACTAAAGCTTAGCATTACACTTCATGGGCTAGGCCTTTTGGCCGAGACCTTGGCAATTTTTGTTACAAGGCCAAGCCTCTGCATCGGCACTTTATTTTCTATTGTTTTTGCCACTTTGCACTTACAGTATAGGTGTGTTTTCTTCACTTGGATTGTAGGGTATGGGTTTTCGGACCTACCCTAAAGTCTAAGGGAGGATGTGTAGCCCTTCGGTTCTTTCCTCCTCTGCCATATGGGGGGGGGGGGGGTCTTTCTTCGGGAAAGCCTCTCACCTAGTACTGTTGGTTGGCTTTGGCTGACCATAAGGAGCGGGGTCTGCTGGGCCTTTTTGGCTACGTAAACCTAAGTGTGCCTTGCCTAAGTGTGCCCTGGGGGGGGTCAGGGAAGGTACCGTCCTCTTTGGGAGGGGAATCACATGACCCACCCTAAGCAGGGGCGTATCTACCATGAGGCAAACGAGGCATTTGCCTTGGGTGGCACTTTTCGGGGGGGGGGGGGGGGGCGGTGCCGCACCCAGGCAAAGGGGCAGAGGTGGCTCTTTAACCACTTCTCATTCTTTCCATAGTTGTACCAAGATGATGATTGCAGCTGAAGGCTGGTATAGTTTTTTTTTTTTTAGAGCCGGCGGTCGGCTCTCTTGCAATAGCAAGAGAGCTGACCACTTACTACCCACTCGATTGCTCTTACAAGCAGTCCCTCCCCCGCCACCTTCTGCAGCTCTCTCGGTCTCTCCTGTCCCACTGGAAGACCAGAGCGACCATCCGGGCTCATGCACCGGCTGGTTGGACATCTAAGCAAAGATTAGCGCCAGTTTTTAAAAATCTAAAACAAACTTTTCAGTGAAAGGGAAATTAAAAAGACACGCGGCCATTCACTGAAATTAGAAGAGAAGCGGTTTAACCTTAAACTGCGTAGAGGGTTCTTTACTGTCAGAGCGGTAAGGATGTGGAATTCACTTCCACAAGCAGTAGTATCAGCGGGGAGCATGGATAGTTTTTTTTTAATTATTAGATGGACATCTTAACAATCACAACATACAGAGGTATACAATGTGCTATTAACAAACGCGCACACACAGGTTGAACTGGATGGACTTGTGTCTCTTTTCAACCTCACCTACTATGTAAAGCATTCAAAAACGCCGATCTTGGTGTTTTGAATTTTTTTTTACGTGCAGAGGAGCCATTTGGGGTCTTATAGACCCCCAGATATCTCCATAAAGAGGACCTGTCACATGCCTATTGCGGTCACAAGAATTGTGAATACATTATTTTTTATTTAAAGTGCCCCCATCCTCCAATGCTCGGGCATAAAGACGAACGCACGTGCCAGACCTGCATGCACGCAAACATCGATCGCCACAGACATGTGAGGTATCACCACGGACGACAGATCATGGGCAGTCATTCTATATATGGCATTTGGACAAATCAGGTCTCAGAGTCTGATGAGGAAGCTGCAGCAATGGCTTCAGCTTCCCCATCAGGCCCTGAGACAAGATTTACATACAACAGCTGGAGTGGGACAAATTTAGATGGGGGGGGGGGGGGGGCAGCAGGGGCACCCGATTTTAGTCTTGCCTCGGGCAGGACAAAACCAAAATACAACATTGACCCCAAGTGCATTCATATACAGCTTTTGGTTCACTTTGGTGTTTAGATTTGCGCACCGCGGCCATACACTGATCGAATTTTGGCTGGTTTGCTCAGTGGGTGGCTCCATCACCCCCCTAATGCCCAACATCCTCAAAAATTGGAGGAGCCGTGAGAAATATGTTACAAAATGGCTGCACAACTCTAGCTGTACTGTATGTAGTGTTGACTACTTATGCTTATTAATGAAAGTAATGTCATTAAATTCCATGTGCTTCCTCTTTGTTTAACCTGCACTAAGTTCTTTTATGGATGATCACAAGGATGGAACTCGTTCTGGCTACTTACCTTATTTCTGTGTATTATTTCCTTTATATTCTTTTATAATGAGAGCAATACTGAAACCCACGACATGCAATGCTTCCCTTTGTTCTCGATTTATTGTACGTAAAAACCCAATAAAAACCTATTGTACCTGAAAAATTGGATGAGCCAGATGGAAAATTGTCAGCTAAACAGCAGCTGCAAAAAAAATCAAATGCAGATGCTGCATAGGTGTTTTGACAGCCAGCGGGGCCAGTTGTTAAAATACAATAGCCGCAGCCGGAGATTCTTCCATCCGCATCCTGTTTAGCACGGATGGAGGAATCATTTAGGTTTTAGGCTCCAAAAAAAAATGCTAATGTATGGCCAGCTTTATTCGTCATATTTGTAATGATTTTTTTTCCCCAGATTGTAAAGTGCTCCGGAATGTGCCGGCCAAGCAATCCATTACTCCCAAAAGACCGAAACCGCGCAAATCCTCCCTCTCGGACTCGATCGGATGCACCAAGCCTGATTCCACCACACGCAGTAAGATTCTGATCATCCGCCATTGATTCACTCTTGTACATTGCTGGGCGAATGCCTAATTTCGTGTTCTTAATTCAGCAGCAAAGCAAAGCAGAAGAAAGTCCCTAAAGAAGGAGGCCGACGCTTCCTGCACACAGAATTCCACGGAAGATGACCACCAGACACACCACAGTCAGTTCACACTGCAGATCTTAAATTGGGTCTAATGTTAAAGATTGGGGAGTTGGATTTTCATGTGGCTGCACTTTGAAAAAGTTTTTGAAGTGAAAAAAATAGTAAAACTGATGGAGTGGAGAAAAATGTAAAAAGTAGACCAGGGGAAGAAATGACAAGACAGGAATATAAGAAGGTAAATTGTAGGAGAACCACCATTCCCAGCTTCCACGCTAAAAACTGGTCAGGTTCCAGTCACTGGGTCAGACAGGTGAATGTCTGGGGTTTTTTTTTTTTCGATTCCAAGGTGGATATGAAAATTAAATACTGTGCTGCAACAAGCTATTGGTCACTCATGTAAAGATTACCAGTTTCTTTCACACTGGTGGTATGCTTACCGCCCTCTGAAATAGGAATCTACCACAGATCGCTATTCAATGAGCAGTACAGCAGTGGCTGCTGCCTATCCAGGAGGCACCTCCTGGCACTGTTTTTTTTTTTTATTATTATTTTTACTTTTTTTTTTTTTTTTTTATATGCATTGCAGGATCATGTTACAACTGCAAGCCAAGCATTTTGCTTGCAGTTGTGGTGCGGCCCCATTGATCTCAAAGGCCGAGTCAGATGGGTGGCTGGGAGGAGGCATAAAACCATGGCTCAGCTTCCCTTTTTTTTCTGCCCCCTAGCGACCAGTGTGAAAGCCCCATACACACGGTCGGATTTTCCGATGGATTCTGTCCTATCGGACAATGTTGTCGTAAATTCCGACCGTGTGTAGGCACCATCGGACAGTGTACGTCCTATCTCCTGCTGGATAGATTTTTCGACAACAAAGTCTGATCACACCAAATCCGATCGTGTGTATCGAATTCCGACGGACAAAGTGCTACGCATGCTCAGATCACATTACAAGACCAAAGCTATTGGCTACTAGCCTCTACGTAGTCCCGTCGTAGGCAACAAACGTCACCACGTTCAGAATGATCGGATTTTCCGACAACTTTGTCCGACCGTGTGTACGCAACACCAACATCGGACAAAGTACGACGGACATGATCCGACGGACCTGGTCCGCGGATAATCCGAGCGTGTGTATGGGGCATAAGAGTACACAATCCAAGTATTTTTCAGTACTTTGTATGAGCACATACAAGAATCGATCTCTATAAAATGGTAATAAACTCCATCCTTAATCTTTATAAGGTTGCACGACCAAGGCATTTAATCTTCATTGCATGGCCACAAATACAGCTGCAAGAGGGTATTGCACGGTTAGAGCCAAATAGACTTTTATAGCTTGTAATATACAATCCTGATATTGACATGCTTGTTTTTGGACAAGTGAAATTTATCAAGTTGGCTGAGTTATGAATAAATGGGAAATGATTTTCTGCAGTTTATGTGGATTTTTTTTTTTACAAGCTATTAAAGTGGTTGTAGCACAGAAGGTTTTTCATCTTAATGCATAGAATGAAGGTGAAAAACCTTGAGGCTTTAGAACTACTTTAAGGTCGATTTGTATCTAACCATTCAATACCTCCTTTGATACCCAAGCCAATGTGTTTATCTGGCTGTGAAATGTTGATTTTCAATTAAAGCTGAATCTTATTATAATGTTACAGAGTTGCCGATCAATACTTGTCTGCATTTTAATGTCACCTTCTCCTTGGACTCCAATGCATTTGACCAAAATGGTGAAAACCGATTTATAGAGAAATTAAAACTTTTATACTTGCTCCTCCCTAGTGCAGATTTGGGCCTCAGATAGGTGGTCTGAGGCAGATAGGCTGCTGCTTTCAGATGTGGGTAAGCGCTGCCTCCAGACGTAGCAGTGCTCTGTGCTCTGGCCATATACAAACTGGTTGATTGACTGCGGTCAGTTTGTATGCAGCCAGAAATGCCGTCGCTGGACACATACTGTCTGTGCCCAGTGCTGAATGGAGCTCTTAAATGAGTGCGTACGCTTCAACAGTGGTGCCACCGGCCATTGATTTGTACAGGGTACAAATTTGTCCGCACTGCTGCTGCTGGCAGTGGCTGTTTGTACACACTGGGGTGGATTTACTAAAGGCAAATAGACTGCACTTTGGAAGTGCGTTTTTCCCAGAGCTTAGCAAATGTGGTGACGCTTCACTTTGTAAAGAATACCCAATCAGGAGAAAGGAAGAAAAAAAAAAAAAGCATAATTTTTTTTCTTGCATACGATTGGATGATGGAAATCAGTAGAGCTTTACCACATTCACTAAACTGTGGAGAAAATGAGTGCATTTGCACTTTCAAAGTGCACAGTCTATTTGCATTTAGTAAAACCATCCCACTGTGTGCATGGGCATAGTTTCTCTACTTCTTTTCTCACTGGCAGTGCCCATGTGACTTATCTGTAAAGGGCCCCTCAGACAATAATTAACCACTTGTAGACTGCCAGAAGTACATTTACTGTTGGCAGGCAGCTCCCCCAGGCACCATGATGTGCGCATGTGCACTGCGCGCCTCCCCTGCAGCAGCGATCGCTACAACTACTGTGTTCACCAGATCACATGATCACTGTGTGATTGCATGTCTTGTAGTAAACAAAAGTCATGAATGGAATCCACTCATGACATCATTGTTTACCACAGTGCATGATCTGTGATTGGTCACCAGTGACCACATGGTACCACTACCTGGGCTAATCACAGCACCCTGTACCATGTAATAGCCGTGGGCCAAGTACAGCATCACAATAGTAAACAATAAGTCATGAGTAAAAGCCATTCATGATATTTTGACCACTTCCCCAGAGTAGTACAGTGTCACCATGGTGACACTGAACTACTCTGATGACCATATTTAAAAAAAAAAGTTTAAAAATGTAGATACATTTTTTGTCACCAGTCAGTACACATGATCACAGCCACACCAGTCATACGATGGCTCTGTACTGCACTGGTTAACAGTCTGTAGGAAAAAAAAAAAACAATTTATTTAATTTCTACGTTTTTTTTTTTTTTTTTAATTGTGACAAAAAAAAAAAAAACACAACTTCAAAAAACTCGCCATGCCTCTTACTAAATACCTCGGACTGTCTACTTTCCAAAAAAGGGTAATTTGGGGGATATTTGTACTGTCCTGACATTTCAGGGGCCGGCCAGCAGTAAATACATAAGGATTGATCAATTTTCAAATACTTAACCATAGTTTGTGGACTCCATAACTTTAACACAGAGTAAATAATATACAAGATAATAATAATAAGATAATCTGTACCGGAACTAAGAAAAACATTTTTTTTTTCAAAATTTTTGGTATTTTTTTTCATTTTATATAGCAAAAAGTATATAAATTGTCAAAGTAGCGCAGTGCTGAATAGCAAAAAATGCTCTGGTTATGTAGGGGGTAAAACGTTCTGGAAGTCAAGTGGTTAAAGGGCCCCTCAGACACAGGTCGTGGATGCACGATAAAACTGGTTAAGATCTTTCTAAAGGCCCATACACACGATCAGACTTTTTGACAACCAACATGCAAATTAGCTGTTTTGGACCAACATCCGACCGTGTGTACGCTCCATCGGACCAACTTTTTCCAGGTTTCATCAGACTTTTGTTGGCTGTGCGAACGGACCAACTTTTCTGCCAACAAAAGTCCGATGGACCAAAGTCCGACCGTGTGTACACAAAACCAACGGACTTTTGTACAAACCAATGCAGAACCAATGCAAAAGATCAGACAACAATACAGAAGTTGACCAAAGGTGGCGGTAAAGAGCAGAAAAAGTCCTGCCGTGTGTATGCAATACCAACTTGGGGCCAACGCCCTTTGGACAAAAATCCACGGGAAAATTGGTCCACGGTCCGATCGTGTGTATGAGGCTTTACAAAGGATCCTTCTACAAACATGCACTATTGGGCCTATACAGGAAGGAGGATAACAGGAAAGACTGGCTGGAAATAAACAGCTCAGCTGATGATTTTGTCCCCTGAGAGTACTTGGCCAGGAGACTCGGAGGGGGGGGGGGGGTAGCTACAGACATAAGATAAGTCACCTGAACCAACAATAGTAAGGCCAGGTGGGAGGCATTGTCTATGGTCTGTGGGAGCTTCAACTCTTTCTAGGCATCTTGTATGTAGAGTTGCAAATTGCCATCTGCTAATTTTTTTATTTTTTTTTCTTATTTAGCAGCTGAAGATGAAAAGTTCATAAAGGAGGAAAATGTGGACACTTACATAACAGAAAGTTCCACCGGTGAGATTAAGCACACTCCGACATCACCAGACACAGCACAGACAGTTCACACTGCAAGACCCATTTTATATAAGAGTTATTTTGTTTTCTCATTTTGCTACACCCTTTGTATGAGATTATTTCAACAATTTTTTCTCCAAGTCATAAAAATTCTCAATGACTAAAAAAAAAAAAAAAAAATTATAGAATAAGCAGCGTACTTGGAAAAGGTTGCAGGAGGGTGTATACAATAAGAAGAGCTGAGCATACTCTACCTGTACAGACCCCCCCAACATACACACTACATTTAGAAAATCTGTTGTAGGCTCAGTATTAGGAGGATATAATGATTAATTTCACTCTATATCTCGGTTTTCCGATAAAATCACTACAGAGCTTCATAGGGACCCCCCTTTGAAAAAGGATCCCTCCCCAGGTAATATACAATGAAAAATTAAACTCAACAGGCTCTTTATAGTGTATGTAGAGCCAAACGTTCCCCCCCCCATTTTCGATGAAAATGGTTAAAGTGATATTAAAAGGAAGAATTTGTTTTTCCCTTAAAATAATAAACATGTTATACTTACCTGCTCTGTGTAATGGTGTTGCACAGAGCAGCCCCGATCTTCCTCTTCTGGGGTTCCCCGCCGGCGCTCCTGGCCCCTCCCTGCCAAGTGCCCCCATAGCAAGCAGCTTGCTATGGGGGGGGGGGGGCACCCGAGCCACTGCTCTGTGTGTCCAGTCACACACAGAGCACTGTTTGGCCCACCCACCACTCTCTAATAATTGGCTCACTGGTTGTGATTGACAGTAGCGGGAGCTAATGTCTCAGCCAATGAGGAGGATGAGACCTGGGAGAGCCGCTGCTCTCGTGCACATCAGTGAATCGAGATTGGGCTCAGGTAAGTATTAGGGGGGACTCTGGGGGTCTGCTCCACACAGGTGTTTTTTTTTTTTTTTTACCTTCATGCATTCTAAAAAAACCTTGAGCCTTTACAACCACTTCTAGACCCTGATCAGGTTTTCACATCTGTGGTTCATTGGGGAGATTTGCTCTCAGTGAGAGGAGATCTCTCCAGTATGAGGGAAATCCTCTTAGACGGTAGTCCAGAATAGGCTCCCCTATTGGAACATTATGCCTTTAGATACACTTTAGGCCCCTTTCACACTTATACGACTTGTCCCACGATTTGGGACTGCAAAGTAGTATGACAAGTCGTTCCCCATGATTTCCAATGGCAGCCATTCATATTAGTACGACTTCAAGTCTTTCCGACTTCAAAGTAGTCCCTGCACTACTTTGGTCCGATTTTGATGCCACTTACACAGGCATTCCTTGAAATCGCGGCAAAAATTGCGGCCGCGAAACTCGGTAAAATAGCGCGACTTTGAAGTCGCACAAGTGTGAAAGGGGCCTTAAAGTGATCCCAAATTGATATAACATAGGTATAAAGTAACAGTTTTGCTTCAAATCCATCTCTATGTCACTCTGGATGACTTGGTGGCCCAAGTTGATGTTAAAGTGGTAGTAAACTCTTGTTACACCTACAGGTAAGTCTAGAATAAGGCTTACCTGTAGGTACTGTGAATATCTCCTAAACTTTTAAAGGTCAAGTCAAGGCTGAAAGTAGGGCCAGAATTCAGCTTTATCTTTTGGAGAACAAGAAGTTCAAAAATAGGCCAGAGAGATAAAATGTACAACTCCTCAGCCAGATATCAGCTCTGATGATCATAAGTAGTGTCTGAAATTTCCATAGTGTTATATAGCAGCATTAATGATCGGGAAGTATGGATTATTAGGAAGAAGTCAAGCCTTTCACCTACACCCCCAAGTATAGCTAATACTCTGTGCATTCTCATTGGCAGCTGAGATCAGTCATAGATGGGACAGGAGGAATGATTCCCGCCAATCAGAGAGCTCCGAGCTCTGGATAGCGCAAGATGGAACCACATCATCCCGCTTTATACCAGAAGAAGACCCCAGACCCCTGGGACGGACCCACAAGACATATTCCAGGAAATCGCTGCCGCTCCAGTGTCCCCTCAGCCTCTCTTCTGACAAACCCCCCGACATGAAACCCAACGGCTCGGGATCAGACCAGACCGGATCAAAAAGGCCAGCAACGGGGAACCAGCACTGGTGCGATCAGTGCAATGAGCACTTCCCTGATAGACGTCAGCTGACAGCTCACAAAAGATTACACACAAAGAGACCAAGACGGTGACCGGAGCTGTATGCTCCCCACAGCGACATGATGGCAGGCGCCTGAACATCCTGCAATGTGATAACGGACACAAGGCCGCAGATTCCAATTCTGCATTAGCAGAATTCCTATAGACAATTCATAGCCATTACACCTCAGTATACCCTCACATTAGCACACAGACTTTTGTGTCATCTGTATTGCATTTTCTTTCGTCTATAGAACAGATATTCAGTTAATAAAATCCTTATTTGTAGTTAAAAACAAACCAGTGGTTGATTCAAGTTTCTTCAAAAAATTTCCAGGACCTAAAAAGGTCAAAGTCAAATCTGAGAATTTCGATTTTTAAAGGATACATTTTTTTTTTTTTTTTTAAATAATAAATGCACATTTTTTGCAGATAAAAAATAAATGTATATTTTTATCTTGGGAACCTGTAAAGCATTTCACCTGCGATCAGCAGATTACGGGTGCAATGTCATGCGCCTGCAGACTGTCATTGTAGATGTCTGCCCATACCTCCTATATGGGCAAATAGTTACTTCAGTCCAGGAAGAGACAATGAACTACGGAGGATACTCGCCAGCGCCCTCGTAGTTCATAGAGAACTACAAGAAGTCAGCCACAAAGGCTGACAGTACTAGTAGTCTAGTCATTCGCAGGATTCTGTGAATGGATGATGTGGCTGTGTGGGCACTGTGGTGATACTATTAGCAGAGCAGTGCAGTATGTAAAAAAAAAAAAAAAAAAATTTGTAAAAACAAAATTATATATATATATATATATATATATATATATATATATATATATATTTTTTTTACATACTTTCACTAGAGTAAATGCAGTGTCCCTATAGTGGCATTGTACTGCTATGGCAGTGATCATGTACAATGGCTAGCTGTAATATTACTGTATGTCAGTGCCACCAGCCATTGTCTCTGATCACCGCCCCCAGCAGTACAATGTCACCAGGCTGAACCAGTCACAGGGTCCCTAATCATCTCAGCATGAATCACAATGTCCCTGCTCACCTCCACACCAATCACAATGTCCCTGCTCACCTCCACACCAATCACAACGTCCCTGACCACCTCCACACCAATCATATGTCCCTGATCACCTCCACACCAATCATATGTCCCTGATCACCTCCACACCAATCATATGTCCCTGATCACCTCCACACCAATCATATGTCCCTGATCACCTCCACACCAATCATATGTCCCTGCTCACCTCCACACCAGTCACAATGTCCCTGATCACCTCCACACCAGTCACATATGTCCCTGACCACCTCCACACCAATCACAACGTCCCTGCTCACCTCCACACCAATCACAACGTCCCTGATCACCTCCACACCCATCACAATGTCCCTGATCACCTCCACACCAGTCACAATGCCCCCGATCACCCCCACACCAGTCACATATGGCCCTGATCACCTCCACACCCATCACAATGTCCCTGATCACCTCCACACCAGTCACAATGTCCCCGATCACCTCCACACCAATCACAACGTCCCTGCTCACCTCCACACCAATCACAATGTCCCTGATCACCTCCACACCCATCACAATGTCCCTGATCACCTCCACACCCATCACAATGTCCCTGATCACCTCCACACCAGTCACAATGTCCCTGATCACCTCCACACCCATCACAATGTCCCTGATCACCTCCACACCAGTCACAATGTCCCCGATCACCTCCACACCAATCACAACGTCCCTGATCACCTCCACACCAATCACAATGTCCCTGATCACCTCCACACCCATCACAATGTCCCTGATCACCTCCACACCAGTCACATATGTCCCTGCTCACCTCCACACCAATCACAACGTCCCTGACCACCTCCACACCAGTCACAATGTCCCCGATCACCTCCACACCAGTCACATATGTCCCTGATCACCTCCATACCAGTCACATTTGGCCCTGATCACCTCCACACCAATCACAACGTCCCTGCTCACCTCCACACCAATCACAATGTCCCTGATCACCTCCACACCAGTCACAATGTCCCTGATCACCTCCACACCAGTCACAATGTCCCTGATCACCTCCACACCCATCACATATGGCCCTGATCACCTCCACACCAGTCACATTTGGCCCTGATCACCTCCACACCAGTCACATATGGCCCTGATCACCTCCACACCAGTCACATATGGCCCTGATAGACCTGCAGTTTGTTTTGTAACGAAATTCGACACAATTTTGCATCTTTCGGACATTCGCAGAGTTCGCAGGATAAATGTCTGGTTAATATTGGAAGGAGGTATCCAAGTATCCAGAGACATTGTGAGTGTATCTACCTCTACCATAATAAATAATATCCTCTGCATTTAATTATTACTGGTTTTAGTAATAATTTAAGACTTAAGCTGTGAAGGTCAGGTGCAGACCATCACGGAGCCCACTCACACTCCTGTAGCAGATGATGCAAGTCTGAAAAGGAGGGTCACACTCCGCTGGTGTGGTATCATCCACAAGAAACCTTTTCGGAGACTTCGGAGACAGAACATGGTTCTGCCACGGTGTTCTGCCTGAGCAGTCTCTAATAAGGTTTCTTGTGAATGATACCAGTGGTGTGTTATTACTCCCATAATAACTATACACAGTTGTCCAGCGCACACCCCCCCCCCCCCCCCCCCCCAGAGGAGGGCGGGAGGCTGCTGAATGCCAAGTCCAGGGGGAGGAGGAGAAGAGGGGTTGCGTTGGCTGCACAAAGAGTGGCAGAATCTGTAGGAGGAGTTCTGTCCTCTTCTCTTCTGCTGACACGGAGGGGGGGCTGCATTCATGTCAATGGTGAGGCTGCATTCATGCAATGGTGAGGCTGCATTCATGTCAATGGTAAGGCTGCATTCATGGCACTGATTAGGCTGCACTGATGGGCACTGACCCTTACTTTGCTTCACAGTTCTTTATTTAAAATAAAATAAAAATTCCTGAAACTTCCCTTAGTCCTGAGCGGCGCTCAGGGATTAGTTGGGGGCCACAAAAGAATATATATCTCCAAATAACACGTCCAAGCTCATCTCTTCACCACACACAGCCACAAAGGCAAGAGAATTATTGTTGGGCAGTGTATTAGTGCTCGGACGAACACACTTAGACCGAATTTTAATGGTTCAAAGAATGTCAGGCAAAATGGTCGGCCCTCACGCATGTTCACTTCGTGAAATCTGGCCCTCTTTGAAAAAAGTTTGGACACCCCTGCTCTAAACAGAGGACGGACGGACACAAGTCCGTTTGCACTCGCCTGTCAATAGGAATGCATGGACCTTCTGATCAGGTCTACCTGAAAAACTGACAGGCAGACCTGATCGGATTGGCCTGTGTGAAAGGGGCCAAATGCTGCTTTTACAGGCATTTGAGCTTTTATTTCAGCTTGAAGAACCTTGTGCTTTTTTATGCGCCTTATTAGCATCTTCAAGCTCTTTTGAGCATGTGTTTTTTTTTTTTTTTTTTTTTTTTACACAAACCCTTCTAAATAGTATTTTCTTAAAATGGAGTTCCACCCAAATGTGGAAGCTCAGCTTATCTGCTTCCTCACCACCTTTGGCACCTTTGGGGGGGGGGGGGGGCGATACCTGTCAAAAACATGTATCCATTCCCACTTTTGTGTAAGGACGCTGTGGTGACCTACATCATTTGCGGCCTCTCATCCTTCCCTCTGTTGCCTTCTGGGAGACACACACAGGTCCCAGAAGATAGCATGACCACTCAGCAAGCGCACCGCAGTAGGAAACAGGCTGTGAAGCCGCAAGGCTTCACCTCCTGTTTCCCTTAGTAGGGATGCCGGCGCTGGCACCCAGAGCCGTTGAACGGGTCTGCTTCGGGTGCCGACATCGCAGGCCTCCTGGACAGGTAAGTGTCCCCTTTACTAAAAGTCAGCAGCTACAGTATTTGTAGCTGCTGACTTTTAAAGGATAACTAAAAGGTTCCTTTTTTTAATTTTTTTTAAAACATGTCATACTTACCTCCTCTGTGCAGTTGGTTTTGCATAGAGTGGCCCCGATCCTCCTTTTCTGGGGTCCCTCAGTGGCGCTCTTGGCTCCTCCTCTTCTCAAGTGCCCCGTCGGAGAAGCGCTCTCCCTCAGGGCACCTGTGTCTTGCTTCTGCGTCTATTGACGCAGACAGCAGGAGTCGGCTCCGCCCCCTGACTCCCGCATCATTGGATTTGATTGACAGCAGTGGGAGCCAATGGCTGCGCTGCGATCAATCTATCCAATCAGGACCCGGGACACTGGCGGGATCGGGTGTGCTCATCCCCAGTGCAGGAACGATCGGGCTCAGGTAAGTAAAGGGGGGGGGCTGGTGCACTACAAGAGGTTTTAAACCTCAATGCATAGAAGGTGAAAAACTGTGAGGGTTTACAACCCCCTTTATTTTTTGTTTCTCCCCCAGGCTGGAACTCGCTTTAACCCCTGTATAAACAAAACAAAAAGCTGGAACAAACGTATTTTGCGTTTGAGCTCTTTTGGGCATTAGCTCCTCTCAAAAATGTGAGTTTGATGGGGTTTTTTTTGCCTGTAGTGTAGAATCATATGCCTGAAAAAGCCGCAGTGTGCATGGACACATTGGCTAACATGGAGGGGAGTTTCTAGGCAAAATAAATTAGCTCAAAAGCCTGTAGGGGCTACTTCTTTAAAGCGGTTGTATACCCTCCATTACAACTTGCACCTACAGGTAAGCCTAGATTAAGGCTTACCTGTAGGTACAAGAAATTTCTCCTAAACCTACATGGTTTAGGAGATATTTGCCAAAAAGTTTTACAACGTTGTCTACGGCGCATGCGTGCCGTAGACAACGGTGCATTCACAGGGTTGATCCCCATTCACAAATTCGGCTTGCTGAATTTGAAGTCTCCCGCGCGAATGCGCGGAGCAACGTCTTCGCTGCTCTGGCCAATCACAACACCGCATCGGCGCTGTGATTGGTCGGAGCGGCGATACCCAGAAGTAACCTTCCGGGTATCTGTAAAGAGATGGCTGCGGCTAGAGGGGGAGACTAGGACGGCGTCGGGGGCCCAGATCTAAGGTAAGTGATGCATAATGAACTAGTATGCTAGTCATACTAGCTCATTATGGCTTTGTCTTGCAGGTGGTTTTAAAAAAAAAAAAAAAAAACGGGTATACAACCACTTTAAGCTCCTTTGAGCTGCAGTGTGCATGAGCCCTAAGTCATTGGGATGACATGTACAGTTTACATGTATAAAAGTTGCAAAATTGGGTTTGGGGATTAGGGTTTGTTTTGATCTTGGTCATAAAGGAGTTAAACAGGTTGCGCAGTCTTAAAAACACACATTGTGGTCTGTCTTTAGCGTGTAATTTTGCATTCTCGTTTGAAATGATTGTTTGAGAATGAAAACCAAACAGAACGTGGGGTGTGCCAGCACGAAGCACACGCTATACATTGCTGTCATCACTGGGCGATCAGGATGACAAGGAGGAAGTGAGTTGTTCTTTGCACTTTGTCCAGCGTGTTAAACACACCTACTGCTTGGTGTTTCAGCACTTGGTTCTCCTTCCAGCTCGGTGCAATGGCTTGCAGTGACTTACGAGAAGAACTAGACTGCTCCATTTGCCTGGAAATTTATACGGATCCTATAACACTAAGATGCGGACACAACTTCTGCCGCATCTGTATCGAGGACTACTTTCTGAGGACACAAGAAAAAACAGGAGTTTATAGCTGTCCAGAATGCAGAGAGGAGTTTCAAGATTGGTCTGATATGAGGAAGAACAAAACCCTGTACAACATAGCCCAGCATTTCCTGTCCATTCCTGATCAGGGGGAGACTGGGATCTACTGTACTTACTGCGACTCTCCTGTCCCTGCCGTTAAGACCTGCCTGCAGTGCGAGACCTCAATGTGTGATGATCACCTGAGGAAACACAACAAATCTGTACAACACGCTTTAATTCCACCAACCAGGTCTACAAGAGATAGAAAACGCTCCATCCATAAAAAGGTCCTGGAGTGTTCCCGTACCGAGGACTCTTCTTGCATCTGTGAGTCCTGCAAGCTTGGTGGAGAACATAGAGGCCACCAAGTGGAGTCACCAGATGAGGCCTCCGAGAAGGATAAGCTTAAAAGAATTCTGGAGCAATTGGCCGCAAGGAGAGAAGAGACTGAGGAAAAGGTCCAGAAACTGCAGGAACGCAGGAGAGAGGTACAAGAAAAAGCAGCCGGTGTAACAGAGAGAGCTACCGGCCTATTTAGAGAAATCAGGAGACACCTGGAAGATCTCGAGAAGAGAGTTATGGCTGCGATTGCCGACAAGGAATTGCAGACCTTGCGATCATTCTCTGATCTGATTCGGCAGCTGGAGGTACAGAAGGAGAAGCTGTCTAGGAAGATGAATCACATTGAAGAGATGTGTAACAACACCGACCCAATGACCATTTTACAAGAACCGAACAGACAGGATGTCTTGGAGGACACACTGGAGGAGATAGAGGCAAGAGAAGAGAAACAGGTCCATGATGGAGATCTGGGTGAGAATCAGATCTTTGAGACATTGACTACGGGTTTATCTGATATTATATCGGTTGTAAAACAAAAGATCTGTGCCCTGAGGGATTCAGACATCAAACTGGATATCAATACAGCTGGAAACCGAGTCGTTATCTCTGGTGACCTTAAAACGGCGTCTTGGTCAGAAGAGAACCAGGGCCGCACAGAGACAGCAGAGAGATTTGAGTATTACCAAGTCCTGAGCACCAGGAGATTGTCGTCAGGGCAGCACCATTGGGAAGTGGAGACCAGTGACCCAGTGCGGTGGAGACTTGGGCTGTGCTATGCCAGTACCACCAGAAAGGGTGGGCAATCGCTCTTTGGGAACAACGCTACCTCATGGTGTTTACGGTGGTGTGACAACAAGCTAACGGCGATGTATAATGGTAAAGTTACCCATTTACCTCACAGGATCTCCCATCGTAAAGTAAGAATACATCTGGATTATGAGGCCGGGCAGATATCTTTTTTCGAGCCATGTGACCCGATTCGGCACCTCCACACTTTCACCACCACCTTCACTGAGCCCCTCCATGCCGGGTTCTGTGTCTGGACAGGATGGGTGCGAGTCCTGAGCTAAGAAAACAGGCAAATTAGTTTTTTTTTTATGTTTTATAACATTTTGACCCCACGCCATTAAAACCTAAGTTTAGCAAGAAAAAAAAATCATCACAAGGGATATTACTACTTACTTCATTTTGATGCGTCCCTTGTGCTGCCGTTTCCTGCTTTAGCTGAAATCAGCACAAAACATAAAACCAACTCAGTTATTTCCCTTGTAAATACAAATTATACCAATGTTCCTTAAAGTCCCACTAGACGGACATTGGCTTTAGTTGAAATCTTCTTTCTCCGATCCCCCTCCGCCACCACTGCCATAATATTCCGGTGCAGCAGATGGGGTCAAAGGAGCCGATGTATGTATGAGAGGCACTCGTGACAACTATGCCTGTATGAAACCGTACTATAGGTTCTATGAATGAAACACAATCTATGAATAGAGGTAGACTTTTCAGTCAATGCCCATCCCCCATTCATAGAAGCTATAGTGCATCTTCTACGAATGGAGGGGGTGGGTGGAAAGGGCAGGCATAATTGTACTCTTGACCAGTGCCCGTCATATGTCCTTCGGCTCTTTTAACCCCCGCGGCACCTCAAGATTATAGTGGCAGGGGTGGGTGAATCGGAGGAGCAAGATTTCAACTAGCAGCACAAGGGGCACAGCACATTGACTGTAAGCAGGGCTATTTTACCCTCAAAAATAGGTGCAAGAACTCAACCACGACCCCGCAAAACCCTCCTTTTCTTCACACACACCCTCCAAACCACATTAAATAGGGGTCAATTTTCACTAAGTGGAATGGTTTTAAAATGGTTTAAAATACCAGGAGTGTGTTACATATAGAGTGCAGAGATTGGGGGGGGGGGGGTGTTGCAACACACAAAGTTCAGGGGTGCACTACACAGAGTGCAGAGTTCAGGGGTGCGCTACACACCGGGTGCAAGGTTCAGGGGTGCACTACACACGGTGAAAAGTTTGGGGGTGCACTACACGGTGCAAAGTTCAGGGGTGCACTACACACAGGGTGCAGAGTTCAGGGGTGCACTACACACAGGGTGCAGAGTTCAGGGGTGCACTACAGAGTGCAAAGTTAAGGGGTGCACTACAGAGTCCAAAGTTTGGGGGTGCACTACACACGGTGCAAAGTTCAGGGGTGCACTACACACGGTGCAAAGTTCAGGGGTGCACTACACACAGGGTGCAAAGTTCAGGGGTGCACTACACAGGGTCCAAAGTTCAGGGGTGCACTACAGAGTGCAAAGTTAAGGGGTGCACTACACAGGGTCCAAAGTTAAGGGGTGCAAAGTTCAGAGGGGCACTACACACGGTGCAAAGTTCAGGGGTGCACTACACACAGGGTGCAAAGTTCAGGGGTGCACTACACACAGGGTGCAAAGTTCAGGGGTGCACTACACAGGGTGCAAAGTTTAGGCATGCACTACACAGGGTGCAAAGTTTAGGCGTGCACTACACAGGGTGCAAAGTTTGGGGGTGCACTACACACAGGGTGCAAAGTTTGGGGGTGCACTACACACAGGGTGCAAAGTTCTGAGGTGCACTACACACAGGGTGTAGCATTCAGGGGTGTACTACACACAGAGTGCAGAGTTCAGCCTTCTTCCACAGCTGCTTACCTCTGCATCCCACTCTCACCTCTCACTTTCACCCCTCTTCAGCTCTACATGCAACCCACCTTCATGTACCTCCCTGCACACTGTAGGTGGCTCTGCCTCTCTCACTTACAGGGATATCATCCAGTGGGGGTGTGGAAATCTGCACTGCACCCCGGTCACCTGCATCTCCTTTGTCTCCATCCTGCACTCAGTGGGAGCCACTCAGGAGATCAGATCTGTGGGAGCCGTTGGGAGACAAGCTGTCACTTGTAAATACAGAAGCCGGACTTCTGTGTTTACAAGTGATAGTATTGAGCAGAGGGCCCGAGCCAGAGGTGGTGGAACTGAGTTCCACCAAGTTCCACCTGAAAAAAAAGCCCTGGCTGTAAGTAATATTCCTTGTGCTGATTTATTTATTTATTTTTTGGCTAAGCCTTGGTAGGGCACCCACAAACACCAAGATTTGTAACCAGCAAAAACACCTGTCCTGACCAAAGATCCAGCTGATCGGATTGGATTGAGATTTAATGCTGTAATGAGCAGACCTTCTGGGTGGCCACAGACTGTTAGATCTTTGGAAAGCCAGGTGACCAGTTCATAACATTTGCTGCAATGACCTTTTCCTGAAACTGAGTCTCATTACAGCGACTTGCAGCCCGTGTGCAGAAACAACATCTTTCCCTTCTCTATGTAGCAAATGATTATTTTTAATTTACACAGATCCTCCAATATGTCGTAGAATGCATTATTTCCAAACATTGGCTGTGTATGTGCAATTGTAGCCACAAAATTTAGCAGAAAAGGAAAAGCTGATTTTAGTTTCACGATTGAAAGCTCAAAAAGGCATTTTCCTCTGCCAGTATAGCCAATAGGAGAGAATGTGAGATGAACTACATTGTTAATTGTAACCAAGTAGCAATTTTATTATGCTGAACTCAATGTATATACAAATAAAAAAAGACAAATTAAATTCTGTATTCCTAAATGTATCCTTTCAATTCTAGCAGTGTACCTGAATTGGGCATGGTATAACCTTCTTGCAGTCTCTATACAGCAGTGATGGCGAACCTTGGCACCCCAGATGTTTTGGAACTACATTTCCCATGATGCTCAACAACACTGCAGAGTACATGAGCATCATGGGAAATGTAGTTCCAAAAAACATCTGGGGTGCCAAGGTTCACCATCACTGCTATACAGCATAGCTCAAACTGTGAGAGGGAGAAACAGCTCTGGGGGGGCAATCAGGTGTGCTCATGTACTAACAAGGGTCATGATGATAGGATGAGGGAGCATAGTGACAAAGAAGCTTTCAATCTCATCTTTTCACAGGCTGGGGGGGGGGGGGGGGGGGGGGCTGGACAAGACATTGGGATCTCCTGACTTGATACACAGGGCTTTAATGTGAGGACTAGATGGGGAAAAATACAAATCCTTTTGCAGGGGTACACCAGCCCTCTTATGCCGCGTACACACGGTCGGAATTCTCGTCGGAAAAAGCTCTGGATGGTTTTCCCGTCGGAATTCCGACGGAATTTCGCTCAAACTGTCTTGCCTACACACGGTCACACCAAATTCCGACGGTCAGTAACACAGCGGCATAAAACACGTTCAACAGCACTATAAAAGGGAAGTTTAATGCTTCTGAGCATGCGTCTAATTGTTTCCGAGCATGCGTCGGAATTTTGCGTGTCGGAATTGCATACACACGATCGAAAAATCCGATAGAAAGGTTTTCCGTCGGAAAAATTGAGAACAGGTTCTCAATCCAAAGTCCGTCAGAAATTCCGACAGAAAAAGACCGATGGGCATACACACGGTCGGAAAATCCGTTGAGAAGCTCCCATCGGACTGTTTCCATCGGAAATTCCGACCATGTGTACGCGGCATTAGGCTACATTCACACCAATGCATATTTTTATGCTTTTTGCAGAAACTCAGGCCATTTTTTTTTTTTAACATGGGTTCCTATGGAACACGTTCACATCAATGCATTTTTGGAAAGGGTCAGGGATTTTTTTTTTTGAATGAAAAACTGCTTTTTTTTTTGCTTTTTTGGTGCAATAGACTTAAATGGAGAAGCTGAAGAAATGCATGTAGTGCGTTTTTACGGCGTTTTTACCACGATTTGTGTGCAAAGAGCCGTCCAACATGGGGTTGCCACCTCATCACTTTAAAACCGAACACATATTAATTACACAAATTCTGTGGCTGATTAAGGTGGTAATTAAACTCACTTGGTGCCTTATATGCATTAAGTTAGCCTCAGCACCTGTGTAATCCATATGTGTTTGGGTTTAACCAGTTGCTAACTGGCTCACGCCGATATACATCGGCAAAGTGGTTTGTTCCCTTGAATCGCCGTACGGGTACGTCTGTACCTTTAAAGCGGTTCTGCGCTGACAAAGTAAACATTTTTTGTTAGGTCTATCTATCTGAAAAGTATTGATCTTATAATAAAAACTTACTTCTTTCAGTGCTGCACCGTTTCTACGTCCGTTTTTCTGTTTAAAGATTCGTTATAAAAAGATCTCCTGACCGATGTCATTTTGCTTGTGGGCATTTGAAGCCCACAAGCAAACACTTCCTGGTTCCCTTCGTTTTCCCGTACCAGCATGCATTGCCGGTTCCCGCGCATGCTCAGTAGCTTCACAGCTACGAGCGGCGTAATCGGGACGGTTACCATGACAACGGGTGACGTCGTATTCAGTTACCGCCCCGCTGTTAGCCTGAAGTCTCAAACGTGGCCGGCGTAATGACGTCACGCCATGGAAATCACGCGAGAATTCGCATCGGAACCCCGGCAATGTCTCTTGGGATTGATTACATGGCGACACAGCGAAATTAATAGGAAATGACGCTGATCCCCGCGCAGAGCCCGCCCACCGCCGCAGGGAGAAGAACACAGATGAAGCCAGCATTCAAGGTAGGCTTAAAAGATGCAGAATTGAACCATCAATTCTGTCATCTAACAGGCTAAAGAAGCGATAGAGACTAAGACTATGGGATGGGTGCAGAACCGCTTTAAGGGACGATAGCAGGCACGTGCGCGCACCCGATGCACAGCGGGGAACCCGTTGCATGTGGCCGGTGGGTGCGATCGCGTGCACGAGAGCAGGAACAGGGATTTGTGTGTGTGTGTAAACACGCAAATCCCTGTTCTGTCAGGAAAGAAGAGACATATCGTTTGTTCCTACTAAGTAGTAAAAAAATTATTCTCTTCCTCTAGTGAGTCCTATCGCCCCACAGTTAGAACACACCTGGGGAACACACATTTAACCCCCTTGATCGCCCCCTAGTGTTAACCCCTTCCTGCCAGTGACATTTACACAGTAATCAGTGCATTTATATAGCACTGATCGCTGTATAAATGTCAGTGGTCCCAAAAAGGTGTCAGAAGTGCCCGATCTGTCCGTCGCTAAAAATCGCAGATCACTGCCATTACTAGTAAAAAAATAAAAAAAAAATAATATTAAAAATGCCATACATCTTTCCCATAGTTTGTAGACGCTATAACTTTTGCGCAAACCAATCAATATAAGCTTATTGCAAATTTTTTTACCAAAAATATGTAGAAGAGTATCTATTGGCCTAAACTGAGGAAGAAAAACATTTTTGGTGATATTTATTATAGCAAAAAGTAAAAAATTTTTATTTATTTTTTTTAAATTGGCACTCTTTTTTTGTTTACAGAGCAAAAATTTTTAAAAAGCAGACATGATTATATACCACCAAAAGAGAGCTCTATTTGTGGGAAAAAAAGGACGTAAATTTTGTTTGCATACAGCGTCGCAATTGTCAGTTAAAGCGAAGCAGCGTCGTATCTCAAAAAATGGCCTGGAGGAGGTCCGATTACATTTTTTTAATAAAGCACACTTACCAGTTCTATGTGCCCACGATGTCGGCCGCCTGAGGCCGATTCGTCCATTGCATCGGGTCCCGGCGCTGCCATTTGAAGTGAGGGGCCTTGTGGCTTCACTGCCCGTTTCCTACTGCACATGCCTCAGTCGCGCTGCGCTTTGTGAATGGCTGGCTGTGTTCTGGGACACAAACAGTTCCCAGAACACACCGCGCCACCTTTCCCAGAAGACGACGCGAGGAGAAGACCGAAGATCACCGCGGTGTAGGAAGTGGCAGATTAGGACGATCTTGCCTAGCAACAGCCATTTCTGGTAAATAAAACATTTATTTATTTTTTTTAATTTTTAGGAGCATTTTAATGCAATTTTTTTTTTTTATGGTGGCCCTCTGATTTAAGCAGCCAAATTTTCCAGTCTGTAAGTAGTTAACGGGATGAGGTGGCAACCCTACCATGAAAAACAAACGCATGCCTATGTACCGGTGTTGCCAACCGTCAGTAAATTTATGGACAGTTTGTAAAAATTTGTGATTTCTTCAACGGTCTGTAAATATCAGGGGCTGATCATTTGTCATGCTGTGTTGACTTTTTAAGTGTAAATTTACATGTTATGGGTATTGTCAGCGTTTCCATAATGTGTTTCTATTGTTTAAATATTGGTAGTCTTTGTTTTTAATAGGATTTGTCATTTTTGAGGTTGTCAGTGCTCGGTCAGTAAATTTTCCATGTTTTTCAGTAAAAAAAAATAAAAAAAAAAAATGCTGCAGGAGTTTGGCAACACTGCTATGCACCCAGGAGTGAAAGCGGTTTGCGTACGGCCACCAGTAGAATTCAGTGATAGGCATGGGGTTGTGTCACAGTGGTGCAGGCTTTTAGGGAGTAAAATAGCCCGGTAAGGAGGCACCATAACACCTCCCCACTGCCTGTCAAACGCCCATTGAAAAAGTGATCCACTATGGATTGCTCTTCAGAGGGTCATGGCAAGTGTAAACAAACCCTTACGGAGCACTGCTCTACTACATTCACCGAGCACCCTTAGGAACACCCATACACCCGCTTTTCATGCAATTTTCTAATAAGCAGGGCTTTGCATTGCATGAATGTTCACATTAATCACTAGAAAGGGGGCAAAATGTGATTTCTGCGATTTGGATTGTGGCATGAGTGTTGTTGTTGTCAGATGGACTGAGTTTGAGTACTTGTGTCTGTTGAGCTCCTGGGATCTTCACACACAGCAGTCTCTAGAGCAGCTATTCTCAAACTGGATTCCGTAGAGTTCCCCCAGAGGTCAGGGTCCTCTTAATAGCATTATGGGCCCCTGGGCCACGTAATTCACTGGGGGCCCAGATCCCCGACGGCCGTCCTCTACTATTCATCACGTAATCAGAGCAGTACACGTTCTGCCCACAAAAGCAGCAGTAGTGGGAGGTTCTTCCTTAACCCCCCCCCCCCCCCCCCCCCCCAAAAGCACCAGAAACCGTAGGATGAAAGTACCTGGGAAAGATGTCATTCCAATGGTAGATTTAGGCCAGTGATGAGCAGCTGCTGTTCCCACAGCTCATGTCCCGGGCCAGCTTAGTAAAAAGTGTGACTGTCCAGGCAAATCCGGACCATTTGCAAGTCTGATGTCATGCAAGATTATTATGGGGCTCCCATGCCCCTGGGAAGTGCATTAAGATGGCGCTGCCAGAGGTTGCTAGAGGTTCCTCGAGCTGCGGCTAATTGAACTCAGATGTAAAGCGGTATTCCACCCTAAAGTGGAACTTGCGCTCATCAGAACCCCCCCCCCCCCCACTCCGGTGTCACATTTGGCACCTTTCAGGGGGAGGGGGGTGCAGATACCTGTCTAAGACAGGTATTTGCACCCTCTTCCGTGCATAGACTCCCATGGGAGTCTATGCCTCTTCCTGTCCCGCCGCGCTGTCTGCTGGGACACACACGGGTCCCAGAGACAGCGCGGAGCATTCCTATTGCATTGCGTGACTCGCACATGCGCAATAGGGAACCGGTAAGTGAAGCTGCAAGGCTTCATTTCCCCGATTCCCATACCCAAGATGGCGGCAGCAGCATCCGAGGGACGGTTGGGCCTCGGGTGCCGACATCGCTGGACCCTGTGCCAGGTGAGTGTCCTTATTTTAAAAGTCAGCAGCTGCAGTATTTGGAGCTGCTGACTTTTAAAAAAAAACATTTTTTTCGCCAGACTCCCTCTTTAATCATACCTGAAAAATTCCAGGACCAACACCACTTGGTAATGTCAGCAGCCTTACACCAATTCTGTTTTTAACTTTATGTAAGGGGCATTCTTTCTACTGACCAACGATACAAGGGTCATTTCCCATTGAGCCCTGATGAATTGGTTTTCTTAAGGGTCCCTCAAGACCTGTTTTGGGGGTTCTTCTGCGGAAAAAAAAAAAAAGGTTGAGAAAGGCAGATCTAGAGTTTACTCAAAATGGGAAGACAACCAAAAAAATCCAGTGAGCACCCATTCTGCAGATGGAAAAACCTTGTTAATGAGAATGGTCAGATGGGTTGTAGCTGACAAATAGGCTACACCGCTGTTTTGAGAGTAAAGGGAGGTTATAGTGTTCCTAATAAAGTGCTTGGTGAGTGTCTAATCCACACCGGAGGGATGACTGCAGAAAGTAGGCAGGCCACCTTATGGTGGGACATGATCTGACCTTTTCTGATCTGTAGGTTTGTTCTGGGTCAGGCAACTAGCATTTTCAGGCCATTGGAGAACATAAACATGATTTCAACCTGGGCAAGCCAGGCAGTGACAACTTCAAACCATCTCCATCTGAGGTCTGTACTGCTACTGAGAAAAGAAAAGGGTGGTTGTGATTTGGGACAATTATGGGATTTGTCATGGAGGTGAACTTGGCTTTTTATTAGGAGTGGCCCGCCTGTTCGCTAGTAAGTGCTGAACAACTTTTTCAGTGAGGATCGGCCATATTAATGCAGCTGGAGGAAACTACGAAGAGTACCGTACATATTCACGTATAAGCCAAGTTTTTCAGCACATTTTTTTTTGCTGAAAGTGCCCCCCTCGGCTTAAACGCGAGTCAAGCAGTTTTCTGCAGCAGAGAATGACATTTTCTGACCCGACTTCGGGGCCCCATATCTCAGGGCCACTTGGTGCTAGGAACCCCAAATTTGGCGTGCAAACCCAGTGGTACTAGCAAAGATGGGGTTCCTAGCACCAAGTGACCCCAAGATACAGGGCCCAAAAGTCGGGTCAGAAAATTTAATTCTCTGCTGCAGAAAAGTGCTTGACATTTTCCGAACCAACTTTGGGGCCCCGTATCTCGGGTCACTTGGTGCCAAGAACCCCATCTGTTATATGTTGTAGTGCTAGTTCCACTGGGTTGTCATGCCAAATTTGGGGTTCCTAGCATCAAGTGGTCCCGAGATACAGGGCCCCAAAGTTGGTCAACTGTGTCCATCTGCAGCAATGTCATTTCAGGACCCTTTGGGTCCAGAGGCCCCAAATTTGGCTGCAGCTAGGGGGCATTTAGGAACCCTTAACTACCAAGTATAAAGTTTGGGGGACCTTTGGCTGCAAATCGGCAAAGTGAGGCTGCAATGGGCATTGTTGACCCTCTTGTCTCTTGTGACCCTTCATGGGTTCATTCTAGAAATTAGGTTACCTTCATTGAAGCATTAACTAATTTACACACTTTTATGATTCAGGATTTATATAGCGCCAACAGTTTGCGCAGCCCTTTATATTACATCAGTGCAATAAAACTGCATAGAGGTTAAAGTGATTGTAAAGGCTTGTTTTAAAAAAAATTAAATAAACATATCATACTTACCTCCACTGTGCAGCTCGTTTTTCACAGAGTGACCCTGATCCTTGACTTCTGGGGTCCCCCGGCGGCTCCTCCCCACATCCGATAACCCCCTAGGAGAAGTGCTCTCCCAGGGGGGGGGGGTTACCTTGCAGATGCGCTCCCGAGTCCCGCATTTGCGTCCATAGAGACACAAATGCCAGACTCGGCCCGCCTCCTGATTTGTCAATCAAATCATTGGATTTGATTGACAGCAGCGCGAGCCAATGGCTGCGCTGCTATCAATATATCCAAGAGCCGGGACCCCGTGCAGAGAGGGACAGCGTGTCTCCAGCGTGGGAATTACAGGGGTCAGGTAGGTAAAAACGGGGGGGCTGGGGGGCCAGTGACTGTCAGAAGTTTTTTCACCTTAATGCATACGATGCATTAAGGTGAAAAAACATGAGGGTTTACAAACCTTAAAAAGAGGATGCATAGTCAAAACTTTGAGTTTTTGATAGAGTAGAGTAAACTTAAACCCCCGTGCATGTTTTTTTTTTCCCTTTCTGTCCTTGTACCATTGGAGAAATTTACAGAAAGTTATAGGGAACTCTTACACCAGTTTCGGATAAAATACGTCGGAAAAAAAACGGGACGGATTTTGTGGTCGAAATTTTGTGCGTACGGGGGCTTAGGCCTCATTCCCATGAGGCGGATGCGCTCAGCAGAGTCCGCCAGCTCAGCAGGAGATCTCTCCGTTGATCTCCGCTGAGCCGGCGGATGACAGGTCCGTCTCTGTTCACTGAGCAGTGGCAGCAACGCGTTTCGGAAACATGCGTACAGCACGTGTTACCGCCCACATTCTGACATCACTTCTGGTCTGTGCAGTCCACGAGCACGGCGTGCGGTCCACCGCCGGATGACAGATTCTCCTCCTATCGGTCATCAATCCCTCCTATCGCTGCTGGGCGGCAAGAGAACTCTGAGCCGCAGAGGCAGGAACCTGGTTATGGACTGTGATGGTCAGATGAGCCTGTTACATACCTACATCTTGTAAGGGTAAGTTATAGTGTTGATCTAAAAAAAAAAAATGTAATACTGCACTTGGAGGCGCCTCTCCTATCTTACTAAAATAATAAAAGAAAAGCAAAAAAAAAAAAATAAAAAAAATAAAAAAAAAGGAGGAAGAAGAATGAAGAGACTCAAGTGCATGTCATTTCATATACATATTTATATATATATTTACACACATATATACCATGTACAAAGCTACATTCTAAACCCCCTGGGGAAGGGGGTCAATGATGGAAATAAATACTCCAATCCCTACATAAGAAAATGATATTTCCTGTTTGCAAAGTTAGCTCTTTCCAAATAACAGGCAGCTTTTCAATGATGTACTATCTATAGTCAGCTTAGGAAATATTCAAACATAAGATGGCAATGAAGGATTAAAACAGAATCAAAAAACATGATTAGAAGTTTAAGGGGGAAAAAAAATAAAAAAAATTGTAAACACAAAATTAATACAGACAAAAACTTTAGCAAAAAAAAATTCCTTACAAGGAATAAAAACATTTCTGCAAGGCATCAATTCTCATCCTTCTTGTCAAAGCCATTTTTATCATCAACAGAAACATACAATGTAAAGCCCCATTTATTCAGTTATATTAAATCCTTTGGTACATTTGTAATTAGGATGGAATAACTCTAGAATTGTCTCTTTTTTTTTTTTTTTTTTGGAGTTGTGATGTTTCCTTCACATGGAAAAGACATATATGGTACATGTGTGATGCTTCAAAGATAAAATACAACTCTATCCAAACATGTCATTACATTGGTTCATCTTTTTTTTTTTTTTTTAAATATAAAAACATAGCCGATAAGTCTATAAGTACAATAACATTGTGAGCACATTAGCGTGTGAAATATATGTATATAAACAAGTTAGTGTTACAGTATCTCAAACTTATATAAAAGTTATTTTAATATTATATAAAATACAATTCAGCAATGCATGACTCAAGTTTTAAGAATGTACAGGTTTGACTTCTGCAAGGACAATTATTATACGAACAAAGTGCAAAAAAATCCACCCAATAGGTTTTGGCAGAAGTATTAATATGGGTTTCGAAACTGAAGAAACAAAGTGTATTTGAATTGAAGAAAAATAGAAAAAAAAAAAAAAGGAGCTTACCCTTTTCTTTTTAAAAGTTAGTAAAACTTACCAAATAGTCATGTGGAAAAAAAAAAAAAAAAAAAAAAGTAAGTCAATTCCATGGAAATTTACTTTTTCAATATAAGCGACATTAGATCTTCATTCAAACAGTGCCTACAGATAAAGTGATATACTTGAAAAAAAATGACAGGTTATTCTCATAATCTAAATGAAAATGCTAAATTGTTCTGGATCTCCGAAGCTGCTATACCGACCCCTCCCCTTCTTCTGCCCAATCACAGAAGCCTTTGTATTATTCACAAAATACAAAGCCTTCTATGAATGGGCAGCAGAGGGGAGGGATGTGCGTAGCTGCTGTGTGCTTCTCTCCCCTCAGATCCTCTGGGAGTGCAATAAACTTGTCACATAAGTAATAGAGATAAGTCCAGGAGTTGACTTGCACCTAATTGGACTTAGTGTGCCTGCACTTTTTGCAAAGTTTCTGAATTCCTGGTATTCAGCTTTAAAGCGGTTGTATACCCGTTTTTGCCATTTTTTTTTTTTAAACTACCTGCAAGACAAAGTCATAATGAGCTAGTATGACTAGCATACTAGCTCATTATGCATCACTTACCTTAGATCGGGGCCCCCGACGCCGTCCTCTTCTCCCCCTCCAGCCATCTCTCTTCCGGGTATCGCCGCTCCGGCCAACACAGCGCCGCTGTGCCAGAGCAGCGAAGAAGTCGCCCCGCGCATGCGCGCGGAACACTTCAACTGCGGCGAGCCGTAGTTCTGAATGGGGATTAACCCTGTAAATGCACCGTTGTCTACGGTGCCCATGCGCCGTAGACAACGTTGTAAAACGTTCTGTGCAAATATCTCCTAAACCGTGCAGGTTTAGGAGATATTTCTTGTACCTACAGGTAAGCCTTAATCTAGGCTTACCTGTAGGTACAAGTTGCAATTGAGGGTATACAACCCTTTTAAGTGGTCAAACATTTTGATGGCCAGAGAATGGTGGGCAGTTGCATAAAACTCTTACAAGAATGAATTCCTGCTAAACACCAGCTTCTGAGGCCAAGGGTGTACTTATTTTTTCCACGGTTCACCATTGTACCTATTAAATGTTGTTAAAATAATTGAAAACTCACATTTTCCTTGCATTGTTTTTCACGTACATCACATTTTACCTGCATGAATTGTGTAAATATCTCTTTGACTGTTTTTATGTTGGAAAAGTCAAATTTCCCCAGAGGGTACTTACTTTTTCACATGACTGTTTACCCAATAAGATTTTTTTTTTCTTTTTTAAATGAAATCCTTCATTTTTCAATTATAGAAAAAAAAATAAAATAAAAAAAATTAAAAAAGATTATATGGGTAAAAATAAAAAATAAAAATCTGGGAAATGGCGTTGAAACTACGCACACTAAAAAAAGGTTGTTATCGGCTATTTTAGCAATTATAGAATACATTAAAAATTTAAAGTGCTAGTAAGTGGCAGACAACACTTTTCTGAAACAGCATGTTTGTGGTACGTGGTTTTGTTCTGAAATCTAAGCTGAGGAACAGAGGAAAGAACAATCCAGAATTCTGTTCAGAGATTTTAACAATCGTAGCAAATCAGAATATCTGGAACATAATACTGAAGAAAAAAAAATAAAAAAATAAAAAAACAAATAAAAATTCTATCTGTAGCGCAAAATTCAGCGTTCTACAAAAAAATGCAGATTTGGGAAGGCGGTTTCCTACTATAAAGCATGCAGAAAAGTTTCCTGTGTCACACGACAAACAATTCTGTCCTTTGAATGGCACGAGCTTTGTGCTCAGGGAGGATTACCAAAAATAATTGCAAATTTGAAAAAAAGTGAATATGGTTCTATGCGTATCTATCGATGGTGTTTAAGGCTCAGCAAGGCAAAATGCAAAGCTTCTTTTTAATATTTGAAATAACCTATACAATAAATATCTGGAATCTTTACAGATCGGAGGTTCATCAGTCGCCGCAGTTGGGTTGCAAGCTTTTTAAAATTTTGCAATAAACCTGGTTCACACCTATGCGTTTTTTTGGTGCTTTTTGCAGAAACGCGCTATAGTCCATTTTTTTTTTTTTTTTAACAAAATGCGCTATAGTCCATTTAACATGGTTTCCTATGGGGCACGTTCACATCTATGCTTTTATTTACCAGCCTCAGCGGTTTTGGAAAGGGTCAGGGAGTTTTTTTTTTTAAACGCAAAACAGTGCGTTTTTGGTTCAAAAGACTTTAATGGAGAAGTTGCAGAAAAGCATGTAGTGTGCCCAACAACAAATTGGAAAAAAAAAAAAAGCAAAAAACACAAAATGCATAAAAAAACAAAAAACAAAAAAAACACAGGTTAAAACGCATGTGCAAGAACGCAAAAAGCACTTCAGAAAACGGATCAAAAGCAAATTGCATAGATGTGAACCAGGCCTCAGAGGTGAAGTTTAATCTGCTCATATTTCGCCTTCCCTGCCGCCCCCCCCCCCCCACACACACAATCCACATGCGAATGGGATTTTTAAACAAAATCTTTTTTCATTACAAATCCTATTCTCCAAGTCTAAACCAAGCAAGGTCATCACAGGTGTGGTCCTCTATGCAATGCAGGCAGATCATGGCTGGTGGGAGGGGCCGGCAGCCTGCTGTACATAGCTTCCTAAAAGCACCCTGCCTCAGTACTCCTCTCAAGAGCCCTCGGTCCTAATGCGAGCAGTGGGAGGAGTTATGCAAATATGAAAATGCCTTAATGGGTGGATGACAGTGGGTGTTCCTAGGTAGGCTTTAACGCCCACATGTGATGCTGTGCCTCCATGATTGAAAGAACTGAAATCAAATGAAAGAAAGGGGGCGGGTCAAGGACAGTAAGGCCAGGGAGGAAGGGGCTACATGATACTGAATGTCCTCCAGCCAGAAAGTGAGGCGGGGCTCTATCTGACTTGCTGCTGCTTCTAATGCACATTGTGAGAAGCTCACAGTGTTCAGTGAAATCAGTAAGCAATTTAATTTACAGGGGAGGAGCGGGTACAATTGTGCAAGACTGAAGGGAAGGCCGAAATAAAGCTTTATGCTAATCTTAAAAAAAGTGTTACTAAACCCAGGAGCCTGCATTTACTATATATGGTCTCCCACAGTACACAGAAATACAATTATTTTAGTAAATAGAAACTGCTAAATACCTTTTCTCATCAGCAGTATTGGGACTTCTATCAGTGTCTGGTTAAAGCTTGTAGGAGTTTTCATTCTTTTATAACTGTCCTATGAGGCGGCATGACCCCTGACCCTCTGTCTGGACAGTGCTAATTGGCCCTGTTCTGATCACATGCACCCTCCCAATAAAAAAATAAAAAAAACAAAAACCTCTCTAGCAATACACACCAAACTGAGCATGTGCAGCTTGTCCCCTAGCCTCTGTTCCATCAGGAAATGGTTTGGGGACAGTAGACGAAGGGGAGGATCAGAGAAGACCGGATCAAACAGCCCTTTTACACAATGCAGAGGATTAACCCCTTAGGTTCCACAGTGAGTATAACAAGCATCCTTTACTGCATATACAGACTGATTTTACGGTTTAGGAGCACTTTAACCCCTTGGTGCCAGCTCCTGCCAGCCCTTTAAGAGGTTTGGAATGCCAAGAGGCAGGGCGGGTTGGGGCTTGTGACCAGTTTGACTGCTGTGATTGGCTGTCACATGATCAGAAAATTCAGATCGATTGCATTCTGTGAGCCGTTACTGTACTGGGAGTGCACAGGGCACGCGCTCTCGGCACAGCTCTGTTGGCGCTATTGTACGCAAATGCGCGGTGCCAAGGCGACAGCAGTTGGCCGTGTTATCCAACATATTGGACAAAGCAGTGAACCCAACATATTTTAGAAAATCTGCTACATTTCATGTGTGGCCAAAACAATGATGTGACCTCGCAGACAGCTGCGCAGGTTTGCAGAATTGGCAACAATAAATCCTATTGCACTGTACATACCCACACACAGGCAATCATACACACGCACAGCTGCAGCGGGGCATTTACTAATCATCTGTAGCGCTTTGTCCCCTATATTCTAAGCTTGCTAAATGCTTGCTTAAAGCTACAGCCAAGCACTTCCATGAAGGTTTGTATTCATTACCCCTAGACTGGAGCTGGGGAGAGACGTTTGCTGAGCAAGATGGTATTTTACTGCCTACAACTAAAAAACATCCCTTCATACGATTGGCCTAAATACATTATAATGTAAAATCAGGCGACACATTTAGACAGCTTTTTAAAAGGACAAATCAAACAAGCAGACCCCCCCCCCCCCCCATTGCAATGTCTTCCCTTACCAAGTTGTATGTTAGGCCCCTTTTACACTGGGGCGGGGCGGGCGTCGACGGTAAAGCAGCGCTATATTTAGCACTGCTTTACCGTCATTTTAGCGGCGGTATTCGGAATTCTAATTTTTTTTATTCAAATGCATCCTCATGAAGATACTTGAGGAAACCAGCAACACACTTACAATAAATAACCAATAATAGCAGCAGGTTTTAAAGCAGTATTAGACCCAAAACCAAAAATGTATATATTGTAGCTTACTAATCATTAGATGTGGAGGCTGCATTCGTTTTCTTTTTTTGTTTTTTCACCTAGTGATCTGGCCAGTAACACACCTCCTGTAATCACCTGTGGTCAGTAGGAGGTGGCATTGCAACCCATAATGGGTATTAGGGATGTACAGAATCTAACTGGGTACTGACATTTATAGGTAAAGCTGATCCAGGGAAAATCTGATTTTTTTCCTCTGCTGTAGCAAATTGGATCATGCTTTGCTGGGGTTTCCACCTTCCTCTGGATCAACTGTGGGTATAGGATTATGTATATGGGATTCTATGATTTTTTTTTTTTTTTTTTAAAGATGGACTTGTGACTAACTATGTATTAGTGAAACAACTCTGGAGCAGGATTTTCCAAACTTTCTAAATGAAGGGCCAGATTACTGTCCCTTCGGTCTTTAGGGGGGCCGGACTATGGTCAGTGGAAGTAAAAAAAAAAAAATCTATATCGCCTGCGGTCACTGGGAGGTGGCATTGCAACCCATAATGGGTATTAGGAATAAGAATAATGCCCCATTGTTGGTGTCAGTGGAAGGTAAAGTCCCATCATTGGTGTCGGTGGAAGGAATAGTGTCCCATTGTTGCTGTCAATGGGAGGAATAGTGTCCCTTTGTAAGTGTCAGTGGAAGGAATAGTGTCCCATTGTAAGTGTCAGTGGAAGGAATAGTGTCCCATTGTTGCTGTCAGTGGGAGGAATAGTGTCCCATTGTTGCTGTCAGTGGGAGGAGTAGTGTCCCATTGTTGCTGTCAGTGGGAGGAATAGTGTCCCCTTGTTGCTGTCAGTGGGAGGAATAATGCCCCATTGTTTGGTGTCAGTGGAAGGAATAGTGTCCCATTGTAAGTGTCAGTGAAAGGAATAGTGCCCCATTGTAAATGTCAATGGAAGGAATAGTGCCCCATTGTCAGTGGAAGGAATAGTGCCCCATTGTCAGTGAAAGGAATAGTGCCCATTGTTGGTGTCATGGAAAGGAATAGTGCCCCATTGTCAGTGAAAGGAATAGTGCCCCATTGTCAGTGAAAGGAATAGTGCCCCATTGTAAGTGCAGGGGGGAGGGGAGTGTTGAATATATTAGCATATTTAAAAACACTAACAAATTGAAGCCAAACTCCAGCTCACACTATATAAGGAGTTAAAGCAAACTTTTTTTTTTTTCCTTTTGGGAAAAAGATTTTGCATTAATAAATAAAATCATAATCATTTAAATCACCCCTGCAAGTGTTAAATGGTTTGCCTCATCACTCATATCAATCGATACATTTTGCTAAAGAGCTTGAAAGGAAGCCGAAAAAACAAAAAAACGAATGCAGCCATCACATCTAAGAATTGGTAAGCTGCAATATAATAAAAGGTTTGCTTTTGGATTTAATACGGCTTTAATTCTTAGCGTTTAGGCAGCAAATATTTATACCTAGAAAAATATATAAAAGATTGATATTCTATGTCCTCATTATTATTGACCTCTAGAGTTAAAACAGAACTCCAGGCAAAGCAATTACTATGTAAATACAAAAGCCATGTATTCTTACTAGAATCTCGGTGCGCTTTGTGCATTTCTTCCTGCTTATGGAGTAGTCCAGCACAAAACTCACTCCCTGTACAGGGGCTTCCTGTAATAAAGACCACTCACTGCTGCTCTCTCCCCTTGTGCAGGGTGACTGGTCTCGTCTCCACCCCCTCCTGTCGTTTTTTTCTGCAGGCAGCCTGTAGTGGGTGGTGCCTGCTGGGCCCCTCCCACAGCTTTGCTCTCTCTCCCCTTGTGCAGGATGACTGGTCTTGTCTCCGTCCCGTCGTTTTTTTCCTGCAGGGAGCCTGCCTGGTCCCTCCCACAGCTCTGCGCTCTCTCCCCTTGTGCAGGATGACTGGTCTCGCCTCCGCCCCCCTCCTGTCGTTTTTTTCCTGCAGGGAGCCTGAAGATATTGCCTATTACATTTACAAGGCAATATCTGAGCTTGCAAAAACATAATGTGCACAAAAAATGGATTGATGTCCTCTTTGACTACAGAATACATTTAAAGCGGAGCTCCACCCGCACCAAAAATATTAAAAGTCAGCAGCTACAAATACTGCAGCTGCTGACTTTTAATAAATGGACACTTACCTGTTCCAGGTTCCAGCGATGTCGGCAGAATGTGACGAGCGACCGCTCGTCTCTCGGCTGCCCCGCCGCCATCCTCGGTCAGGGAATCAGGAAGTGAAGACGCAACGTCTTCACTGCCCGGTTCCCTACCGCGCATGCGCGAGTGCGCGTCTCTATTGGTCCCCGTTGTGTCCTGGGAACTGTGTTTCCCAAGACACAACGGGGCATCTCCGGATAGGGGTGGGGCAGTCCGGATAATTCGTCACGGAAGTGGGTGCAGATACCTGTATATACAGGTATCTGCACCCCCCCCCCCCTGAAAGGTGCCAATTGTGGCACCGGAGGGAGGGGGGGGGGGGGGAGGAATCCGATAAGCGGAAGTTCCACTTTAGGGTGGAACTCCGCTTTAAATGACATGCTGGTAGGTTAATTAGGTCTAAAAATTGGCCCTAGTATATGTATGTGTTGTAAGCGTATCGGGACCCTGCGGGGTAAAGGACCGTGCTACACCCAGACGGACACCGGCGGCAAAAAGCACCCTGAGGCGATTTGGTTTGCATAGGCAGCGCTATACAAGTCACTCATTCATTCATTTTGTTACTGGAGTTAAGATTTCAATGTAAAAATTAGACTAATGGAGCTTCGTTTTAAATCTTTTGGTAGTAGTAGTTGTGCACTTTGTGTATTCTGGCTGCTGCCAGTGGCAAGTGTCTTTTCCACATTTTTTACTGAAAGTGAACCTGTGCTTTAACTATACAGGGCAAAGCAATATGGTCACTTTAATGGCACCCCCACAGCTGCCTTATAATTTGATCCTGGGAGGGAAAACAGGAAACCCCATGTCAGATCTACATCATAGCCTGAAGCTTACACATGGTGGCGCCCTCTTCTGCCCAGATCACTAGTGCTGTCACGGGGGAGGAAGGATAAGGAGTCACATGATCTCCTACGCCTGGACGTATTGGGGATTTCTCATCTGCCGCCATTAAAGTAAACCTGTTTTGCTCTATTCTCTGAATGGGCCAACGCTGCCCAAAAACAAAACCAGATAAAATATATTTCCTGCTCCAGCAGCTCCATCTATACATTTACAGCCCAGTTGGGTGGATCAAACACTTTTTAGTCTATTAAAGTAAAAAAAAACAAAAAAAAAAAAAAACAACCTTACTCTCCAGAGGGTATTATTGCCCAGCAAGCCATAAAGATAACAGACTGCATTTTCCTCTCATCAAATATGAAATTGTGGATGGAACCTAAATAATGTACAAATCTATAGTTGTAAAAACTCGCTTTAAAAAATTTTCACAGCGATATTAAAATGCAAATTTAAAAAAAAGCTGCAAAGCCAAACCGTTATAAAAACGAGGAGCATGTTAACGCTTGGATATTCTCGCACTTGCACTCACCTCCCAGCCATGAACAATCGGAGAAGCCTGGGTACAATCGTTCATAAGAAACATTTAGGATTTGAACCAAAACATTCCACCAATCAACAACCATTTTTGTCTGAAGACCTACGCTAACAACCAGTTGTATCCAAGCTCACAGGCTGCGAGCTCTCTCCGTAGAGCCAACTGCTTCGCAGTATACCTCACCGCTGTAAATCAAGTTTGGTCCACTAGTTATTTACCCCCCATTCTTATTTTGGGGGGGAATAGACATAAATTCGATTACAACCTTTACGCCTACACAGCAAAAATCATTACCTTGGAAAGGAAAAGAAAATGGAATTAATTCATACAGCCAGAACGGTTACAGTAGGAGAGTTTTTTTTTTTTTTCTTAAATACTCAACCAATATGGATCATGAAAGCCACTAACTTCATGCCACCAATTCGGTTTTCAGAAAGTTTAATTCAGGAGCAGATGTCCCGCCGTGGATATGTTAATTGTGAGGCGGCAAAACGCTGGCAAATCCGTACACAGTGCACAATGACGGAGCTTGTTATCGTTAATAAGGTGTGGTCAGCAGGCATTGAACGCCAAGAATCAGAAACTGCAGTGCAAATTAAAAAAAAAAGATGGCTGAAGTGTCCACTCGGAATCCACGCCCAGAGAACGCACAAGTTTCTGCGCCAGAATGATGCATTTCAATAGGTTTGTGAAGGTTGTATATACATACAGTCGAAATGTTAAAATAGTTGATAAAATAATTCAGGAGTAGAAAAAAAAAATGAAAAAATACATCATGCAAAAAAAAGAAAAAAAAAAAAAGTCCTTCCGAGTTCCAAGGCGTTTCCTTCACTCGCTGTTGCTGTTGGACATAACCTGCCAGACGATGAGGTGGCTTCTCTCCACTTTGGCCATGGAGGGATCGAACGGCAGAGATTCTTCTAGATGTTCAGAATCGGTTGTGTCATCCCCTGAGGAGGAAAACATGAAATTCATTCTGAACATGAACGAACATTACTGCTTCATGTTTGTATGAAAAGGTATCAGATCACATTTAATGACAGTGCCTAGGGGAAATATAGGAAGCTTTGACCTGAAAATTGCTTAAAAGAGGAGCTCCACCCTAAAGTGGAACTTCCGCACATCGGAACCCTCCCGCCCCTCCGGTGCCACAATTGGCACCTTTCAGGGGGAAGGGGGGTGCAGATACCTGTATAATACAGGTATCTGCACCCACTTCCAGGCATAGATAGCCGCAGAATCTGCAGGTATTTACGCCACTTCCTGTCATCCCCCCACTGTCTGCTGGGAAACACACGGATCCCAGAGACAGCAGGGAGCGTCCTTATTGCGCAGCGCGACTGGCGCATGCGCAGTAGGGAACCGGGAAGTGAAGCCACAAGGCACACAACTACTGATCCATACCGAAGATGGCAGCGGCAGCACCCAAGAGCCGGTCGACAGATCGGCTTTCGGGTGCCGACATCGCTGGCGCGCTGGACGGGTAAGTGTCCAAATTTTAAAAGCCAGCAGCTGCAGTATTTGTAGCTGCTGACTTTAAAAAAAAAAAATAAAAAATTTTGCCGGACTCCCTCTTTAAGACAACCAAACACCAATCTATGGATATGGCAGGCTGAAGCAATTTGGCTACAGAATTAAAGTTGCAGGGTTCAACTAACCTTGAAATGCCCCAAGGGTCTCCACCCCTCCTACAATGGTGAGATTTCCCCCTAAAAATGTGCATCTCTGCCCCTCCCACAATGGTGAGATTCTCTCCAGTAGTTTGTGTCTCTGCCCCTCCCAAAATGATAAGATTTCCTGCAGTAGTTTGTGTCTCTGCCCCTCCCACAATAGTGAGATTTCCCTCTGGTAGTTTGTGTCTCTGCCCCTCCCACCATAATGAGATTTCTCTACAGTAGTTTGTCTGTGCCCCTCCCAAAATGGTGGTTTCCACACAGTAGTCTGTCTCTGCCCCTCCCACGTTGGTGAGGTTTTCCTGCAGTAGGTCGTCTCTGCCCCTCCCACAGTGGGGAGGTTTCCGCGCAGTAGTTTGGGTCTCTGCTCCGCCCACAACGATGAGATTTTCCTGCAATAGTTTTTGTCTATGCCTCTCCTGGAACTGGGGTGTCACCCTCTCCGATCTGTTACATGTTTAATATAAACTGTGTACCATGAAGGGAATGAGACACCATAATGTGGCTTAGTAATAGCCGCGGCAGCTGGGTAAAAGCAGAGATATCACTGGTGGAGACTTGGGCCCCTTTCACACTGGGGCGTTTTTCGGGCGGTACAGCGCTAAAAATAGCGCCTGTTCACCGCCTGAAAAAATCCGGCCCCTTTAACTCCAGTGTGAAAGCCGGCGGGCTTTCACACTGGAGCGGTGCGCTAGCAGGACGGCAAAAAAAGTCCTGCTAGCAGCACCTTTGGAGCGGTATAGGAGCGGTGTATTCACTGCTCCTATACCGCCCCTTCCCATTGATTTGAATGGGAAACCGCGGTAAAACCGCGGCAATACCGCCACAAAGCGCCGCTACGGCGGCACTCTGCGGGGGTCTTTAACCCTTTTTTTTTCGGCCGCTCGCGGGGGTAAAACCGCACCGCGAGCGTCCGAATACCGCGGTTAAAACGACGGTAAAGCAGCGCTAAATATAGCGCTGCTTTACCGTCACCGCGGCTCCCCGCCCCAGTGTGAAAGGGGCCTAAGGCATATGCAAGATTGCATGCAGTTCAACTTTCCAGCGACTATACAAAATAAAACCCCAGTACAAGTGGGAACAATAGAAATAATGGTGCAATGAGATATAGTGATCACACCTAATTTGACACAGTACATCTAATGATCAGCATCCCCAGTAACCTCTAGAAGAAGCGTCTCTAACATAAATCCATCATCTTACAATGACACTGGAATCAGTCTCTTACCCATCCTAAAATCGATGTACCCCTCTCCTCCGCTCATCACCAACATGGACTTTTGAGCCAGGTTACTCAGCTCCTGTTGTGCGGCGACACTTTTCTCTCCAGCTGTATCTGGCGTGCCACCACTGGACGGGCAAATCACCTGACCTAGGGAAATGACGCATCACCAGCTTTTCATTTTTATCAACTTAAATTGTTTCAAAATTCTGTTTTACTTCCAAAAACTAAAAATCGGTCTTAAACCCAGATGATTTTGCATGACGATACAAAATTCCATAAGCAGGGGTCACCTTTAGTAAGGGTGGCATGTCAAAATATGGGAGGAATAGTGCCCCATCGTTGATGTCAGTGGGAGCATGGGGTCGGGGGGGGGGGGGATTACCTTTTGTATATCAGTGGAAGGTGTAGTCCCCCCCAGGGGCGGACTGACAACTCATGGGGCCCCCGAGCAATAGGAGATTATGGGGCCCCACAGTTTACACACACAGTATACACATACATGTACACACAGTATACACAGACATGTTTCTCTTGGCTGAGAAGGTACTGGAGAGGTGGGGCAGCTATAATCTTGGTATTTTTAGACAAAAAGGATGTCGGTAAGGGACATTTCAGAAACAGATGTTAAAAAAAAAAAAAAATAGTCCCCCCCAGGACAAGAGAAAGGTAAACAAAGGCCCACGGGGCCACAGTTCGGAGACCACAGCTCTAGGTAAAAGACAAGTTAGTCTTTTACAGTAAAAGTGGAGCTCTTCATAGGAATTTAGCTGTCTAATCTCCATATTGTATCATTCGGATAAATTTTTTGGTAAAAGTCACCCAGTTTATACAATTTTTCGTGAATTTCCCACACTTTTACAAGTCTACATTAAAGAATTACGTAATAAAATCAGAGACAGTATTAAATGGACATGCCTAAATGCTCAATGATACACAAGCTATTTTTCTCATTAAAATGTCTCTTCCATTCTGATTTGTGATCAGTAGGATTTATAAATCGGTGGTCACCATCATTGAAACATTAGAACTCCCAGAATCCTTTTTTTCGCTCCAGTAAATGGCTTATTGCATTCCCTTGTTCTCCGACAACCGACTTGGCACTGCCTAATCCAGTGTTTCTAAACTCCAGTCCTCAAGGCACCACAACAGGTCATGTTTTCAGGATTTCCCTCAGATTAAACAGCTGTGGTAATTATTAAGGCAGTGGAACTAAGCAAATCACTTGTACAAAATAATGGAAAGCCTGAAAACATGACCTGTTGGGGCACCTTGAGGACTAGAGTTGAGAAACACTGGCCTAATCTACTACATTCTGGGTAGTAGAAGGGGTTATACCAAGCGGGCCCCCCCCCCCCCCCCCCCCCATGGCCAAATCCTTTTTGTAGGCGGCAGTAAAAACCCAAGCACCTCTATTTAATTCAACACTTTCAAGCTTTGTAGCTCTCTTGGGGGGGGGGGGGGGGGATTTATTTCATTGCCACAAATTTGCGCTTTACAATGCAATATGTCCATTGAACTTAGGCCACCAACAACTCCCCCCCCCCCCCCCCCCCCCCCCCCACACCAGAAGCCTAACACTCCAAATTACCTGGTACTGCAACAAAGAACTTGACAGCATCGCGGTGACCGTGGAAACATAGCTGTGCATGTGCCATAGAACAGTATGGTATGAACGTCCCTGGGGTCACCTTATCGCTGTTCTCGTCACCATAGACTCGGATCACGCTTCCTGGACGATTCCCGGAGCCAGGTAAGGCTTTGTTGGCTTGAGATTGGAAGATAAAATGAACAGAGATGCAGTAACCATACACACAGTGGTAACAAGCACACAGGAAATGGTCATTTAGGAAGCGCAACTAAAAAGGGGGATACAAATCGGTTTAGTATTCCAAGCACCTGCCTGAACTATTAGAAGAACATGCGAAGATGCTGCAGGAAGAGAGGAATGCGATGTGTTTTTTGTTCATCTAGCACTAATATACGCTCAAGGTGCCTTACTGCGTTTTATAAATGTTGCCTAGAACCTAATAAGCCCCAGACCACTACAGGATTGGTTGAACTAGATGGACTTGGGTCTTTTCAACCAGACTAACTATGTAACGATCGATGTTGGCAATTTGTTATTGCTCCCCAACAACTGACTTGGCACGGTCTAATCTGCCTCGATCAGACATATACTATAATGCAATGGAAGCTGCTCAGAATACTGTAATAAGCTGGGACAGCTACTTTTTAATGGTGTGGGCAGCCTTACCAGTTCTGCTTGCATTCAATAAGAGCCCTGAACATACCAGTCCATCAGCTGATGTTCATTCGATTGCTGGGATGGATTAAGGTGTAGGGATGAAATACCTTTCCTGGAGTAAAGGCTGCCTCAGGTTTCCTTCAGTGCAGGCCTCATGCATGAAGGTGTCAGCTTTTTATCAATGATGAAGGGCAAGATTGCAGTTTAGATTGGTCTTCCCTCCCCATACAGAAATCATGTGACTAAGTACACACCAAAAAGGATTAGTGCGCACACCGTTACAGTGATTTTAAAAGAAAGAATTGAAAAAAAACAAAAAAATATATGTTATCTTTACCCGCTCAATGGTTTTGCACAGAGCAGCCCCGATTCTCTTCTTTTTGGGTCCCCCACACCTCTTGCTATTGGGCTGGCTCCCGAGCCACGCTGTATGTGTCTATTCACATAGAGAGAAGCTCAGCCCGGCCCCTGCTCTCCAATTGGCTCACTGGCTGTGATTGACAGTAGCAGGAGCCAATGGCTCCAACTGCTGTGTGAGCCAATGAGGAGAGAGAGACCCGGGAGAGCTGCTGCTCTCTCATGCACATTGCTGGATCGAGATGGGCCCAGATAAATATAGGGGGGGGGGCTAGGGGGAAGCTGCACCCAAAAGGTTTTTTAACCTTAATGCATAGAATGCATTAAGGTAAAAAAAACATTGAGCCTTTAGAACCACTTTAATGTCAAGGAATCTAAAGAAGTATAATGAGCTGGAAAAGAACAAGCTGCATACAAAATAAAACCTCCTACTAGAGGCCATGCCCTGATGCATTTCATTACCTACAGGGCTTAGTCATAGGAATTAAGGCAGTCCAAAAGAAAGGCCATTTAAATGACCTCAATGCAGGTGACTCATTAAATAAATGAACTATTACTAAACCCTAAAAACAAAAAAAAAACAAAAGCATTGAAAAAAATAAATAAAAGAAATGTATATGGGGAAAACTATTGCTCACCACTAGACACCAGAGCGATGTGTGGCCCCAATCCCTTTTGGTATGTGAGCAACAGGGCTCCGACACCCGGCTGTGCAGTGAAGTGAAGGAACGACATGGGATGCATTGGACCAGTGGCCAAGTAGCTCAGCTTTTCACCAGCAGTGAAGGGACCACCGGGCAGCGTTTTCTCCAGAAAAGGTACATTAGCCTTCACTTTCTATATACCCATTGCAGCAAGAAATACAGGTATGTTTTAAAGGGAACTGACAGCTATTGTAAATTTATTACATTGGCTACTTCATACTCGATTGCTTTCCCTGACTTAAGGCTTTAGTGTCATGTAGACTTGTCTATGCTGCATGTTCCATATGAATGTCTCTTTTTTAAACCGGGTGCACACTACAGTTTATTTTGCAGGTTGCACGAAAAAAAAAAAAAAAAAAAAAAAACTGTTAGCTCAGGCCGGAGCCACTGTACTAACCATGCAAGGTTAGTTTCGCGACCCCCCCCCACTGAGCTGTTGTGTTCTGACATTGGGACGCCCCGATCCCCCGACCCCCCAACCCCGCCAGAACACTCCGATCAGCATGCTCTACCATTGGCTGAGAGCGCTGATCGGGAGTCTGCTGGTTTTCAAGCCATACACACGGGCCTAATGTCAGAAGTGTTTTTTTTTAAACCGGCCGTTGTCTCCTGACATTCAGCCCGTGTGTACGGGGCTTTAAAAAGCAACTGTCTGCACACATGCTGGGTAAAGTAAAACTATGGGCAAAACATTTTTTTTTTCAATTTTGGATAGAGCAAAGCAGGGTTAGAACCACTATCAGATTTTTTTTCTCTCACCATCTTTGCCCCATTACGGAGATTTTTTTTCACTTCCTGTCCCATAGCCAAACAGGAAGTGAGGGGGAAATTCCTACAAATGAAGGGAATTTCTTGGGGACCCCCAGGTCATCAGTGCTAGTGTCCCCATTGGAAGATTTCCTCTCCATTACTTTTCTGGGGATAACCCAAAATTTTAGATTTTTTACTTCACTTGCAATGATGGTAAACAGAAAAAATAGAGACTGTGAATCTCCTTAATGGGGGCACAGGCCGCAATAAAAACCTGATGGGTGCTAACCCCTCTACTCCAACCAAAACGAAAAAAAAAAAAAAAAAACATTTTTGCCTTTAGTTTATGTCTGGGGTAAAAAAAAATAAAAAATGTAGTACATTTTTTGGTAGCAGAGCTTTTAAAGATATATAACATGGGGAAATATGCATGTATTGCAGAGATGTATGCAATCTTTTTTTTGCCCAGACATACACTTTAGGAGACTTACTACCTCATAAAGCACTCTTCATTTTATCACCGGCATGTTTTCACCCTATCACCTGCTAGATTTACAAGACACATCTATTAGAATGAGAAGGCCATGGAAAGACAGACAGGTCCAAGAGGAGAGCATTGCGTGGGAAGGAGAAGCTCCAGAGTGGATGACACGATGTGGTGACCAGCGCAGAGGGAGCGACTGTAAGATTAGCTGCGACACATGAGAGGAGGCTAATCTGTTGAGCCGTTTAGTATTACAGTAGACTACAGCCAACAAGGGCTCCGGAGAAAAAACACATACAAAAAAAAAAAAAGGAGTGAATCTACACAGCCAGGACAAAAGTGGCTACTGAGAATAAAGCCTGAAGGGAGAACTTGTTGACTGTCGGCACTTACCCCTCAACCCAAGTAACCGGCCCTGGTGCAGTATAATGGCTATAAGTAAGAGAGTAAGGGGAGGGTAATGGACAGGGGTGACAGTGAAGAACAAGTTCTTGAGAACCTGGTAGGCAAAGTCTAATCAACACTTGTCAACACTGGTATTTGGTGCCTAAGATTTCCCCTCCACCCTATGCCCTTATCAGGACTAGCACACCTATCTCTGTATCTTTCTGAAATGGCAAGTCGCTAACACTTAACATATATTAGTAACAGTGCGGAAGATGCTTCAGAGAGAAGAGCTCCACCACCAAGTGTAGGAAACCAAAAGTCATTCCAATATGGTTTTATCAGAAGTTTAAAGCTGAACTCCAAGCTAGATAAATGTTGTTTAAATACAAGAGTCATGTGTATTCTTACTCGAATCTTGATGTGCATTTTTTTTTTTTTCAGATATGTGTGTGAAACTTTGCCTTTGTGCAGGACCTTCCTAAAATAAAGACTGGTAACTGCTGCTCTCTCCCCTTGTGCAGGGTGACTGGTCTTGTATCTGCCCCCCTCCTGTACTTTCCTGCAGGCATACTGTAGTTGGTGAGCCTGCTGGGCCCCAACCATAGCTCTGCTCTCTGTATAGC